>CM062808.1:885214379-886414379 GCA_031772625.1 Pinus tabuliformis | reverse complement strand
CGACACTTGATCCGTGGCTTAACACCCGATTGGTCCATGATCTCTATTTAAAGAGCATGGAGGGTCATTTGTGGGGTAACTGTCCATGAGAGAAGCTTATGTAAATTTTCATTCTTTTATTAATAAATTGCCTGAATTGGCCACGTTGGCTCAGGCCGTGGAACGTTTCCCTCTTTGAGGATTTTAACCACGTCAAAAATACTGGTGTATTGATCTGTGATATGTTTGTGAGCGGTGTCCTTTGGTGTTCTGTCTAAGGAACTTACCCTGTAAATTTCTACAAAGTGCAGCCCATGATTATTTGGTCTTCTCATTTGAATCTTATTTTTCTAAATGTTGTTCTTCAATGACATCAAGAGAATCTTTATTTTTCAACACTCTTCCTGAGCTAATATGAATACCGTTGAGATCAAGAGGAGATGTTAGGAAGTGTCGTACATCAGCATTGTAAGTGGGTTGAGCTAATTCCTTGTATGGGTTTGGAAATGGTGGTACAGGTAGTTGAGTGGGAGTGGATGTTGGAGATGGATGTGGTTGGGGTTGTGTTTATGGTGGAGGTGGATGGTAGGGATAACATGGAGTTGGTTATGGAGGATATTGAGGAAAATATTGAGGATATTGTGGATTTATCCCATAAGGTCCTTGCCAACCTTATTGCCAAGATTGGTTTCGGGGTTGAGATGGTCAAGGTTTCCAAGGAAAGGGTATGTTCCAATTACTTTCAGATGGACGTGCATAACCTTGAAATTTTTAATTAAGTTCTTGCATCATACTAGGTTGAGTAGGTTGCCATGGACCTCTTGAAGCTACATAACATAGCTACTTGTTGGCATTATGATGCATGTGTTGTACTTGATGGCAACCCCCCTCATAGAAGACCATCTCACTTATATACATTCAGAAGAGATATCAGATGTAACATAATACATAGATGCAGGACAGCTCAAAGGAATCAAATGGCAAGTTCTTAGTAAGCTTTGCCATCAAGTCCAAAGGGGGAGATTGTTGGCATTATGGCTAAAGTATTGTCCTTGATGGCAACCCATTCAGGTGGTAGTTCACTATTCTTCAAGTCAGCAGCAGAAGTTGATGATCAGCTCTCATTTTATTGAAAAATTATGAAGGACGCAGGAAGCCAGTTCAGAAGGTGCGTACCCGCAGGTATACCATGCAGAACCCGCGTCCAAGGACGCAGGCCAGCCGTTCAGGGGGTGCGTCCACCCAGTGCACACATTTCAAGGCAGAGAAAAGCACGTGGGGGTTTCTTGTGTGGTATCTAGCCGACGGTTTTGTGTTTCTATGGTGTCGGCTCGTGGTATTGTTCCATGTTTTGAGGAGGAGCTTGCCTATATAAAGTAAAGGAGATCATTTGGATTTTGCAAGTCTTGGGTTGAATATCTTATGAGGGCTAGATCTGGTCTAGATCTAAACAAGGCGAATCTACTGATGGACCGAGATCTCTTCGGCGCATGTTTAGATCTGTGGATCTGATTGTCTGGGTTACTTCTGAAGTCTTGAAATCATCTATGCCCGGAGGGACGCAGGTGCAGTAAGGGTTCAGGTGCGTCCTGGACGCAGGAGCGAAGTGTTTCAGGTGCGCTGGATGCAGGCGCAGAAGGGTTCAGGTGCGTCAGACGCAGGCGCAGAAGGGTTCAGGTGCGCCGTGACGCAGGCAGTTCAGTAGACTCAGTGCGAGGGACGCAGGCTAGCAGTTGAGCAGAGTGCTTCTGGGACGCAGGCCAGCAGTTGAGCAGGGTGCGTCCAGGGACTCAGGCCAGCAGTTGAGCAGGGTGCTTCCTTCTCTTAAAATCTTTGTTTATCATTGTTGTGTTCTGGGTTTGGTCCTATTATTGTTGATCAGGTTACTTCAGTTGATTGGGTGTTTCAGAAGGTTGTTTGAGCTTCAATGTTGTTGTTGGGTCCAGTATGAAAATTGGATGAAATGTGGCCTTTCAGTTTATGGGTTGTGCTTCAGTGTATCCAGTATGAAAATTAATGAAACGTGGTACTTAAAGGAGAGAAGATTGTAGGCCGGCACCTACGTACTAGTATCTAAGCTAGTACAAGAGCTAAAGGAAATCTTTGGAGCATTGTAGCAGGTAGTAGCCTGCGTACTAGTAAATGGATCGGCTAGTACAAGAGCAAAGGGGGTTGTAGCTCCCATACTGGTATAAGGCTGCACCAGTACAAATATTGTAAAAGAATTTTCTTATTAAGAAGAAGATTGAGATGACTTGCAGCAGGTGGTTTTTCTCCCGCATTGGGTTTCCACCTTACATCATTGTGTTCATGTGTGTGCCTTATGTGTGATGATCTACTTTATGTTACTGCATCTGTTAACTGATAATATGGTTCTAATGCACTCATTGAAGATCGATTAACTTAATCATAAGAAGTTGTGGAAGTAGCATATATGAATCTGATTATGGAAATGAAAAAGTTTTATTAATATGATAATACTGATTCACCCCCCCCCCCTCTCAGTATTATTTCCAACAATTGGTATCAGAGCAGGTCCTCTGATAGAAGCTTGATCGCTTGAAGGAGATCCGTGGAACAATGGGAAAGAAGCTTAAGAAGAAAGCTAATAAGAAAAAGAAGTCATCTCAGAAGAACTATGACAGTGGAAGAATCGATTGGGGATTAGGCATAAGAAGCTCTTCAGATTCAGAATCAGATTCAGAGTCATTATCAGGTATGAATGTGTTATCCTCTGATGTTCCAGCTATATTTCCTTGTGAAAGAGATGAAAGTGATAGCGAAACTACTGAATTTGCTCTTATGGGTGAACAAGAAAGATATCAAATAGAGGCAGAATTTAAAAGGCTGACAGACAAAATTAGAGATCAACAAGATCTATTAAACAAAAAGGAATGTGATTTCAAAGAAGAAGCTACCAAACTAAGGGCACAACTAGAAGAAGGAAACAAGGTAAGAAAGCTACTCAAGGACAAGGAATACCAATGTCAAAAATTGCAGCATGAAGTGACATCATTAAGAAAAGAAGTCAACGAAAGAAGCACAACCATCAAGAAACTCAAAGATAGATCCAGCTACTATGAAAATCTTGAAGCTACAATCCTCTCACTAAAAGGAGATCTTGAAGAATCAAAGAAGCAGAATACAGATCTACTCCAAGCTATTGCAAAACAAGAAAACGAAGTCACCAGCTTAAAATCTCAACTGGAATGTGCCTTCCGAGTTCGTCAAATGCAGCAGGATCTGTATGAAGAACAAGAAAAAGAAATTCTCAAACTAAGGGAACAAATGGAAGAAGGAAGGAAAGCTGAAGAAATTTTGAAAAAGAAATCTCTTGAAAAGGAAGAACAGCTTTAGGTTGAGGTAAATATCTTGAAAGGTAAACTAGAAGAAAAGGATAAGCTTTTACGATTTCAAGATAACTCTAAAGTATTGGATGATATTCTTAGTAGTCAAAGGTCCCCTGCTATAAAGACTGGTCTTGGTTTCCATGAATCTGTTGAAGGTGAATCTAGTTCACAAGGTGAGGTAAGAAACTCTAAAAGGAAATCTAAAGTGATCAACGAAGAAGTGAAAGATCAATCTCATCATCAACCAAGGAAAGAGATTCCTCAAAGAAAATCCTTTACTCCTCCTATGAATAATGTTGAATGTTATGTATGTCATAATCTTGGACATGTTGCAGCTAGATGTAGAAGAAGAAGAGTTCAAGACCATTATGCAGAAAGGTCATCTCAATCAAGGTACTTTTATGGATATTGCTTTGCTTGCAATATGTTTGGTCACAAAGCTACTGATTGTTACAGGAGAAATATGAAACATGTAAGATGTTATGCATGTAACAAGCTTGGACATATAGCCAAGGAATGCAGGAACAAAGTTTGGGCACCATATCAAAAGGAGAAAATGTCATCATCACGCTTGAAGATATGGAGGAAAAAGGAAGTACAGTCAGAAAAGGATGGCACAGTACAATGTACAGACATACCAGAATCAGAGGAAGCTGAAAGTACAGGACGCAGTGCAGTAACAGGAGACCTGCGTGCGGACGCAGGCCAGACCAAGTCCAGGTGCGTCCAGGACGTAGTTCAGTAACTGAAAATCTGCGTGGGGACGCAGAGCGACTGAGGATCAGGTGCGTCCCTGAAGCAAAAGGACGCGGCGCAATAGTAATTTTGGGTGCGTCCCTGAGTAAAAGTACGCGGCGCGATAGTGTTTTTGGGTGCGTCCCTGCAGCAACAGGACGCAGCGCAGCAGAAGATGAAGTGCGTACCTGTCTCAAAGCATTTATTGGCTGATTCTTCTTGATATGCATGATCAGATTTAACAGATGGCACTGGTTCAGGGGGAGCATATGTCCTAAATGCATTGTTGGCATTATGGTCCTTGGTGACAATGCTTATGATTCATCTTGCTATTATGAGTTGGTCACATGATCAGATGTATGGTTGATTCTCTAATGATGCTTGCGTGAAGTCTTTATCCTTGGCACATATATGGATGAGGTTGGCTGAATTCGTGGATGATTACTCAAAGTCGCATTGTTGGAGACATGATGATGATGAGTCACTCATACGCATTTCATGATGATGCTGACATGAGCATGATGCATAAATTCTTTCTTGGCACAAATAGATGAGGATTGTTGGCTGGATACAGGGATGATTATTCATACATATGTTGATTGATGCTGATGCTTTCATTTGATGGCTCTTGATTCATGTAGATCTGGATGGTTATGAGTTGATGATACTATGGAGCAAATTATACAGTGCTGTTGTTTGTCATGATCTTTAGATGTTTGGAAGGTCGTAGCAAGACTCATGTTGTAATGGTCTATCTATTATAGTCATCTCTTCAGGTCATGTAACGGCCTATGTCTCCCCACTATGCATGGGATGAAGATGTAATATATTTGGTTCTCATATTTCTGATGTATTCCCACTTGGTTGGATGGATGATCCTTATTGTGATGGGTGATGGATGTATGTATTGAGTCTTTTGGTGATAGGAAGGTCATTTATGATATATATAGAGTCATGTTCTTCTTGTAGAACATCCTTTTGCAGACCTTGCTTACAGTCAGGGGGAGCTTGAGCATGAACAGCACCATACAACAGAGCAGACATCTCAGCTGGTTCTCAGAAAGACCATTATCAGATTGGAGCACCATGACATATACAAAGGGGGAGCTCATTCAGAGACTTCAGCAGATCTGGTTCATAGTCAAAGGGAGCATGTTCTTAGGGGGAGCATACCCCTTTGCCCTTGATGTCAAAGGGGGAGAGTGATCTGGTGTTGTTGCCATCAAGTCCAAAGGGGGAGATTGTTGGCATTATGATGCATGTGTTGTACTTGATGGCAACCCCCTTCATAGAAGACCATCTCACTTATATACATTCAGAAGAGATATCAGATGTAACATAATACATAGATGCAGGACAGCTCAAAGGAATCAAATGGCAAGTTCTTAGTAAGCTTTGCCATCAAGTCCAAAGGGGGAGATTGTTGGCATTATGGCTAAAGTATTGTCCTTGATGGCAACCCATTCAGGTGGTAGTTCACTATTTTTCAAGTCAGCAGCAGAAGTTGATGATCAGCTCTCATTTTATTGAAAAATTATGAAGGACGCAGGAAGCCAGTTCAGAAGGTGCGTACCCGCAGGTATACCATGCAGAACCCACGTCCAAGGACGCAGGCCAGCCGTTCAGGGGGTGCGTCCACCCAGTGCACACATTTCAAGGCAGAGAAAAGCACGTGGGGGTTTCTTGTGTGGTATCTAGCTGACGGTTTTGTGTTTCTATGGTGTCGGCTCGTGGTATTGTTCCATGTTTTGAGGAGGAGCTTGCCTATATAAAGTAAAGGAGATCATTTGGATTTTGCAAGTCTTGGGTTGAATATCTTATGAGGGCTAGATCTGGTCTAGATCTAAACAAGGCGAATCTACTGATGGATCGAGATCTCTTCGGCGCATGTTCAGATCTGTGGATCTGATTGTCTGGGTTACTTCTGAAGTCTTGAAATCATCTATGCCCGGAGGGACGCAGGTGCAGTAAGGGTTCAGGTGCGTCCTGGACGCAGGAGCGAAGTGTTTCAGGTGCGCTGGAGGCAGGCGCAGAAGGGTTCAGGTGCGCCAGACGCAGGCGCAGAAGGGTTCAGGTGCGCCGTGACGCAGGCAGTTCAGTAGACTCAGTGCGAGGGACGCAGGCTAGCAGTTGAGCAGAGTGCGTCCGGGAAGCAGGCCAGCAGTTGAGCAGGGTGCGTCCAGGGACTCAGGCCAGCAGTTGAGCAGGGTGCTTCCTTCTCTTAAAATCTTTGTTTATCATTGTTGTGTTCTGGGTTTGGTCCTATTATTGTTGATCTGGTTACTTCAGTTGATTGGGTGTTTCAGAAGGTTGTTTGAGCTTCAATGTTGTTGTTGGGTCCAGTATGAAAATTGGATGAAATGTGGCCTTTCAGTTTATGGGTTGTGCTTCAGTGTATCCAGTATGAAAATTAATGAAACGTGGTACTTAAAGGAGAGAAGATTGTAGGCCGGCACCTACGTACTAGTATCTAAGCTAGTACAAGAGCTAAAGGAAATCTTTGGAGCATTGTAGCAGGTAGTAGCCTGCGTACTAGTAAATGGATCGGCTAGTACAAGAGCAAAGGGGGTTGTAGCTCCCGTACTGGTATAAGGCTGCACCAGTACAAATATTGTAAAAGAATTTTCTTATTAAGAAGAAGATTGAGATGACTTGCAGCAGGTGGTTTTTCTCCCGCATTGGGTTTCCACCTTACATCATTGTGTTCATGTGTGTGCCTTATGTGTGATGATCTACTTTATGTTACTGCATCTGTTAACTGATAATATGGTTCTAATGCACTCATTGAAGATCGATTAACTTAATCATAAGAAGTTGTGGAAGTAGCATATATGAATCTGATTATGGAAATGAAAAAGTTTTATTAATATGATAATACTGATTCACCCCCCCCCCTCTCAGTATTATTTCCAACACTACTTTGGTGATTCACTTGCTCAATTGTCATCTTGGTAAACTTCCTTCAACTTTGGTAATGATGGGAAATAGATAATAGCATGTCACTCTGCATGGACAACACAAATATAAACATATTCTTTTTCCTCATCTTGCATTCTTAACATTTCTACTTGTTCGCTTAGATTTCTAAGAATTTTTGTTTTGATGTTATCAAACAAATTTCCAAGTTTAGCTTGACTTATCAATCTTGATGTTGATTTAATTACTCTTTCCCTTACTCTTGATATGTTTTTGAATGTTTCACAAATTTCTTCAAATGATAATTGGTATACATCACCTCTCCTCATAAGATCAAGGAGATGAATCTAATCATCCCTAATTTTTCTAAGTAAGAGGGTTTTTAGTGAGACAGATCCTAAATGATGTAATTTTTCCCTGTTAACATCATACAGGAGCCTTCTATTAGATCATCAAGTCTCTCATCTTCTTTTAGATAAATTCTAAAGATTTATTCTTTAAGATCATGATCTTTATAATTTTCTAGAAATATATTTTGCATATGATTCCACGATCTTATAGAATTAATCCCTAAACTCATAGACCATTTAAGAGCTCTATCCTTCAATTTTGCTGAAAGCAATCTCAACTTTTGAGTGTTTAGTAAGTTAGCATAAGATCTACAAAGGATTTCAAATTCAAAGAGAAAGATTTATGGATCCTCTGACTTCAAACCATGGAAGTTGAGAAGGAAAGATGGGGGGATGTTCTTCATATGAACACTGATAGCAGTATCGTCAATGGGAAATCCAAGAGGATCTTCTTCATTGTTATCATGTCCATCCATTTTGTCTATATTCTCTACTACCTCTTCTTATTCTACCAAAAAAAGTGGATGATGGTGTGGTTCTTATTGCACCACATGATCAAATTGGTGGGGGGGTGGGCGAGAGGAGTGGGTTGGTGTTGGAGAAGTATTTAAGAAAAAATTGAATAAGAATGCGAATGCAATGCAATTTTCTATTTTTGAAATGAAATATGCCTAATGAAATTTTTGTTCTTGCAAAAAGTAAAAGAAACGAATAAACTATGGTAGAAAATAATGCATACTTTGACACGTATCCGGCAATGATTCCAGAAAGAGATGAGCCTCAGTATTGCAACAAGAATATTGCAATTCCCAAGGCTACCAACTTAAATTATCAACCCAGGGTTCGTACAAACTTAAGAGGTGTTGGTGCTACATGTGCAACATACAATGTGTCCTTATTTCGTTGATCTAAATTAATGGAGTGAATATCATGAAAATGAACCTAAACTAATTGTAGAAATGGAAATTCTATTTTCTTAAATGTAAACATTAATCCTAATTACAGAAATGGAAATCAAATACTAGCCTAATTGCAGGATGTGAAAGTTGCATTGAAAAGGGAACATAGTCTTAACTTAAGAATAAAGAAACTAAACTAATCTAACATGCATGAAGGAAAGAGAATGTAATCAATCACTACATTCCAAATAGGTTAGATCCATTGACAGATTTCATTATATATTTCATGTGGCAATCAAGGAAACCTTTATTGTGTCATCCAATTCATAAATATGTCCATTAACCCAAATTGTTGAGATGTTTTGCAAGGGTAAAAAGGAAAATCCTAAGTGGCCTTTGGTCTTATCCAATCATGTATTTAGAATCTATGGGTAATTATTAATCTAGACTAACTCAAAGTTGCAGTGTTTATCCATATTGGTGAAGGAAAGTGATGCTATAGGTGATTGCTATAGGAGACCTGTAATACTACATGAATGAGAATCTTGCTAAATTTCCAAGTAAATAAAATTAAAATGGGATGGATTTTTTTTTTATGAAGTAGGATGTCTTAGGTCTCCATTCCAAGTGGAATCACTCCAAAATACCAATATTAACACATTCTAAAAAATAGCATAAAATTACTACTCTAAAAACTAGAAATTGAAGAACTAGTGAGCTAGTTAAACTATCAAATGCCTAACCTAATCAAGTGTAAATGAAATGGGGTAAATTTTTTTATTAACTTAAATGTTTGTATGACCTAATACAATTGGGATCAACTCAAATGAACCTCATTAACACATTATAAAAAAATAGCAGAAAATTATTACTATTTTACTACAAGGAACCTCCAAAAATTCTAGAGTTGTGAACTAGTAAACCAATCCAAGTAGCTCAATGATGAAGATAACTTTTAAAAGTTGTTCTAAGGATGAATCATACTTATGAATATATAAATAACATACAAAATAACTTACTTCAATAATTTAACCCAATCCTATAGCAAAAGAAGCATCAATATTAAATGCAGAAATAGGAAAAACAAAAATAAGAATTACATGTCAATAAAAAGTGATAAGAATAAACAAAAATTAGACAAAAGGGCTTGCAGGCTCCTAGGATGGCCAAGCCAAAGGATAGTCAGAGTCATATGAGGGAGACCAAGCTTTAGAAGCTAAAAATGGCACCAAAATTCATTATTTGAATCAATCCAAGTACATCCCTGCTAGAAATAAAAGTGGAGCTGCAAAAATACAAGTTTTCTCCATACAAAGACTAATAAATACATGCCCCTAGAGGAAAATTCGAATTGGTACTTATACAAATTGATGGGGAAACATTCTCCTTGAAAGGAGGAAGCTTTCCCTCTAAAATCCCTCAAATAGTAGATATGGTTCCCAACACTAGGAATTTATATTAACTAATCGGGAAAACATTCATATATTTTCTCAGTCACTGGAACTCCAGAATTTGTCAATAATTTCATGATATTTTGTTCATTTATCATCCAAACTTGATCCTCTTGTGGTAGGGATAAAGTCCCTAGATTATCTCTTCCTCCAAATCTTCATAATCTTCCCAATCTTCTCACAATATTATATAAAAACAAATAATATAAGACACAAATATGCAATTCTCTCTAAACCTTCCTAATGAACATATTAAAGTTAAAAATATATCATCTAATGAAAAAAGAGATGGTTAATCTGCTAAAAGATTCGTCACTTTGTTTTCTGCTGAATGTTTTGGTCATTAAATTATTAAATATGACAAAACTAATATTCCCAGATTATTCTCCACAATATTAGCTTTCCAATGAGCTATTGTGAGCTTCATTTGGTCAATTAAATCTTGAGATATGTCTTTACAAATTTGAAATGTTAAAATTACCATAATTCCGGAAAATGCATGCTTGGGCCAAGATTAAGAAAATTTTAATTATAGATCATAAATTTAAACTAAATTAATAATTGTAATTAATTATATAATTATAATTAAAAAATAATAATTAATTACAATTATTAAATTAATTATACACAAATTAAATTAACTAAATTACAAATTAATCAAATTATTTACGAAAATGGGAAGCTTTGAAATGGGAAGAGGAAAGAGAGATAAGGAGGATTTTGGAGGTTTGGGATCTCAGGAATATGAACAAAAATAGAAGTTTTGAAATGGGATGAGCCTGATGGGATGAGGGGAAAGGAAAGTGAGAAAAGGTGATGAGGGGGGAGAGGAACGAGAGGAGGGCCAACGGAGTAGGTCTTTCCCTTCTAATAAAAATACAACCACTCGTGTTATTAAGCCCTGATCTTAAAAAATTAAAGCAACTTTGTAAATGAATAATTTTTGGATCTCGGGAGTTCTAATAATTGGGAATTTTAATTTGCTTTTGAAATATGAATACATATTTTAATTGTTCTACAACTCTTGCGGTGGTTCTTTAGGACCATTAGTAAAATATACATTAATTAATAAAATTTAACTAAAATTAATATAAAATCAATATTTATAATTAATTTACAAAAATTAAAATAATATACATTTTGTACATTTTAGTCGAGGCGGTAAAAATCATTGAACTTTGGATAAGCACCATTTGCAAACTATACATCCAAATGAGATGAAATGAAAACCGATGGAAAGCTAGTGAAAAATAGAACACAATGAAGAAATCATAATAGAAATCCGAAGAAAATAGAAATCTCACAAAATTGTGGCACACTGACCAAAAGAAAATATTAAAAGATGATTTAGCCAAGATTTATGAAAAATGTCCCGATTATTATTATGAAAATAATAAGTTAGAATTGTGGGTGTTGTGATTTCACCACAACAGGTTGATAAATATGGACATTTCTGATTTATTGGAAAATAAATATCCTTGTTGCATCGCACCTCCCTTGGCTTTTGGCATGAATTTGTTGTCCAAACTAGGTGCTATTAACGAGTCAAAGAATGAGATTATCACTGTAATTATAAATAAATTTTATATGTAGTTAGCCTAAAGAGAGGGGATAGCTAGATCCACGATTTGAGGGAGAGCTGAGAATGGTGTTGACTGGTATATTTGAGCACCCACCACCAAACCGCTGACAAAGACATGATGGGGTAGAGGGAGATACCCATGTTCCTCCCTTCTTCCATGATGTGAAAGGAAGGGGAAGAAAACATTCTTGTGGGGGTACCAAGAAGAGCCTAGACGAAAGAGAAAGAATAGAAAGAAAAACAACAGAACGCTAGACAAATAAAGAGAGAAAATTATGGAGAAAATACAAGGTTAAGAGTAGGAGCAAGAGCTACACACCTAAGAAATTATGCTCAGATTGATGGGATGTGATTCCTAGTTTCAATGCATGGAAATTGTTGGACTGTTGTTTCCAAGCATGAAAGGTCAGTCGGAGGTTCAGAGGAGGAATTAGGTTATCAGCTCTTACTAAAAAGGACCGATAAACCACTAAGTGTTTTCTGAGAAGGTTGATAAACCACTTAGTGCTTTCCAGGTAAGTTGATGAATCACTCATGTGCTGGTTATAAGGTTGATAAACTACTAAGTGCTTACTGAGAAGGTTGATAAAATACTTTGTGCTTGCTAAGAAGGCTGATAAACCACTAAGTGCTTATAGAGAATGTTGATAAAAACTTAGTTCTTGCCAAGAAGGATGATAAACCATTAGGAATGGTAGCAATCCATTGGGGTGCTTATTGAAAAGGGCTAATAAACGAATAAGTGCTTGCTTATGAGGCCGATAAACCACCTAGTGCCTGCCAAGTAAGCTAATAAACAACCCAAACAATGAGGTACAGGTTCTAGTAGTGCTTTCCTGATACTCCTGGAGCTGAAAATTACCCTAGCTGAGCTTGGTTGAAATCCTAGAGAAATAAATCCCTTAGATCATGGATCTCGCTTGGGGATGGATATATGTAAGAAAGCTTGTGATGAAATTGACCTATGTGTTACACAACACTTTGTCACACCTCATGTTCACTTCTTGTTCCATATCCCAAAGTGCGAAAATTGTGTTGCATCAATTCTGAAGGAGGTTAGCTAAAACCATAATTTTTAGGGTTAGTGCACTTTGCCCCACTCCATGCTCGTGTTGATGGCAGGTCGCACTGGTTTACCCTAGCATTGTTAGTGCAGGTTTTGATATGAAAACACACGTTGAACCTCTTCTTACAGGTTTTCCCAAAATGGGCGAGAAGCTTCGTATGCTAGAAACTTTGAGAACAATGAGCTGGATATTGGTTTTTGTAGATATGGTCAAGCTCTCCCATTTGAAGCTCTTGATATTATCATTATGGGCTTTCCCCTTGAGATTTGGACCTTCCTCCCTCTTTTGTAGATCCTAATTCCCTCTCCCTTCCTATAAATCAAGTCCCTTCCATCCCTAAATGGTTGGTCATTGATTTCCTGCATTCCTATACTGAGATTATGCCCAAATGCTACCCATTCTAACTTGGAGAAGGAGTGCTTGAAGATTCTTTGCTTGGACTTGGACATCCACCAAAAGGAGGTCTCCAACATCAAGGCATAGGTTGTATGCTTCCCTTTTTAGCTTATTAATATATACATATGATGTTCATTTTCCATAATTGTGTAAATGTTTATGCTTTGAGATTAATACTCCTTGATTTATTAAGTAGTTTATGTTTGATGTATAACATATATGCTCTTGTACCTTGTATTTATCTTTGATATTTCTTGCAGGTATTCGAACATGAAGGACAAGTAAGAAGCGAGCCTGGAAGCAAAGGAATCAAAGTCATCTCCAAAGGATTGAGCGATTAGCAATAGAGTGAGGTAGGTCACTCTATCGCTGCATTTGTTGAACATAAGCTAGGAAAGTGTATGTTTTGTTTAGTTTGTTGTTAGATACACTCATTGGGATCAAAAGATCACCTCTATCCACAGAGGGGATTTTCCTTCACAACAATATGGTTGGTTGGAGATTTGAAGTCCCACCTTCAATTTCTAGGCATCTCTAGCCATTCGAATAAGTTCCATGTCTTATGTATATTTGAATGTGAATGATTATAATGAGTGATATGTTATTAGTTGATGTATAAATTTGTAATGTTCCTGAACGGTCATTTAAAACCACTGCATGTCCATGATCGGAAATATGTTTTGGATTTTCTTTTGGCTAAGTTGGAATCTTAACTTTCTGTGGATGAAATGAATACTTCTTGAAGTTATATGAAAATTTTACTGGTTGCATGAAGACATGTAGTTAATTTTTACTATGGATGTTGTGATGGTTAGCATGCTTATAAATTGAAAGGTTCCTTGACTTATTTAATATTATAATGCACTCTATTTCTATTTATAGAATGGATTATGCACTATGTGTGATGTGTATGACATACATATGTAAAACTTTAATTTGTAATTCTCATCATGTGAGTGCTCGAGTCTGCATTCAGATCCAAGGAAATCTTAATAAAGCCTCACAAAATATCTGGAGTCTCTCAGTCTATTTAATGCAAGTTACGGGCTTACATTCAATTGAATAAGAATTCAAATTATTTTGTTTCGTCGAAGTTGGGTGGATGCAGGACAAGAAAATACTTATTGATCAATGTTAAAATTCACATTGTGACGTGCCTCCCTCGCCAAGCTAGATGCATAGATCACTTAGTAATGATCATTGCGATAGATGGAAAAAATGGAGTTTTCCCATTTATTGGAAAAGATTTATTCCTATCGCATCGTGCCTCCCTTGGATTTTGGGATGCACTGGTCATTTGGGCTAGGTGCTATTAGTGAGTCCCGGGATGGGATTATGGTTGTAATTATAAATACATTTTATATTTGGTTGTCCTGAAGAGTGGGGATAGATAAATCCATGATCTGAGGGTGAGTTCAGAGTGGTGTTAGTTGGCATAGTTGAATTCCCACCACCAAACAACTGGAAAAGACATGATGGGTCAGAGGGAGATGCCCAAGTTCTACCCTTTTTCCATGATGTGAAGGGAAGGGGAAGAAAACAGTCTCCTGGGGGTACCAAGGAGATCCTAGAGGAAAGAGAAAGAATGGAAAGAAAAACAATAGAATACTAGACAGAAAAAAAAAAAAAAAAAAAAAAAAAAAAAAAACCCTATGGAGAAAAGGCAGGGTCAAGAGTGACACACCTAAGAAATTTTGCTCAGATTGATGGGATGTGATTCCTATTTTTAATGCATGGAAATGGTTGGACTATGGTTTCCATGAATGAATGGTCTTTGGGAGGCTCAAAGGAGGAATTTGGTTATGATTTCTTACTGAAAAGGGTTGATAAACCACTTTATGATTTCTTACTAAAAAGGGTTGATAAACCACGTAGTGCTTTCCAAGTAAGATTATAAACCACTCAGGTGTTAGTTGTAAGGTTTATAAACCACTAATTTCTTACTTAGAAGGTTGATAAAGCACTTAGTGCTTACTAAGAGGGTTGATAAACCACTAATTTCTTACTTAGAAGGTTGATAAAGCACTTAGTGCTTACTAAGAGGGTTGATAAACCACTAATTTCTTACAGAGAAGGTTGATAAACCACTTAGTTCTTTCCAAGAAGTCTAATAAACTACAAGGAATTGTAGCAATCCATTAGGGTGCTTGTTGAAAAGGTCTGATAAACCACTAAGTGCTTGTTGAGGAGGATGATAAACCACTTAGAGCTTTCCAATTAAGCTGATAAACCACCCAAACAATGAGTTATAGGTTCCTGTAGTTCTTTCCTTGAAGACACGGATAATAAAACACATATAAAGTAAACCCATACTTCTGGAGCTAAACATTACCCCAACTTAGCTTGGTTGAAATCCTAGAGAAAGAAATCCCTTAGATCATTGATCTGGCTCTGGTGTGGATAACTATAAGAAAGATTGTGTTGCAATTGAACTATGGTTGGGTGGAGAGTTGAAGTCCCACCTTCAGTTTCCAACCATCTCTAGCCATTCAGATAAGTGTCATGTCTTATATATATTTGAATGTGAATGATTACCATGATTTATGTTATTAGTTGATGTACGAATCTATAATGTTCTTAAATGGTCATTGAAAACCGTTGCATGTCCTTGATGGGAAATATGTCTTGGTTCTTTTGACTAAGTTGGAATCTTAACTTTCTGTGGATGAAATGAATTTTTCTTGAAGTTATATGCAAATTTGATTGGTTGCATGAAGACATGTAATTAATTGTTATTACTAATGTTGTGAGGGTTTTCATGCTTATAAATTGAAAGGTTCCCTAACTTATTTAATATTATAATGCACTCTATTTTTATGTAGATAATGGATTATGCACTATGTGTGATGTGTATGACAAATATATTTATGAAAAACATATATAAATAGTTAATTCTTTATTCTCATCATGTGAGTGCTCGAGTTTGCATTCAAATCCAAGGAAAGTTTAATAGAGCCTCATGAAATTTGTAGAGTCTCTCAGTCTATTTAATGCAAACTACGACCTTACATTTGACTGAATAAGAATTTAAATTATTTATATGAAGGATGTGGGACAGGAAAATCCCTATTGATCAAGGTGAAAATTCATGGTGTGATGTGCCTCCCTCGCTAAGCTATATGTATATATCACATGAGAATGAGTGTTGTGACAGAGGGCACAAATGGATATTTCACATTTATTCGACCAGAAATATTCTTCTCACATCGTACCTCCCTTGACTTTTAGTATGCATTATTTGCCTATTTTGGGTGTTATTAACAGGTCATGGGATGAGATTATGACTATACTTATAAATAAATTTTATACCTAGCTAGTTTGAAGAGTGGGGATAGCTAGATCCATGATCTGCGGGAGAGAGGAGAGCAGCGTTGGCTAGCATAGTTGAACACCCACCACCAAATAATTGGTAAGGACATGAAAAGGCAGAGGGAGATGCCCACGTTCTTCCCTTCTTCCATAATGTGAATGGCAGGGGAAGCAAATAGTCCCTTGGTGGTACCAAGAAGATCCCAGGGGAAAGAGAAATAATGGAATGAAAAAAAAAAACAAAACATTGGATAGACAAAGAGAGAAAAATATGGCAAAAATACAAGGTCAAGAGTACGAGCAAGTGCTACACACCTAAGAAATTATGTTTAGATTGATGGGATGTGATTCCTAGTTTCAATGCATGGAAATTGTTGGATTGTGGTTTCCAAGCATGAAAGGTTAGTGGGAGGCTCAAAGGAGGAATTGGGTTATGATTTCTTACTGAAAAGGGTTGATAAACCACTAAGTGTTTGCTGAGAAGGTTGATAAACCACTTAGTGCTTTCCAAGTAAGCTAATAAACCACTCAGGTGTTGGTTGTAAGGTTGATAAATCACTATGTTCTTGCTGAGATGGTTGATAAACCACTTATTGCTTGCTAAGAAGGTTGATAAACCACTAAGTTCTTATAGAGAAGGTTAATAAACCACTTAGTTCTTGCAAAGGAGGTTGATAAACCACTAGGCATGGTAGAAATACATTGGGGTGCTTGCTTAAATGGGATAATAAACCACTAAGTTCTTGTTGAGGAGGTTGATAAACCACTTAGTACTTTTTAAGTAAGCTGATAAACCACCCAAACAATGAGCTACGGGTACTTGTAATGCTTTCCTTGAAGACATGGTTGATAAACCACCTATAAAGTAAATCCATACTCATGAATTTTAACATTACCCCAGCTGAGCTTGGTTGAAATCCTAGAGAAATAAATCCTTTGGATCATGGATCTTGCTCAGGGGTGGATAAATGTAAGAAATATTGTGGTGCAACTAACCTATGGTTGGGTGGAGAGTTGAAGTCCCACCTTCAATTTACATCCATCTCTAGCCATTCAATTAATGTCGTGTCTTATGTATATTTGAATGTGAATTATTGTCATGACTAGTATGTTATTAGTTGATGTATGGCTATGTAATGTTCCTGAATGGTCATTGAGAAATATTGTGGTGCAACTGACCTATGGTTGGGTGGAGAGTTGAAGTCCCACCTTCAATTTCCATCCATCTCTAGCCATTCAAATAATGTCGTGTCTTATCTATATTTGAATGTGAATTATTGTCATGACTACTATGTTATTAGTTGATGTATGGCTATGTAATGTTCCTAAATGGTCATTGAAAATAGTTGCATGTCCTTGATGGGAAATTGATGAGCACTAGTATTGCAGCAAGAATGCTACAACTGTTGGGGCTACCAACTTTACTTTATCAACCCAAGGTTCGTACAAACTTGGGGGTGACAGTGTTGTATACATAAATAGATGCAATGGATCTAGTCTTTGTCACTGTTGAGTTGGTGATATACCATTAGGGTTTCTTAAACCAACCTTCTATTGATCTAGAAGAAGTTTGATTACCAATGGAGAAAGGGGAATTTTGCCCTAATTGAGAGAATTGAAATATTATCTACTGTAGTAATGAAAGACTAAAAGAAATGTTTAAAACACACCACTCATTTAGCTATCTATTAAGAGATATTGCTTCAGAATAATTCTAAACTAACACATGTGGAACCCTAACTATCCTAAGCATGCAATCTGATCTAATTAAAACACTTTATTGTTGTGCATATGAATGAACACAATAACCTTTCCTTTTTGTCCTTTTTGTGAAAACATGAATGCTAATTCTTCTTGATTGTATGGCAGGTGGGTTAGGTGTGGAGAGAGGTGGTTGTGAAGGGTCAGAAGGCTTTAGAGGAAAGCATGGGTCTTCTCCTATCTTTATTGATGTATTTTTCACAAATCGGCCTCAAAACAGGTCACTATAGATCGTCCTACATGATGTCCTAATGCACCTATAGGATCCCCTATATTCCTACAGAATCAGGCCGAAAGCATAAGGAGTGATTTAAGCAGTGGTATAGGACTTAGAGAAGGTAAGTTATGGAAGGAATAAGGAAAGGAAGTGGCTAGGACTTCCTCAGAACTCAAACCAAAGTTTCTAGGATGGTTGGATTTGCTCAACAAGCATGGAAAGTTGGTCTTATGAAATGATAACTCAGTTTATGGACTTAGTGGCTTTTGGTGATTATGGATGGATGAGGTTAGGTTGGGGCTGCTGACATGAGATCTTCTTGCACTCTTGAAACTCCTACAATACACACATCATTGGAATTTACCCATAAATCATGTCAAAACAAGAAAGATCTCCAACAACATAAGAAAACAGAATTTCATCATTCATTTGCCTAGTTCATGCATTGAAATACTTTGCAGCCTATGGTGAAATATCATGAAATATAATAAAAAGCTAGAGATAACATAAATAACAAATGCAAACTATCCTTGAAAACTGAAGATGCTGACCTAATTAGCAGAAAACCCTAAGTTTCATAAGAAATTAGAATTCTGTCTTTTTGCGGCTGAATGGGAGTTTTTCCTTCAAAACATGGTCCCTGAAGGGAGGAGTGAGGAAAGAACCACCTGTTATCAGCCTTTTTTGTATTCCTTTATCTCTCTAAAGCTATTTCTAAATCTATGCACAAATGGAAGCAAACTAATCAAATTCACTAATACTTGCAATGAAACAATGCCAAAATTAGTTCAACAAGTAATATATAAAATAACCTAAGCATACAAGTACAGTAAGAGGAACCTCTGCTGCTAGGGTTCAGCCCTAACCCTGGGGCTTCAACCCTTTGATTTAACTCAATGTTGGATCAAGGAAATGCTCATTTTCATTAACATATCAAAAAATAAAACATAATAGTGTTTTGCCACAATCCTTAACCTCAAAAGTGCTTAGTTATCTTGCATAAAAAATCTGAATCCTAATGAGACTCTAGGCCTCCTTATTTATACAATTGAATTTTCCAACAACTTCTTGAAATCTAGGGAGCCTTGGCTCCCAATCTCAAGATGAACTGGTTCTTTAACTATCACTGGCTCAGTTGCCCATGATCTTCATGACTATGTTGCCTACAATTCCGAGCTAGTGTGATTTTATTGGAGGATATTCAAATGAGTGAGGATTTAATGAGGAAGATCCATCTCCTATAATCTCTCATTCCTGTCTCATTTGAGTTCCTACACCTTAATTAGCCATAATTGCCATAATTTTCTCCCAAAAACCTGCAATCAATGCACATTAGACCACTACACATAACATCCTACTTTTACTCATCTCATTAAGAAAAATATAATTAAAACATGTAAGGAATTATGAGAAGAGTTGACGTTATTAAGCTTGGAGGTGTATTAAGGTCCATATATTTACCCAATGATGACACTCATCATCACCCCCTACTAGAAGTGTTGCTCATCCTCTGAGCAACTAAATCTATGTCCATTTCCTTCATTTCTCTTGTGGCTTCGCTAACATCCCATGCTTCTGTTGTAGTCTCCTCTTCCTGTGAATAAAATCATGCCTTCCTCTCTATCTCTTCCCACTGCTTTCTTTCTTCTTCTTCTTTCCTTCCTTCCAAGATTCTGAAAAGAAATGGTGGACTGAGCCTCAAGCCAATCCAATTGAATTTGAGTCTTTATAGTACATGCTTATAAATGGGGATTTTTGTTTAATGCTTCTCTCATTCTATCAGGAGAATGGTATTCTCTAATTTTCAAGCTATAAGACAAGGTGTTCCATCTCCTTTGTCAAGCTTGCATGATTTCATCTCCTATCAATTTGAACATGTCTTCAAAGTGTGTGACTTCTTGTTCTTGTGCAGCAAGGTATCTAGCTGCAAGCTTGGGATCATTTGCAATGAGGTTGTGGGTGCTAATGATAGCCATTGGGTTAGATTGCTCAACTATGATCATAAGGGGTTATTTCTCTTCTTTTGCCATTACCTTTTTTATCTCTATAGCTATTGCCTCCTCATGATTCATCCATGATGCTAAGGCCATCAATTGCAAGTCTCCAAGTTTTGAATTTGGGTCCCACACATTCAAATTTGTCAAGGCCAAGTTGTGTAGGTAAAACTCAGATATTTTTGCTTTATCTTCCAAGATTCTTTGATCACAGAGATCAATGAATTTTCTATAGTCCTGGAAGGGCATAGTTCCTCTTTGTGCTAGAGTCTTGATTTGGAATTGTAGCCATTTTTCCTTGAGATACAAGGCATAAGACTTTGCTGACATCTTGCACTAGATTGCCTCCAAGGATAAACTGGCCATAGTTTCCAAATGGATTTCCCTTTCTTGTAGCTCTCCCCTTAGCCATGCATTCTCTACTTCTAACTGAGATTTCATCATTGTTTCTCTATCCCTTCTGCTGCTTAGTTCTCTGCCCAGCTCCTTCAATTTCTCCTCCGTGTGGCCTACATCCTCCACCCCTTTCGATTTGGAAATTTGCATCCACCTGTGTGTCCTTGCCCTTTCTTTTTCAAGTTCAAAGAATAGGGGAATGAAAAAATTTTGTGGGATTACCCTACCTCCTTCAATGAACCTATAGTAGGAGCTTAGGATGGTTTGTGGACTAACTTCTCCCAATTCTTGGTCTTCTTTCTTTGTTTCTTGTTGAGTGGTACCTTCTTGGTCCCTTTTCAGTGTTTCCTATAGGTTTAACAGAGTTTTCTATAGGATGGCCTCTGCTTCCTATAGGTCTATATGTCTCCTGTAGGAGACTTTGTCCCTTTGATGAGATTGACCGTGTGATAGGCCTCCTAACATAAGTGATGGGATATTTGGGAGAGGCTTGTTCTAATGACCCTTCTCCTTGATTTTTCTCTAGAGAGGCTGCTTTTTCTTACTTCTTTTGCGAATCCTGGATGACAATTGGAGTTTTGGTGGGGGTTTGAGGTCTCCCTTGTCTAATCCTAGTTCTCTGTCTTGTCCTAAAGTACAGTGGTGTTTGTCTTTGCCTCTTCCCTTTTGATTTAATAGGTGTACTTCGGGAAGTAAGAGCCATTGTTTCCACTTTCTTTGTGGGTTCTGGAGATACCCTTGGTGATTCTTCCCTTTCTTTGCCTTGAGTTGTAGACCTCTGTTCATCCTTCTATCCTGTTTCCTCTTTTAAATTTTCCTTCTCATTCTTTTCTTTGTCTCCACCTTCCTCTTCTTCTTCTTCTTCCTCTATTTCCTCACTTTGCCCATTTGTCTCTTCTTTTGTTTCTTCTTTTGTCTCTTCTTCATTCTCCTCCTCTATTTATTCTTCTTTTTCCTCCTCTGTTTCTTCTTCATTTTCACTAGCAGTGGGGATTTTTTCATATTCAAGAGCTTGAATTGCTCCTCCTGCCTGCATGTCTCTGAAGGTTGTCCATGTAATAGGGAGTCTTAGGTTTTGTAGAGCATCTTCAAGGATGAGTTTGATCAACCCATGATGGGCTAGTTGTTGATGTTTTCCCTCTTGCACTTTGATGCTCATGTCTATCATTGATTGTAGAAGGAAATAGGGTATACTTAATCTGTTTTGAGGAGGTGTGTTCTCTCCAAATATCAGTTCTTGGAGGAGTCTAAAGTGGTATCCATAAACCACACTGTATCTCCCTTCACATGATATGTATTTAATGAGGTGGTAACTGACTTCATTCCAAGGGTATGGAATGCTTTCCCTTCTAACCCCATTTTTGTCCTCCATTGGCTCTTCTCCTTCCAAAAAGAATCTTTTATTTGCAAGGGTGTTGTTACCCTTTTCTTCTTTTCTCCATGGTAGCCCTAAAGGGAGTGTGGTGATTATGCTTATAACTTCAGGGGTAATTACTAATGATAAGCCTTTCACCAAAGTAGTGGAATTTTTCCTAGTAATGGGTATGAGTGAGAGGGAAAATTCTCTGGCCACATCACCATCGTATCCTCTCATCCTCTCAAAGAACCCCATCCATTGGTGCGTTGTCAAAATTTCTACTAAAGGAGGATGCTGGTGGATCCTTGCTGTGGTTGTGGGTTTTCTCTTGTTGAAACCTCCTGTCATCTTCCCCTGGTAATTGTGGATGCTTTTGAGGATACAATTTAAAAATTCTAGTAGGTGATGGAAGTATGAATGCTAACTTTTAGTGACATGCAATGCAACTCTCCTATACTGCAATTTCCTTAATCAAATTGAGCATTTTTTTCTTCTTTAAAATGGAAAACATGGAGGGTATAGCTCCTACCTCGCTTTGTTACGTTCAGGTGAGGATAACCTTTGATTTCACCTCCCTTAGTGCTTACTGATAGTCCTGTACATTGATTTCTCTGTATCCTATAGGCTTCATGTAGCTTTCCTGTAGGTCTCCTATGTTATAGATGTTGACTGTCTCCTATAGGTGTTGCTTCAAGAAGGCCAAGAGCAGCCTCTTCACTCAATGAATTCGCAAAATTTCTAATGCTCTCTTTCTATGGGAATTAGTATTTTATTTCCATATATGGTTGATCATGTGGGGTGGTGTGCTGACTATCTAAGTACGAGCACCTCCTTTTGGACCATTGGTCCCACTATCAGTCCATCATTCCACCTCACCTCGTAATCATATCCTACTACTTTCCTCCAAAGCTTAACCATTTTTGTCTTTATTCCCTTTTTCTTCTGATTTGACTTTTTCCACATGTGGAGTGGTCTAACAGTTTTCTTCTTGTCGATTAGCCGAATGTGGCCAAGTTAACTGGACACCTTTATTTATAAAATCAATTCTCACATAATCCTACAGTTCTGATCATATCGTACTAACGAGAGAGCATGAGTAATATGACATACCTATGGGTAAGATGCTTTGATGATGATGCATGCTGGAGAATGATGCTTCTTTGTTGTGTTTTTGTTGCATATTCTTCTGTGTATTTTCCTCTTTTGATGCTTGTTTCTTTTGATGTGCAGGTGCTAGAGAGTTATGTTGGTGATCTTGTTTCTATTGCTGAGCTCTGGAGGGGCTTCCTCATCCTTGGAATCCTAATGTTGAATATGGATGCAAACCATGAGGTTTCCTTTGTGGGATAGGTTGCGACAGGATTTCCTACAGGAAACCTACAAGATGTCCTGTAGTTGCCTCTCCCCTAAACTTTCATACTTTTTCTCAACTTTGAAGCATGAGGGATGTTAGAATGAGTGGATAAGGGTGGTAGGGAATGGTAGGTGAGATATGTTGTCTCTAGCTATTGTTCCTCTTTCCCTCCTCTCTCTCTCTTTTTTTTTTTTGTATTGTGCATTTTTTGAATTGATTTCATTGATGGATGTAGGGGTGACATGGTGATGAAAGGAATGGCAATGATGTGGTGGAGTGAATGAGTTTTTTTTTTTTTTTTTATCCAGACACAAGCTTGTCATCCCCTTGCTCTCAGACTACCTTTCTTGGGATTTTCAAGGCCACTATAATTCCTACAGGAAACTCCTATAGGTTTACAGGGAATCCTATAGAAAACACAGAGCTTGTGTAAGATGAGCTGGAGGGGTTCATAAGTGGAAGAATAGGTGAAAAATGAAAGATATGAGATGGGTGGATTGAAACATGGCTCTTGTAGGTCCTTCTTTCCCCTCTCATGTTGTGCTTATCCTCCTCTTACTGACTTGCAAAACAAAATTTCCAATTTTTTGTATCTTTTTTTTTTTAATTATTATTATTATTTTTTCTTTTGTAAAACAACTAGTCTTCCTCCACAGAGGTTTTCATCCTAGTTGCCTGCCTTAGGTGCCTCAAAATAGGTTTTCAACCCAATAGTGGGACTCGGGTGCCTCATGGAGGTTTTCACCTGAGTCACTTGGTGGGGTGGTGAGACTTGCTCCACCACCATCACTGTCTTGCTTATTCTATTGATGAATTCTTGCTTTGACAAGGGCTTCTTGTAGATATTTAATCTATACCCATTGACTAGTAAAGGGATAGCCTCTGCATCAATGGTTCTTATCTGTACAGCACCATTATCATGACATTTTTCTATGACATAAGGCCCTAACCATCTAATCCTTAACTTAACTTTAAAATCCTTGTACCAAGAATCATACAACAAAGCCCAATCACCTTCTTGAAACTATTTATCCCTTATATTCTTGTCATGCCAAATTTTCCTTTGAACTTGTGTCACCTCTATGTGCAGGAGGGCTTACATCCTAAATTCATCTAACCCATTCAGATCTTTAATCTATACCCATTGACAAGTAAAGGGATAGCCTTTGCAAGAATGGTTCTTATCTGTACAACACCATTATCATGACATTCTTCTATGACATAAGGCCCTAACCATCTAATCCTTAACTTACCTTTAAAATCCTTGTACCAGGAATCATACAACAAATCCCAATCACCTTCTTGAAACTGTTTGTCCCTTATATTCTTTTCATGCCAAATTTTCCTTTAAACTGGTGTCACCTCTGTGTGTAGGAGGGCTTGCATCCTAAATTGATCTAACCCATTCAACTGGATAATCTTTCTTTTTGTGTCATGTTGAGATCTAGATCCATTTTTGCTTCCATTCTTAAGGTGTTGTATTCAAATTCAATGGACAACATGGCTTTATTCCCATAGACCAGCTCATAAGGAGTGAACCCAGTGGTGGTCTTCCAAGTAGTAATGTAGGCCCAAGTGGCCTCAACTAATCTATCTGCCCAATCCTTTTTGCTGATGCTAATCACTTTGGTCAGAATGCCTTCTAGCGCTCTGTTGGTTACATCCACTTGCCCATTAGCCTATGGGTGATAAGGAGTGGATGTTATGTGCTTGATCTTGTGCCGACTTAACAAATTCTCAATCATGTGATATGTAAATTGACTACCTTCATCAGTGACCAATTCTCTAGGGTACCCAAACTTATAAAACACATTTTCCCTTAAGAATTCAACGACCTTTTCTTTTGTCGCAGCTTTGATGGCCTTGGCTTCAGCCTACTTTGTTAAATAGTTAGTGCACACAATGATGTATTGCTTCTATCTGGATGGAGGTTCAATGGGCCCAATGAAATCCATGCCCCACTTGCCAAATGGCTCGAAATTCACTTGAGGATGCAAAGGCATTTCATCCCTTGGGGTAGGTTTCCCCATCCTTTGGCACCAATCACACTGACTGGTATACGTCCTAACATCTTGGTGAAGAGTGGGCCAGTAATAAACAACTTGTAGTACCTTGACTGTTGTTCTTTTGGCTACAAAGTGACCTCCACAAGGCCCATCATGATAGGTCAAAAGGATGTCAAATATTTCCTCCTCCCTGACACATCTTCTAATAATTTGATTTGGGCCTAGCTTAAAGAGATTGCCCCCAATCCAAGTGAATGGGGTTCTCTTCCTTACGATCTTTCTCTTTTCCTTGGAGGAAAAATTTGGTGGAAACTATGTAGACACCAAGAATTTTCTATGTCAGCAAACCATGGAGAGAGCATTGAAATGGCGAATAAGTGTTCATCTGGTAATTGATCATCGACCATTCCTTCCTCCCCTGCAAGCAAAGTCAATTTGGATAAAAAAATATGCAACAACATTCTCCTTACCAGGCTTATCAATAATAGTTAAATCAAATTGTTGTAATAAAAGTAACCATATAATACTTTAGGAATTTACATCAGGTTTATTCATCAAGTATTTAATTGCAACATGTTCAGTATGTACAAATGTTTGGTAACTAGTAATTTAATGCCTAAATTTATTCAATGAATGCACAACAACTAGGATCTCTTTTTCAGTCACTGTGTAGTTCATCTTGGCTTTTGACAAATTCTTACTGATGAAGTAAATGGCATAAGGTAGCTTTTCATCTATCTGGCCTAGAGTTGCTCCTATGGCTTTGTGAGAGGCATCAACATGTATATGGAAAGGAAGAGCCCAATTTGGGCCTCAAAGAATAGGTGCAGTAGTCAACTTGTCCTTTAGGGTGTCCAAGGCTTCTTGACAACTTTCTGACCATAAAAATTTGGAGTCTTTGGCCAATAACCCAAATAAAGGAGAAGCTAACTTGCTGAAATATTTTATAAATATCCTATCATATCCAGATAAGCCTAAAAATATTCTGACATCCCTCTATTTTTGCAGAGTTCCGACCCTTTTGATGATGGCTATCTTATTTGAGTCTACCTGCAGTCCTTCCTGGGATATAGAGTGACCTAGAACAGTCATTGTAGTCATTAATAACTCACATTTTTTAGGACTAAGCAATAAGTTCACTTCAATGAATTTGTTCAACACCTTACCCAGGTTATAGAGATCCTCCTGGAAATCACACCCATAGGGTGTAAACTCATCCATATAAATTTCTACTACATCATGGACTAGCTCGACGAAGATACTCAGGACTTCCCTTTGGAAAGTGGCAGGGGAATTTTATTAACCAAAAGGAAGGACCCTATAAGCGAAAGTACCCCAAGGATAGGTGAAGGTGGTTTTATCCTAGTCCTCTAGGCTAATCTGGATTTGATTCTACTCGCCGAACCCATCTAATAAAGAGAAAAAAAATTTCCCTGTCAGGCCATCTAACACTTTGTCAATGAAAGGTAGAGGGAAATGGTCCTTCTTCGTTGCTTTGTTTAACTCTTTGTAATCAACACAAATCCTCCACTTCCCATTTTTCTTTGGGACCAGCACCAAAGGAGACACCCACTCACTGTCCGAGATAGGGTAAATGAATCCTGCATCCAGCAGCTTTTGCAATTCTTCTTTGACTATATCCTTGAGAGCTGGATTCATTCTCCTTTGGGGTTGTCAGACTGGTTTGCAACCTTCTTCGATGTAAACGTGGTGATTACAAACCGAGGGGTGCACTCCCTTAATCTATTTGTAATTCTAAGCAAAGGTATCTGAATTCTCCCTTAGCATGTTACATAACTCTTCTTCTTGGTGTACAAAAAGAGAGGGGTTGATTTTCAGATTTCTTTCAAGGCCGAATTCTATTGTCTTGACACAAGTAGGGTTTGACTCAACTAAGAATAGGTAAATTTGATGGTTTCCCTTGGTTTCCTTCACTACTTCCTCTAGAGACAATGTGTTAGGAGTTGGATTTTGGAGGATGTGTTCAATCAAATCATCTTCATATGGCTGTCCTCCTCCCATGGAAGTTTCTAGGGTATAGAGTTGGGCAGAGCAACCTTCATCTTCTTCCTCCTCTTCTAGCCATAAAGGTAATTCATGTTCTAAATATGGCTAAGTAGGAGGGTACAAAACCAACTGCTTGGATAGATGCCCATTTTTTATAGTCATGTTTCTAGCCCTACAACTGATGTAGGCACCGACAGTGCCTAACCAAGGCCTCCCAAGTATGAGAGGATAACCACTAAACTTTGACTTAGTTTAGAGAACTAGGATGTCTGCAGGGTACTCCCAGGAGTTAATGGAGACCTTCACATCCTCAATAATCCCCTCAGGGGCTACTGTGGATCAGCCTGCAAGCTGCAACACTGTCGTGGTATTTCTTAATGAACCCTAGAGATTCAGCTTGAGCATGGTGTCCCTAGTCATTACATTAATGGTAGCCCCAAGATCAATCAAGGTATGTTGGAAAATGGTGTCATTGATGTGCACATTTACTATAGGGCTGTCAAGGTCTAAATACTTTGGGGAAATGACCTACCCTAGCATTAAGTCGGACAACTACCTAATGACATTAATGGTAGGGGTGTCTCTTTTTTGCCTCCCTGGATGTTTGAAACACTTATCTTTAATCAGTTTGTTGTAAATAAGTATGTCCTCAATGGCTTGGAGAAGTGGAATTTTGACACATATATTTTTCAATTCACCCAAAAGTTCATTCTCTTCTGGGGTAGGCTAGACTGGATGAGTTAACCTTTCAGGAAAGGGCGGCGGATTCACCATAGGCATACTTTCCTCCCTTTCCTCCTCACTCTCCCTAGGTGGAGATGGAGGTTGGTTTTCCGGGAGTACTCTCCCATACCTCATGTTGATTTCCTTAATTTCAACAGCATAAGAAGGGTATGATGTCTCTCCACTGTAGACCTGTTGTGCCTGTTTGTTGTTCACGTTCGGATTTGGTTGAGAAGGTATCTGAGGTTGTTTAGGTGGAGCAAGGTGTAAAATTTGTGGTTGAGTAGGAGGTGAAGGCAATAAAGCTGGAGCATTTTTGTATGGGGTCCTCCACCCCTAGGGTGGTGCATTCCACTGAGGTTGTGGAGGAGTATATGGTTGAAGTGGCTGGTTTGTCAGCTACTAATGGTATTGAGGTGAAAAAGACCCAGGAGAAGGTGTAGACCAGGAGGGATGAGCAGGGGGGCCCCAAGAGGGAATGGATGTGTTTTGGTTAGGGTTGTAATATGCATAGGATGACCCTTGCATTCCCTACTGGTACAGTCGAGGCCCATGAGGCCTTCTTTGATTTATGTAGTAGAGTTGTTCAGTCACCCCTTTAGTTACCTCATACACAACTTTTAGTCTAGGTAGAGAAGGGCACTTGTCTGTGGAGTGGTTTTATTCATAGACCAAGCAGATTTCTATCAGGTTTAATGGACATTCATTCCTAGGGTGTGTCACACGGAATAAGTCGATCTTGCGGACAAGATAGACCTTCCTAGAATCTAAAGAAGACCTAATGACAAGCAAACCAACCAGACACTATCTTTCTCTAAATATGCTTTAATAAACAATGGCAAACAAGTGTTTTTAGGGCCTACCTTAGGTCCAACTCAAGCTTGTGGATGCCCTCACTCCTTCGATCCAAATGAGCTCCTTTGTCGCGAATCTGCAAACACAAACAAGACAAACAAATTAAATAGCACCTAAAAAGCCAAAATCATAAAACATATTTAACATGAAAGCCAAGGAGTCCATGAAACAAATAACATAAGATACTTGTTGAGAAAAATGAGTTTGATTGTATTAATTCAAAAGAAGAAGAACTTTACAACCTTTGCCTTGATGTTGTACAAGCTCCTCCCATTGTCTAGCAACAAGTCTCCTCTACTTTGACAAGTTTCACTCACTCCCCAATGAAGCCAAAAAGGTATGTGATCTCTCCTCTTAAGCTCAACTAGGAAGTCTTGATTTCACCAGCATTTACCCTAAAAAATGTTCAGCTTCTAACCTCCCCAGCAACTAGCCCAATGTCTGTATTTATAGTGTAATGGAGGGAGGTTACTAGGTCCTCCTTCAAAGGGATAAAGCCCTCCTTCAAAGGGATAGCTCCTCTCATCAAGGGATTAGCTCCTTCTCTTTTGGGATGCATGAACCACCTCAGAGCGAACAATCCACGTCAAAATTCCTTCTAGAATCCTCTAGAATTAACCCAAAGTGAGTTTTTTAAGATAAAACTTGCGCCTTTTGACTTTCACAGGGGTCCACACCTACACCGTTAGGGACAGAGCGGGCAGGTCCGCAGTTTTTGTACACAGAAGGTGCGGGACCGCAAGTGACAGTGAGAGAAAGTGCGGAACCAGAGTTACATTGATTTTTAATGTCTTTCTCTCATTTCCAAAGCTTGAATTGAAGAGCTGAGGTCTGAGACTTGCTTAGGAGGACAGTACAAGTGATGATGGACCCATACTGACTGCAAATAATCATGGTGATGATATTTTTGTGTAACGGATTTCCCCCTA
The DNA here is from genome assembly GCA_031772625.1 of Pinus tabuliformis. Classification (NCBI taxonomy): domain Eukaryota; kingdom Viridiplantae; phylum Streptophyta; class Pinopsida; order Pinales; family Pinaceae; genus Pinus; species Pinus tabuliformis. The sequence goes on along the minus strand of CM062808.1, from coordinate 886,384,746 downwards.
AAGTTCGAAGTCTGTAGTAGATGAGGATTTCATTGATCATTTAGGAAGAGTGAAGTACTTTATCATTTCGAGGATCATCTGTGGAGAGCCTGGTTGGAACCTGTAAAAACATTCAATGCAAGATATATATATGAGATCATATCATTGCTGAGGTAGGCATTCCCATACTCAGATCAAAACTGACTAGAAAAACTAACTACTGATCTGATATAGGAAAGATCTTGTAAAACATCACAAGTATAGACTCAGGTGGACACAGTATGGACACAACCATCTGTTTATGAATAGTCCATTATATAATGAATACAAAATTCCTCGCAGCCTGGATTGTGGAAACTAGATCCAGGGTCTTCATTTCTACTTCCCAAAACAGTACGATTCGATCCATGCGAATGAATGTGTTGATGTCGAACATGGTAGAAACCACTTGATTACCAATCAATGATGTAAACCGTTAACAAGTTTGAGAGAAACCATCAGTGATGTCAATGGCTCTCAAAGTACCCAGTACAATCCATGAGATGGGAATAAATGTGTTGATGTCGAACATGTCATGGAATCCTTTGATCGAAAGTCAATGATGTAAACTGTCGTCAAAGGAGAGAAACCTGCCGTTGAGGCATGCAGATCTGAAGGTATTGACGATTTCTAGATCATCTTTCTAGATAATGAGCTGATGTCGATAGAAAGCGATCTGTCGTAGGCAAGCCCACAACACGAAATCATAGATCAAGTTGAAGAAATTTAGTTGCAAGGACTGACTCAGGGATGGTCAAGATGGATGACAGATATTTTGCAGATGAATGGCTTATTGGCAGTGACCTCTTGAACACATAACGACACAACAGATGGTTTGGTGACAATTGACCCAAAGTTAATACCCAGAAACCAGCTGAAGACTTTCAATGTGGTTTGATCAACTGTTAGGCAAAGGATTTCCCAACCCAAGTGAATAAAAGTGTCGTGTTCAAGAGTGGTTACAAAGTATGACAAACAGACTCATTTTTCTCTCTTTTCCCCCACCATTTCTGGCAAGTACCTCTTTATTTTTGACAAGCTTGAGGAGGATAACATTTGCTTAATTATAAGCTCATCCTTCGGATGAGTCCAACTTAGTTTAAATTCGAACCCTAAGAAGGAGTGGTTCGTTCCTATTTGTAATTGAACAGGTCCTTTACTGTGAAATTTTAACGAGTCCAGTATAGGAGAAACTCGGCGTTTTTCAATTTTAGAGAGTCTAAAAAAACTTAAGAAGACTCCAGGGTTGACCTTTTTCGTAAATTTGTGTCTCTCAAGCCTGAAAAGGTATAAAATAATACTTGAGAGAACCGCTTGATCTTTTACGACCAAGGAGTACTTTTCGTCATTAGTGCCTTTGACCCGAAAAAGTAAAAAAGCGATCAACGACACGTCATTTTATAACCAATATCGAATTTGAAACGACAAAAATCCGGCGATCTTTTCATGTTTTTACGGTCGGAAAAGAGCTATAAGTGGACCGTCTTTTAATTCCGTTTTAACGAGTTTAAAAGAAGAACTCGGCAATCTTTTCATGTTTCAGGAGTCAGAAAAGAGCTTAAAGGTGACTCTAAATGTTTTTCATCGAAAATGATAGATTTCGCCTGAATAATCCTTTATTCTGCACAAAAACACAAACATTACTCATACCTGTTTGAAATGGATAAAAATGTCGCAAAAATACCTTTCCAAAGTGAAACATAAACAAATTTGCAATTCATTTACTCAAAAAACTTATAAAAAGGGCCTTTGTCAATTCATTTTTACCGTTTGAGTTTGGGTGAGAAAATAGTGCTTTTGCTCAGAAAACTTCCCGTGAAGATTGGGGAAAATCCAACCGTCGGAATCAAACGCCGTCTTCTCCAGGTAATCCACATCATCTTACTCCTCATTTTTAACCGTTTCATTTTTTGTTTTAGTCATTTATTTTCATTTTTGGGAGGGTTTTTAGGCATAAAACCCGCGCGCAGGGGCCCGCAGGTTTACCACTGCTGGCTTGCGGACCCCGACTTTTTCTCCATTGGGAAAAAGCTTGGGATCTGCACCTTCCATGTAGACAAAGTGTGGTCCCACGCACTGTGTTTAACCCGGAGGGTGCGGTCCCCGTTGCAAGGGTTTTTAACCCAAAAATTCTCAAAAATGGACCAATCAAAATAATTTCTAGCAATTTAATTTATCCTTATACTTGATGTAGAGAGTACATCATGCTAGATTGGCGTGAATGAGAGCATGAGGACGTGGATGCCGCTGCATGGAATGATCAACCTTCACTTGATGCTTTGAGGGTGTGCGGCTTGTACAAATTCTGGGCCATTCCTGGCATGAGGGCTCAAGTGGATTTCTTACAGTGGATGGTTGACAGATGGAGCGTGCAGGACCAGTGCTTCTTCATTGGCGGCCACCAGCTCGAAATTGAGCTGGCAAACATATATTTCTTGACTGGTTTGCCTAAGAGAGGCGAAGACTTGACTCTGTTTGGGGCTAGGGCAGGTGGCCAGTCTGTCGATAGCCTTAGGTTAGAGTACTGAAACAGCCAGACTAGAGACAAAGGGATAGACATAAAGACCATATCCCGTCCTGAGCTCATGGTGATTGTGTTTACTATCACCAGACTTTGCGGAGCTTCCGCATTACATATTGCCACCAGATCCCAGATTCGTATGGCAGTTGATTGCTTCCGAGGCACCATCTTCAACTGGTGCGATGCTGTGTTGGCCAATGTGAAAGGCCAACTGACCAGGACTGAGAACAGATGACTAAAGACCTTTGGTTATGCGGCTTTGGTCATGAGTTTTGGCCTAAAGAGGGTTCCTATGCTGATCCCGCAGCACCTTACTGTTGGAGCTGGGCTTCCTCGAGAGCCCAAACTGATGCCATGGGTCACAGTTATAGCCCGTCACCCGGACGAGAGGACAGAGGTTGCTCGATTCAAACCTGAGTATTTCCAATGGCTGGAAAACCAGGTCTTTTCTATTCAGGACTTCCCTTACGCTGGGATATATTTTCGTGGTGACCCAGACATGGTTCTTCCACCAGGAGAGCAGTGGGATGAGTCAGGTAAAATCCTTTTCAACATTTTTCCTATTTTAATTTCTTTTTTTGTTATTTTTCCATCGTCTCAAAACTAAAAGAAAAAGTTTCAAATGCAAATGTGGGTCCATAGTGACCAGCCACTCTCCGGCCTTACGAGAGGAAGCAACCAGTTGCACCTGCGCCAGCCTCACAGGACGAATCAGCAGAGGTTTTGGCCAAGTTGGAGGGTCATCTCGAGCGTTTGACAGGAGATATTCCGGAGACCAGTATAGATGACATTCCTCGTCGACTTCAGTGCTATGTGATTGGGGTCCCGGGACCTTTTAGGAGGTTCCTTTGCAAGGTGGCCCGTGCAGTGGTTTCTTATAGAGATCATCACCAGTGATAGGATGATCGCCTATTGTGGGAACATGTGACATTTTTGTTTTTTGTACTTATCATTTTTGCCGATCATAAGGTGTTTTTCAACCTATGATCGAGGACGATGTATTTTTTGACACACTCCTATATATATATCACTATTACCGGCTTATTTTGTTAATCATGTTATGGAATGATTTTAAATTTACATGTATGATTATTGCAAATGTCTGTTTAACATTCGAGAAGCAATTGCATCTGCTAATGTGTTTAAAGATCTTGGAATATGTTGATATTCAATATAATCAAATTCACGTTCCAAGAGACGCACTCTCAAAAATAATCTTAATAACACTGGATTTCTAATGGCATACACTCTATTAAGCTGTAATACAATGAGTTCAGAATCTAACCTCACTATCAAACTCCGAATCCCAAATGAAATAGATTCAGATAATAACTAAATCACTGCACTATACTCGGCAATGTTGTCCGTTGTTTGACCGAGGCTTACCCCATGCATAGATACTAACTCGTCAGAGGGCGAATAGTTAACCCAAGCTGCGGAAGAGATGTTCCATGTATTACGACAAGCACCATCAGCGAAACCAATGTATGTTTGGAGAGGCATCGACATCTGCAATATCAAGAGTAAAACCAAGATAAGCAGGAATAATGACGAAAAAACACTCTCTAAGCTAAGCACACTGTTTAAACTAAAACACACCAGCTAGAAAGAAAAACTAACCTAACTAAAAATCTCCATACCCATTCTTTAAGCATAATACCTCTTCAAGTAAAGACCATTTCTGGGTTTACCCAAAGAGTCCCCGTCAAAGTCTATCAATTCATAGGCCCCTTTGGCTAGCTTTCGCTTGACAACATAGGGACCATGCCACATAGGAACGAATTTTCCAGTGCCTAATTTATCATTAGCTTGATCGTAAACTAAGACTAGATCTCCTTCCGAAAAATTTCGAGGGGTCACATTTCGACCATACTGAGCTTTCATGCATTTTGCGTGAGTCTCGATCGCCAATGCAGCATCACGTCGATTCTCATCTAATTGATCCAAGTATAACAAACGCTTTTCCTCTTCGGAAGTGGCTGGAAGTAACTCGATGGCCATTTGCAGTGACGGTATTTCGCATTCAATGGGTAACACGACTTCCAAACCATAAACTAGTTGGAAAGGAGTGAACCTTGTTGATGTTTTTACTGAAGTTCGGTATGCCCAAAGCGCTGAAAATAGCATGTTGTGCCAATTCGACCGATGAATACCAATGATTCATTGGATCATGATAACTAAAACTTTATTGATGGATTCAACCAGACCATTCGCTTGTGGATAATAAGGGGTTGAACTATCGTGACGTAAACCAAGCTGGCCTGTAAGTTCGGTCATCATAACGTTTCGAAAATGGCACCCATGATCAGTGATTATCACTTGCGGGACACCAAACCTAGCAATTATATGATTGAACATGAAAATTGCAGCTGTCTTGCTGTCTGCCTCAAATGTAGGCATCACCTCGGCCCACTTAGTAAAATAATCTACCGCAAGGATGATATACGCATGCCCCCCGGCCGAGTGAGGGTTACATGTAATAAAATCGATACCCCATTTGGCAAAAGGACCAATGGCAATTATAGGGTGGAGAGGAGCAGGTGGAGCGCGCATCTTATGATAAAAAATTTAGCAGTTGTGGCATTTTCGGACCGCCGTAATACAATCTTTAAATAAAGATGGCCAGAAGTAGCCAGCGCGCAATATCTTTTGGGCTGTGGCAAACCCAGACATATGACCGCCACATGCTCTAGAGTGACAGTCATTTAGAACCCTTTCAGCTTCCTCGTGAGTTAAGCAACGTCGAAAAACAGAGTTCGCCCCACAGCGATAAAGAGTATCTCCAATAATCCTGAATTGTTGGGACTGGAATCGAATTTTTTGACGTTCTGACCTTGAAATTTCTGGCAGAAAGGATTGGGTCTGGAGATAAATGATGATATCCCCATACCACAGATCTAAAGTGTTGATTAGAAACAAGGATTCATCCGCAATGGGCTCCTCCGCCATAGTTTCCGTGTCAGCGTGCGGGAAGTCACACATTAACTCCGCAAAAACTAAAGATTTCTTAGACTTAGATTTCTCAAATTCCAAGTCGAACTCCTGCAGGATAATGATCCATTTAGAGTACTTGCCCCCTAGCAATTTCTTGGTCAAAATGTAGATCATAGGTTTGCAATCCGAAATTACTGTAGTTTTACGTAGTAAAATGTAGTGACGAAAACGTTGGACAGCTTGAACGGCTGCCAATGCCAATTTCTCCACATGTGAGTATTTTAGCTCAGTTGGATTTAAAGTTCGACTAAGGTAATATATCACATGTTTAGTTCCGAATTCATCTTCCTGAACTAAGACCATTCCAATGGTGGAATGAGAGACGGCGAGATACAAGAAGTAATCCTAGTTGTAGTTGGGAGGATGCAACAACGGTGCATGGGTCAACGCGTGTTTGAGTGCATCAAAAGATTTCTGAGCTATCTCATCCCAATATAATGGAGTATTTTGCTTCAACAACCAGGTAAAACCCTTTGTAACCTCAGCGTAGTTAGGAATGAATCGTCGTAAAAAGTTTTCTTTCCCTTGCAAACATTGGAGTTGGCGAAGACTCGAAGGAGGAGGTAATTTGACAATAGCTTCGACCTTCGAGGGATCGACGCGAATACTGGCTTTTGAAACTACAAACCCCAGCAATCGACCCGTTTCTATATAGAAGACACATTTGTGTGGGTTCAACCGAATCCGATAATGCATACACCTCATAAAAATTGCTCGTAAATGGACGAGGTGATCAACTCGATGTAATGAATGAGCAGGCAAATCATCGAGATACGGTTGCACAATTTGCTTGATGTCATGAAATGCATAAGACATCGCCCTTTAAAAAGTTGCTTCGGCATTCTTAAGTCCAAAAGGTAACTTGCAATAAGCAAATGTCCCCCATGGACAAATGAAAGCCGTTTTTGGTTGATCGGCAGGTAGAATATTGATTTGATTGTATCCAGAAAAACCATCCATGAAGGAGAATATTTCGCTGCCGGCACAATCATCAATGATTTGATCGATATAGGGAGTTGGGTAATTGTCCTTTAGACAGGCTCGATTAATGTCCCTATAGTTGATGCATATTCTTATTGTTCCCTGTTTTTTGTTAACCGGAACAATGTTCAATACCCAATCTGTTAGCGGGATCGGATAATTGAAACCTGCTTTCAATAGTTTTTCAAATTCTGCTTTAATTGGAGCAGCTTTTCGTGGGTGAATCTGACGCAAACGTTGCCGGACGGGTTTAGCGTCCAGGTAAGTCTTGATCTCATGAACAATAATCGCGAGATCAATTCCTGGCATTTCCTCATAGGACCAGGCAAACACATTGCGGAATTCTTGAAATAGGGCCTTATATAGCTGAATTTCATCATCTGTACACGAGGCACCTATATGAATGTTCTCAACAATTCCGGGCTTAACCAAAATGTCAATAGGAATAGTTCGAGAGATGTTTCCCAAATTTAACTCTGAATCGGGATGTTTCATTGGATTCTGAGGTTCCTTGACATATTCAGTTGTAAAAATTGATGAGAAATCATTTTCAAAACGATCAACCTCGAGTAAAAACAAAGATCTGTGATGGAGATCTTCCCATGGTAAATCATCTACACATAGGATTTCACGAATTTGCACATCAGAGTGAGCAAGTTCAGAAAACGTGATTAAATCCGAGCTTGATGTGAAAAGTGACTCCTCACAGACCACATTCATGAAGTCATTTTCAGTTGAAGATGGGTCGGCAAACGACTGCACGACTTCATTGGCAATTTCATATGGACTCAAAGGCATGGCATTACCGAATGAGTCTATCTCAGATTCAGAAGGAACAATCCAAGGACCATCATAAACAATGGTGTCTGATGTAATCATATGGATTGTTGCAAATGAAGACGATGCGTTGATTGGAGGAAAATGAAAAGTTCCCAGTAAACCGGCATTTTTAACTAGTCCTACTCCAACATCCTTATATGGGATAGTCGTTTTACCGACATGCTGAATACTCTCAGAAGAGACTGGGTAGGATGAAAAATAAGCCAGCTGATCTATTGTTAGGATCTTTCCATTATGTGGAAACTTTATTACTCGAAAGACCGATGAAACGACTGCTGTCATAGCATAAGATCAACTTCGACCCAAGAGAAGGTTGTAATCTAGAGGGGCATCAACCACCTCCACATCTAGACTAACGATTTTTCCTTCAACCCCTATAGGCAAATCCTGTATAATGCCAAAAGGATGAAACCCATGGCCATCAAAGGCCTTTAGAATCGTCAGGGATTGATTTAGCGAAGGAGAACCAAGCGATCTCCAACACTGTATCGACATAATACACATTGAGGCTCCCTCATCAATTACAGTGCGATGAATAGGCATGTTTTTGACTATCACTGGAATCTGGAAAGCCATTTGATGAGGCAAACGAGGTGTACTATTTTCTAGATCGAAAATTATTAGGTTCGAGTCCTGAACGTCAACAGCTCCTATAGCCGACAAAAGTAATTTACGTTGTGCTGGACATGATTGCAGCACTTCCAAAGCCGACATTGCTGAGGGTGAAACAGCTAAATCCTTAACAATGTTATAATTCTGAGCCGCTCTCGCATGTGGATTGAAAGCGGACTTTCGAAGTATACCCTTGGCAGGCGGTTTGATTACCAAGTCTGGATTAGGTTTCTCGATCTGTAGTGGATCGAAATCGGGAGCTGAGGTTGATGGATTAGAATGAGAAGATTCTGCTTCTTTACCATCAACAGGACTTTTACTACCATAATCTTGCGATCGAGTCGCAATCCTAACATGGGACATCATTAGTATGGGTTCTTCATTGGCACTCGAGGATGAACCTATCATCCTACTGTCTTGAGCCAGAAAAGGATCCTTCAAAACAGCAGGAGTTTGGGAACACTTGACAATCTTCGCAACCTCTGCACGATGAGGGCAGTCTCTTGTAAAATGTTCATCATCACAAATGAGACAAGGATAACGAGGTTTGCGCTTTTCATCATTGGATTCCGCCTTTTCAGGTTTGTCCTTTGAACTTTTGTCCATTTTATTCTTCTTCTTTCCTTTCTTCTTCCCACCGGATTTTAATTTGGCTGTAGATGACTCTACAACGTGAATATCGGCAGAGATTTCTGCAGAAGAATCTCCTGTTGGGGAATCAGGCAAGGTTATGATAGGAGAAGAATTCTTGGAAGATTTCTTCTTACTTTTAGTGTTAACCGTACCAATCATACCATCGGCGGCATGAGATCCCAAAGGAGCTGCAGCGATTTGATTTTTCTTGGGAAGATCGGGGATTTTCTCGTGTAACGTACTTGACTGAGTATAGACCAAGTCAAGGTACTGTGCTTGAGAAATTACTTGCTCCTCAGTAACTACTCTGGCTTTAGCTACATCTTCAGTGATCTTTGGCAACAAAGATTTTACAAACCACTCGACCAAGATCTGATCCGGAATAAACACCTTCACTAAACGTCGTCGACGTCTCCACTCATGAATATGATCTAAAATATAAGTAGACGTCGATTGTTTTAGCGAAGTTAGCAATTCCATGCCATTGTCGTATCGGACTGGCAACTGAAAGTGAGTTAAAAACGAGGTAGCTAACTGACTAAAATTATAAAAAGTGCCTCATGGTAACTCAATGTACCACTTGTCCGTGAGACCAATTAGAGTGCGCTGGAAAAGTCTAAGACGGATTGAATCATCTGAAATGGAGTTAGACGCACACCAGAGGTGGTAAGTCATCACATGGTTCGATGGGTCCTCTCCTGATTTACCTTCAAACTTGGGAATGTCACTGGGCAACTTATTCAGCATTGGCGGCCAAAACGGAAGATAATTAATGGGATCGTTCGTTAGGCGCGACAAGTCAGTCAAGTCCAAAGTTGTGATAAACGGTAACTGTCGATTAGGATCCCTAAAACTCTAGGTCATGAGACCAGCCCCAGGAGGAGGATATCCAGGATAACTAGGAATAGGAATTGCATTTGGGATATTGCTTCCTCTCGGAAAACCAGGATTAACTGGACCGTACTGGGGTTGTTGAGGTTGTTGATAAGCGTACCCAGGATACGGTTGATACTGATAGACTGGCTGCTGCACAGCAGGACCGAATTGGTACTGTCCCTGGTACGGTTGATAAGTAAATTGTGGTTGACTTGTGACAACCGTACTTGAACCAGGTTGTCCTACAGGCATCTGAACCGAAGTTTGAATCGTAGATCCAGACGGTGGTAAAGATGTCCGAGGAGTAGATACAAGAACAGTAGAAACCGGAGCTGTCAATACTCCAGAAGTAGGTGGGGTAGATTGAACAGATGTTGCGGTAGTTGTAGCAGTCGTTTGCGGTGAAGTACGAGGCATACTAGGCCCAGGCTGAGAAACTACCGAAGGTACAGAAGTTTGAATGTTAGACTGGACTGGTTGCTGGGGTGAACCAGGAACTAAGGGTTGTCCAGTTTGAGATGACAACTGTACATTTGGCTGCAACACCTATTGGGTTTGCAATGGATCCCACAGTATATTCATTCCAGGGTACTGACCCATAATAGGTTGAGAATACCGAGGACCATAACTAGGTTGAGGGTAGGATTGATAATTGAAAGGTACATTTCCCATTCCTTGAACATACGTTTGACCAGAAGGTGGTTGGAAACCTTGGTTCGAGTACTGACCTTGGGGTTGATACCTTTGAGGCACGTACTAATACTGGGGTTGACCTTGAGGTATAAATGGATACTGGGGTTGACCTTGGGGTACATATTGAGTCTAGGGTTGACCTTGAGGAACGTACTGTCCCATAGGTATGTACTGTCCTTGAGGTTGCCCCCCAGATGCAAATTGTGTACCTTGAGGTCGCCCCCCAGGCGTTAATTGAGGCTGCCCCCCAGGCAGTAATTGGCCACCTTGAGGTTGAGGATTGGGAATAGAACCTGACATCATAAGAATGTCTTCTACGCTCAACGGCTTAGTACCATTGCTTCCAGTTAATAACCCTTGCTCAATGGGTTGAGGACATGCTCTCGAAAAAGTACCAAAAAGGGACTGATACCCGGAGGGAACAGAAAGACCGTCGTACAAAAAGGATTCGGGCGATTGAGTAAACATGGATGACTGTCTTGACATATTTATGGGAGTATAAAAACCTCTAGGTGTTGGGTGATAGGGGGCACGAGGTGGTGAAAAACTTAACCCTGAGTTTTCTAAGAAATTAGTCAAAGAAAGATACCAAGAACTGCTCCTAGGTGGACTGTAAAAAATTGATTCACGCTCCCTTAGCTCAATAACAGGTTGATTTTCAGGGATAGGGATGCCTACTTCCTCTTCCGGAGCAAGTTCTTCAATAGCAATAAGTCCAGAAGGAAGATCTTGGGTGATTACTCTTTCTACCCTAGGTGAACCAGGACCACTAGAAGTTGGAGAAACAAAACCCGATGTTGGAGTAGCAAAAAATTCACTTTCATGCTCAGATATTTCAGGTTCCTCACCTATATCACTAGTAGATGAAAAGCTACCAGTAACTTCGGAAATAGACATTGATTGTGGATTATAATTTGCCACTAACGGTTGAAAATCAGGATGTACTACCAAAGAAGATTCTCCTTCTTCAGGTGACCCAACTCTACTGTCTCTAGGAGTTATGAGGACTTTCAAGCCTTCAAGCTGGCTCAGTACTTCCTCAGGAGGTTGGCCCCGAAGTCTACGGGACTTCCTCAGTAACTCAGCCACGTTTACAAACTCAGGAGATTGGCCCCGAAGTCTACGGGACTACCTTGGTAATTCAGCCACAGTTAAAGACTTTTAACTACTTCACACGCAAACAAAGTAAAATCTCAATGAAAACCACCTAAAGTCTCTAAAGAACCAAACAAATTTGAATCACACGCCTAAAGAATCTAGGAGATCAAACACACACAAACAGTAACTTTCCGTACTGAAAACACTAGTTGGTGATGAAATCCAACGTCGCAGAGTTCAATACAGAAATGGCGGTTGGAATCAGTTACCCCGGCAACCTGCTTAATGAATAGACTGGCACAAGTTCCTCCACTTAACCGTCTCAAGTGAAGAGAAACCCCCAGAAAATCCAAGTGAGTCTAGCCGACGTCTGCTCTAGGTACAGTGGGATCTTCCCACCACTGTCACCTCAGGAAGAGTCCTAAAGAATATGGCCACTAAGGTTACCAACTGAGACAAATATACCTGGGGGAACAGTCTACGATCCGATACGCACGCAAGGGCAGAGTAGCAAGCTCAATCCCCTTGAAGGCTCCTTGACATAATCCAAGGTTTACCAACAAGTGACCCCAGGCTCCTTGACAATGGTTAATCCAAGGTTTACCGTTTTTAATACGTGAATATCTGGCGTCGTTCCCAATGAGGAAGGATTGATTCCCACACTGGTTCGAACATGATCTCATGCTTCTCCTTTAAGAGGAGCTTTCCCAGAGCATAAATGCAACAATTGGATTTCTTCCCTACCACAAGATACAACTACTTGTTTGTTTTTACTGTCTTGGAGAGTTAATTACTCTCCTACTCCAAGACACTAGCCTAAGCTAAGTTCATGTATCAGAGCCCTAGAAATAAAAATGTTACTAGATGAATTTTACTTTAAGCGTTATTTTTTATTGGTTTTTGTTTAAGTCAAAAGGTGCAGAGATGAAACTCGTGGTATGAAGACTCGACTCAAAATCACTAAAAATGCACCTAAGATGATTTAAACAATCTTTTTCTCTTCGATGAACTTCTAAACTAAGAAAGAGTTTGAGAATGCAAATACTTTGTAAACACAAATCTTTCTCAATCAAAGAAATTAAAAGAAGAGCTTTTGTCCTTTTCTAATGCACTCAAAATGAGACAACTAGTTATTTCACAAAAATTTCCCTTTTCGTTTCAAAGCACTCAATCACTACAAAAACAAACCTTTTTCCCAAAAGAGATTTTTTATATTTTTCATAAAACACTCAAAACTATGAAAATGACTAACTTTGAGATCTATAAATTATAAAAACCTATTTGAAGTCAAAGCCTACTAAATGTCTTTTTTAAGGATGTTTTACTTAGCTAGATGTAAGCTAAGGACCAATTTATGCAGAATCACAAATAAGTCAAGAAAAACCAATTTTGTTTTCTTTTTGAAAATGAAAATCCAAACTTTAAACACAAGCTTTTCGAAGTTTTGTAAAGAGAAAACTCAAAGCGGATTCCTCAACAAGGGGAGATTTCATAAATGGTCAGACTCATAAGAAGGCTGGTAGACACTAAGGTGATCTGAAGTCCCTACAACTTCTAAGCTCAGAGCCACTACACAACCAAAATGAAAAACAAGCCCAACAAGCAAAACTCCTAGGAATTTCACCTAAAACCCTAACACTAACGAAATCAATCTAAGGAAAGCCTCTGACAAGTTATATGCAGGTCTGGGCAGTGGATAGCAATTTCTAAACAAAAACTAAGCTGACTAACAGAGGAAATCTTAGGTTTTTCAAAATTTTGACAGGGTCCACAGGCCCACAGTTGACACAGGTGCGGTCCCGCTCTGTGCTAAAAGCCAAGCTGTGGGTAGGTATGCACTGTGTGAAACGGCTAGGGTGCAGTCCTCTTCCAAAGCTATGAAAAACAAAAAATAACCCTAGATCTACAAACTCTACCCAATTTTACACACAACAAGCCAAAAACAGAAACAAAAGCACAGTTTCTCAGGTCAAAGTAAAAACAAGGAAAACAATCAAGTCCCCAGCGGAGTCGCCATTTTGTCACACGGAATAATTCGATCTTGCAGACAAGATAGACCTTCCTAGAATCTAAAGAAGGCCTAATGACAAGCAAACCAACCAGACACTATCTTTCTCTAAATATGCTTTAATAAACAATGGCAAACAAGTGTTTTTAGGGCCTACCTTAGGTCCAACGCAAGCTTGTGGATGCCCTCGCTCCTTCGATCCAAATGAGCTCCTTTGTCACGAATCTAAAAACACAAACAAGGCAAAAAAATTAAATAGCACCTGAAAAGCCAAAATCATAAAACATATTTAACATGAAAGTCAAGGAGTCCATGAAACAAATAACATAAGATACTTGTTGAGAAAAATGAGTTTGATTGTATTAATTCAAAAGAAGAAGAACTTTACAATCTTTGCCTTGACGCTGTACAAGCTCCTCCCAGGGTCCAGCAAGAAGTCTCCTCTACTTTGACAAGTTTCACTCACTCCCCAATGAAGCCAAAAAGGTATGTGATCTCTCCTCTTAAGCTCAACTAGGAAGTCTTGATTTCACCAGCATTTACCCTCAAAAATGTTCAGCTTCTAACCTCCCCAGCAACCAGCCCAATGCCTATATTTATAGTGCAATGGAGGGAGGTTACTAGGTCCTGCTTCAAAGGGATAAATCCCTCCTTCAAAGGGATAAATCCTCTCATCAAGGGATTAGCTCCTTCTCTTTTGGGATGCATGAACCACCTCAGAGTGAACAATCCACGTCAAAATTCCTTCTAGAATCCTCTAGAATTAACCCAAAGTGAGTTTTTTAAGATAAAACTTGCGCCTTTTGACTTTCACAGGGGTCCGCACCTACACCGTTAAGGACAGAGCGGGCAGGTCTGCAATTTTTGTACATAGAAGGTGCGGGACCGCAGGTGACAATGAGAGAAAGTGCGGAACCAGAGTTACATTGATTTTTAATGTCTTTCTCTCATTTCCAAAGCTTGAATTGAAGAGCTGAGGTCTGAGACTTGCTTAGGAGGACAGTACAAGTGATGATGGACCCATACTAACTGCAAATAATCATGGTGACGATATTTTTGTGTAACAGGGTGCCTCCTTGTGCATCTAGGGCAAAAGATGGCTAATTCTCTCTCTACTTCCTCCTGCTTCCTCTTGATGTGCATAGTGTCCATCTATAGGGCAAGGGTTTACAGCATTTCACTCTTAAAATCTTCCAACATGTTCCCAATTTCACCTTTTGTAGATGTGTTAGACGAGGATGTGCTGGCCATTGTTTGACTACCCCTACCCTTTTTCCTAGCTACCATAGATTGGTTCTTAAAGATGTTCTTGATATCCTCATAGGGTAGTTGGTATATGTCCCCTCCTGATAATAGATTTAGGGTATCTAGAAGATCTTCCTTGACCTCCCTAGTAGGACTAGCTTTAGTGACTCAGGATCAAGTGTGCACCTGGCCCTTTTGTAGCTAAGCTAGAATCTTTCCTCATAATCCTCTAAGGACTCATCATGCCCCAAGGTCATTCTAAAAATTTCCTCTTTAGTGTCTTTGGACCTGCAGTAGTCCCTATACTTGTTGTTGAAAGCTTGTTGCATCTGAGCCCAAGTGGTGATGCTATCCCCAGGTAAACCCATGAACCAGTGTAGAGCTGCATCCTTGAGAGTGGATGGGAATAATTTCAACTTCTAATCATCAGTGGTGTAATCATAAGTTCTGCATATGAAAATGAACTCAAATAAGAAAGTATCTAGATTTTCTGAGGTTGAGCCATGGAAGTGAGGAAGAGCAGAGGGGATTGTGTTTTTCATATTGGCATCCCCATTGGTTTCTCTAATGGGAAAATCGCCCTTAATTATTTCTCTATCTCCTCTGTCATTTCTATTTTTAGCCATTAGGTTAGTTGGAATGGATTCTTCTTCTTCTTCTGCCCCTGTAGCCTCTTCAAAAATCTCTGGTTGTTCACCTAAGGGGTCCTCCAATTCATAGCCACCGAATAAGAGTGAAGGTTGGTTGTTTGAAATGGTGGGCGTATTTGGTAGAATTTTTCCTAAGTTATCCCTACTCCTACGAGGCATGAAAGAATTGTTTTTGTTTTGTTTTGTTTTTCAAGCTTTAAGACTAATTACATAATTGAAATGACAAATTGAATTGAAACTAACTACTGAATGAACTCACTTGCAGAATGGAAAGGAAAGCAAACCAACTTACAACTACTTTTGCAAAAATGAAGCTAATAGCAGAATGAAAGAGATAAGAAATGGAAGAAAGAAAGTAGAAATCACATCTACTCAGACACCTCCCCGGCAATGGTGCCAAAAAGTGATGAGCACCAGTATTGCAGCAAGAATGTTGCAACTCCTGGGGCTACCAACTTTACTTTATCAACCCGGGGTTCATACAAACTTGGAGGTGACAGTGTTGTATACACAAATAGATGCAATGGATCCACTCTTTTTCACTGTTGAGCTGGTGATAGACCACTAGGGTTTCTCAAACCAGCCTTCTATTGATTTAGAAGAAGTTTGATTACCAATGGAGAAAGGGGAATTTTTCCCTAATTGAGAGAATTGAAATATTATCTACTGTAGTAATGAAAGACTAAAAGAAAGGCTTAAAACACACCACTCATCTAGCTATCTGTTAAGAGATCTTTCTACAGAATAAATCTAAACCAACACATGTCGAACCCTAAATATCCTAAGCATGCAATCTGATCTAATCAAAACACTTTACTGCTCTGCATATGAATGAACACAACAACCTTTCCTTTTTGTTCTTTTTGTGAAACCATGAATGCTATTTCTTCTTGATTGCATGGCAGGTGGGTTAGGTGTGGAGAGAGGTGGTTGTGAAGGGCCAGAAGGCCTGAGAGACAAGAAGGGGTCTTCTTCTATCTTGCTTGATGCATTTTTCACAAATCAGCCTCAAAAGCGGCCACTACAGGTTATCCTACAGGATGTCCTAATGCACCTACACGATCCCCTGTATCCCTATAGGATCAAGATGAAAGCATAAGGAGTGATTTAGGCAATGGTATAAGGGTTAGGGAAGGTGAGTTATGGAAGGAATAAGGCAAGGAAGTGGCTAGGACTTCCTCAAAACTCAAACTAAAGTTTCTAGGATGGTTGGATTTGCTCAACAAGCATGGAAAGTTGGTCTTATGAAATGATAACTCGGTTTATGGACTTAGTGGCTTTTGATGATTATGGATGAATGAGGTTAGGCTGGGGCTACTGACATGATATATTCCTACACTCTTGAAACTCATGCAATACACACATCACTGGAATTTACCCATAAATCATGTCAAAACAAGAAAGATCTCCAACAACATAAGAAAACAAAATTTCATCATTCATTTTCCTAGTTCATGCATGAAAATACTTTGTAGCCTATTGTGAAACATCATGAAATCTAATACAAAGCTGGATATAATAGAAATAACAACTACAAACTATCCTTGAAAACTGAAGATGCTGGCCTAATTAGCAAAAAACCCTCAGTATCATAAGAAATCAAAATTATGTATTTTTGGGGCTGAATGGGAGTTTTTCCTTCAAACCATGGTCCCTGAAGGGA
This sequence comes from Pinus tabuliformis, assembly GCA_031772625.1. Taxonomy (NCBI): domain Eukaryota; kingdom Viridiplantae; phylum Streptophyta; class Pinopsida; order Pinales; family Pinaceae; genus Pinus; species Pinus tabuliformis. The sequence continues at coordinate 886,367,914 of CM062808.1, read as the reverse complement.
GGAATGAGGCAAGAACCACCTGTTATCAACCTTTTTGGTATTCCTTTCTCTCTCTAAAGATACTACTAAAGCTATACACAAATGGAAGAAATCTAATCAAATTCACTAATATTTGCAATGAAACAATGCCAAAATTAATTCAACAAGTAATGTATGAAATAACCTAAGCATACAAGTACAGTAAGAGGAACCTTTGCTGTGAAGGTTAGGCCCTAACCCAAAATCTTCAACCCTCTGAGTTAACTCAGTCTTGGATTAATTAAATGCTCATTTTCATTAGCATATCAAAAAATAATACATAACAACGTTTTTCCAGAATCCTTCAACTCGAAAGTGCTTAGTTAGCTTGCATAAAAAAATCTGAATCCTAATGAGGCTCTAGGCCTCCTTATTTATACAACTGAAGTTTCCAAAAACTTCCTATCACTAGCTCGACTGCCCATGATCTTCATGACTCGATTGCCTGCAACTCCGAGCTAGTGTGATTTGATTGGAGGATATTCAAATGAGTGAGGATTTAATGAGGAAGACCCATCTCCTATAATCTCTCCTTCTTGTCTCATTCGAGTTCCTGCACCTTAATTATCCATAATTTCCATAATTTTCTCCCAAAAACCTGCAATCAATGCACATTAGACCACTAGACATGACATCTTACTTTTACTCATCTCATTGAGAAAATTATAATTAAAAAATGTAAGGAATTATGAGAAGAGCTGACTTTAGTAAGCTTGGAGGTGTATTAAGGTCCATATATTTACCCAATGATGAGCCTCATCAGAAATATGTCTTGGATGTTCTTTTGGCTCAGTTGTAATTTTAACTTTCTATGGATCGAATGAATGTTTCTTGAAGTTATCTGCAAATGTGACTAGTTTCATGAAGACGTGTATTTAACTGTTATTTCTAATGTTGTGATTATTGACAGGCTTATAAATTGAAAGGTTCCTTGACTTATGTAATATTATAATGCATGTTATTTTTAGGTAGAGAATGGATTATGCACTATGTGTGATGTGTATGAAAGACATATGTAAATATTTAATGCTTCATTCTCATCATGTGAGTGCTCGAGTCCACATTCAAATCCAATGAAAGCTTAATAGAGCCTCAAGAAATCAGTGAAGTCTCTTAGTCTATTTAATGCAAGCTATGAGCTTACATTCGACTAAATAATAATTTAAATTACTTATATGAAGGAAATCTTGTTTCGGCGGATTTGGGTGAATGGAAGATGGGAAAATCCCTATTGATCGAGGTGAAAAATCACATTGTGACGTGCCTCCTTTGCCAAGCTAGATGCATAGATCACTTGGGAATTAGCATTGTGACAGAGGGAATAGATGGAGATTTCCCATTTATTGGACAATAAATATTCTTGTTGCATCATTCATCCCTTGGATTTTGGGATGCATTGGTCATCTAGGTTGGGTGTTGTTAATGGGTCATGGGACATGAATATTCACATCGCATCGCACCTTTCCCCTCTTAGAAAGCAACATGAATTGAGTAAATTTGGAACAGGTGTTGTAGACAGATAGCATGAGATGAAGAATCCCCTCCATCACATGACAAGAAATCCTCGGTCACGTTAAGCCTAGGTTTGGAATAGTGCCTACCTCCCATCTCACCACTACAACATTATGGCGATGTGACATGCAGTCACTATAGGGAAATTTTGGAGAAAATGCAAAATTTTGTATAATGTAAGGTTTTTGATTGTACAAAGGGGCTTGGCCCTATGGGACCTTGGAAAAGGCCAAGGTGGTAAGTGCTATGTAGGCAGGGTAAGGCTACATGGACACCATATGGATGGTGATGTGTAATATCGTTGAAATAGTGCCTTTGTGTCATGATAGGTAGCAAGTTGAATTAACCCTATTGGATGGCTAAAGAGTCAAATTTTGGATGACATATGACACATCCATAGGATTCCATGTGGTAGGGTGACATCACCCTAACATCAACATGAGTTCAGCAAGGAGTAGGGGAGACAGGTGAAGTGGAATTGGATGACATGGCCTCTAGGTGGTACCATGGATCATGCTACATCATAGGTGACAAAAGGCATGGTGCCAAATAAAGGTGTTAAGAGATGGGAAGGTTCCAATTAGTTCCTTTTGTCTAGTACCTGACAGATAACACTAGACGAGAAACCCTATAATAGTTGACGTGAAATTTATTGTCATACCATGGAGGTTGAGGATCCAAAGGAATGGTGTGGTGGTGTGGTTTTGATATGTCACTATGACATGTTGGGAGCCATGTTGTATTTTGAGCTACGTGACAGAGCCACATATACCATTAGGCAATGCCATGTGGCCATGCTAAGGTGGGAAGGTTTAATGGAAATATCTTTAAATGGGTATAAATTTCAATTCATAAGTTTGATTGAGATAAATATTATATCGCTAGAAATCTCTTAATGAGTGAAATTTGATGGTGATATTATTTTTGAGTTTCGAGGAGGTTGGAAAAAGAGGATTTTGTGATCCATTATTTGTAATAGACCTTGTTGATTGGATTAATTTTAATGTAACACCTTCGACATCCCAATAATAATCCAAGGGGTGGGAGAGTGCATAACAGTCAATATCACATGATAATAAAGTCCTTGTTTTGGCCCTTAGGGCTTCTAAATATTATAGTCGAACATTAAATTCCAAATCATAAAGTGTCTTCAAAAATCCCAATAGTGGGAGTGCATAAAGATGAAACTTAGTCCTCAAGGTTATTACAAGCTTTTCCCTTTCAAGAGTTCTCCAAAAGTATAAAAACTAAGATCACCCCCATCCTTACTAGATTGTTATATTTATACAAAAGTGAGGTAACTCTTCACCTTCCATGACTTTTCACCTACCCTCATTTCTAATTTCTAATTCACTTTATTTTCTAATTTTGTTTTACTTTTACATAATTACATCAAAATTTTAAAATAACTTTTTGAATAAAATAAGCATACAACTTGGGCCCAACCCAAAAATTGGTAAGGCTTGCACTTGGACTTGTAGTTCTTGGGTCACATGGGTGTGCCAAGCCTTATAATCTGTTGCAATAGATAGAACTTTTCTCGAAATTAAGCCTTTATTTATGACTTTGCATTCACATGTATTTGGTACTATTGTCTTCAACTCAGTTTGGACCCAGTGAAATAACAAAGTGAGCATGCTATGCAACTTAGTGGGTTTTATCATATGTCATGACAATGTTTCTTTGGCCAAATTTATATATTTTTTCATGAATGTTGGTTGTCATGCAAGAACCATTGCCTGTATTTCACGTTCAGTATCCTATTCAGGCCTCACCTCTCCTTAGGCTCCAATGGAGAATAACATATTAGCTTTGATTAGTCTCTCCATCATAATGTGATGTTGTTGATAGGTGTTCATATTTTCATCACATCCTTTTCAAGTTTTTCTTGCACTTGAATGGTGAGTCTTATTTCAACTTTATTTATTTTCTAACTAAGTTCAGATTTTCTTTGAAATGCCTCTCATGAATTTGGGTGTTCCATACTCCATGCATGCATTAGATAAATGGCTGACAAAATGTCTTTTAGTTGCACACCTTTCCCTTTAACAACATTTTGAATTGAGATGAGTATAGTAGTTCCCTTTTGGAGTTTCACAAGTTATTGGTATATTTATTTCACAATGTCCTCCGGTGATTTATTTACCTCCAATGCTATGCCCTGATAATCCTTGCCATAAGAGCTTGAAGCTAATAAATTTTGGTTTTTCTTCCAAAACATTTTGATTTATTGGTAGGATTTCTTCAGGCTCCCATCTTACTCTTTTTTCTTTTCCATGAAATTCTCAATATTCTTTTTGTTTCTGAAGAAAAGGCATTTCCAACTAAGGCTATGGCCCACATATTTCCTAAATTCTTATAAGATATATTTCTATCCATGGTCACTGAGATGGGATTTTCTAGTTCTTAGGAAAAATATTTCCTCCTCTCCTAAGTAATCTGATTAGTGTCTTTGTCAAAGAGGAATTTTACCAAATTCATAACCTAATTGAAATTGCTTAAAGTAATTCCCATCTCACCAATCATAAAATTCCCACTATCAATGATGTGGAATCTGAGGTTGTTGGATCAATGTCCATGCTTGGAAAACCATCATTTCCTACATTTTGGGATTCTCGTTCTTGTTATTCTTTCAACCTTGCTTCCTCTTGGGATTTTTTTTCCAACGACTCTCTTTCAAGATGTTCTTCTTCTTTCCTTTTATTTTCTTCTTCTTCCTTTTTCAATCTTTCTCTTTGTACCTTTTCCCTTCTTTTTTCTACCTCCTCCTCCTCTATTTTTTCTTTATCTTTCTTTAACCTAAGATCTTCTTTTAATTTCTTCTCCTTTTATTTCTTAGCATCTTCCTTTTCTTACTACCCTTTTCTTTATGTTTTTCATATCTTTAGTATCCTTTCCTTGGGAAGACTCTCCTGCCATAGGATCAGATCGATTCATTGTCTCCAAGGCTTCTATAGCATTGTAATACTTCTTAATTATTTCTTTGTATTTTTTGGTTTGCAACAAGTAAGACCACTCGCACCATTTAAAAGAATGCGCTGAGACTACACCCCTTGGGTCATGCTTGTGAAAATCTATCTCTCAAAATTTGAAATGGTCCAAGCCAGCAATTTTTTCTTATGCTTCTTTATAGTTATTTACACTACACCTACCTACATAAATGGGTATGTAGTCCATGGTTCCTTCTTCAGTTGTGTTAAGATGCCACATACACCTATGGTCACCTAATATCAAAATTCTTGTAAGATTATCTTTTCAATTACAAATAGTGGGAGTTGATGTGGTGGTTTCCACCAACAAAGTACTATGATGTACGTTGAATATGATGGGCCATTAAACAACTTCTTGAACTACTTCTTTATAATCAGACATGCATAGTGAATTGTGATCAAATAAAACATGGAAGAGTGGTGAAATAAAGCCTTGAACTATATTTTTGTATGATGTCATATATTGGCTTTCCCAGAACTCCCCACAATTAATATGCAATGAATTAATTTCTGGATTTACAGTCCACCTACACCCCATCATCTCAAAGTCACATCTAGCACATATTTAGTCAATCAAGTAGGAAGCCGTGTAAAATTTGGGTTGCTTCCATTCTTATAGACTCTGAGCATCTATCACATTGGTCTGGATAGGTGCATCAATAATTTTAGCTTAATTAAAAATGATCCCATCATGAGTGCATGTGTACATGTGTGGGACCTAGCTTTCCTCGAAGAATTCTGTTACTGCTCTACCATATATCTTGCAACACATAGTTGTAACCATCCGATAAGCTTTCTTAAGTGACTTCATTTTGTATATTTTATCAGGATTAATTTTTAACTTGTTGGGGTCTTTCCACCAACCTCTTAGGATGTCCTTGATCTTCAAATTAAACTTCTTGTACCAAGCCACTGAGAATGCAATCTAATTTTTTTGTAACTTGTAATGCTTAGCTATTTGGGGATATGTAGGTGTAGCAACTTCATTTCCATGACTATATCTAATAGTCAATATGCCTTGTATTAATACACTTTACTTCCCATTCTATGTTCTCACCGCAAGGAAATATTTCTAGACAAGAAACTACTTTATGAAGCCATGACTTCTTGACATTTTGGTACACCCTGATTCTTCCTCTCCATCTAGATATTCTTTCCTTGCAAACAAATGGTAGATTGATGACCACTCCAAAGAAACTTACTTATCAATAGAACACTTGGTATCAGTGTAAGTGGGTATCAATGCGATAATACTTTCCTCATATTCTTCCTCCACGATGTCTTTGCTAGGTATTCTCTTAGGAGGATCCATATATTTAGATGGTGATAGGCTGAAATATTGCAAATAAACCTAGCCTGGAAGATAAAATATATCCATTACAAAAATTATATTAGGATGTTAAGGTAAATTGGGGTGCAATGCAAAGGAGATATGTATTTTTAACCTAAGAGATGTGTTGTAGTGAAAGGAAAAAGGTTATGCTATCAAAAAATATTGTGTTGCAATGAAAATTGGTAATGTGCCCTTGAAAATATGGATCATTACATGATTATGTAACACATCGCATAAATTCATTGCTTGCTATGCAAAGGGGTTGTGCCATGGTGCAATACTAAAACCAAGACTACTAAACGAATATGCAACATGATGAAAATAGGGGGAATCACTTCATATATCAAAGTGTGCTACAAAAGGTTGTCATGTAATGATGTAGTGTGAAATAGTGGTGTGACAGAAAATGAGAATTGAGAAAACTTGCTAAGTGTTGGAGAAATAAGTGTTCCACCATATATATGTGTGTGTGTGTGTGTGTGTGTGTGTGTATAAGGTAGAAGGTGAAAGGTTGGATGGACGAATGATCATGCCAAAATAGGATAACTCTTATAGTCTACTGAAAAAATGATGTGAGAAGAGGATGTGTGATAGCAACCTGTAATGTGGTGTGGTGAAGTATGGGAATTACAAATCTAGGCAGCATAGCACAAACTTAAGCGACAAAGATGTGTTACCAATCAATGCAGGACAATAGATCAAGGAAGTCTTGCGAAAAAATATCATAGTGGAAATGAAATAGAGGGGGGAGGGGGTTATATATAACAGTTTCACCATGGGAATTGCATTAAAGTGCATTAATTACATTCACACATTGCAAAGAGATTGGTGATGAAACTTAGTGTCACAGATCGTGATTGCAATGTGATTCAAGATTGCGATGCAATGCAAGGTTGTGATTGCAGTTCAAGGGTATGAAAAATGGAGTTTGGTCTTGGCCAAATAGATGCCTTACTATTTTGGATGAGGGGACCCTAATTTTCCCTCTTGTCAGAAAAAATTAGGGTTGTTGTAGCTGCTACAACAATTGGTGAACCACTAGTAGAACCTCAATATATTTGGTTTAGCCTTTAGTTAATGTATAGCTTAACATGTTTTGAGAAGTTTTAATTTGAATTTTTGGGTACCACTTGTGGTGTTGTTTGATTTTGATTAAATATATTTCATTTCTTTGTTAACTAACTTGGTCTTGAGTCATAACACATTGATTTTAACTAATGTTCATACACCAAAAGTTTTGACAACCAATTGAGATATTATGCAAGTGAGTTTAAAATTCTCATAATTAGTATGAGTCTTTGGTGTTTCTCCACTGCCAACGACTTTCCATAGCCCCAACAGAGTCACTCAAGAACAAGAGCATTGCTTCACTGCCAAGGAGTGTTCATAACCCCAAATAAATAACGTGCATCACCCTTATGTGCAAGAAGCCTTTCTCATGCCTTTATGCTATTATTGATTTTTATGTGTATGCAATTTTTCATTATTATTTTAGGGCATTTGATGCCAGGGTGGATGAGGGATCCCAACATAGCATTATAAAACATATGGGTTGTTCCTTGTTGGTCAGAGACTTTAAGTTTTTTCTAAAATAGTTTTGCTAACAATTGAACTTTTCTCCCCATCTACTTTCCAACCAATGGGTTTACATATTTGCACACATAATTCATTTATTCAAGATCAAACTAGTTGCAGCGACTCTTTTAAAAAAGTTGGTTTTACAAGCCTGATAGAATTCTTCATAAGGCTCAATTCTTGTTTTCCATATGAACAATGTAATATAGTATAGATGTTTAAGACTCAATCAAATGATGGAGATTCAATGTTAGTCAACTAATGAATAGTTATTATAGGCCCATTTATGGCATCAATATAACATCATTTAACTATTTACATAGGTGAGTTATTTATGTATGAAAAAACCGAATTATTTATGCACAAGGGTTTCACATTCGAATGTAAAACAAAGAAACAATTGAGAAAAAAAAAATGAAAGGAATGAATTGAAATATATACAAGGTGGAACAACTCAAAGAGTTGCCATATAAATTAGGTTATGAAACCTTAGCAATTGATAGGGAGGGACTCTATATCCCTACGTAAAGTTTTCATTCGATATGTATTAAGGCTAAGTTTCTCTTAGATAAAATATGGTCCAAGCTAGAGGGACTGAAAATTGGAATGATTATCTTTGTCTTCATGCATATTACCCCACTTCAATACAACATCATTGACTTGTATTTGTTTGTCACTAGCGGATTTCTTATCAAACCACCTCTTAATTCTCTGTTGGTGGGTGGAAAATTTAGAATGGGCCTTTTATCTTTCTTCTTCAAGATTGAGCATGGTATTGATTCAACTTTGAATGATGGGACAAGATTGACCATGAGAGTCTTGTGAGAGTTGAATCATGGGAAGATAAAGGTTTGGAGGGAGGACAACTTCTTTTCCATATACCAAGAAGTATAGTGAAGCTCTGAGCTCAGACTTTGTGGTCACATGGTTAGCCCATAGGGTGTTGGATAACATGTTATTCCAGTTAAGCTATTGGTCAAATATGGTTTTCTTGATAATTCAAATCAAGTTCTTGTTACTTGACTTAGCTAAACAATTTCCTTGTGGATAATAATTCCGAAGACTGTCTTCAAATAATACCTTTATCCAAATAAAATTTAGATAATTCATTGTCGAATAATAAGAAGCATTATAAAAAATAGGAGACATTGGAACTCCAAACCTGGTAATAATATGTTTTTCAAGAAATTGTATTACCACCTGATAGCTGATTTTATTGAGAGGTACATCTTCAACCCAATGTGTGAAGTAATCCACGGCAGTCAAAATATATCAATTTTTTTTGGAAGAGTTTGGAAAAATCTCACTAATAACATCCAAACCCCATTGTTGAAAGGGTTCGTTGACTTTGACCAATTGAAAAGAAGCAACTACTCCCCTCTCTCTGTCGACACAATTTTGACATACATGAAATTTTATAGCATAAGCATGTGTGTCTCTGAACAAAGTAGGCCAATAACATCCTGCTCAAATAATTTTATGTGTTTTTGTATCACTAGCAAAATTACCTCCAACTAGGCCATCATAGAGTTTAGCCAAACTTTGTTTGCCCTCAGAGGTTTCAGGAATAAAAAAAGACTCCATTATGATATTTTATCAAAATTATGTTATTGATCAAATGATATTGAGTTTATTTGAGCCTGATTATATGTCTTTGCTTAGCCATTGATTTATAAGGTAATGTGCCTTGTTCTAAATATTTCCTCAATTCCTTATACGAAGAGGAGTTGACATCAAATCCATACAGAGTATCTAAATTATACATTTCAATTTCATTGTCCCAATCTCATCATCTTCTGGTTTGGGATCGACGGCTTGTGTGACCAGTTTACATAACCCGTGACCTTTGATGGTATGTGCAGGTTTGAATTCTAGGTTATACTCTTGCAGTGAATTCATCCAATTTCCTCTTCATTCTCTAAGATCTTTCTGTACAAATAACATTTGAACTGCAGGATGGGGAACAATTACTTTAACATGGCCTTTAAGAATATAAGGTCTAAAATATTTTACTGCTTTGAAAACAATGTAAGTTTGCTTGTAAATATTTGGATAGTTTAATTCAAATCCCTACATTCTTACACTCATAAAATATATGGGTTTTTCATTCCCCTGTTCATACTTCTGAATTAGCACAACTGCGAGAGAGAAATGTTAGGATATTCCGACACATAGGATATAGTTAAGTTCAACTTGGTCTAGTATAGAGTTAGGTTAGAGTTAGGTAAAGTGTGTTTCTTTACCGATGTACATTTTGTAACTTACAATCCGACGGTCACGATATGTAGTGATCCGACGGTTCACTCTCACCTCGGTATTACCGACACTTGATCTGTGGCTTGACACCCGATTGGTCCATGAGTTCTATTTAAAGCGCATGGAGGGTCATTGTTCGGGTAATCCGTGCATGAGAGAAGCTTATGTAAATTTTCATTCTTTGATTAATAAATTGCCTGTAGTACCCACGTTGGGACAGGCCGTGGACTGTTTCCCTCCTTGCACTCTGAGGGTTTTAACCACGTCAAAAATACTGGTGTATTGATTTGAGATTTGGTTGTGAGCGGTGTCCTTTTGGTATTCTTTCTGTGGAACTTACCCTGTAAATTCCTACATGGTATCAGAGCTATTTGAGGGCCGCGTCCGTTGGTGATCCAAATCTGAAGCCGGTAGAACTGCATGCGGCTGTCGTTTCCTAGATCTGCTATTTCTGACTGCTTTCGGGCCGAGAGGACTGCTCTGTTGCGTTCGGAGCATCTGTTCCAGTGAGGAACCCCTTTCGTTTCACGCGAAAAGGTTTCCGGTAGCCCTAGCTGCGTCATTTTTCAGATCGGGAGGTATACAGTGTTTCTTTTGCAGTTTACTGTTATTTTCTCTCTGCTTATTTCGGTCTCAGTTTATTTAGCCTTTTTTTTTACCGGATCTATACCTTTCATTTCTGCGTATGCTCTTTTCCCTGCGACTCTGTGCGATCTGGGCAAATCAGAAACAGAAAGGAAGGATTTTTCTCATGCGTATGCTCTTTTCCCTGCACCTTAGTGTGATCTCGGAAAATCAGAAACATTGAGAAAAATATTTAGTTTTTCGGCTAAAGCTAACTTTGAGATTTTTTTTAAAATTTCTAGTTTTTTGGCTAAAGCTAACTTCGAGCCGCAAGGTTCGTTTTTCTTTGCATATTCGTGTTGGGTTTTGTGTTTTGTGTTTTGTAGGGAAAAAGAGCTTTCTCAAGACAAGCACGCAAACCAAGGCTCTCTCTCTCTCTCTCTCTCTCTCTCTCTCTCTCTCTCTCTCTCTCTCTCTCTCTCTCTCTCTCTCTCTCTCTCTCTCTCTCTCTCTCTCTCTCTCTCTCTCTCTCTCTCTCTCTCTCTCAAATTTTTTGTATAGATCAATTGGTTCAAAGCTATTTTAAGAGAGTAGAGGTCTTGGGTTCAAGTCTCCATTTTGTGGGGGCGGATTTTTTCATTCCCGCACATTCGCGCACTTTGCCGGCAACGTCAACAATTTTTTTTCAAAAAGCCATAACTTCTTCATCCGGAAGCCTTTTTCAGAGCCGTTTTTTTTAAAACCGCCTATTTTTTCGAGATCTATCCATTGGAACACTTACTTTCAGCATCTTCAGCTTCAGTTTTTTTTTAAATGGAAAGTCCATGCCAAGTCATTCTTGACAGCACTAACTACTTCCAATGGGTAGCCTACATGGAAGATTTACTTAGAAGTAAAGGTCTCTTCAGAATAGCCACAACCAAGAGAAGAAACCAAAAGATGAAGACAAGGCAGAAAAATGGGAAAATAGACAAGATCAAGCACGTGGTTTGATAGGGATGTCTATTTCTCCTGATCTTAGATTCCACATTGCAGACTTGAGACTCCTCATGAAGCATTAGAAAAACTTGCTAAAGTTTTTGGGATTAAAAATGAAATTAGAGCCCATCAACTTGAAAATGAGCTGCTTACTTTGGATCCTAATAATTTTTCTTGCATTGAAGATTTCTTGTCCAAATTCAAGACCCTTAGATATCTCTTGGAAGGTGTTAAAGTTAAGAAAGAAGATGGTAACCTTATTTATTCCATCCTTACTAAGTTGGGACCAGCCTACTCTGTATTTGTTTCCACTTTCCATTCTACAAGGGAAGCTTTCATTTGTCAAGGACAAGACTACAAGGCCCCTTCCTTTGACTCCTTTTGTGATTCCTTAATAAGAGAACAAGAAAAACTCTTACACCTTGGTCTTCTTAATCTTGGAAACTCTTCCACGAAAGCGTTAGCCGCCCAGCAGCAACCAAATTCAAAGAATCCTAAGAAGTCATATCCTCAAAAGAATGGTCCTAAACCATCTCAGCCTCAAAATGAAAGATCATTTCAGCAAAATGATAAGACCAATAAAAACAAATGGAAGAAGACTGATAGACATTGTAACTTTTGTAATCGAGATGGCCACTTAGAATCTAAATGCTTTAAGAAGATGGAAGCCTTGGAAGCCGCAATGAAGAAACATAACATCCATGTGGAGCCTACTTCAACTTCAACTTCCGGAATGGCACTTTCTGCATGTCATTGTCAATCATCTCAGTCTGGTTATGCATTAAATGTATCTTCTTCTTCTTCTCATTCTCATGAGTGGCTCATTGATTCTGGAGCCTCTTGTCACATGGCCAAAAACCAAGCCATGTTTTCTTCTTTAAATGATTGTAACACCAAAAATATATATATTGGTGATGATAGATCTCTTAATGTTGTAGGGACTGGAACTGTTCATCTAGACAATGGTCAGTTTAATGATGTATTATGTGTTCCAACCTTATCCTGCAACCTTCTATCTGTCTATCAGATAACTCATTCAGGTGAAGGTAAAATTGTTGAATTTTCACCTCATGATGTTGTAATCAAGGATCTAAAAGATCCTAAACAGATTCTAGCTACTGGTCTTGCTGATGATTCCAAAAGGTTGTATAAGTTTCACAACTTTGGGTCATCCAATCTTCCCTCAGTATTTGTTGCTCATAATGATGAAGTGAGCAAACTTTGGCATGAGCGATTTGGTCACTTAAACTATCGCTCCCTTCAGCATCTATGTAAAGAAAATATGGTGACAGGTCTTCCTATGGTATCTTGCAGAGATGGTGTTTGTTCCGGATGTGTACTCGGAAAACATCATCGGGACAGTTTTGACAAACGTGCCTCTTGGCACGCCTCAGCCCCTTTACAGCTTGTGCACAGTGATTTATGTGGTCCTCTTCCTGTTGCTTCATTCTCTGGCTGCAAGTACTTCTTAACTTTCATTGATGATTTCTCCAGACGCACTTGGGTATACTTCTTAAAACTCAAGAGCGAAGTATTTAACACTTTTTTGGCCTTCAAAGCCTTTGTTGAAAAACAATCTGGACATCAAATTCTTAAGCTAAGAACTGATAATGGTGGAGAATATGTTAAAAACACATTCATCAACTTTTGCACCGAAAATGGAATTCAAATGCAACATACTGTTCCATACACTCCACAACAAAATGGTGTAGCTGAAAGGAAAAATCGCACCTTAAAGGAAATGGCTAATTGTATGCTGCAATCTAAAGGACTCAGTCTTAGTTTTTGGGCCGAAGCAATTAATTGTGCAAATTATATAATCAATCGCACTCCTACTAAGGTTCTAGAGAATATCACTCCAGAAGAAGCTTGGAGTTCCATTAAACCAGATGTAAGTCACTTTCGTGTGTTTGGAAGTGAAGCATGGGCCCATATTCCAGATGAAAAGCATAAAGCTTTAGAACCTAAGAGTGAGAAATGTACTTTTGTTGGATATTCTGAAGATGTAAAAGGTTATAGACTTATTCCATTTAAGTCCAAAAATGTTATCATTAGAAGAGATGTAAAATTTGATGAAAATAAATCGGCCTGCGAGCCTAGTCCGGCGGATGTGCCACCTCTTCCTATCTCTTCTACTTTTGAAAACTTTCTTCTTCAGATGATGAAAGCGAGGATGATAATCCTCCCCCACCTTCTCAGGATCCTCAACTTCCAAGATGGGTCCGTGCTACTCGGGATGCAGCAGGTGATCTTGCCGGTGATCCTACAGATCAGCGACGTACACGTTCTCAGTTTGAAAGAGCCTCTTCTTTACTGGCTCAAGCTCCAGTAAATCATGATCCTGACACTTTTGCAGAAGCTTCAGGCCATCCACATTGGGAAGCAGCTATGAATGAAGAATATCATTCATTGATGACAAATGATACATGGGATCTTGTTCCTCTACCAAAGGGACGCAAACTTGTTAGATGTAAATGGGTTTACAGAACCAAGTATGGACCAGATGGGAAAGTTGATAAACATAAAGCTCGTCTCGTTGCTAAGGGCTTTTCACAGGTTGAAGGCATTGACTACACTGAAACCTTCTCCCCTGTTGCCAAAATGAACTCTATCCGCCTTGTTCTTTCCCTTGCTGCCTCTTTAAAATGGGAAGTCCATCAAATGGATGTTAAATCTGCCTTCTTGCATGGGGACTTGCAGGAAGAAATCTATATGGAACAACCCATTGGCTTCATACAAACAGACTCCAGCCTTGTTTGTCGACTTAAGAAATCCCTTTATGGCCTCAAGCAAGCTCCTCGGGCTTGGTATGCCAAAATGGATAGCTTTCTTTTAGAATCTGGCTTTTCTAGGTGTCATTCTGACAATACTGTCTACACCAAGAAAGTGGGCAACTCTCTTATCATCCTTGTTCTTTATGTTGATGATCTTATTCTTACTGGTAGTGATCCCAACCTTATAAACCATGTGAAGTCCAGCCTTAAAAAAAATTTGAAATGACAGACTTAGGACACTTACACTATTTTCTCGGTCTTCAAGTCTTGCAATCCCAAGAGGGTATTTTCCTTTCCCAGTCCAAGTATGCTTGTGATATTCTTCGTCATTTTCACATGGAAGACTGTAAGCCAGCCCCTTCTCCCTTTCAGTCTGGAGTCAAACTTTCAGTCTCTTGTACTTCTCCTGAAGTTGATGCTACCTTATACCGTCAACTTGTCGGAAAACTCTTGTATTTAACCCATACTCGTCCTGATCTTTCCTTTGCTGTTGGCCTTGTTGCTCGTTTTATGCAAAACCCCCGTGAAAGTCATTGGAAAGCAGCTAAAAGAATACTTCGTTATGTTCGAGGTACAGTACAGTTTGGGATTCATTACAGTGCCAAAGCAGCTCCTCTGTTAGTTGGTTTCACTGATTCTGATTGGGCTGGTGACCCTGATGATCGGAAGTCTACTGCCGGTTATGTCTTCACTCTTGGTTCAGGACCTATTACATGGGCTTGTAAGAAACAGGCTGCCATTTCTCTTTCGTCAGCAGAAGCAGAGTATCGTGGTGCCGTGGAAGCTAGTAAGGAAGCCTTGTGGCTTCGTCAGATCCTATCAGAGTTTGGCTTTGAGCAGCAGCATCCAACCACACTTTGGTGTGATAATCAAAGTGCCATTCAGCTATGCAAAGATCCAGTCCAGCATCAGCGCAGCAAACACATTGAACTACACATGCACTTCATCAGAAAGCTCATTCATGACCATGTTCTTGAAGTGCAATATTGTCCAACAGATGATCAGGTTGCAGACATCTTCACAAAGGCTCTCACAGAGGCGAAGTTCACTAAACTTCGATATATGCTTGGAGTTCAGGAAGTTGTCACTAAGGGGGGATAGGCTCTAGTGCCTCCTTCCTTCTCCTATTGTGTCATATTTGTAAATCCTTCAATCCTATCCCAAGTTGTTCTTAAGGGGGGATGTTAGGATATTCCGACACATAGGATATAGTTAAGTTCAACTTGGTCTAGTATAGAGTTAGGTTAGAGTTAGGTAAAGTGTGTTTCTTTACCGTTGTACATTTTGTAACTTACAATCCGACGGTCACGATATGTAGTGATCCGACGGTTCACTCTCACCTCGGTATTACCGACACTTGATCCGTGGCTTGACACCCGATTGGTCCATGAGTTCTATTTAAAGCGCATGGAGGGTCATTGTTCGGGTAATCCGTGCATGAGAGAAGCTTATGTAAATTTTCATTCTTTGATTAATAAATTGCCTGTAGTACCCACGTTGGGACAGGCCGTGGACTGATTCCCTCCTTGCACTCTGAGGGTTTTAACCACGTCAAAAATACTGGTGTATTGATTTGAGATCTGGTTGTGAGCGGTGTCCTTTTGGTATTCTTTCTGTGGAACTTACCCTGTAAATTCCTACACAATATGAGGAAAATGTGTATAACATGAATTCTTTATTAAAATATGGGTTGTATAAAGCAGGGGCCATAACAATAACTTCCTTAATCTTGGTGAAGGCTTCCTTTTCTTCTTGATTCCATTTAAATACAAAATCCTTCTTGATCATATCTTGTAGAGGTTTTACAATTTGCACAAAACCTGATATAAATTTTCTGACGAAGTTGATCTTTCTTAAGAAGGATTGCATAGATTTTTTTCTTTTAGGGTATGGAATCTGTGTAATAGCTTTCACTCTCTTAGGGTCCATGGTGATTCCATTTTTGATAATAATATGTCCCAAAATATTTCCTTCAGATATTGTAAAGATACTCTTGTTGGCATTTAGCGGTATTCCATATTTTCGACAATGTTCAAAAAATTGCTTGAGGTGACATAAATGATTTGAATGCTTTTTGGAGAACATTGTGACATCATCTAGATATACAACTACACTTTGCTCGATCAACCCTCTAAAGGTTATGTCCATAACACGTTGAAAAGTTGCTCTAACATTTTCCAATCCAAAAGGCATGTGCCTATAAGTGAAAGTGCCCCATTTGGATGTAAAATTTATGTTCAAGCGATCCAGTTTAGAACCCAACACTTGATTGTATCCTAAGAAACCATCTAATAGGGAAAGCAACAGAATTATCAATCAAACGAGAACTCTAGCCAAAAGAACCCAAAAAAACATGGATAGACTACTTGAAAATGAAAAGTGTGTATTTTGGAAGGATGCTTTTTTTTCCATGGTAAATCTTCAACATTTTTTAAAAATGGGAGTGAAAACCAATTTTTTTTGCGCAAAAAACACCTTGAAAACGAAAATTGTTGATGCTAGAGAAATGTCTTTTTTTCGTCGTAAATTTGCAATATTTTTGGCATTGACATTAAAGATAAAATATCATGACTCCAAAAAACCTTAAAGCTCCAACAATTTTCAGGCATGGCATTAAAGATAAAATATCACATCTCTGAAAAACCTTAAAATCCCAACAATTTTCATCCATGACATTAAAGATAAAATACTTATAACTATTTTACACCATAGCATTAAAGATTAAATATCGCGACTCAAAAAACCCTTAAAATTTTGAAAATATTTCAACCATGGAATTAAAACCAATATCATGACTACAAAAAAAACTTAAGTTTTGAACATATTTCAACTATGACATTATGGAAAAATTATATGATTAATTTTTTTTTTAAAGAACACTTGAATGAAAGAGCAATTATACCCAGAGTAATTTATTTTTTTAAATGCTAAAAGTATCTATTTAGAAAACTTAACCTAACACAACTTGAGACATTGCAACGAAAATTTAAAAATCAACCATTAAATTGATACACAGTGTAGGCGAACTCGGTCCATTGCAATGAAAACTTCAAAATCAACCATGGAATTGACACGCTGCAAAAGCAGACTTGATCCAGTATAACGAAAACTTTAAAATAAACTATTAAATTGACACATAAAATGGTCATATTCCTAGTCAAGGATCAACATAGACCCTAAAAAAGAAAAAAAAGAGAGAAGAAGAAGAAGAAAAAAAGAAAAAAAAAAAAAGGCAAACAAACAAACAAACAAACAAACAAAACAAAAAACAAAAAAAAAAACAAAAAAAACAAAAAAAAAAAAACAAAAAAAACAATTTAACTTTAAAAAACAATAAGTTTAAAAAAATAATAACAAGTCAATAAAAAAAATGCTAAAACATTAAAAAAATGTGAAAAAAAAAAGTGGCAAAGAAAAATCATATGTGTATATATTAAAAAAATGTAAAAAAAAACACAAAATTAACTCATAAAAGATTAAAAAAAATATTTCCATAAAAAACAAAATGTAAGAAAAAAAATTAAAAATTTAACACCAAAAAAAACAAATAAATAAAAGCAAACTCGATAATTTAATTTAATTTCTTTTTAGTAACATTTTTTTTATTATTTTTACTTAATATTTTATGTGCATCATTTTTTTGGGGAAAAACGTTTTATTTAATATTTTATGTGTATCCAAATGTCATTATCTTTGGATATAAAATTCATAAATTTTGTTATTTTCCAACTTTTTTTATTTATCTAACATGTCATTTTTAGCTAAAAGGTCTCGAAATACGTATTATATATATATATATATGCAAAATGTGCATTTTTTGTTGGGTGTTTAAAATTATTATTTTTTAGTAATGATCATTTTGTGTGTATTGAAGTATTAATTAACGATATATAAATATATAAAAATCCTAACTTCAAAGTATTGATTTTATTATTTTTTTTTAACTTTGCAAAAGAATTTAAAATTTTTATTATAAAAAAACATTACAAATAAAAATGAAAAATACAAGTTTGGAAAACACTTAAAAAATAAACATCTTAAGAGGAAAAACAAAAAGAGGAATACGACAACTTGAAAAATAGTTAAATAATCAACATTTACAAAAAATTGTGCAAACTTAGGACATAAGAAAATTTAAAGTGTCAAAAATATACCTGAAAATAACTTTTCAAAATACGCATGAAAATCACCAACATTTAAAAAATACTATTCATACTTAATCTATAAAAAAAATTAAAGTGTCAAAAATAAGCCCCAAAAAAAGGGTTTGATACTGCATCAACGCTATGTTGCATCAATTATTTTCAAACTTGTCATGAAAATCATTAACATTTAAAAAAAAATGTTCATAAAGAAAAATTAAAGTCTCAAAAATATGCTAAAACGGGTGTATTCTGAATCAACACTTTTGAAAATCGGATGATTTTTTACTACATCTAAAAAAGTGAGAACTCGGTAAAGTTCTCATTTGATTGGTAACTACGTTAGACATTTTAGAACCTGATAATATTTGAAGAATTTGCTCCATAGATGGGACAAGATAGTTATCTTTGTGACGGCCCTAATTCATATTATGAAAATCCACACTAGGCAATTTTCCCCTAATTTATTTCTCATAGGCACTAGATTAGAAACCCAGGTAGAGTGTCTTACTTAAATATGATTTGTGCATCCAATAACTTCTTCAACTCTTTATGGATAAGAGGTTCTAAATTTGGATGCACTTTGCACAGATTTTGTTGAAAAGGCTTGACACCCTCTTTGATGGGAATAACATGTTGAATAATATGGGTATCATGCATCTTCATATCATCATAGATTCAAACAAATGCATCTCAGTAACTCTTGAATAACATGATGAATGCTTGTGATTCTTCTTCGATGCTATAGGTACCAATATTGATGTACTTGGGGTCTTATTCAGTAACAACATTTACTTGTTCATGACTCTGCATATAACTTTGAGTTTTGGTATTGGGGGGGGCCTTTAATTTGATTATGTATATCATACAACTTCTATAATGTGACTACTCCTTTAGGCATAGGGTTTCCTTTGTGTATCTTCATCTCATCTTCTAAGGATTATTCATGTTTTTCTTTAGCAATAGATGCATCATTGAACACATCTGAATTTGTAATAAACTTTATAATATGTTCATCATCATTGAACATTCTGAAATTGGATAGATTATCATGTACAATAGGTTTATAAACTAATTCAATGGAAAAACCGTCTCTTGAAGGATTGAAATGAATTGTTTCATTACCTAGAGTATCAACTGTAACATTCTTAGATAAGGAAATATTAAAAGTTTTAAAAGACTATATGAGATGCCACACCTCCTATTGATAATTCTTTAGATGCAGAGATAAGAAATGGATGGTATTTCGTACTTGTGTGGCGTTTATCTCATAATCAACAAGGAATTTGATACATTCCACCTTCAATTTCATAGCTTTTTTTGATCCAAAGGTTAAAGCCTTGTATTCTGTTTTATTGTTAGTGAAATTGAATTCTAAGCGGCATGAGATAAGTTTTTTTCTCGTTCTTGGATCTAACATGATACAACCTACATGGGCTCCATCATGTGTTATAGAACCATCATAATAAAGAGTCCAAATATTATTATTTACAAGGGCATTACTATTTACACTAAGGTTATTTACATCTATTATTAATTGTTCATTGGAACTATTTGGGGTACAAGGATGTAGTTACAATTGTTTATCAAATGGTTTTGGTGATGGTTGGGCAAAATACTAGTGAAGATCTATCTCTAAGAAAAAGTTTCCCACAATTTCTTAAGAAAAAAGTATAGGTTCATTGTGAGGTTCAATGTCTACCCTTATTTGATTATTATTACCTTTGCAATGAAGCCATAAATGAGACCAATTATTTGCAAAGTAACCTTGTAGCTTCTTAGACCAATATCAGCTCAATAGCAAACCATAAGCCTCAGGTATGTCTACCACAATTATGTTAATAATTTGGCGAAATTTCTAGTCAACTGACAATATAATAAGCACATCATTAACTTCACCAACAAATTACACCTCAGTTCTATCGAGTTGTATAATATTAGCATTGATTTTCTTTGGGATTTCATTAATTTTATTACAAATTGATAAAGTCATAACATTTGTTGAGGCACCAGAGTCCACTAAACAATTATGCACATTATGATTAAAAATATCAAACATAAGCAAGAAGGGTGGTGTTTGAGATCTCGAGTGCACTCTGATACTTGTAGCATTAATTACGACCTTATCATAGCTTGTATCTTTTTCTTTGGTAATTGATACTAAACTACTAGAATTAGTCGATTTGGAAGTGGAATTACATTGTATAGAAGGTGATTTGAATGTATTAAGAAACAACTCTCTCTATTGTGGAAGATTACATAAATCATAGAGAGAGACATTGGCTCTTGTTTTCTTCATATCATCAATCACATTATACTCCATTACATTACCTTTGGTATTATCCTTAGTTGTGTTGGTTAAAGGTGGAGTTGGGGTAGACTTTGTAGTTGACTCATATTATTTTTCATTTGATTTAGTATTCCCCATTATATTCTTAGTTAGTTTATCATTCTTGGATTGAGAATTTGATTTTTTATTACTATTCCGGGGAGGAATTATATTCCTATGCAACACTTTTCCCTTCTCCTAAGCACTAGGGTCGGCCACATTTCCTTTACTATTCAAGTTATAAGAATTAGTAGCTTTAGTTGGTTGAGTCTCTCCAAGCAAAACTTCTCCTATTGTCTATGTTTTGTGACCAACTACCCAATCCCACAAGAACATGGCCAACCCATCAATGGATTCGTCATTTACTAGAGGGGACTCGTCTTCTAACAATTGTTTTATTTGATCTTTAATGGATTGTTTCTCCAACGATTGATTAATTACAAGTATCATATAATTAATCCACTGGGGAGAACTAGGAGAACTAGGGGAACTTTCTCTGACACTTTTCTTCAAATCTACCACCTCGTTGGATAACTTCTTGATCATTTTGATAACACTCTAAATCATTAGTTTCCTTCTCATAAGTTTTACTTGTGTGTTGGCATCCAAGGGGAGATTGTTGGCATCATGATGTGAATGGATCTAGCTATCTGATGTTGCCATGAGTTCATGATGACAACTAGCTCATGTTTCCATTGATGTCAACCACTTGTAGCCTAGCTTATATGTAGATGAAATTCATTGTAACATGGTTGTAGCTAGTTGTGTTGGCATTTGGATGACTGTGTTTCCATTAATGTCAAACTTATGAGGTCATGCACTTATCCCAACCTCATCATGATGTACTCACGATGGAGCAGTTGGTGTGTGTCGATATGTGTTAGTATTGTGATTGATCCTATTGATGATGCCACACTTGATGGGACACTCATGATGGTCAAATGATGCTTGATGATGTTGCTACAGTTGTGTTGTACTACGAAACAACCCCCCCATTTATAAAGAACAATAGCTAAGGTTAGAGTTATAAATGGGGACCCTTTTAAATTTTTAGGTTTAGGATAATAATACCTAACTCTAAGAAAATACCTAGAAAAACCTTGCAAAATGAACTAAGGATGAAATCCACATCGTAAATCGCAAATCGCACTTTTCTTCATGACTATTTTAAAACACCTTCAAAAAATTGTGATATGCGATTAGGTCTCCCGCTGCGATAACATCACCTTGTCATTTCGCAATCGCATTTTGCACTTCGCATAGTTCGCAAGAAACTTAACCATGCCATTAGAATGACCATTAGCGATTTGCGAAATGCAATATTGCGATATCCACAATCGCATTTCACTTTATGCATCTAGTAGCGCTATATTGTATCCCTTTAAAAAACATTGTGATGCATGATTAAGAGCGGTAAAACATGTGAAATAATTACGTTTTAAATACCAAAACAAACGAGTTGATAGGTTAATAAATATTTAGCAGCCCGAGGAAGGATAATCATTTTCCAAGTTATGGGTAGTTATAATTGAGTATCTCATTAAACCTTTCTCATGATCCAAAGTCATTTCAGAGAAGCTTTCAGTCTTAATTACCTGATATTGTCTGCGCTGATATATCTTGTCTATTTCAGGCAAGTGACAAAAGACATGTCACTAAGAAAGGTGATGCAGAAATAGAGCAAACAGACCATTGTTGAATCTGAGTTTACAGAGATGGCTCCTATCTTCGCTGATACAATTTGTGATGTTGTCGAAGGTGCAACAGCTTGGGAAGTGATTTACAATAGGCTGGAGGACAAGCGTCCTAAAATCATTGTTACTAGAGAAACAATTGATTTAACAAGGCCTTCAGGACTTCAATGTAGATATGCTTCCTGTTCTTTCCTTCATAGGATAGGAGCAAGAGCTAAAATCCTCCCATACACAGATATGATCAGATGGGTGATCGAAAACCTTATCATTGAAGACAAGCAGTTCAAGAATTCAAGAATGGAGCTCATAGGGTCGTTCAGAGCAGAGGACTTGAAGAAAATGTACCACATACCTAACCTGCAGGATATCTATGACAACACATTTGTGGCTAACTTCAAAAAGAAGAACCCAGACCCCTTCAAGCTAATTCAGGGTTGGAGAGTGTTGGACAACAAATTCAAATATGACAAATCGAGTATGTATGCTATAGCCTCTTTGGAAAACCCCTACAACTATGCAGCAACCATGTTATGTAGATTGTATGGGCTACCCAATAATACTAAGTTTTCAATAGAATGGATTCCTCTTATTGATGCTTGTGTTAATTCCCATATCATGAATTGGCCTTCCATCCTATCTGACAACCTAGCCACCACCATTACCGAATATTGATAGAAGAAATCCTCCTCTTCAGATAACCTCCCTCCCTTCCATTTTGGTGCCTACATTACGGATGCTATATATTTTTGCATGAAATTTCCAACCATGGGTTGGAAATGGACCTTACAAGATCCTTACCCAATCCATCTCAATCATAAAAAAATATGGGAATCACATTACATACCTCACTTCTATAAGATATTTCATGTTGTTGTGTTGCCCCTACATCAAATAATTTTCAATAAGAAAGCCCCTAGGTTTTCCCAAGAAGCCGCAGTAGACCTACTTACTGTTAGCAAGTATTTCATTGAAGAATGGTTCACCTACATTAGGGTTTTTGGTAGCACAGCCAATCCACACGTCCTTCCTTTATATGTTTCTGATAAGTTATTAGCAAGAGAGATTGCCTACCAGACTGTGGGAAGGGGCCTGACTAAAGTTCTCAAAGATGACAAGAAGTCATTATGGCCCACTTTCCCTGTCAAATGCGGTTCTTTTGCTTTAGCGAATTTTGTTCATGCTACTAAGGAATCAGCACATATGGAAGCCCTCAGGCTTCATACATTTCCTAAGAGGAAATTTGATCCAAACAAAGTGGCATATAATGTCACTACTGGAGTAAAGCTCAAGCCATACAATCATGAAGATAATTATTTTGAGGATTTGTTACAGTTGGCTATATCCTTCAAACAAGCGTTCGAATGGGCAAAGGCAAATCTGAAACCTGAATATTTTCAAAGATTTCAGGAATTTAGAGATGAGAGGCTCTGGGTGATCCCAATGCATCTATTAAAGCCCGAGGATAAGTCTACACCAAGTGTCACTGTTGATAGTGGAGGTCCTAGCTCTCAAGTAGACTCTCAGGTAAACACTGAGAAGACACCAGACACAGGGAAACCCCAAGACACAGACAACACAACTGAGTCCAGCAGGAAGTCAGCTGAGAAACAAGTGATGAGCACCCCGACTACAGAGATCAGTTCAGAGGCCAAAGGCAGTAGTTTGGAGTAGGAGTGGGATCAGTTTAATCAGAAATTGCAAGGCACTCCCAAAGCCTCAAATACCCAAGAAATAAAGGAATGTAAAACTCCTTTGCATGTTCATAAGGATACAGAGCCCAAGTCTATCAACGAACAGTCCACACCTATGGAGGAACAAGCAACAATGTCCCAGCATACTGAAATTATCCCTGCTCTACCCACATCAGAAATTGTTTTGAAAGTAACTAAAATACCTCCACTTGATGTGTTCTATAGCCCTCTCCACAAGGTTGTATTTAGAAGGCAAAGAAAAAGGAGAAGGGTAGATACACCCGAATTCCCACTTGGAAACGAGTCGATGGATGCTGTTTGGAAGAACGTTCCTTTCAATCTGGCTGAGAACTTGACTAGACTATCACAGTTCACGAGAGCATACACATTGGCCACTATGGACAAGGCTACTGAGGTCTCTACTTTACTAAGGGAGAAAGAGGAGAGAATTGCACAGCTCGAATAAGAGCTTGAGGTAGAGAAAGCAAGCACAAACAGGCAGGTGGCTGAGCAACTCGCACAATTGCAGCAAGACATGGAGGTCCTGAAAATAAGCCATGAAGCCGATATATCGGCCAAAAACATGCAACTCCAAGAAATGCAGCAATCCATGGAAAGATACAAGGATGTTCCCACTACTAAGGAGTTCATTAAAGAGGCCCTGGAATTAAATTCCCTTCTGGTGAAATAGTAGGAGTATTTCTACCAGAAGATGTCACACATTACTCCCTATCTGACTACTAGCGATGAGATGACAGATAACACAATCGACCAGAGAACGAAGTTTAATGATTTAAACACTAAAATCTCTGAGTTCATCGAATGGCTGTAAATAGAAGATGGAAGGAAATCCAATCTACCTAAGATTGAGGAAACTCATAAAGAAATTCTCTTCACATATTGGGATGTGAGAATAAAACAGGCCAAGATAGCAGTCGCAAGGGTAGCTGAAGTATCAAAGAATATCATTAAGGAAGTGAATCACATCCTGTTCACCACCAATCTCATTAAAGAAGGAAATACGAAAGAAATTCCCGATTTAACTGCTCTTTATAAATGCTAGCAAGAAAAGGTGGGGAGTCAAAGAGAGGCAATTACAAAACTGACCACGACCAACTGGGAGTCATGTTGGCAGTATCTTGTTAAGCCACATAGCAAGATTATGACTCTCAACTATTCCCTTCATACGACTCAAAGTATGTTGCCACCGCTCACCAATGTGATCTTCACGAGAAAGATTAGGACACATTTCGGGGCACCTCCTCAAGTTCTACCAATGATTGATATTTGTGAAAGGAAAAGCTGGCAGACAGCAAGTCGTCCTCTTAGTTCTGTTTATTTAGCCTCTATTTATTTTTGGAGTTAGTTACCTAGTTAGGAGGAAGGTTGTTTGAAACCTCCTCAAATTTTGTATAATATATTTTTGCACATTTAGCTAGAATAGTATTTATACCCATCTCATGCATTTAGAGAAGGATCCATAATTTTATCAAAAACATTTGCAAAGAATGCACTATTGTAAGTTTGTGAATGCTTTGGTGAAATTATGGAACATGATCGTTTCTTTTAGATATCAGACTACTTTCCTTTGTTGATGCACTTTTGTAGTCTTGGGAGACAATTTGATTTGAAGAAAGAAGTTGGTCTATGTCATTTAACAAATGAGCAGGACTTCACACATATGGTACTGTTATCTTGTATGATTGATTATGTTTACATTTAATTAGTGGAAAAAATTTACATTCATGAACTATATGTGAGATTCATTGTTTCTGTTAAGCATTAATTGCACTTTTGTATGATGCCTAGCTGAATTTGTGATTTTCATGTATAACTCATCATATATGTGATATATTTTATAAATTCCTTTGACTAACTAGTTAGTCAAAGGAATTATCTCTTTCGTTATCATCTATGTTTGGTTGTGTTCAATCTTTATTATCACATGTTAAACATATATCTTTGTAGATTGCATACCATACAGGAATACCCTATTTTATATTAGAATAAGTTAGTTACAGAAATTGCATCATAGAATAGGTCACTTAGATTATCATTATTCTATTGCAAACACTCATGAACCACCCACTCTCATTTTAAAACCCACACTGGGAAACTAGTCCCATTATCCCCAGTCAGAGCCACCACTTTAAATGGAAAAGGAGTTGTCTTAAGGTCTAGATCAGGTGGTTATCCCCCATGTTTCAGCAGCAGAATTTTTAGGCCACAACAAGTTGATGATACAAATATACATGTGATGGTGATGGTTGTTGGCATACTAGTTGAGTTGCAACTAGGTCTTCATTAGGTATTCACGTCGATGCTTATGAAGATGACTTATTGTAGTGATGTGATGGCTTGATGATGGTTTTACAGAGGTTTGAAAGTCTATTCAGAAGTGTTGCAGTTGATGGTGATGATTTATCAAGAGTGAGGAATTGTTGGCACTCTTTCCAACCTTGTTTTTTTGGCCTTCAAGGTCAATTTGGCAGTGACACTTGGGAGAATTTTTTTCATCCACTTGCAGATGTGTCAAAGTTGTATCATAGGTTTGGAGGCTTGTTCAAGTGTTGGGTAAGATGATCCAATAGGTGGCATAGGTTCGGAGTTGAGAGGTTATGGTTTTCACCTATGCTCTACCCTAGTGGCTCCCTTACAGTCCCAATCACACTGAGGTAGGTGCCTGAGAGTGGCTGAAGATTCTAGTTGATTTAAACCAGTGTCAAGCATGCGACCAAGGCATTTCATGAGCTTTTCTCTACATTCCTCTCATTGTTCAGAAGTTAATTGTCAAAGAAATTCCTATAGGCTTCCCGAATTAGTGAAAATGGTCACAAATGGTTTGAAAAAATCCTATCACGATGTGATGAATTTAGTGCACAAGTAGTGGCCTTAGTGGATTTATTTGGTCCAACTTGTGCACCTTTGATCCCAGCCCCAAGCTCAATTTCCCCCCACATGTTTTATATACTTGATCTTCGAGCTATGTGATGGTTGTTTGTGAGTTTATGAGGTATGTATGTGAGTGATAAGGTAGCAGAGAAGTAGTGTATGCTTCAAATCTTAAGTAGAGCAAAGATGCTTTAGTGATTTAGTGTTAATGACTAAATAATGATATATATGAAGCATGTTGCAAAATAGATCAGAATTGAAGTTGCTAGAGTAGAGATCATTTGGAGAAGCTTTTGTATGTTGCTGGAGTATATGTTGGTGATATTAAAACTTGGTTTTTTCAAGTGTTGTTGATGCATTTAGCACATAGCCATAGTGTCTTTTGTTGTTGATTGTGTTATGAAACATTATATTAATGTGAGGGTATGATTGTATTCAGATTTATTGTGGCCAAAATTTTGCTATTTGTAGAGCATATGTTTTGTGGAGTTTTATTATTGATTTGATGATGAGATCTTGTTTCTGAGAGCATGTATGCCGAGCTGAATTCTTGTCGAGCAGACAGTCTTGGGATCCAGTTTCAAAATAGATGAAAAGAGGTACGTATAGTGGAGAGGAGTAGTGATTTCATGAGAGAGGAGCAGTGATGTCAAAGTTTCAGTGAAACGAACAGTTTCTCATCCAATTGTAGTTGGATAGTCCAATAAAAGTTAGTGAGGATTGTTGATCATGATGGGCTTCAACGGATGGTAGTCCATAGATCCGTAGAGAACAGAGCCTTTCGACATGATGAATAGTATCAGATCTCCTAGCCAATTGGTTTTAGAATTCTATATATGAGGTCGAGTCTCCATGCTAATGGTCATCAACAAGCTATGTAAAATACCAATTGCTTGACTAATATAATTTCAGAGAAGAGTAGTAGCAGCAGAGGAGGTTTTTCTCCCAGAAGGGTTTCCATGAAAAATAGTGTATCTCATATGTGATGATGTGATTGTGTGCATTGTTATTATTTATATTGTTGGTTATGGTTTTCAATTATTCTTATGTGATGCAAATGTTTAATGACTTGTTGCTAACATATGTGTGATTCAGTAAGTAAAGTTTAAATAGGTAAAAATCGTATATAGATCACACTATTGATTCACCCCCCCCCCCCAGTAGTGCTCAAAGGTTTCCAACAATTGGTATCACAGCACATTTCCAATAAGTTGTATTAGAGTGGGGCTCTTGGGTGTAGTTTTATCACTAGAGAGTAGATCTGGGGTTTGTTGGCAGAAATTGAATTCTTTTTTGGGAATGGTTTTCCTCACTGCTGCATATTACAAGGTATGGCACAAAAATGTAAAATCTCAATTATTATATTGTGGATATAACATTTGGAGAGTTATATGTGAACGTTGTGATAAAGATCCAATTGCAGATAATATTTTGCAGCAAGATGCACAAGCACGATGCGTAATATACAAGAATCTTCATGATGATGATATGAAGAGGCTAGTGGGTTTGAAACATGCCAAAGACATGTGGGACATGCTAGAATCCATTTTTGGAGATGGTAACATTAGGAATAAGGAAAATGAGAAGAAGATAAACAAGAAGAAGAAAAAAAAAGAGCTTCCAAAAACAAGAATCTCAGCCACAGGAGTTTCATTCTTCCAGTGCACATGATTCAGCAGATGATGAGAAGAAACCAAAAAATCATGGATTCAAAGATATAAATATTAATGAATTTCTGTTGAGTTATAATTTTGATGATTCAGAGTTTGATCTTGTTGAATTTCCTAGTGAAGATGAGAATGATATTAAGATTCTTAGATTTGAGATTTCTAGACTAATAGTTGCATGCAAGGATCAAGAAAAACTATTGTAGATCTATGATGACAAGGAGGCCAAGCTCAAGGAAGAGATAGTGAGATTAAAGATTAAGTTGGTTGAATTTGAAAAAGTTGAGGAAGGTATGCAGAAGAAATACCAAGTGAAGTTTGAAGAGGTTGAGAAAATAGAAGTTGAAGTGGTTTCATTGAGAAAGTAGTGAAAGCTGGAGAAGAGTATTGTTTCCTTGGATAATTTGCTTCAGATCTAAAGATCGCCATTGGATAAATATGGTCTTGGATTTCAAAAGGGTGAGTCTAGTTTGCATGCAAGAAAAAACATTAAATAAGAACCTAAGAAACCTATAGCAAATAATACAAACAATAAAAGTGAGATCCAAGGAAATAAGAAGAAAATCCAACAACTAGTTAGTAATCAAAAGAACCAGCCGCAAAAAAGAAAGCAAAACTAGCAGTTGATCAAGTAGCAAAACCAGTAGCAGAGAAGAAAATCTCAAGGAGCTCCTACATTCAGAAGGCCTTTTTCTCCTAGATATGATCATGACAAATTTGTAAAGTTTTAAAGGAATCAAAGCCCTTTTGTTACTTTTGTGCATAATGTAGAATTTTACAATTGTCACAAGTTTGGGCATATTCCAGCAAATTGTTGGACCAGAACATATAGATCAAATCAACATAGATTCCAACAATATTAGCAGCCAAGGAGAATGGCTAACAAGTGTATTTTTAATTTTTATGGTTATTGTAACTCATGTCACTTGTTTGGCCATAAGGCAATGGATTGCAGGTCTAACCATTGGAGGAGAGACACATTTCATGCAAAGTTTAGATCTGGCATGAGCAAAAGAAGATTTGATCCTCTTGGCCATGTGGAGTGCTATATATGCCATAGATTTGGCCATATGGCAAGAGATTGTTTGTTGCCCCATTACTCAAGGAAAAACCGTCCATAGCAACAAAAATAAATAGGATCTAGTACATAAGCAGTAAGGGAAGAAAGGAAGCAAGTCAAGGAAGAGAATAACTAGCCCAAGACCATGTGGAGAAAGAAGGAGCAACAACTCTTCAACTAGTGAAGAGAATTTCCTCCTGTAGTCCATGGTTATTGTTACACAGTAATTTGTCACTGCCTTCATCCCAGTCTTCCTACTGTGTCATGAGTCCAAATCATTCATGCTCATGCTCTCTGATGTTGCCAAATGACCCACTTTGCCAAAGTTTCTGCATCATCGCGACTGTTGTAAAAATAAACGCGCTGATGAGCGCTCCAAAATAGACCGAACGCGTTGCCATCGCGGAAGTACACGTGATTCCCGCGATGGTCGGATTTCATGAGACAGCGCGATTGTTGCTTATATTTGATCGCGATGACATGACCTTCTCCGTTATGCAGTAGCGATGTCAGCGCTCCAGTACAGTTATGTACCCGCGATGATCCAGTCTGGGTGAGTTTGTTCTAACAGCCGGCCTTCCAGATGACTCCAGACCTAGTTGTTGGCCTTGTATATGTCACCCTCCCTTCTCTAGCACGTCTGTTTCGTCATTTGAGCCACCTTCCTTGGAGATAAGATCATCTTCCCACCATTCATGGAGACTCCTTCTCCTATTTAAGCCTCCACCATTGCTATGAGCTGCTAGTTTGGAATTCATAGTGTTTGGAGTGTTGTTGATAGTGTGTGAGCTTGATAGGTAGCTGGTGTGACAAGTGTGGGATTGTTAGAGAGCTTAAGGAAGGTTGTGAAGTGTTTTGCTCTTGTGTAAACTTGTGAGTGAGAGAGTTTTGTCTTGGGAGATCTACCTTCAAGGGTGAATGCTTGAGGAATTTGCTGGTTGGACCCTCTTGAGAAGGATTTGACGTCAGAACTATGGTTGTATTCTTCTTTGTTTATCAATAATAGACGACTATCATTATGGTTCCACTCTTATTGTCTTTATAATGGCAATTGAGTTATATCCTTTCTGACTGATATATAGTTGCATCTATTGGATTTTATGCTTGTGTTTGTATCGTTCTTTGCATGTGCAGGTGTCTTTTCACGAGGATCGTGGGGATTGTGACTAGCCGGAGCAAAGGAATGGGAGCGTCGACTCTTCTACAAGTACTAGCGTTGGAATCCAGGTAGGCCCTCATCATCGGTCTTTAATTTTCAATTTGGAACGTGCGTGTTAGTGTTGTTTGATTGTTGCTAGACCCTATTTGGACTAGTAGGGATCGCCTTTGTCCGTAGAGGGGATTTACCTCCACAACAATTTGGCGACTCCGCTGGGGAGTTTACCTTGTTGTTTGATTTGTAAACTTTAGACGGAGCCTGAAGCACGGCCAGATAGCCTTCGAAACAAGTAGATCAACGCCACTTCAGTCAATCTCCGGTTTGGTTTACGAACTGAACAGCTTGGAGCTGGCCTTTGTCCCTTTTGTTCATTCTTTCCTTGAGTTTTTGTTTTTGGTCTCTTTTCAAAATTTGGGGATTAGTTCTCTGTTTCTTGGTTTCCTGGTTTGGTCTGGGAGATGCCTTGTTTGTTTAAAGATTGACTGTCTTGGTTTGGGAGTTTTTGGCTTGATTGTGGCTGTTTTTGAACATCATCGCGGTTTATAATTAAACAGTCGCGCTGTCATCGTGTACCCCTTTCTGTGATCTCCTGTTCATCACGTTAATACACCTAACAGTCGCGACGGTTCTGTAAATCGGACCATCGCGGGTAAGGCGTGTACTTCCGCGCTGACATCGCATTGTTGTTGAGCGTACTTCTTTATCAGTGCATTGTTGTTGTGTATCACCCGCGCTGATTCCTGTAGAATTGAATTTCTTCAATTCTGCCTCCTGAACCTGTTGGTCTTGCTATCCCCTGCTGTTCTCACTTGGTTTATGACTTGTTCTTCACTGTCTGGAGGTTGAATCACTCTCTTGTGAGTTTTGTTGGGCGAATCTTGCCTTTTTGCTTTGTGACCTAGTTTTATTGTTCCAAGTTTGTTGGATCAGCTTTGCTTGGTTACTGATTTGAAAAGGTTCGTTTACCGCTTGCTATTGGTTTGACTGAGCCTTCCTCTTTGCTTGCTTTTGGTTGGTTGTTTAAGTGATCATTGTTGAACCAATCTTGAAATTGTTTCGATTTCTTTTCACTACCCGGACACAGATCAGAGTTGTTTGGGGTCAACCGGTTTTCCACATTTGTTTGTTGTCATTTCTCAAAGTTTGTTTAATGCACTTTGCCATCAAGAAAAAGAAAAATCTCTTTTGCTTTGTATTAGTTAATGAGAACTAGAAGCTTTTCATTTTTATTAGTGATTAGTGATCTTGAAGAAAATTTTGTGAATTTCCATTAGCTGCATTAGGGAAGTTATTTGTTGTTTTGTGATCATTTCATTTGCGTGAAAGCCCTCAAACCCTCTCATAACTAGCATTCATCGAATGAAATGACATATTTTGGCATATAGTTTGCATTTAGGAAATTTTGAGAGATTACATACGGTAAGGCCTAAAAACTGAGACCTAATACAAGATCAACCTTAAAATGAACTGAATGAACCTAAAAATACATTGGAACATAACGCACACTGTTTAGAGGTCCAGGCTAGAGACGTGCTCTGGCATCGTTAAACCTAGTCACTTTTGTTTCACTTAAGGTTGGGTGATTCCTCCTTCCGTGACGCAATAGCGGTCTGGCACGGATTTGAGCTTCCACGTACCGTCGAGTATATGGGGAGACCCCACTAGTTATCATCCTTTGTCCATAGGAAGCCGTGTCTGCTGCCTTACAAGCCGTAACGCACCGAACACAACATTCGGGAAGATTTACTGCCGTACGGAAAGTCCTTGGTTTTCATATGACTCCCAAGGTGTATATGTAGTTTTACGGATTTGTTTGGTAAACCCTTTTGCCTAGCTCTCCAGAGTAGTCACTTTCGTTCCTTTTCGGACTCCCTAAAAGAAAAGGTCCATCTGAGCACTTGTCACTTCGGGCTCATTAAAAATTCGAAGGTGACTAGAGTCATCTTTTTGTCCTTTTCTCGACTCTTAAAAAATGAAAAGGTCAAGTTATGTCCTTGCATCTTAAAATTTATTCGGCCACGATTAACATTTACCCAGTTAGATCCTGTTTGCGTTAGTTTGAGTAGGGTCCTTTCTCGTTAGTTTCCCTAGGATTGTTTGAAGTTTGTCATCTTGGCAGAATCATCGATCCCGTCTCCCGTTCCAAGTGACCAAGGGTATCCTTCTTCTATTTCTCCTGAGGTACTGGTTGTGAGTGATACTCTCCCTGTTATCCCAAGTATCCAACCAATTAACTCTCGCGCTCCAGACGACGAGGCTTACGACTTTCACTGGAACCCCATTTGGGAGCCTTACGAAGACGATATTCCTTTTACCCCTCCTGGTGTTTCAACCCCAATGTCCTCCTCTGACATGGACGACACATCTCCTAGAGCGAGTGAGACACCTATTTTGTCAAGTATCGAAACTCCTATCCCGGCCACGTTCCCGGTACCCTCACGCTATAAGTCTTTGAGGGATAATATGGGTACTAGGAATCCCTCTTCAGGTACCATGTGGGATCACCACATCACTCCCACTACGGGATCTTTTACTCCACAAGTTCACAATACACCCGTCACTTCAGTTCCAACTGTTCTGACTGTTTGTGTAGCGTATTCAACACCGGTTGTTAGTGCCGTTACGGCATCTTCAGCTGTGACTACTGTTGCTGGTCCGTCTCACGGCCTAGTAAGTAGTGGCCAGCCGGCACATACACCCAGAGTTGTTCATCCTGCACAAAGTGCCCCGCCCTCTTCTGGTCCCACTCCAGCAGGGGGGCCATATGATCGATATTTGCAAGCTGTCCAGGATCCGAGCTCGCAAGGTCCGTTCTATTACTACGATTCCACTGGTCAATACCTTTATCTTTCCAGGCCCTTGCCATCTCAGCCTGTTGTTGAGGTCTCGGTACCATTATCCGTTGCTTGGGGCACCACCACTTATCATGGTGGCCAAGAAACACCTACACAGCCTCAGGGACCGCCTAACCAGGGCTAGCCGTCTTACATGTAAATCCCCCAAGGGCAGCAGTATTACGGCCAGTCTCACCCAGGGCAACCTGGGGGCCCACAAGGACAACCCTTTCAGGGACAACCTTCAGCCTCTGGTGGTCCGTCTTTCACTTATCTTACTCAACCTTCTGGTAATCCGGGGCAACCTGGTATTCAGCAAGGTTACCCGTCTGGGCAACCGGGACAACCTTACATCCAACAAGGTCAACCTGGTGTCCAGCAAGGGTATCCATCTGGAAAAGCAGGACAACCTTATATGCAACAAGGACAACCTGGAATCCAGCAAGGGTACCCTTCTGGGCAGGGTGGTCAGCCTTACATGCAGCAAGGCCAACCCACTGCTCAGCCTAGTCATCTATCTGGACAAGTTGGTCGGCCTCAGGGTCAACCAGCCATCCAGCTCGCTCAGCCATCTGTTCCGCAAGGACAACCTTCAGTTGTACAAGGACAACCTAACACCCAGCAAGCTCATCCTTCTAGGAAAATGAGTCCGTCCCAAACTCAATCAGGGAAACCTTCTGGCTAGGTGGCCCAATCTCCACCCTTTCAAGGACATCCTTCTGGGCCCCAGACTCAAACTGGTCTTCAGATGCAAGGTGGGTTTCAAAACCAACCTTCTTACCAAGCGCAGCCTGGTCACCAGGCTCAGTATGGAGCTCAGCAATCGTATGGTTACCAGCAACCACAGGGGCAAGCTCAGTTGGCCCCGTACCAAAATTATCAACAAATGCAGGTCACTCCTTATCAGAATTATCAGCAACAGTATGTTGCTCCTGCAAGTCAAGTTGGTAATCCGTGGGGTGTTGGGGGGCAGATCCAGAGTCAACCGTATGGTTATGGACAGAACCCCTATGGACAGAATCCCTACGGACAGAACCCTTATGGGCCAAGCCTGTCCGGACAAAGTCCATGGGGGCAACCACCACCTGGTTGGAACTCTGGTATTACCTCTTATCCACGGCCACAGATGTCCTTCAATCCTCAGTTGCCTTTCTTAGCAACATTGGAACTGCCAGATGTGTCCAAATTGACTAATGATCCTATTCTTCATAATCCATACTGGCCACCAGTTCCAACCAAGATACCCGGTGATTGTCCCAAATTCAATGGCAAAGCCGGAGAGGACCCTCAAGCCCACGTCATGACTTATCACCTTTGGTGTTCGTCAAATTCGTGGCTTGACGATTCCATCTGGCTTCGCCTTTTCCAAAGGACTCTCACCGGCTCAGCTGCTAAGTGGTACATTGAGTTGAATCGCGGATCCTTTCAAGATTTCAACTCGTTGGCAATGGCATTTCTAACTCACTTTTAGTTGCCCATTCGGTATGAGACAGGAACGCATCTCCTCACGTCTCTTAAACAGGACACGGCCACACACATATCCGATCATATACATGAATGGAGACGGCGTCGTTGTTTGATCAAGTTCTAGATTCCTGATCAGCTCCTAACCGATTGGTTTACAACCTCCTTTGTCCCTGCGATCGCGCGAGACATTGCTATGGGAGCTTGTGTAACTGAAGAGCAAGCTATCGCGCGTGCTCAGTACCTCGACTTAGTTTATTCTCAGTCAGGTACCTTATATGATTATTTGCCTGATGCCCCAAGACCCGGAACATCCAAAGCTCTGCCAAATCCATCTGTGGATGGTGTTATTGGTTCTGTAAATTCGTCTTCAAAGAAATCATCCGCGAACCCTGGGAAGCAAAAATCGAATGCTTCAAATGAAAACACTTCTCAGGGTGTATCTAATTCTGGAAATACTTCCGAGGTCAACGCCATCCAGTCCACCATGGCAGATAAATCCTCGAAAGGAAAGAAGAAGGGGAAAGCAAAGAATAAATCTATGCAGCCCAGACAGGACTCCCCTAAACCTCCACCCGAGGAAGGAGCCAAACGTAAACCCAAGTACCCTTGTCTTATCTTTGACGAGGACCACTATACTAAAGACTGCCCCAGGTGGTCCGAAGTTAGTCGATTGTTGAAAGGTGCTCCTGGGACTCCTGCTGTGCTCAAAGAACCTTTCCCCTCATAGCAAACTCAAATGGTGGCTGATCCATCACAACCCTCTTCTTCATTTGGCTCTCAAGTATTTATGGCTGGGACGATCCCCGTCCACATCAGTACTCGGGCAAAGGAATATCCGTCGCATGCCGAGAAATAGCCTGAGGTTCCCTCCAGCACTCCTCCGTCCAGTTCTAGTCCACTCCATATCGAGAGACCTAGCACTGAGACGCCCATCCGACCCCCTCCAAAACGGGTACTCCAGAAATCGTCTTACAACCCTAATGCTCGTGCTGCCCAGCACTACAGCATCATTGAGGACTTAGCTCAGGCTCCGCCTGCTATGTTCGCCTTAGAAGTACTCCAGAGATGCCCCTCCCAGAGGAAGTCCTTGCTATCGACCATCAGTGGCATAGACCCGGCTAACTCGGATCTGATTACTTTTGACCTCGAGGGCCATACGCCGAGACTGCCTCACCAAATCACCTTCCTCATACAGGTCATTATCAACACCAAAACGATTCATCGTACAGTCATTGATGAAGGTGCTTCAACTTGCATCATGTCTGTTGCCTGTTGGAAGGCTATTGGTTCTCCGACGCTGAGCTAGTCTCCTAAAACCTTGGAAGCCTTTGATGGGAGAGAGTCTCGTCCTTATGGTATACTCCAATGTTTGCCCATTTCTTTGGAAGGGAAGACGATCGAAGTGGAAGTTAAAGTCGTCGATGCTAATCTTACCTACAACCTCCTCCTCGGACATAGCTGGACATACGCCATGCAAGCCGTGGCTTCGTCTCTTTTCCGTGTCATTCGTTTCCCTCATCAGGGGAAGATTGTCACCGTGGACCAGCTCTCCTTCTTCACCTCCTTTTCCGAAGTCAACGTGCCTTTTGTGGAGCATACCTCCAAATCATGTGAGAGTGTGGGAGCCAGACTTTTTAAAGATCCTGCCCTGATGGGTGTCTTTTCCCTCCCACCTCCTAATCTCGCTCCTATTAATATGATTTCCGTTCGCTCTGATCCGTGGGTTCTTCCTCCCGCTAATCAGATAGAATCTTGGGGCGATATGAGGCCATTGAGTCCTGCCGAGCTCAACTATGTTGAAATCGTTGCTGCATTGGCTCCCCCTCCTGAACCCGCTCCTTCGAGCAGGGCTTCCGACTCGTATGTTCATTCCCCTTGGCTTGGAGACGACGCTACTTCGGATCCTTTAAAGGAAATATTTCCTTCCGATGAAGCCATTATCAAGACCATGTCTCTCGAGGAACCTCCTTGGTCTGATCATCACCATCGTTCCTCGTTTCTCCCTGCCCATCAAGAAATGATCACCTGTCTCGAGCGGTTTGCTCCTTGTCTCCCATTTCAACCCCTTCAAACACCTATCCAAGTTTATCAAGTGTCCTCTGATGGAAATATGGGAAACATCACGCAGACCCAACCCATCGACATCTCTGTGAAACCAGGGATTGTCAAGCACATTCACATTGGAGTCACTTGTACTCCAGAGGAAATTCAGCTCTATACCGATCTTTTTCGCGAATTTCGTGATGTCTTTGCTTGGTCCTACGAAGAAATGCCCGGAATTGACCCTAGCATAGTGGTGCATGAGATACCTACGTATCTTGGTGCTAAGCCTGTTCACCAACGTCTACGCCCCGTGCACCCCCGAAAGGCTGCAGCCATTAAAGCAGAAGTTCAAAAGCTTCTCAAGGCTGGTTTTATTTACCCCATTCCACCCACGGATTGGGTTTCCATTATCATTCCTGTGAACAAAAAACAAGGTACCATTCAAGTCTATGTTGATTACCGTGACATTAACCGGGCTTGTCCTAAGGATAACTTCCCCACACCCTTCATTGATCAGCTCATTGATGAGTGTGCGGGGAGCGATATGTATTCATTTATGGACGATTTTTCTGGGTATAACTAGATCAATATTGCGCCCGCTGATCAGCATAAGACTGCCTTTATCTGTCCTTGGGGCACTTTTGCTTACAAAAATCTCCCTTTCGGTTTGAAGAACGCCGGTGCTACCTTCCAACATGCAATGTCCTATGCTTTTCATGACATCCATCACATTGTACAACCGTACCTGGATGATCTACCAGCTCATTCAGTTAAACGCCAGGACCACCCCACCCATCTTTGTGAAATATTTCTTCG
Organism: Pinus tabuliformis; assembly: GCA_031772625.1. NCBI lineage: Eukaryota > Viridiplantae > Streptophyta > Pinopsida > Pinales > Pinaceae > Pinus > Pinus tabuliformis. The sequence continues at coordinate 886,330,120 of CM062808.1, read as the reverse complement.
TTGTTGACACTACCGCATCAGGCTTAATCCTCATAAATGTGTCTTCTGCGCTAAATCAGGCAGACTACTCGGGTTTATCGTCTCCCGAGAGGGCATCCGTTTGGATCCCCTTAAAGTCGAAGCTATTCTGAATCTTCCTCCCCATGCTTCTTTGCAACAATTGGAGAGCTTGCAGGGCAAAGCAAACTTTTTAAGACGATTCGTCCCGAACTATGTCGAAGTGGCTAAAGGCTTTACATGGTTATTGAAGCAAGATACCCCTTTCCATTGGGATGCTATCGCTCAAGAGTCTTTCGAGCATCTCAAGGGTCTCCTTGTTTCTGCTCCATTATTGCGACCTCCAAATTACCATCGCGATTATACTCTGTATTTGGCCGCCTCCGACACCACTATCAGCATGGTTCTCATGCAAGATGACGATGATGACACTGAGCATGTCATATATTACCTCAGCCGCAACCTTTTAGATACGGAAACTCGATATGCTTACGTCGAGAAGTTGGCATTGGCCGCCGTTTGTGCCGTCCAACGTTTCCGGCTTTATATCTTGTTGTGTACTATGACTGTGATTTATGATTGCAACCCGATGACATACATTTTGTCACGTCAGTTGCTGGGGGGCAAGTACTCAAAGTGGATCGTCATCCTCCAAGAGTTCGACTTGGAATTCACTGCTGCCAAGTCCAAGAAGTCGCTAGTCTTTCCTGAGTTTCTTTACTCTTTGCCATCTCCTACCGCACCCTCTCACTCAGAGGACCATATCCCGGACGAAACTCTATTCCTCATCAGCACCCTCGATCCCTGGTACGGGGATATCATTGTGTACATGTAGACGTCCTCTTTCCGTCCTGCGGTGTCCAAGGATGCTCGGCGATGGATCCGTCATCAGTCTCAACCCTACCGTATTATCGGGGACACCCTGTACCGTCTCGGCGTTGACTCCGTCCTCCGCCGATGTCTAACTCTCGAGGAAGCTGAGCGAGTCCTGAATTGTTGAAAAGTGTGCAACAAGAAATGCTTGTTGAGAATGCAACAAGATGATGGAGCTTAGTGAAAAGAGTCGCCTTCACTAAGTGGGCTCGCAGGCAAATTATGGCGTAATTTCTATTTTTGATCATAGTGTGGGTGACCACAATGTGGGTGACCACAGTGTGAGTGATCACAGTGTGAGTGATCAAAGTCTATTTTTAGACTGGCTGTCCAAAATAGAAAAGTCAAATATTATTGTCTCATAATAATATTTGGACTATAAACTTGATCTTATTCTCTTGGAGCACTTCAGGATGAGCTACGGATGTGGTACATGCAGATCCCAGAGGGAAATACGTGGTTACCTATGGGATGACTAATATTTTCATGCAGGACTTCAGTTAGAACTCAAGTGAGTTGAGTTTAGTGGACTAGAGGTGTGTTCAGTTTAGCTTTGTTAAACTAGTTGTATTTAGTCTAACTGATCAATAGACTAGAGATGAGTTGGGTGAATTAGTTATTAATTAATTCACAAGTTATTAACTCAAAATGAAACTATAGAATACATCGGTTAACTCAGTTGCATGTCAGTGCATGTTCAGTTCAGCAGGGACAGGTGTTAGAGGATCAAATTGCTATCAGTTGTGACTATAGCTGTGCATGATGATTTGCACAATCAGAGGGATTGAATATGCCAATGAATTGGCCAATATCAAGAATTGTAGCCTGTTCTCACATCCAACAGAGTGTGAGTGATTATTTGCAGGTCAAATACGAGTTTGGTAAGCCATTCTCATCAGTTCTTGAGCAGGTATTGAGCTGGAGAGGCAGGCAAGTAGTGGAATAGATTTGGAGATCAGATCTGAGCTGTATTGTGTGTAACAGGTGGAGCTGGTACTGGATTGCTTGTGATAAGCAATGTACTTTGTAATGTTACATGTTCTCAATCATTAATATACAGATAGTGTGGGGTTTTTAGCGAGATGCTTTCCCCGTGAAAATACTGTGTTGGTATGTGTGATTGATGCCTTCTATGTGCGCCTGTGAATGTTTGTGCTTCTGTAAATTGATGATCAACGTAGAGGAGGTTATGTATTATGCATGTTCCGCTTATAAGTGTATAATCAGGATAATCTCTGTGAATATGTGTCATATTATTCAAAATTTCTACATGGTATCAGAGCTGCTTGATTTGTAGAAGAGATTTTTACAGGATATCAAGCAAGGATTGATCATCAGATCTATTATTCGGAAAGTGTTTACCTTTTTATTTCTTTAGGCAGAGTCTGTAATTGGGCCAGGTAGCCTCTAGATTCATCCTTCTTTTGGAAGGTGAGATATCCGGTGAATGCCCAGACAGTCAATCTCTGTACAAGAAATACTTTGTTCTCACGAATTCTAGATCGGAAGTGGTTGAGTTTTTGAGCTGGTGGAATTCGAATTTAATTCCAAAGCAAGAGATAAAACTCAGAAACATTAAGTGTGAGAATGGAGACAGTATGCCCCAGTATCTCACGAAGTTCACCCAATACGGGGATGAGCTGGGAAGTGTGGGGGTGATTGTCAAATGAGGATGGTGAGTCTAGCACTCCTTGACCTTCCTAAGAGTTGGCATAGCTACCAAGACTCGATGAATGGAAGGGAGAAACTACCAAATTGGGAACGACCATGGTCAGATTTGATGCAGGAGGAGATTAGACGGAGCACCATAGACAGTTCTTCATCTATGCAAGATGAGGAGAACTGTGCCTTAGCGAGTAAGGTGAAGAAGGGAAAGAAGAAGGTTTCTCTTTCTGAATCTTGTTCTTCCAGTGATGGGAAGAAGGTTGACAAGTCAAAGGTGCAATGCTTTCGTTGTCATGAGATTCGTTCACGGGTCAGGAACCTGTATGCTCTTGAGGTTCAAGATGCATGTAAAGCCTTTAGCAGCGAGGCAACTGATGGAGACTTTGTGGTTGAGAGGGAGCGTATATTACCTCTCAACATGCATAGCCAGAAGAAGTCTCAAACGATCGTGGAGGAGCCACGATTGGTGCAACAACTTCAGGAGGTTGTGGAGGAGCCACAACAGGGGAAGTTGAGAGGAGATCGAGTAGAGACATCTACTCATCCAAAGACCTCTAGTAGGGGGAAACTTCGAGCCAGGTGGGCTGAGGGATCGCATGCAGCCATACCTCTAGGTAGGAGGTGGGGTGATGTGGATTGATTGTCCCAAGGAGGAGGGGCAGGATCCTTGAGGTACCCAAACTCTTGGATGAGACCTTGCTACGGGAGCCCCAATGTATAGTAGCAGGAACTGATTGATTGGGTAGAGACAGATGCAGATGGAGCGGCAGAGAGAGCGACAGTGCAGGGAATCCCAGGACAGCGCATAGCTAGCAGGCTGTAGCAATGCGAAAGGCACAAGTGTTTTGCACAGTGCTAGGTGGCACAGAGAGGTGTGCAATGGTGCGAGATGCATGGAGATGTTGCAGTAGCACAGATGTCAGAGAGGGAGCACTTGTCAGCAGCAGGTAGAGCTTTAGCATCAGAGGATGTTTCTAGCCCAACAGGGAGGTCAGTTGGGAGGTGTAGTGCGGATGCAATGCTGGGAGATAGAACTAGCAGCAGAACGGATGCAGTCAGAGATCAAAGTGACAGAGGCTAGAGCAGTCAGATACTGAAGAGCACAGAGATGCGGAGTTTCAGTCGACAGAGGCAATAGAAGTCAGAGACTTTGATGACAGAGCAAGTGGACCAGCTAGATGTGTTGCATGGAGAACATTCCAGAGTTACAGGATCGGGTTTGAGAGGAAGCCTTTCTTGTTGAGAGGGAGTGTTGAAAAGTGTGCAACAAGAAATGCTTGTTGAGAATGCAACAAGATGATGGAGCTTAGTGAAAAGAGTCACCTTCACTAAGTGGGCCCGTAGGAAAATTATGGCGCAAGTTCTATTTTTGATCACAGTGTGGGTGACCACAGTGTGGGTGACCACAGTGTGAGTGATCACAGTGTGAGTGATCAAAGTCTATTTTTAGACTAGCTGTCAAAAATAGAAAAGTCAAATATTATTGTCTCATAATAATATTTGGACTATAAACTTGATCTTATTCTCTTGGAGCACTTCAGGATGAGCTACGGATGTGGTACATGCAGATCCCAGAGGGAAATACGTGGTTACCTATGGGATGACTAATATTTGCATGCAGGACTTCAGTTAGAACTCAAGTGAGTTGAGTTTAGTGGACTGGAGGTGCAGTTGATGGAGTTGTGTTTATTTTAGCTTTGTTAAACTAGTTGTATTTAGTCTAACTGATCAATAGACTAGAGATGAGTTGGGTGAATTAGTTATTAATTAATTCACAAGTTATTAACTCATAATGCAACTATAGAATACATCAGTTAACTCAGTTGCATGTCAGTGCATGTTCAGTTTAGCAGGGACAGGTGTTAGAGGATCAGATTGCTATCAGTTGTGACTATAGTTGTGCATGATGATTTGCACAATCAGAGGGATTGAGTATGCCAATGAATTGGCCAATATCAATAATTGTAGCCTGTGCTCACGTCCAACAGAGTGTGAGTGATTATTTGCAGGTCAAATACGAGTTTGGTAAGCCATTCTCATCAGTTCTTGAGCAGGTATTGAGCTAGAGAGGCAGGCAAGCAGTGGAATAGATTTGGAGATCAGATCTGAGCTGTATTGTGTGTAATAGGTGGAGCTGGTACTGGATTGCTTGTGATAAGCATTGTACTTTGTAATGTTACATGTTCTCAATCATTAATATACAGATAGTGTGGGGTTTTTAGCGAGATGCTTTCCCCGGGAAAATACTGTGTTGATATGTGTGATTGATGCCTTCTATGTGCGCCTGTGAATGTTTCTGCTTCTGTAAATTGATGATAAACGTAGAGGAGGTTATATATTATGCATGTTCCGCTTATAAGTGTATAATCAGGATAATCTCTATGAATATGTGTCATATTATTCAAAATTTCTACATGAATGACTGCCATTCTGGCGCCTGTGGTGGTCACATGTCCGGATATGCCATGGCTCAAAAAATCCTCCGCGCCGGTTATTTCTAGCCCTCCATCTTTAAGGATTGCATTCTTGTCGTCCGCTCCTGTCACGAGTGCCAGATATACCAGCGGAAGATGCGTGCGCCTCCAGCTCCGTTGCACCCTGTTGTCACCGTTGGCCCTTTTGCAAAATGGGGCATTGATTATACGACCTGTAACCCTCGCTCGGCCGGGGGGCATGGGTATATTATCATTGCCGTCGATTACTTTACAAAATGGGCCGAGGCGATGCCCACATTAACTAAAGACGGTCACACAGCGGCACAATTTTTGTTCAACCATGTTATTTCACGGTTCGGAGTTCCTCAAGCCATCGTCACGGATCACGGGAAGCATTTCCGTAATCACATGATGACCGAACTAACAACCCAACTAGGCTTACGACATGATAGTTCGACCCCATACTATCCTCAGTCCAATGGCCAGGTTGAAGCCGTTAACAAGATTTTGGTTACGATGCTTCAACGTACCGTTGGCATGCATAAGTCTAATTGGCATTTGATATTGTTCCCCGCCTTGTGGGCCTACCGAACCTCTGTGAAGCATGCTACCGGTTTCACTCCATTTCAATTAGTTTACGGACTGGAGGCTACCCTTCCTATCGAATGCGAAATCCCTTCGTTAAAATTGGCCGTCGAGTTGCTTCCCAACACTACTCCGGTAGAGGAACGTCTTCTTTACCTAGAACGGCTGGATGAGACCCATCGCCTAGCCTCTCTAGCTATCGAAGCACAGAAGAAGAGAGTTAAAACTCACTTTGACCATACCATCCATCCTCGTTCCTTTGTTGAGGGAGATTTAGTCCTGCTATACAATCAAGCGAATGATAAGCTGGGGGCAGGAAAACTCGAGCCCATGTGGCTAGGCCCTTATATTGTCAAGAGAGTTTTGCAGAAAGGGGCATATGAGCTAATTGACTACGAAGGTAATCCTCTCGATAAGCCCTGCAACGGGTTGTACTTGAAAAAGTACTATGTGTGATTCCATACACTTCGGTTTGTACATGCGTGTGTTTTAGTAGGTGTGTTGTGTGTGTATGTTTTCATGTTTTTGGCTTGTTGCGAAGGCGTGATTGCCGCTTATTGTGTCTTTTGCTTCTTGTGCAGATGTCTGGTACACCTTACGTAGGTTTCGTTGATGGTGCCTGCCGCAGCACTCACAATTTGTCTTCTGTGGCATGGGTGATCTACGATCCTCACGGTGAGTTGATAGATCTTCAAGGTGTGTGTTTAGGCTGTACCACAAACAATGTTGCTGAATATAGTGCTGTGATTGAATTACTGGCCGAGGCAATTAATCTTAATATTCGTACATTGGTTGTGAACCTGGACTCTCAACTTGTCGTCCACCAACTCAATGGGCGATATTCCGTCAGAGACCATCGCATTTTAAGGTTGTATTTACGTGTTAAATTGTTAGAGAGGAATTTTGATTTCATTACATATCAGCATATTCCACGACAATTAAACACATTATCTGATGCATTGGCTAATCATGTATTGGACAGACATTTGCGTAACATATAATCAAAACATCATACAAGCAAGCACATAAAAGCACAATAATAGACCATAGGAATATGTATATATATATATATATCGTGTGGCGCACCAAGGCACTCAAAAATAAGTGTACATGTCTAAATAGGGCCTGTGTTCTCTGTACATCCGAGACACATGTCTCTCGAAAAATCACCTGTAGGAAATAAAGACCTAGCTATCTACTGTGGCGGGTTGTGCTCCCTATACTACACAGCCGCTCATGCCACCTGCCTCAACAGGCGGTGCATCCTAGGTTCTACTCCTACTATATGGAACTGGGACACTACGGGGACCTCCTCTATCCCCATGTAATCTGGAATCCCTGTCAGTAGACCCTCGAGGTTCCGGATCACTGTCTCCATCGTGTCATCTCCCGAAGGAGCCAGGGCTAGAGCTCCAATGCCCTGCGCATCCCTCCGCGCCTCTGGAGCCAGGTTAAGGGGTCTTGCCGGTCCTACATCTGCATACCATAGCGTTCATCATTAAGACATGTGCATGAAAAAATTAAAAACATCATAAAAATAAAATCAAAAAATCAAAAAATGAGATCAAGTGTCTTACCATCGTCATCCCACTACTCTCCAGCGGGCAGCTGCATGTCAGGGTCTCTGCGGAAGTCTAGGCCAGCATACGGCCAGTCCTCCATGAAGATCGTCTGTCGCTCCAACCACTCTCGGAAATATGCCCCCCATGCCACTGGTCGGCCGCCACCTCCTCGTGGCATGACATGGGCCCATCGTGTGGCCCTCGTCTCGTGTGGCCTGGGTGGGTCCAAAACCATATCCTGTAGTTGCAGTGCCGGCACCCACTCCAACATGAGTGGGAGTAAGATCGATCCATAGCCAAACTGTATCGTCTCTCCACGACGACAGTTGGTTAGTTGTCTCTTCATGTTTGCCGCTACTGCCTGTGCCCAGTTAAACATGGTGGGATTCAGGCATTCGAGGGCCAGTCGGAGATGGGCCTTCAAGGCCTCGTGTTCGGCCTGGGAGCCCGCTACCCATGTCACCATGAAGAGCATAGCTCAAAGGATTATGTCCTCCACCGTAGGAATTGCCACCTTTCCGCTCCACGACTTGCGTGCCCGTGGGCACACCTGAGCCATCAGCATATCTAAAGTATCACCTCCGGGTCGCTGCCCCTCCAGAATAGGCCTCTCACCTCGACGAGACAACCCGGTCAAAAAATAGATGTCTGTATAATCAAACTCAATGTCCTGGCCTCGGATAACAAATTTCCCATCCGTGGGATTCCAGGCCCTGATCAGGAGTTCCAGAAGGTCAGGCTGTGCCCGCAAGCGTGGAGTTAAGAAAAATTTAAGCAACCCGCACCCCCGCAATGCGTTTCGGCACCCGGCATCAGCAAAAGCCGCTATATCATCGTTATCGTGAGCGCGTTCCTGCCAAACGAATGCCATTATAACCCTGCATGATCAAAAATCTCATTAGCACCCTGCTTGCAAAGTTTCATACGTAAATTTTATTAAAAAACTTGTTGCGCGGCATCAGCGCGACTGTTTTTAAAACAGTCGCGCTGATAATGGGCGCCTTTGTTATTTTTCCCGGGTCAGCGCGGAAGTACATCACTTTTCCGTGCTGATCTGGGCATGGCCTATGGAAGTTTTTATCGGTCATCGCAGACCCGATAACGAAATCTGTGATGACCGAGAGCGGAATGCATTTCAAAAAACCACCCAAAACGACCACATCCCACTGTCAAAATGTAGGAAAAAGACATCAAAATAGAGCGTAGGGCAATGTGTGTCTACCTGGAACTGGTTTCGGGATGAATGATGCACGTATGGGGCCGAATTTCGTTCGCCAACCTCAATGCTCCAAGTCGCTCCACAAAGCCTCAATGGTAACAATGGTAAAAAATATGGTTTACCCCCCCTATTTATGGTAATTTTGTAAAATTAAATATTATTTTCCATAAATATTGGTTTTTATCATGGTTTTTACTATATGCTTGGTTCCAATATGGTTTTTTACTATGTTTTTATGCGCATTGTTTATATTATCTCGAACGGGTTTACGTGTGCAGTGTTCCTTGTGCAGGATCTCAGGTGGTAGAATTACGACAGTTTTATACGCACTTGGTCCCGAGAAGTCGTCTTTAAGCTCTTTTCCGACGTGAAACAAGAAAATATAGCCGAGTCTCCCTCTCAACTCGTTAAAAGAAGTGAGAGGCGGTCGCCTTTAAGCTCTTTTTTCGACCGTTTAAACTTAAAAAGATCGTCGGGTTTTTGTCGTTTCAAACTCGTTATTGGCTACAAAACGACGTGCTTCTGACCGCTTTTTTACTTTTTCAGGTCGAAGTTACTACTTACGAAAAGTACTCCTCGATCGTACTGGTCGGGCGGTTCTTTCGGGCATTGTTTTATACTTTTTCGGGCTCGAGAGACACAACTTTACGAAAAAGGACCCCCCTGGAGTTTCCTTTTCTGCTGTCTTTTCAAACTCTCTAAACATGAAAAGACGCCGAGTTCTTCCTTTGCCAGACTCGTTAAAACTTAATGACATCGGATTTCGTCGAAATGACGCTTTTCAAGCATATGCTATCCCTGTCAAGCTTGTCATCAAAAAATAACCGGGGTACTCGCCAGCAATGGTGGGGAAAATGGAACCACAATCATTGTCGTGTCGGCAGTATGTCGCTCTTGAACATGGCACTTGTCTACATTCGTGTCTGGGTGGGGACATCTCATCTTGTTTTTACACTTGCCTCCGTGGGTTTGGGTTATCCTGTTTGACCTCTCATCTGCTCATTGCCTTGTCACCATGACCCCTGATCATTTAATGTCAAATACTGCCAAGTCCACTGTCGTGCCGCCGATATGTTCAAGAGAAGTTGACCTCTGCAGAATACTCAACCTCCCTCTGATACCTCATGCAAAATATCTTATCCTTCTCTGTCTTGTGTCGATGATGTGGGAAACATTATGGCCCACCTTCGATCAAGGTCCCTTCCTGTCGACTTCAGCTCATTATCCAGGAAGTTGACCTAGAGACTCCCTTCAGGTGCCTTGGAGCCTGCATGCCTCAATGGCAGGTTCTTCGTGTTCGACGCGAGGTTTTCATCATTGGCCTCCAATCGAATGATTCTACGGGTGTTCGACGCCGGCTCACTGATTCGCACGCCATAGATTGTACCTATAGTACCTTGAGGACCATTGCCATTATTGGTGGTACCTCTCGCGTCTGTTAACAGTTTTCATCGTTGACTAGTAATCAGACGATGTTCTTTCATGTTCAACTTCAACTCCTATATTCGAATTCTTGGAATTGTACTTTGTTGAGGTCGAGATGGAGCGAAAGACCCTGGATTTTGTCTGTTGAGATCCAGGTTGTGATTTTGTGGATTATTATGATCACATGACTCATTGATGGATGGCTACAACCATACCTGAGTCTTCATGGATGGCTACGACCATACCTTTGTTATCATCATGGTCTCATTAGCTGGGTGGCTGCGTCCATACCACAGACCTATTTCGTATGTCTTTTGGATGGCTGCGCCTATGCCTAGACTACATGTAATTCATCATCAGAGATATCAGTTGTACTTGCGTGCAAGTTCTTCCCGGTGGTGTTCCAGTTCAGTTAGTTTCGTAAAGAATTTCACCCCTCCAACTCTCTCGAACTTCATACTTTAGGGGGCATCTGTTACACAGTAATTTGTCACTGCCTTCATCCCAGTCTTCCTACTGTGTCATGAGTCCAAATCATTCATGCTCATGCTCTCTAATGTTGCCAAATGACCCACTTTTCCAAAGTTTCTGCATCATCGCGACTGCTGTAAAAATAAACGCGTTAATGAGCACTCCAAAACAGACCAAACGCGCTGCCATCGCGGAAGTACACGTGATTCCCGCAATGGTCGGGTTTCATGAGATAGCGTGACTGTTGCTTATATTTGATTGTGATGACATGACCTTCTCCGTTATGCAGTAGCGATGTCAGCGCTCCAGTACAATTATGTACCCGCGATGATCCAATCTGGGCGAGTTTGTTCTAACAGCCGGCCTTCCAGTTGACTCCAGACCTGGTTGTTGGCCTTGTATATGTCACCCTCCCTTATCTGGCATGTCTGTTTCATCATTTGAGCCACCTTCCTTGGAGATAAGCTCATCTTCCCACCATTCATGGAGACTCCTTCTCCTATTTAAGCCTCCACCATTGCTATGAGTTGCTAGTTTGGAATTCATAATGTTTAGAGTGTTGCTGATAGTGTGTGAGCTTGATAGGTAGCTGGTGTGACAAGTGTGGGATTGTTAGAGAGCTTAAGGAAGGTTGTGAAGTGTTTTGATCTTGTGTAAACTTGTGAGTGAGAGAGTTTTGCCTTGGGAGATCTACCTTCAAGGGTGAATGCTTGAGGAACTTGCTGGCTGGACCCTCTTGAGAAGGATTTGACGTCAGAACTATGGTTGTATTCTTCTTTGTTTATCAATAATAGATGACTATCATTATGGTTCCACTCTTATTGTCTTTATAATGGTGATTGAGTTATATCCTTTGTGACTGATATATAGTTGCATCTATTGGATTTTATGCTTGTGTTTGTATCGTTCTTTACATGTGCAGGTGTCTTTTCACGAGGATCGTGGGGATTGTGACTAGCCGGAGCAAAGGAACAGGAGCGTCGACTCTTCTACAAGTACTAGCGTTGGAATCCAGGTAGGCCCTCATCATTGGTCTTTAATTTGCAAATAGGAACCTGCGTGTTAGCGTTGTTTGATTGTTGCTAGACCCTATTTGGACTAGTAGGGATCGCCTCTGTCTGCAGAGGGGATTTACCTCCACAACAGTTATTTCATGCATATTCATAGAGGACTGTAGACTTTATGAGAGGTGCATAACCTCAGTTGGAGCGTATGATAGTTTATGGGTACAAGATTATCGCAACAGCATATGATGAGTTAATTTGAGCCTCATGAATATTCAAGTCCATGGGATCAGCCTATCTTATTGGAGGTATATTGAGCTTAGGGAGAGCCATGCATGGTATGGATATACATGTGATATTCAATCTTTTATTCATTTCTTTTAACTCAGTCATTTGTGGCATCTTTATATGTGTTTTCATGAGTGAAAAAGAGCACATTTTTCAACCATGTATATGATTTTGGTTTCTACTAACAGCTGGATGAAAAGATGTACAACCATACATATATGATGATCATCACTCCAAGATGTATGGAGATGACATGTGACATGGATCAACCATGTATGAATTGTTGTAAGATGATTACTTCAACCATGTAGTTTCCATTATTTCATCATTATGTATTGGTTGAGATTTTAGTCCTTAATATGATGACTCACCATGGTGATAGGCATGTTTTGGAGGAGTAATATTAGTCTATTTTGCAGCCACGTGTATGGGCTATTGATGATGTAATAATCATGATGTATTATGTATTTGAGTCACTGGTCAATAGGTAATGATCATAGAAACCATGTGTTTCATTGATATATCCATGTAAAATTCTCATGGAGCCATGTACTTATGATGTACTATCATTTGGGTCTTACATTCATGAGTCATGAAGTCATGTTATGGTAATATATGGTCATGTATGAGGTTTTATATTACTATTATGACCATGTATTTATCATGTATATGTCACTTGAGTCATGCTCATGTGGAGTCTCATTCCATATGGTGCTTCTACTTGTCAAAGTAAGCATGTTTTGCAACGGAAGTGGTCATTGTAGCCCAACAGCTTGTATCTCTACTGCTTAAAGATGGAACATGTTTAGGGGGATAATTATTTGTTCCTATTTACTTCAGCCATACATTGTTGGCATTATGATCCGCTTGGAGGTGTTCATGTTATGCCTCATACTATGCTATGACAGTGGGGTTCTTGGCCTCATGTTGTGAGATGTTATGGTGGTTGTTGCTATGGATTTATGGGGGAGATTGTGTGTGGTTGCCTCATGTGGATGTCACTACATTTTATGATGTTGCTCATAGTTACTATTATGTTGATGTTGCATATGTTGATGTGGTTACCTTATGTTGGCATGTCACACTATGCTATGACAGTGGGGTTCTTGGCCTCATGTGGTGAGATGTTATGGTGGTTGTTCCTATGGAGTTACGGGGGAGATTTTATGTGGTTGCCTCATGTGGATTTCGCTACATTTTATGATGTTGCTCATAGTTACTATTATGTTGATGTTGAATATGTTGATTTGGTTGCCTTATGTTGGCATGTTGTTGCTTGCTACTACTAGTTGTGGGTTGGTTTGCTGCTCTGAATGTTTCTTGGATATATTTGTTGCTTACTGCTTTTGATTGTGGAGAGAGAGAGGACGCTGATTGGAGGTATGGATGACCTTTCATATGCTTATTTTTTAGCCATGTAGACATATTACTCCAACATTTTTTCTTCAGTTCTTATTGCCTTATCATATGGAGTTGGCCCTTTTCCCTATATTTTAAAAGGGGAGAAATAGAGGATGGTGGTCTAGAGTTTTCATATGGTTTCCATCAATTCCAAAGGGGGAGATTATTGGAATCCATGGGGAAATTGTTGGCATGATGGTGTGCATGGATCTAGCTAGTCTACACTTTACATGAGTCCATGATGACAACTAGATCATGTTGGCATTGATGTCAACCACTTGTAGCCTAACTTAAATGTAAATTCCATTCATTGTAGCATGGTTACAGCGATTTGTGTTGGCATTGGGATGATTGTGTTGGCATTAATGTCAACCTTATGATGTCAACATTGTGAGGTTGTTCACTTATGCCAACCTCATGATGATGTAGTTTGATGGAGCAATTGGTGTGTGTCAGTATGTGTTAGAATTGTGATTGATCCTATTGATGATGCCACACTTGATGGCACACTCATTATTGTGAAATGTTGGTTGATGATATTTCTATAGTTGATGATATAGATCTAGATATGATGGTGATGGTTATTGGCACACTAGTTGAGTTCTCAACTAGATCTTCATTAGGCCTTCATGTCTATGCTTATGAAGATGACTTGCTGTAGTGATGTGATAGCTTGATGATGGTACTACATAGGTTTGCATGTATTTTCATAGGCGCTTAAGCTGATGGTGATGATTGATGGAGAGTGGAGGAATTTTTGGCACTCTTTCCAACCTTGTTTTGTTGGCCTTGAAGGTCACTTTGACAGTGACACTTGGGAGATTTGATTTGATCCACTTACAGATGTATCATAGTTTGTGTCAGAGGTTTGGAGGCTTGTTCAAGATCTGGGTAAGATGATCCAACATGTGGCAGAGATTTAGAACTGAGAAGTTATGGTTTTCACCTATGCTCTGCCCCAGTCGCTCCCTTACAGGCTCATGAGAGTGGTTGAAAAGTCCCAATAACACTGAGGCAGGCTTGTGAGAGAAATTTAATCTTCTGGTCAATTTTAGCCAGTGCCAAGTGTGTGACCGAGGAATTTCACGGATTTTCTCCCCATTCCTCACACCATTTGGAAGTTAATTTTCAAAGAAATTCCTAGAGGCTTCCAGAATTAGTGAAAAGGGCTGAAAATGGTTTGAAAATGTCCTCTCATGATGTGAATGCATTGAGTGCACAAGTAGTGGCCTTAGTGGATTTATTTGGTCCAATTTGTGCACCTTTGATCCTAACCCCAAGCTCAATTTCGCCCCATATGTTTCATATACTTGTTCTTTGAGCTATGTGCGTTGATTGTGAGTTGATGATGTATGTATGTGAGTGAGAAGGTAGCAGAGAAGTAGTGTATGATTCATATCTTGAGTATAGCATAAATGCTTCAATGATTGAGTGTTAATGACTAAATAATAATAAAATCTAAAGAATGCTGCAGAATAGGTCAGAATTCAAGATGCTAGAGTAGAGATCGTTTGGAGAAGTTTTTGTATTTTGTTGGAGTATATGTTGGTGAGCTTCACACTTGTTTTTTGTAGGAGTTGCTGATGCACTTGGCACATATCTATAGTCTCTTTTGTTGTTGATTGTGTTATGCAACATTATATTGATGTGAGGGTCTGATTATATTCTAATTTATTGTGGCCACAATTTTGCTATTTGTAGAGCATATGTTTTGTGGAGTTTTATTATTGATGTTATCACCAAAAGATTAATCATTTAGCTTAATTTACTAGATGGATCAAACTACACCATGTAAAGCCAATTTTACCATAGTAAAATTGATTTCACTATGAGAAATTACTTAATAAATCACGTTTGTTAGGTAATTTATACTTAAAACCATGAAGAATAATTAAATAAACCATTATTTATATGATTTTATTCTAGGAATAATTAATTAAACCATTGTTCAATTATTATTCTTCATCATATTTGACCCAGTCATGATAAATAAACAGATAAATCATTAATTATCTTATTTTTTTATAAGAATAATTAATTAATCACTAATTAATTATTATTCTTTGTCAAATTTGACTAAATCCCTTAGGAATAATTAAATAAATCCTTATTTGTTTATTATTCCTTAATTAATTCCTTGAGATGATAAATAAATAATTTATTTATTTATTATTTCTAAATAAAAGTTTAAATACTTTTTCCCTCCTAACCAAATATAATAAAATATTCCAAGTGGTTATTCCAAGAATGGGATCAATAATATTTTATTATTTCTCATTATTCGAGGATAACTCAATATTTTGTTATAAATAGAAGGGTTTTCCATTCATTATTCACTTTTGATTATTTTCATTGTTGCACTCATTGTTGTAACTCTAATTATTTTCATTGTTGCACACCATATTTTTGTTGGGTTTACACATTATAGAGGAGAGAGACTCTACACAAGTTGAAGACGTTTGAGGATAGCCAAGAACCCATCCCATAGAGGGGGACTGGTAACATCTATTTGTTCCCTTCACAGGTGTTATAATAAAATTATTCTTTACATATCTGGTTTCCATTGGATGATTGGAGTTATTACTCTTTCTTTTTGCTGTTTAACTATGATTGTGGCATAGATCCAGACTTTGGCAGGTTTTGTTTCTATCAGTTGTTGCAGATCTACAATGTTTAGCAGCCATTTATATTGTTGAGATTGTTTTTCATCCATAATCTTAAGTGGGTTCTTTTCATACATCTTTGAGAAGAAAACACTACAACAAAATTGGCGACTCTGCTGGGGATTTTCTGATTATTGCCAATCACAAATTTGGCAACTCCGTTGGGTTTTATGCTTCAGATCCAGAAACCTGGGTGAGCTTCGGTTTTCAGCTTAGGGTTTCTTCTTTTTTCAATTCTATTAATGTTTCCTAGTTTTTAACCCTAGATCTATTAAATTTCTGACTTCTGCAAGCATTCTGGTATTTTCAGTAGGTCACAGGAACCAACCGCGACAAAGGCAGCACTTTTTTCTTTGATTTTCTGACTAGGATCCACGAAGCAGAAATCACTCTTTTTTGCCCAAAAAGTGCGATCTGGAGGCCAAATCGCACTTATCAACACAAAAAGTGTGATCCCTACATGAAAATATGTTAGTACTTGCGATTTCTAGGTTTTAGGGTTTTTCTCATATCTGTTTCTGGGTTTTGTAGATATTTTCCTACTAGGTTGTCTAACCTTTGTCTCATCCTACTTAGGCCTTGATCCACTCTGATATACTCGTCGAAGTCTAACTTAGCCTCCCCTAGGGCTTCTATTATGCTTCCACCTTTCTATGAGGACTTTAGCTGAGTGATTAGTCTGAGCTTTTGTAGCGCTTTCAACCACATTTTCCAAATCTGTACCCCTCTGTTTCAGATATGTTAAAATAGGTTGCTACCATCCATAGTTTCACATTTAAACTTGTTTAGTCATTTGCCTTAGGGTCCCATCGATTGCCCTAGGTGTTTCACCCATCTCCCTATATTTTTGCAGTGATCTTCCTCTCTGGATTTTTGTTGTTGTTGCACCACTTTCCAGTAGCTTAGTGTCACTTGATCCCAGTCACACTGACATTTAGATCTCTTGACTATTTCAATGTATTTTCCATTAGTTTAGCCACCAACCAGTGCAGTGTTTGCAAACCCAATTTGGGTGGGGTTTAGTTAGTTATTTTGTTGTTCATTTTTTGTTATTATTTTTAGTTTATTTTTAGCAATATTTTTTCTTTTTTACAAGCACAATCCGGGCTTAATCAATTATATACTTGCACACAGAAGCACACCATAAGCAAAGGGTGCTTGTTTTACACTGCCAAGCCAAGACTTAGCATAATAAATTTATCTCCCCTCATCCAGACAAAGGCATATTGTTGTTCTCCCTTCACCATTTTCGTGTTGTGTGTGTCCTACTACCATTGTGCCACCAAGGCATTTATCGCGGAGACTATTAGGCCTTCACCCCCAGTTTTCACTTGGGCATGTTATGCCTCCCTGCCGGGTTCGAATTCATAGCCCTCCAAGTCCCCACACCGACCCTTCTACTGGTTCACCTGATTCCTCATATGATTTCAAGCCTCCTTTGCTGCATATCGCCACCATGTCTGGACCCATAGCTGGTGCAGGAACCCAACCCGGTGTTGGCTCTGCTTCTATATCGGTGGTCACATCAAGCAGAATAGTCTCAGGAACCGTTCCGGCAGCCCCCATGCTCCCCTTTATGGCTAGGTTAAGTCTACTAGATTTTAACCAACTGATAAACGACCCCACACACCATGATGCTATTTTTCTCTTTATGCTGACTAAGCTTCCCTCAGACATCCCGAAGTTTGAGGGTAAGTATGGAGAGGATCCTACCAACCATGTCTGACCCTTCCACATGTGGTGTTCATCCAAATCCATAACTAATGACTCCATCCGTCTTCGACTATTCCAATGCACACTCACTGGAGATGCTGCAAAATGGTATGGAGACCAACCCTCTGCATCTCATTCTGTCTTCACAATGCTTGCTAAAGTGTTCCTCTCATATTTGAAGTTACCTCTCCGTTACAATACTGGTACGGATCTATTGACCACATTTTGTCAGTCCTCTGCCACTCGCATTTTTTACCATCTTCAAGAGTGGCATTGAAGGAGGAGCACATGTCGTGCCCTACCTTTCGAAGACCAAGTCTATCTAGATTGGTTTCTTAGGAGCCCTTTATCTCCCATTGGAAAAGATTTCGCGTCCCATTTTCCTCAAACTGAGGAAGAAACTCTCCAAACTGCTTTGAGATATGATTTGATTTATGCACAATCTGGTTATTTCTATACCATCATTCCATACCTCCCTCGGCCTGGAAGTGCCAATGCACCGAGGGCATCTCACGCATCCATTGGTATCATTGGATCCCTTTCAGCCTCGTTTCCTATTGTAGCGATTACAGCCACCCTCCAAAATTTTTCCTAAGATTCGTTCTGGAGCCTCCCTACGAACTTTTCACAACACCTTGTCTTGCTTCATCAAGTACACAAGCTTCAGTTTTTTTCTTCCACAAAGGCAACCTGTCGATCACAGATTGATGAATTCCCCTCATAAGCTAATCACCCAAACTTGGCCTAGCTACAGGATGAGCAGCTCCTCCAAGAAATTGTGCATTTCTGGAGGGCAACCAGCCTTCCCTCCAGAAATTGCGCAATCATTTCTGACAACCTACTGGGCTCCAGAATTGCGCAATTCTTCCAGTCAACACTCACAGTGAAAATTGCGCAATTTTCCACAACAGGGCTGCTCAACCCAGAATTTTCACAAATCTAGGCAGTGGTCAGCTACTCTGCCCAAAAATTATGCAAATCCCCTGGGAAACTAGCCCAGCTCCCAGTCATAAATGCGTATTTCCTTCAAGAAGTTGAGCAGCTACATGCATGAGCAATTTGGTTGACTAGTTCCACCCGGCACCGACGAAGCCTCACTTGCATGCATGGCTTTCTTTTTCTTGGAATAGAAAAAGGAAACATGAAAAAGGAATCCCATGATTCACGGAGCTATTTTTAGCAGTTGGAGGTTACATGTAAAGTTGTTTTAGAAATTTTCCTCCAAGTGTCGCTTTTTTGTAGATTTGTGCCATGCGCATCATGAGCTCAAACCTTATTTATTCGACGTATGAGAGCTCATTCTTTCACATCAATCTTGGAGCTCTGACATCCCATAACACATCCAGGACTCTTCGACATATCCGGCTCTGCTAATCACGGGTAAGTGGCCTCAACTTGTCTTTTTCAAAATTTCTGTCACTTTTTGTGTATTCGCTTGTGTGAGTGTTGTTTTCTTGATTTCTTTGAATGCTTGTTGTCGTTTACATGTATACTAGCTTGTCCTAGATTTGTTTTAGTTTGTGTTTCTATCTCACTGTTGTTGCATGTATGAAACTGTTTTGCATGAATGGTCGTCGATTCGGCAACTCGCTTCACCCACATGTGTTATGAAACCATCTCAAGAAAAAGATAGAAAAGATATATCAACGCCTTAGAATTCAGCCTCTTCGAGGGGGCAACCTCCTTTACATTACATAAATGAACAATTCTTGGATCATACAAATGAAAAGACCTCCTTTCTATATATAGGAGTCTAAGGGGTCATAACATACACGGAGCCGACACAACAATAATAATGTGAGGGCACAATAATAACAATAGTGGGCTTCTATGGGGTACAATAGTAACAATATGGGCACTACATGGGTACATCAATATAATAAGTGGGTTGTACAAATAACAATAAGGGGTTACACTAGTAGTATAGGGGCCTAACATGCCCCTCTCCTTAAAAAAGCGTTGTCCTCAACGCTTGAGTAGTTCTTGATGCTTCTGTATAAAATTCTTGTCCTACCATGTGGAATCTTCAGCGGATAAGTTCTTCCACTTGATGAGATACTCTGAAATTGATCGATTTCGTAGCTGTTGAGTTCTTGTTTCTCTGACTGCTCCAGGTTCCAATATGACTTTTCCTTCCTCTTCAATTTCTGGCAATATTGTTTGAATTGGGATCTTTTGCAACTTTTGAATAAGTGGCCATACTTCTTCGTCCTTCTTCCACTCATCCCTTGCTTCATTTATCCAATCTGGTTGGATAATAGAAACAACACAAAATAGTGTTTCCACGTCCTCATCCTTGAAGAGTCTTCCCATTCGGTAAGGTCGCCATTTCTTAAGTGCATGTAGTATTGCCAACATTTCCTTCTCATAAATAGCTTTGTGTAAAAACTTTCCCTTGATTGGATGACTTTAAAAAGCAATGGGTCTTTCATCTTGCATTAAAACAGCACCAATTCCATTTCCTGAAGCATCACATTCCACAATAAAGGTTTTTGTGAAGTCCAGTGTAGCTATGACCGATGCTTGGCACATTGCCTCTTTAAGATGTTCGAATGCCTTTGTTGCTTCCGAAGTCCATGAAAATGCATCTTTCTTCAATAATGTTGTTATAGGTGCTGCTATTCTCCCATAATTCTTAACAAACTTGCGATAATACCCTGTCAACCTGAGAAATCCTCACAGATGCTTGATGGATGTGGGAATTTTCCATTCCCTAATGGCTTTAATTTTGATAGGGTCTACCTTAACTCCTTCATGAGATACAATATGACTCAGATATTCCACCTCTTGTACTCCAAAGAAACATTTGGATCTTTTTGCATATAATTTTTTCTCCTCCAATAGTTGTAGCACCTTGTCAACATGTTCAACATGATCCTTCCAAGACTTGTTGTAGATTAGTATATCATCAAAAAATACTAACACAAATTTTCTAAGGAATGGTTTGGAAATTGAATTCATCAAACCTTGAAATGTTGAAGGTGCATTGGTAAGGCCAAAAGGCATGACCAAAAATTCATAATGCCCTCATGAGTTCTAAATGTTGTTTTCCTAATGTCTTCAATCTTCATTCTGATTTGATGATATCCTGAACGAAGATCCAACTTGGTGAAGTAAATTGATCCATGCAATTCATCCAGTAATTCATCAATGACAGGAATGGGAAACTTATCTTTAATAGTGAGCTTGTTGAGCTCCCTATAATCCAGACACATGCGCCATGATCCATCCTTCTTGTGCACCAATACGACTGGAGGCGAGAAAGAACTTTGACTTGGTTGAATTGTACCAGCCTCTATCATTTCTGAAACCATACGTTCAATTTCACGCTTTTGGGCATAGGGATATTTGTACAACCTGATGTTTGGAGGAACACTTCCTGGAATCAGATGAATAGCATGATCATGATCATGAATAGGTGGGAGACCTTTGGGAGTCTCAAATACCTTGGAATGATTGTCCAAGACTTTTTGGAGATCTAGAGAAATAGATTATTCCACTGTGGACACATCTAGCGAACATAATTGTGAAATTACACCTCTTTGTTCCTTTTTTAGAAGATTTGTCATACCATTAGAGCTAATTATCTTTCTCGGTTTCCCTGCAATACCCCTTAATTCAAATTCCTTTCCTTCCACAGAAAATTTCATGAAAAGTTCTTGAAAATTAAAAGCTATTGTACCCAAGGATTGTAGCCATTGGACTCCTAGTACAACATCAGCATCTCCCATTGGAATGGAAAGCATTGGGCTAGTCAATACATATTCTCCCATGGATAGCTTGATATTATGGCACTTTCCCAAGAAATTTATTGTTCCTCCATTTGCAACCATCACTTGACACTCTGGTGCTGGATATAAGAAGCAATTCAATTCTCTTGCTACCTTACAATGAATAAAATTGTGGGTACTTCCTGAATCAATCAACACTATTACCTTTTTCTTCTTGATTTGTCCTTCTATCTTGATGGTTTGAGGAGTGGTAATTCCTGCCAATGCATTACAAGATATGGTCGGATTCATTTCTTCTTTATCTAGGCTTTGTTCCTGGAGTATATCCTCTTCTTTTGACCTTTCTTGCTCCTTTGCTTCTTCCTCTTCACAATTTATGTAGAATAATTTCTTCTCAGCACACTTATGACCTTTAGTGTATTTGCTATCACAACTGTAACAAAGCTCTTTTGCTCTTTTTTCTTCCAATTGTTGTGGTGTCAACCTTATAGGTTGTGGAAGACTAGTGGCAATAACACTTCTGTCTTTATAGTTGTGAGTGGTATGCTTCCTAGTTGCCATAATTTTGCTTTCCATTTTTCTTGCTAACCTGAATGCCTTCTCTAATGAATCAGGTTCCCAAAGGCGAACATCATGTTGGATATTTTCCTTTAAAGACCCTATGAACACATCAATCCTATGCTCCTCTGGAATATCTTTTACCCTTATGTTCAATTTTTGGAACTCCTCAATGTGCTCCATTATTGAACCCTTTTGTTTGAGACTTATCAATTGGCTAAAAAAAGTGTTGCTTTTTGTATCCTCATAATGTGCTATCAATTCTTCCATAAAAATTGCCCAAGTGATAAATTGTTTACGAGAGCAAAGCCACTGATACCATACAAACTGATTTGGTTCCAAATATAAAGTTGCCATACGTACCTTTTG
This sequence comes from Pinus tabuliformis, assembly GCA_031772625.1. NCBI lineage: Eukaryota > Viridiplantae > Streptophyta > Pinopsida > Pinales > Pinaceae > Pinus > Pinus tabuliformis. The sequence continues at coordinate 886,308,161 of CM062808.1, read as the reverse complement.
TGTGTTTTGCACATTATTGAGATTGAAAAATTGCTCCATCTGTAATATCCATGTTGTGAAATCCTTGCCATCAAACTTCCTCATATCGATTTTTGGAATATGGTGGGTCTTTTATCCAACATTAGAGTCTATGGAATCATGATTAACATTTCTTTTGTTCTCATCATGAGTTTCATTTACTACCCTTTCACCATTAGTGACCCTTTCTTGTAGCAACTTATTCATATTTATCTTCAATTCTTCCATGTCTGTCTTCAAATCTATCTTCAAATCATCCATCTTAGCTTCCACGTCATTCATCTTAGATTCTACACCTTTCTTTAAACAATCCATCTTAGCTTCTACGCCTTTCTTTAAACCATCCATCTTAGATTATGTTCCTTTTTGTGGAAGGGACAGTTGTTGCACTTGGTCTTGTAATTTTGATATATCATGTTGCATTTCTTCCTCTCCTTCATGAGTCATCCTAGAGCCTTAAGGTTCCTTACTAGGTGTTTGCATTTTCTTTCCTCGGGGCATCAATTACCGATAATAATTCTCTACTATGCCCTTTGAATTCCTTCAAAATAAATTTTCAAACCAAGCTTAAGCAAAAATTTAAGAAAATATACACACCTTTTTTCACTTTGTAGGAGCTCGATATTGCCTCTTATGTATCTTTGTACTTTCCAATCATCTATATCTGAATTTGTAACTTACAGTAGCCCTCCGTGTCCCCTTTCCAATGCCACAAGTCTGACCCAAATTGGATTCTCCAAGGAAGAGTTATGTGAAATCTCCCACAGTGACTTGATTATAGACTAGTTCAGTGGAGCGAACTTGTACGATGTGCCACGAGTCACTGTTTCGACCTTTGGATCTGAAAAATGCATACAAGAAACTACAGTCCATCCTCTTTCTGTACCTTCTTACGAAATTTCAATCTGATCCCCAGAGAGAAATTTATGACGCCTTTCCCCAGGTCACCTTTTTGGAATGTAATTCAGGAGTCTGCAAAAAGACCAACGTCCTCAGATCATATCTCCGCAAATATAGTGCGAACAACTCTGAAATTCAAACCCAAGGTTCAGTGCGATTTCTTCTCAAATGGGTTTTTTTTTGCAACTTCTGAAACATCGCAGAAAAAAAGTTATAGCGAAAATGCCACGATGACCTGTTTGGAGCAACGAAACCCTAGAATCCAAAGCTCTAATACCAAATGTTATGAAACCAGCTCAAGAAAAAGATAGAAAAAATAGATCAACGCCTTAGAATTCAGCCTCTTCGAGGGGGAAACCTCCTTTACATTACATAAATGAACAATTCTTGGATCATACAAATGAAAATACCTCCTTTCTATATATAGGAGTCTAAGGGGTCATAACATACACGGAGCCGACATAACAATAATAATGTGAGGGCACAATAATAACAATAGTGGGCTTCTATGGGGTACAATAGTAACAATATGGGCACTACATGGGTACATCAATATAATAAGTGGGTTGTACTAATAACAATAAGGGGTTACACTAGTAGTATAGGGGCCTAACAACATGCATGTTATTTTGTTTACTGAATCTTTCCTTCATGTTTTCATGCATTGTCAATCACTTCTTCTTTCACTTAGTCTCACCATGCATTCACTGTCATATTTTCTTTCAGTTGCCCATCGGCGAGTTTGGCCAACCTTGGTCTGGACTCTGCCTTCACTGAAATAGCATTGCGCAATCTAGGGAAGGCTCTACCTTCCTCTCCAGAAATGTGCATTTTTGCCCAACACAGTCCTCCAAGACTGTTTTGCACATTTATGAGCGACAGTGATCACTGGCCCAAGAAATTGTGCAATATAGTCCCTAAGCCTGCAATCACTCCCAGCTAGAATTGTGCATTACGTAATCCCAGTAGCCAACAGCCAGTCTGGATTGCACATTGCGCAAATCCAACAACTAGTCTTTCCTCCCAAATAGCCCAGACTATGTTTTGCGTAGTTCTAGTAGCCAGTCACCCAGCCTCCCAAAAGAAATTGTGCAATCTTGCCCATGATTTTCTGAGGTATGTGCTATGTCATTCCCCGAATTCACTTTGGTTTTCACTGACAGATTTCTTCCCATGCGTGTTTCTTGTCTCCAGATATTTTAGGTGTTCATCGCTCTCTTAGCAGCACCATATCAATGACCTCCAAGAGAGCAGGATCACATGAAACTGATGGAAATGCAGTTGGAGCAATAGTTGAGTGACTGTCCTCTAGTCTACCAGTCTATAAAGATACAAAGTTGTATCTGAATAAGGAAATCAAACTGAAGTGGCAAGAGGTCAATGAAACATTTTCAGTCACTTTTGATGAAGGCCTCTAATACCATCAGGTGTACGTGAACATTCAAAAGGCTGGCTTGTACCAGATTGCATGCAGATACCCCGCATTCCCATGTGCAAGCATGATACAGTAGATCGTCTTTCATACTGATACTGAGACGATGACCTTGAGCAGTGTTGGTGGGACGAGCTTGCAACCTTCTGGGCATGAGATTATGATGAGATGTATCAGATTTCTAAGCCCATGACTGTCATGAAGACTCCATTTAGTTTACCCAACAAAAGTGCTAACTCTAGAGACATTCTAAAGAATTGGGCAAAGGAGCTGGCTCGATTCAGGTTAACACCCAACCAGATCTACAAAACAAAGATACTAAGGAAGGTGTACCAATACTTTTTCATATTTTCATGTCGACTATATGGCCAAACAAGTACGGAAACCTTCCCACAGAGTTGGGTGATCGCACTAGACCAACTGGCTAGAGAAGGAAAACCATGTAGCTAGTCTAGCATATCGGCTCATCGACCAAAGGAACAAGTAATGAAGGCTTGACAGTCACCCAGAGGTATGCATGCAGATATTTACATGTCCTCCTACATCCTAGATGCATTCTATTCTCGACAGGAGTTCTTGGGTTTGGAGTGGGCATGGTCACCGACGGAGACTGTTGTGAACACATATTTCAAGTTGTTGTCTGAATGCAGCTTCAGAAGAGTAATCACATAGTTTTCCGATCATTTTTTCACCCCTATGTACAAGATGACATTCAAACAGGATCCACCCTGCATGTCAAAGAAAGTGATGGAGGAATTGATAGGCATTTCAGATTGGTATGCCTCACCATCCGGAACCTTCATCCGAATGCTCAGTGTAGAGAAGCCTCTGCATGTTCTACTGAAGTTTGCGTTGGACCTACTTGTCATGCGAGAAGTAGCATATCACATCTTGGCAGGATTGACATTTAGACTACACTGGAAGAAGAAGGAATCTTGGCCCTCTCTTCCATTGCAAAGTGGGTTATATGAGATCGAGAGTATCAAGCAAGCGAATTTCGAAGCTAACAGATGAAGAAGTACCCACTCTAGCTCCGAAGCTACAATCCATATGACACACATCACATTGTGAAAGATCACTACATGAGAGTTCAGTTCAATTGGATCCATGGGGTATTTCATTGGGCCGAGGAGGACCCATGGAGGTATTGCTACAGTTTCTCCAGACCCAATGAACAGGTTGGCTTCATTGTGGAGTGGTTAGCGAAGCAACATGAACTAGTGTCACAGAGAGCACCAACAGTAGCAGTAGCATTAGAGGCAAGCATGCCAATGCCCGAAAAAGGTAAAAGGAAGATCATGGATCGCATGGAGGAGGAGCAAAGCCACAAGTTCCAAGCAGATCCATTGGTAGAGAAAGCCGCTATGTCTATAGAGGCAAAGAGGCACTAGCATGACATGAAAATCACACAAAGCCAGAGGGATAAAAGAAGAATGGAAGCAGAGAAGGAGTTACATGAGATGAGGGAGAAACTCCGAAAAGAACAAGAGTTGCACAAATAGGAGATGGAAGTGCAGCAGTAGCAGATACAACAGGGGACGCAACATGTGCAAATAGATGAAGCAGCACCCATACAAGTAGTTGATTCATCATATCAACTGGCATCAGACAAACAAGGTGAACCATCACAGGGGAAAATCTTTGCTCATGATATAGAACAAGCGCTTCAACAGTTGGATGCAGACATGGAGCAACAAGAGTTGGAACAGGACACTGACCTCATGCCTCACCACAAAGACGTCGAATCACCTGCTTCAATGCATCTAGATGATGAGTGAGTCTCGAATGACCAAGGAGGCATTGACATCCTTAGTGATTAGCTGGAAGAAGATATGCACAACATCTCATTTGACGAATCCCAACATAGAGTTGTGAAGTCTCACAGAGTGTCAACTCCGGAGGATCATACATCTCCTGCACAAGTTGAGGAACGAGTGATCGTGATTGATGTGCACAAACATCCAGTTACCTTGGCCGATGCAACCAGAGTGTACATCGAAGCCACTAGCTCAAGTGTTCACTTTTTGATAGCTAAGAATGAGCGAATGGTGAAGGAACTACAAACGGCCAAGCAAGGAGGAGACTTGGTGACAATGTCCACCTGAGCTAAACTAAAGAAGGCAATACTAGATGAAGTATTGTCCCTTGACACAATTATGCGAGCATTGTACTCCAAGTTTGGTACGTGCACAAGCCAGTCGTCCATCTCAGCAGATGGCAGCAACGATGTGCTAGAAGATCACGTATCTTTATGAACTTGCATGTTGTTGTTGATTACATGCAAACATGGATGATGAAGTACAAGGGAGCCCCACTTCACATGCCTAAGATGATGAGGGCCAATGTAGTTGAGCTAAAGGAATGTATCCAGAGTCAGATCCAAAATTATGAAATAGCTCCAGCAGTTCATCACTAGCATACAGGCTTCCCATGCACGAGTATTCAAGAGTATGGAGTTTGTGGTGTGCACACATGCGATCCCATCTATTGGTACTCTCACCCAGGGGAAGACAAAGAAACAGGTCCGACTATAACTTGACTTGTACTTCGACGAGTTGATGCACATTGCCACCAACCCAGACTTGCCCATCAATGCAAACATAATGCACAAGTATTTTGTTGGTTTGGCCACATTGAAGACAATGATGTGCATGCTTTCAGACAAGTTGGACAGAGGATCTTGAGCAGTGTACTCGGATGATATGGAGGCAAGAGTCAAGTTTCAAATGGATGTCACCGCGGAGCACACGGACACCATCAAGGACTATCGATCTTGGCATCAATATGTTACTGTTGATCAGCATGAGGATGTTGAGGAGTTGGACTTCCATGGTTGTCTAAGTCAGAGTGATGTCTAGAATATCTTGCTCAAGCCATTTTGTTTCACATGGGTACATGTGCATTGTAATGTAAATTCATGTCAAGTGTAAGTCAAGTGTCAATAGTTGGATGTAACAATCATAGAGTAGGTGAAGAGTCATGAGGGTAGTTGAACTGTCACAAAGGGGAATGTCAAGGGCCACCACACCCTTTGCTATAAATTGTCCCTCATAACTCATTGTAAAGGCTTTTGGTCAGCCAAACTTCCAATAAGACTATCTTGGAGAGAGCTTAGATAGTATTGTAACGTGCCTTGGCTTCTCCACTACATGGAGCTAGTACATCTCTTTGGAGGAGCAGGCGGATGTGGATGTAACGTTCCACTATTGGAGCTAGTGGTTGGACATGGATGTATTGTATCACTGGAACTTACACTTCTTCATATAATAAGAGCTAGCACATTTCATTCATATGTTGTATTATATTCTAGCTATCTTTTTTACTCTAAATGGCATATGTATTTGCTTTCTTACACATGCATATATGGACTATTTTGTATGAGTATGTATGAATCATTCTAAAATGTGTTATTGGTTTAACCATCATTTTGGATTCCCAGCTTGTGATGCATCTTTGCACGTGTGTTCCCTTCCTATCCAAGTACTATTACAAGTTTCCAAGGGGCACACTCATCTCAACCCTCATGTGTTAGAACCTCTCATGCACCTTCTTTGACTCACTGCAGTTGTCACAACCTTGCTTCCAACAGAGTTATCTTACTCTCCTCTGTGCGAAATCGCGGTCAAGGCATTACCATACGACCCACTACTAGGACTCCTACACCAAATGGTCTGAGGTCTGATTGGGACTTCTTACCAGGGAGATCCCCTGACATGTTGGTGGGTCCAACACTGTCAACATCTCCATATACTCAGCAAAGTTATGGATGCCTGCAGGGGGGCACCCGTTCCTCCAACACTTATGCCCCCTCCTGCTAGCAACACGTTTCCAGGACCCCAAATCGTCTACCAAATTATTGCTCCTCCTTATGCACAGCCTACCACTCTATCCCCTTAAGCATTAGCGTCATAGCCTCCCATGCATCCTCAACCCCAACAGCCACCACCCCCTTAGGGCTAGGTGTTTGCGCAGTAGAGTGTGACCAATCCCTAAAATTCGAAGGAAAATAATAAAGGAAAGGGTAACAAGGGTAACCAGGGTAATCAAGGTAACCAACCTAGTGAACCCTAAGGGAACCAGCCTAACACCAACAACCAACAACAAGGTAGCCATCCCAAGCAGAACAAGGCTATTCATATGAACTGTGCATGTTGTGGTGTACATGGCCATTATACACAAGTGTCCTCTCTTACCCCATATGCGCCAGATGTGGGAAGCTCAATCATCTTCTAAAAGTAAACAACCACTTCAAAATCCTAGGCCATCTCAACCAGCAGTGCTCACAAATCCTTTCCCTCTACAAGGATTTGTTGCTGCTCAACCTCAGCCAGGTCAAGCAACCCATCCCCCTCAACCTTCTAGTCCTGATGACTACTAGATCCTTATGATGAACTCTAATGAGGTTAACCCCTCCAATATCAACCTGCAAACTCACCTGTGTCAATATGACAAGCCCTCGACATTGTCTGCCACCGGTTCCAAAACCAAAGTATCTACTGAGCCTCTTACGACACCGAATGATCCTTTACAGATCCCTCAACCTAAAGTTGAGGGCATTCCTAAGATCCCAAAGGGACCATTATGCCATAATTAGGCATCTAACAGAGCTTCCCAGACATACAATATAGTGGACGACTTGGCGCAATCACCTACTGCAATGTTGATGCTCGAAGTCCTCTAGTCATGCCCATCTCAAAAGAAAGATCTAATAACTTCCTTGGGTGCATTAGATCCTTTTGACAATCGTTTGATTGTCTTCCTGGTTGATACATCATAACATCCCCCATTGCCTTCATCTATTTCTTTCCAGATGCCAGTTAGAGTTTGTAATGCCATCATTTCTGATGCATTATTGACGAAGGCACATCCACCTGTGTGATGTCTACTGCTATTTGGAAACAAATTAAGTCACCTGACTTGGCCCCCTCCACCATCACTTTGCGTGCTTGGTATGGACACTCTTCCCAGCCCCTTGGCATGTATCGCAACTGTCTAGTGACTCTTGCGGGAAATATTGTCCATGTCGACATTGAAGTCATTGATTCCCCTTTGGATTACAACATTCTCTTAGGTCATAGTTACACATATGCCATGTCAGCTGTCATGTCTATGGTGTTCCGCAAGATGTGTTTCCCCCATGAAGGGAAGATCGTTACCATCGATTAGTTGACTTACTATGAGTCGGAATCCATGACCTCCCCTGAGTCCATTATATCGTCAATTTCTGACAAATAGTCTTCAACACCTTCCACTGGTGTTTCACCCGGAGTCTATAAAGATTCCTCATTATTGGGTGCTTTCCCTGGTCCTCCCCCTCCCATCTCAGAGCCTAACTCTATGAGTGTTTGCATGTTACAAGCATCACAGGCTGCCCTTAAGCATTCTGGTACCTCTAATCAATAACCATCTCCTTAGCACTTTGTTGTTACCATCTCAGCCGAGTCATCCAATCCACCCACACAATACCTCCTCTATTTGTGGGTGCCTCTCCTATGTTCCCACTAGGAACCATTCCTCCAGGTCTTAACCATCCAGGAGTTGTTCCATCAGGATAGATACCTTTCTTGTTTCCTCCTCTGGGAACCTTTTCCGTCCTTGTCATGGCTTCGCTAGTCCTTCTTAACATGACTTTGGGGATCCCAGTATGGTACACCAATCCCCCTGCAAGAACTCTTCCTGGTCATCTCAGACCAATCATGCTTTGACCCTGGTTCAACCGGTCCCTACGACACCTATCACTGCTCCAGTTCCATCACAACCTCAACAGGAACCCAGTTTTCTTGTGAAAGCATCTGGACAGGGGGGAAAAGCTATGAGGAAACAATTAAAGGACAAGGATCCCCACACTCCTCCAGCCCCCAAGGCTCCAAAGCCATCACCTCCATGTGCTTTGTGTAAGTTTTTTAGGCATGCCACCCATAATTGGCTCGAGCTTCCTCGTCTCAAACCTTTGGTTCATGAATCATTCCCTAATTCAAATATCACAAAAGTCCATGTTAACTTGTTGGGCCCACCCAAGAAACTCAAAAATTTGCGCACAAATCGCCCTTGTGCCTTGTGTGATCATCATGGTCACTATTCCCATTATTTCCCTCGTCTCGATGAATTTCGTGATTGCCTTCAGGTGGTTCGAGAATACGAGCCACTCGTAGTGGATCACCTACTCCTCTACCCTAGATTCTGGTACAACTAAACCAAAACAGGGGGACTCTGGTCCCACCATCATGATCCCTCGCCCCCAATGTCGAGATGAAGGACTCTATAGGCCATTTCCTTTACCTATCGTCATCCTTGAGTTCCTCGTAGCCAAACCTTTCTAAGGTTTCTGTGCGCGATTCTATCGAACACTTTTCAATAGAATACTAGGTCTCAATATTTGTAGATCCTCCATCTACCCTCTCGTCATCTACCACTCAAGATGATGTGTATGTGAACCTTCTTTCTTAGGATGATGCACCAGGTATCGTTGTTGCATCATGTAGTCAATATTCCTCCCATCTTCCATTCCGATGAGGACATCATGGAAGCCATGACTACCCTTGATTACCCTTGGGACAATATGCACGATCGTGTGTACTTCATTCCATATTTTTAGTCCACCACTCTAAATACATCCATTACATCCATAGCATACTAGGGGGGCACATAGGCCCCTATATCTCCTTTGGAGGATCTCGTGCCATGTTGGGCCAAGATGCTTGAATCCCTTTTTTGAGCACTCTGAACACAATGGCACTCCACAGACTCCTCCTGCTAGGGGGCATCATTCCGACCTTTGCATACCAGATCAGTCCCCTCCATCACATATGTTTGCGAGAAGTGTCCCATGCTTGGGGCCAGGATGGTTTTCCCCTAGCCATATTCTCAATTAAGTCTCGGCCTAGATCCCACCAAATCTAGGTATGGTCGATCATCCTCCCATTCCTTGGATAGTTTGTCCTATGGCCTCTCCAGTGAGCCATATGCACATCATATATCATAGACATTTGAGACCATATCTTCAAGCATTCTACTCTATTACCACCTAGTCCCCATGTTTGACTTCGTGGGTGAGGATGATTCTATACCTCCTCTAGTAGTTCATTCTTGTTTTTCTCTTCCCTTAATTCTTCACTCTGAACCATCATTCCAAGAAACATTAAGGCCATCTTTAGACAAGTAGGGCCACCTAACTGAAAGTCACAAATCCTGCTTTTGACTATTGGTTTGTCTGCTACGATCTCTACAAGATTTAGGGCCTTCTCCTCCTCTCAATTTGGAGGGAAAACACCCTTTTATAGGAAAACCCACAGTTTTTCTATCACACATTGCGACCAAACCGTAGTTCAGTTTGATGAACTTTCAACACAATTGGAAACCGCTCATCGTGCTCTATAATGGGTCTTCCTCTATTTTTAATGATTAGACACTTCAACAGGAAGTCATTTTTCCAACAAGGGTCACTTCGTCGCCTCTCAAAATCAAATTTCATCATAAAGTGACACTTGTACTTTGAGTTCCACCTTCTCTTAATTCTTGTCGTACCATGTGTCAATCTTCCTCAGGAGTAACCATCATTTACTCATGTTTTGATGGTCCCCACTGGGCCTAGTCTGTGTGGAAGCATCATTGAGTCACGCTTGTTTAGAGCACCCACGATGAGTCACCCTTGCATTCTTGGAGTCTTTCATGTCCCATTATATCATGTCACAATATTCCATCCATATTTTCATATCGTTCATCCTGTGTTTCCCATTTTGGCCTCCATTCATACTATCCCCATCCCCTCCGGAGTTGAGTCAGTCGCTGCCAGGTCAACCATGCACTTTATGCTCTGACAAGGGAAGTCGTATGTTTGTCCCTCAATCCCACTTTTCCATTATCCCTAGTGTCAGTCCATCAGTCACATTACTATTTTCCCTCGTGCCTTAGTTGAGGATCCTCATTGCCTCACCTATCGTGGGCCCTATTCTGTCGACATTAACTCATTTATTCCAGAAGAACAACCTAGAGGGTGGTGTATCTTGGTTCCATATTTCATTCTTGTTCGGCGCCTCAGATCGAGCAGAGGGACTCATTATTTCCCTTTGACTTGATTGTTTCATGTTCATGATTCATACACTTGATGGTCTAGTGATGCAGCAAATTGTAAGGTGATTCCTCGGTGTGTGAGATGTTTCAGACCTCATGAGGGGGTGGCCCTTCAAGTAGCCCCCCAGATGCTTGGACGCATGCCTATTATGCTACAACCTCATATGCAGTTCCGCAGAGTTGATGGGGTTGGTACCTATCGATTGCAGTGTTCATAGCATGCACGTCTCGTCCAGATGATCCATTTAGTTTTGCAGAGCCCTTCCTTGTTTAGCAAGGCTTCTGTGGTTTTTCTACCCTCCCTCCCACCTGTTAGTGCTTGAAAGTTCACCTCAGGCTGAGAAAGGTAAACCTCAAGGCAACATCAAACCACTTAGCCTCGTAGCTAGCCCTACGGGGCTGGAGAGGGCTCTCTCCGGTCTATCTCGGTGAAATCTTCAATGGATGAGATGACCAATAGGGTAACAATGATTTTAGGCTAGTAAACTGATCAAGAGGTTTAATTTGGGATTTTTAGGTTTTTGGTGGAAAATTGGAGAATGGCAATTTTGGGTGCGGGGATTGGACACAGTTTCTGCAGGGGGTTCTTTGGGGCGAGGTAGGAAACAATATTGATGCCTTTGATAGAGGTGGATGGATGAGAATGACTGGTGAGGAGTTAAGGAGAGCAAGCAATAACCTTGAATTCCCCTTAAACAGTTGAAAACATTGATATTAAGCAAACTTAAAAGCAGAGCATGACAGTCATGAGTTCTACTTTAACACTTCATTTGCCTAATGTGCATAAGGAAAAGTAAGGAAATGATTCACATAACACACTTACAAGTACAAATAGAAACACACCATCAACACATGTGTCCACAAAAATCCCAAAAAGGACGGCAAAACCCTGGTCTTCCTTAGCCAAAAATTGCAGAGATACAGTGAATAATACAATGATAGCTTCTCCCTCAAGAGTCCAACCATGAAAATGAGCAAGAAAGTACATAATATAGATCATCCAACCTCTTTCCCTGCCTCCATGGGTCGAGCTCACTATCATAGGAGCTGTCTCAACCACTTCTAAACTAAGCACTACAAACTAGGCAGTCAAAACAACTTGCCTCTATAAGCTAGGAAACCAATTCATTCATTTAATTTTCATCTTTTTCACGAATGAATCTTCTAGAAGAGGTACATAAGAGTAAAAGTGTCATAAAAGTACATTAATTACATCAAAGAGGATAATAATCCACCCCAAAAAGTCAAACAGGGTCAAACTGCGTTTTTCTAAGCTGTACACTGAAAATTGGAGAAGTTTGCCTGACGGGTCGCGCGCCTCTGCCTGACGGGTCACGCTCCTTTGGGACCATATTTGGGGCACTTCCCGGTGTACAAATTGAGCAAGAGTAGGCTTGTTGGAAAGGTCTGTGAGTCTACTTTCCAACCCAACTAAAATTTCGGAATTTGGTGGTCATTTGCTCCTCCAAAATTGCAATCTCCCAAGACTACTTTCTGCAACTCAAAAATGTGGCAGAAAGTCAATTTTTGCTTGTTTTTTGACTTTCTGGAGGCCCAAAACTTCATAAAATCTCAAGTCCATTGATGAGCATATGTAACTTCTCATGAAAAATCTGGAAATGCTGAGTTTTTGCAAAATGGAGTTGCCATGATGTAGGGTCGCGTGGGGGGTGAGACCCGTTAATGAGCAAAAACCTGTAAATTGCCTGAAAAATCAAAATTGACCCAAAATTTTCAAAATTTCTTGGGATTTGTGCTGTGGCTGGGCTATTTAGTGCCTTGGTCCTTCAGTGAGGCCTCAGCCAAGATATGGAGGGGATCGGGCCTCTTTCTCCTTTTTTGTGCCTTGGCCAACCGCCTTTGGAAAATCTTCATCTTTGCCTTGCACACGTGCATTCTCGCCCAATAATGGTTCTTCATGTTTCTCAACAATTTTTTATCTTGGTTGGCCTTAGCCAATAGCCTCTCCAAGTGAGCATTGAGCTGGATAAGCATAGCCTCTCGAGAGATAAAATCCTCCCATGGGATACCCTGCTGTTTTGACTGTTTGAGATGTTGTTTCAAGGGGACAAATAGCACAAGGGAAATGTTAGGGAAGGGAGACTTTGAAGGGAAATTGGGAAAAACATATGAAATAGGGAGTTAATGGAAGGAATCATGATATATACCCCATCACGTATTTATGATTTTCAAGGGTTTTATGAGAGGTAGGGTTTAGGTTTAGTTTCTTGATTTTTAGGGATAGGGGTAGGGTTTAGGGATTTTGATATTTTTTGGTAGGGAGAATGAGTAAAATGATGAGGGAGGTGGAAATAGGATGTAGGGAAAAAGTGGGGGTGAAAAGGATAACCTTGAAAACAACAAGACAAACCCTAGCTCAACCAACACTTTGAACTTCTTGAGCAAATATGCATTGGATTCATTATTTCATAATGATTGGCTTTAAACGACATTCACATGCTTTTCACACTTTGGCAAACAATGTATTTTCATGAGGAGAGGCCTACCTGCAACCTTGAAGCAATCCGGGGTTATTTGGTAGCTCACTGGCAAATTTCTGTGGAGAAATCCCCAACGGGTCGCGCGCCCTCAACGGGTCGCGCCAGTGTAATGTTTGCACTGGCAAAGGTGTCCTGATGGGTCGCGCGCCTTCAACAGGTCGCGCGCTTTTGCAGGAGGCTCTTGGAGGCCTTCCTGGTGTCGGAATCAGGTGCAGGATAGCTCGTTGGAAAGGTCTCTAAGTCTAATTTCCAACCCAACTAGAATTTTTCAATTTGGAGTTGATTTGACCTGTCAAAAATCAAATCTCCCAAGACTGGTCAAAAAGTGCCAAATGAGGCTGCCTCAAGGAAGAGTGTTGTTGCAGTCAACTTTTGAATGCCTTCATCAACCCCAAATTGAGCTCATGATAGCTCATTGGAAAGCTATTTGTGTCTCGTTATCATTTTACCCATCAAGCAAATCATTTGGCCAACCAAGCTAGGCGAAAACTTGATTTTCCCAAGGTCACTTCAGAGGTGTCTTTGATTCTCCTGAGGCAACGGAATTTTTGACATTTCTCTCAAACCATGACACCTGTGCAAAAATTGAAGGATTTTTTTCTTCCTTGGCATGTTTTGGACAAAAACCTCTCTCAATTTTACAAAATTCATCTTTGATTGCTCAGAAACATCATTTTAGTGAAACTTATCCCGATGTGTGGAACAAGGGATTTTGTCAAAATGAAGCGAAATGAAGGGGATAAGGGGCTTCTAAATTCTTGGGGAAATTTTTGGAAGTAGGGACGGATGTTAGGAAGTAGGGAAAAGTGGAATCTTAGGGATTGAGTCAGGGGAAGGGGTCCAAAAGGGCAAAACACAGGTCCAACCTAGAAAATTGCCAGGTTGTAGCTAGAAACTAGGGTTTGTGCAAAAATGAGGAATTTGGGGGATCTCAGTGATGGGAAGCATTTGGTAAGGTACTTTAAGGATAGGGGAAGGTGTATGAACATCAGGAAACAAGTTTTGCCGATGATTTGACCGTCCAAGAGAAATTGGCTTCAAAACCCTAGGAGAGGAAAATGACCTTACCTAGGCGCAACTGAAGCATGAACAAGATGTAAAATGACTCATTAGACACTGAGATGATAATGACAACCCTATGAATGATGATAGACTCAGCTGAATGATGACATGGACCGCCATTTGGACAACTTTAGAAGGAGTGAAAGCAAACCCTAGACCTAATGCCTAGTGACCAAATTTTGCTTGAAAACTCTTTGAAATGACAAAATTTGACTTGGAAACTCTGAGACCACTTTGTAAGAGCATATTTGATCACTGGAAGAAGGCTGGAAAGACTGACACTAACATTGGCTCCAATGGGATGGTAGCTCCTTGGAGGTGCCAAGAACGACAGATCTTTGGGAGAGCAGACCAGCGCCTTATTCATTGGGCAATGGAGTCAAAAACTCAAACTAAAATGCATGACTGAAAACTGATGACTTGACAACACAAATTGACTCTCACTCAACTAAAAACTGACTCAACACTTAAACACAACCGACAAACTGAAATGATGCTCGAAGGGGAGCTTATTCATCACAACCTAGTCTAACAGTTTCATTCACCACCTGATCAAGTGAAATGAAACAACCAATCCAACCAAGTAAGTATTCCATCTGCTGTTTGAAGTCTCCGCAAGTGCTCACTTATGAACAACAAGAGAGAACTATTGAAAGGAAACTCCCATGACAACTTAGAAACAGATCCGTTGAATGATATGAATTCTCTATCCGCCTCCAAAAACACTGCATAAGGATCTTGAAATTCAAGCACACTGGAACTTAGCTCATCTAATGGATTACTTCTCGTTTCCTCATACCATGAATGCAAACTTTGATCTGAGCCTTGTGACGAGACCTCTGCTGAAAATGAGAAAGAAACCGGCTGCCGGATCAAATTCATATCAGCACATGTTTCAAGCTCACATGTAGTCAATGGAGAAAGACTTTGACTGCAAACCTCATCCAAAACATCAGCTATTGGATCATGAAAAACTTGAAAAGACTGCTGCAATGTATCCATTGAAAATGTATGACATCCTTCTAGCTGTTCATCTTTTTCTTGAGAGATTTTATGAAGATTCTGCCTTATAAACTGAAATGCTTCGAAAGAAAAGGGTATAGAATCTTCCTGTATCATCAAATCATGTATTTCGTCTTCCACAACTTCATCTGTAATCTGCCCTTCAATTTCATTTGGTGGCTGCAAATCTGATGCTACAGGCTGCTCAAGAATTTTTTTATCTGTCTCATCCTCAACATTAACACTGAGAGATTGCTGATTTGTTATAGGCTATTCATTTGAAGATTTACTATGCAATCTACCCTTCAAAAACTGAAATGATTCAAAACAGAATGGTACGGAGTCACCTTGAATCATTAAATCATGTGTGTGCACTTCCAAGTCTTCAGCTGCAACTTGACAATCAATGGCTTTCGGGGGTTGCAAATCTGAATATGAGAAGTCTTGAACAAAATTTTCATTGCTCTCAAGATGCTTCAAATCAAGACTTGTTGACATTTGATTTCTGATTGCATGGTAGTTATCTCTGATGAACTGAAACGAATCAAAACAAAAAGGCAAAGATCCTTCACTTACTTCAAAATTTGCTGCACTTTCCTCGTCACTGTCATAGCTGATATGTATCGGTTGATCATTGTACTCGAGCTGCTATAAGTGAACATCCTCCTCCCACAAACTAGTTGCTGATTTATCTGTAAGATTAGCTTCTTTTCGGAGAACATAATCATCATCATACTGATAAAACTGAGGAAAATCATCGGTATAAAACATATCATCAAGCATGCAGGTCATATCAACAGATCTCTCTTCTCCAAGATGATTAATAAGACAGTCATCATCAGATCTATGACAACTAGGATGAGAAACAAAATGCTTTGGATCAGCAACTTGTTCTTCTTCAATCAGCGAGCCATGAGCTTGAACATCATAATCATTCCTTGTGTTAATCTTGTCCATCATCTTTTCTACTGTACTTACCAAAATGTCAAGTTTCACCTCTAGAGATGTTGATTTTTCCGGATCTATGTTTTTCATCTCTTCTTCCTTCAACCTTGCCCATCGGATCAGCAGATGAGTCTCTACATTTACTGCACTGTTTTGCATCTCGTGAAGTGTTGCAATATCCCTTTCTCTCAGCTAAAACTCCATCTCCGGATCAAAGGCACCCGGATAGTGCAAGAGAGCAGATCTAGGAGTAGGTCTAATATCAACTGGCATCGAATAATAAACTTGGTTAAATATGGCTGAAAACTGTTGTATTGTCTCCCCTGGCAATCTTTTCAGCTGGTTATACTCTTCTACAATCAAGAAAAGGTTCTGTCCGATCATCCACCTATCGAGAAAAACTTTGACAAACTGCTGGAAATCTGAAATGCTCGCATCAGGCAGGGCTTTGAACCAACTCTTCACTTTGGCTTGCAAAGAAAGAGCAAAAAGCCTTATACTAACATCTTCTTCATCAACTTCAAAAAGATCTAGAAAATTCTCAAAATTCTGCACATGTTGCTCAACGTTGACATTCTTACATTCACCATCAAACCTCGGCAAGTATAGATCATAGTTTTTGGGGAAAGCATGAAGAACAGAAGGTAAAACAAGAGGTTTATACCGATCTGGAATTTTACAAGGTGTAGGGGTATGTACAGCAGGTATAGAATTAGTCTTGGTTGCTTGGGGCTCATCAATCTGAAGATGGTCATCACAAAATTTAGAAGAAAGGTCTTGATCAAGCTCAAAGGCATGCAAATCTTTGGTATTCACAATCTTCAAAGGGAAAGAATCAACTGCAGGCCTGGGATCTTTTCTCAAATACAATATACTTTGCAAAGCCTTCTTGACATTCTTGGGAAAAGAGAAGAAATAATTTATGACAAAGAACAAAATGTCTTGGATGAAATTCCAACTTGAATACCTGATATGTCCATATTGTCCTTTCATGTTTTTGCTGGTCGGGATCATCCTCCAGTGGAGTCTTTGGATCTGATCTCAAAAATAATTTAGAGTCGCCAAGTGAATGATTTCAGCCTTTCAAGTGTCTGATCGTTGTCCACTATCAACAATCAGATCTGAACTTGATACATGTACTAGGGTGAAATACAAATGAAGTGCCGTATTCACAAGCTCACGGAGATGGACTGAAGCAGCGTTTATCTACTTCCGCTTATGCAAAGCAAAAGCGTTTCGGAGGCTACCTGGCATAACTTCAGGCTCCGTCTAAGACTTATGAAGCAAACACATCAATCAACAAACAATTTGTTCTCCCCAGTATGGTCGCCAGTATGTTAGCGCTTGAAATTTCACCTCAGGCTGAGAAAGGTAAACCTCAAGGCAACATCAAACCACTTAGCCTTGTAGCTAGCCCTACGGGGCTGGAGAGGGCTCTCTCCGGTCTATCTCGGTGAAATCTTCAATGGATGAGGTGACCAATAGGGTAACACTGATTTTAGGCTAGTAAACTGATCAAGAGGTTTAATTTGGGATTTTTAGGTTTTTGGTGGAAAATTGGGGAATGGCAATTTTGGGTGCGGGGATTGGACACAGTTTCTGCAGGGGGTTCTTTGGGGCGAGGTAGGAAACAATAATGATGCCTTTGATAGAGGTGGATGGATGAGAATGACTGGTGAGGAGTTAAGGAGAGCAAGCAATAACCTTGAATTCCCCTTAAACAGTTGAAAACATTGATATTAAGCAAACTTAAAAGCAGAGCATGACAGTCATGAGTTCTACTTTAACACTTCATTTGCCTAATGTGCAGAAGGAAAAGTAAGGAAATGATTCACATAACACACTTACAAGTACAAAGAGAAACACACCATCAACACATGTGTCCACAAGAATCCCAAAAAGGACTGCAAAACCCTGGTCTTCCTTAGCCAAAAATTGCAGAGATACAGTGAATAATACAATGATAGCTTCTCCCTCAAGAGTCCAACCATGAAAATGAGCAAGAATGTACATAATATAGATCATCTAACCTCTTTCCCTGCCTCCTTTGGTCGAGCTCACTATCCTAGGAGCTGTTTCAACCACTTCTAAACTAAGCACTACAAACTAGGTAGTCAAAACAACTTGCCTCTATAAGCTAGGAAACCAATTCATTCATTTAATTTTCACCTTTTTCATGAATGAATCTTCTAGAAGAGGTACATAAGAGTAAAAGTGTCATAAAAGTACATTAATTACATCAAAGAGGATAATAATCCACCCCAAAAAGTCAAACAGGGTCAAACTGCGTTTTTCTGAGCTGTACACTGAAAATTGGAGAAGTTTGCCTGACGGGTCGCGCGCCTCTGCCTGACGGGTCGCGCGCCTTTGGGACCATATTTGGGGCACTTCCCGGTGTCCAAATTGAGCAAGAGTAGGCTTGTTGGAAAGGTCTGTGAGTCTACCTTCCAAACCAACTAGAATTTCTGAATTTGGTGGTCATTTGCCCCTCCAAAATTGCAATCTCCCAAGACTGCTTTCTGCAACTCAAAAATGTGGCAGAAAGTCAATTTTTGCTTGTTTTTTGACTTTCTGGAGGCCCAAAACTGCATAAAATCTCAATTCCATTGATGAGCATATGTAACTTCTCATGAAAAATCTGGAAATGCTGAGTTTTTGCAAAATGGAGTTGCCATGATGTAGGGTCGCGCGGGGGGTGAGACCCGTTAATGAGCAAAAACCTGTAAATTGCCTGAAAAATCAAAATTGACCCAAAATTTTCAAAATTTCTTGGGATTTGTGTTGTGGCTGGGATATTTAGTGCCTTGGTCCTTCAGTGAGGCCTCATCCAAGATATGGAGGGGATCGGGCCTCTTTCTCCTTTTTTGTGCCTTGGCCAACTGCCTTTGGAAAATCTTCATCTTTGCCTTGCACACGTGCATTCTCGCCCAATAATGGTTCTTCATGTTTCTCAACAATTTTTTATCTTGGTTGGCCTTAGCCAACAGCCTCTCCAAGTGAGCATTGAGCTGGATAAGCATAGCCTCTCGAGAGATAAAATCCTCCCATGGGATACCCTGCTGTTTTGATTGTTTGAGATGTTGTTTCAAGGGGACAAATAGCACAAGGGAAATGTTAGGGAAGGGAGACTTTGAAGGGAAATTGGGAAAAACATATGAAATAGGGAGTTAAGGGAAGGAATCATGATATATACCCCATCACGTATTTATGATTTGCAAGGGTTTTATGAGAGGTAGGGTTTAGGTTTAGTTTCTTGATTTTTAGGGATAGGGGTAGGGTTTAGGGCTTTTGATATTTTTTGGTAGGGAGAATGAGTAAAATGATGAGGGAGGTGGAAATAGGATGTAGGGAAAAAGTGGGGGTGAAAAGGATAACCTTGAGAACAACACGACAAACCCTAGCTCAACCAACACTTTGAACTTCTTGAGCAAATATGCATTGGATTCATTATTTCATAATGATTGGCTTTAAACGACATTCACATGCTTTTCACACTTTGGAAAACAATGTATTTTCATGAGGAGAGGCATACCTGCAACCTTGAAGCAATCCGGGGTTATTTGGCAGCTCACTGGCAAATTTCTGTGGAGAAATCCCCAACGGGTCGCGCCAGTGTAATGTTTGCACTGCCAAAGGTGTCCTGATGGGTCGCGCGCCTTCAACGGGTCGCGCGCTTTTTCAGGAGGCTTTTGGAGGCCTTCCCGGTGTCCGAATCAGGTACAGGATAGCTCGTTGGAAAGATATTTAAGTCTACTTTCCAACCCAACTATAATTTTTCAATTTGGAGTTGATTTATCCTATCAAAAATCAAATCGCCCAAGACTGGTCAAAAAGTGCCAAATGAGGCTGCCTCAAGGAAGAGTGCTGTTGCAGTCAACTTTTGAATGCCTTCATCAACCCCAAATTGCGATCATGATAGATCATTGGAAATATATTTGTGTCTAGTTATCATTTTACCCATCAAGAAAATCATTTGGCCAACCAAGCTATGAGAAAACTTGATTTTACCAAGGTCACTTCAGAGGTGTCTTTGATTCTCCCGAGACAACGGAATTCTTGACATTTCTCTCAAACCATGACACCTGTGCAAAAAGTGAAGGAGGTTTTTCTTCCTTGGCATGTTTTGGACAAAAAACTCTCTCAGTTTTGCAAAATTCATCTTTGATTGCTCAGAAACATCATTTTAGTGAAACTTATCCCGATGTGTGGAACAAGGGATTTTGTCGAAATGAAGCGAAATGAAGGGGATAAGGGGCTTCTAAATTCTTGGGGAAATTTTTGGAAGTAGGGAGGGATGTTAGGAAGTAGGGGAAAGTGGAATCTCAGGGATTGAGTGAGGGGAAGGGGTCCAAAAGGGAAAAACACAGGTCCAACCTAGAAAATTGCCAGGTTGTAGCTAGAAACTAGGGTTTGTGCAAAAATGAGGAATTTGGGGGATCTCAGTGATGGGAAGCATTTGGTAAGGTAATTTAAGGATAGGGGAAGGTGTATGAACATCAGGAAACAAGTTTTGCCGATGATTTTACCGTCCAAGAGAAATTGGCTTCAAAACCCTAGGAGAGGAAAATGACCTTACCTAGGCGCAACTGAAGCATGAACAAGATGTAAAATGACTCATTAGACACTGAGATGATAATGACAACCCTATGAATGATGATATACTCAGCTGAATGATGACATGGACCGCCATTTGGACAACTTTAGAAGGGGTGAAAGCAAACCCTAGACCTAATGCCTAGTGACCAAATTTTGCTTGAAAACTCTTTGAAATGACAAAATTTGACTTGGAAACTCTGAGACCACTTTGTAAGAGCATATTTGATCACTGGAAGAAGGCTGGAAAGACTGACACTAACACCACCCATTTTTTTAGGGAAGGGCCTTTGTATCTCATGTATTCAGATATTATTGTATTCAGTCCTAGCTCATTTTTTCTAGGTGCATTATGTATATGGGACACATTGTATTATTGTATCGCTCTGTTATGCCAGCATGTCATGTACCATTCAACATGTACTTCATTTCTCAATTTTATATTTCTGGGAAAACTATTATTTTTGCACTAAGTTATCTCGATGGGTATGGGTATGCCTCCCCCGCCTCATTGAGGTCTAGCACCACAACATAAAAGGAGACTTGCATTAGTCTCGCCCCCTCTGTCCCTATCCTCTTTCAAATTCAGCTTCATTGATCTCTCTCTCTCCCTCTCTCTGACTCCCTTATGTTTTCTAGTGATTGTGTCTTTAAGATGTACTTCTGTCATATATTTTTCTCCTAACACTTGTACATTGGGGGGCAATCTATTATCACCAAAAAAATGATCATCTAGCCTAATTTACTAGATGGATCGAAGTACACCATCTAAATCCAATTTTACCATAGTAAAATTGCTTTCACTGTGAGAAATTACTTAATAAACCACTGTTGTTAAGTAATTTATAGTTAAACCCATGAAGAATGATTAAATAAATCACTATTTATTTGATTTTCTTCTAGGAATAATTAATTAAACCATTGTTCAATTATTGTCCCTTGTCATATTTGACCCAATCATGAGAAATAAACAGATAAATCATTAATTATCTTATTTTTCTACAAGAATAATTAATTAATCACTAATTAATTATTATTCTTTGTCAAATTTGACTAAATCCCTTAGGAATAATTAAATAAATCCTTATTTGTTTATTATTCCTTAACTAATTCCTTGAGATGATAAATAAATCATTTATTTATTTATTATTTCTAAATAAAAGTTTAAATACCTTTTCCCTCAAACCAAATATAATAAAATATTCCAAGTGGTTATTCCAATAATGGGATCATCAATATTTTATTATTTCTCATTATTCGAGGATAACTCAATATTTTGTTATAAATATAAGGGTTTTCCATTCATTATTCACTTTTGATTATTTTCATTGTTGCACTCATTGTTGTAACTCTGATTATTTTCATTGTCGCACACCATATTTTTGTTGGGTTTACACATTATAGAGGAGAGAGACTCTACACAAGCTGAAGACGTTTGAGGATAGCTAAGAACCCATCCCACAAAGGGGGACTGGTAACATCTATTTTTTCCCTTCACAGGTGTTATAATAAAATTATTCTTTACATATATGGTTTCCATTGGATGATTGGAGTTATTACTCTTTCTTTTTTCCGTTTAACTATCATTGTGGCATAGATCTAAACTTTGGCAGGTTTTGTTTCTATCAATTGTTGTAGATCTACAATGTTTAGCAGTCATTTATATTGTTGAGATTGTTTGTCATCCACAATCTTAAGTGGGTTCTTTTCGTACATCTTTGAGAAGAAATCATTGCAACAATTGAATTGATGATGAGATCTTTTTGCTGAGAGCATGTATGTAGATTTGAATTCTTGTTGAGTAGAGAGTCTTGGGATCTAGTTTGAAAATAGATGAAAGGAGATTCGCATAGTGGAAAGGTGCAACCACTTCATGATAGAGGAGTAGTGATGTCGAAGCTTCAACGAATGGAACAATTTCTCATCCAATGGTAGTTGGATAGTCCAAACGGAATTGGGCGAGGATCTTTGATCGTGGTGGCCTTTAGCGAATGGTAGTCTGTAGATCCATAGAGAACATAGTCTTCTGAGCTTATCAGTAGTATCGAGTCTCCTATCCAATCAGTGTTGGAATTTTGTATATGAGTTTAAGTCTCCATGTTGATGGGAGTCAGCAAGTTATGTAAATTACCAATTGCTTGACTAATAGAACTTCGGAGAAGAGTAGTAGCAGTAGAGGAGGTTTTTCTCCTTGAAGGGTTTCCACCAAAAATGTTGTGTCTCATTTGTGATGATGTGATTATGTGCATTTTTATTGTTTATATTGTTGCTTATGGTTTTCAGTTATGCTTATGTGATGCACATGTTTAATGAGTTGTTGCTAACATATGTGTGATTCAGTAAGTAAAGTTTAAATTGGTAAAAATCATATATATATCACACTATTGATTCACCCACCCCCCACTCTCAATAGTGCTCAAAGGTTTCCAACAATTGGTATCAGAGCACATTTCCAACATTGTGGTGGGTTGAGATTTCTTCCCAATATTTTTCGCTTCTTCTTGATGTGGTAAACATAAATAGAGAGCATTTTCTTTTCCACTTCCAACACCTTAATAAAATTCTCAAACAAAATGGCCTCGTTTTCTATTTTAACGAACATTTATGTGGAAGTAAGAAAGGTTGAGGTATAATATTTGACAGTGACCGCATCCTAGCTACTTTGATATTGCATTTAATTTCTTCATACCCACCCTCTATGGTCTTAAGTTTATCAAGAATATTCTCACATAACCTGTTCACAACAACACTCAACTTGAGAGGAACCATTATCTCTTAAGGTCTCTTCCATAGCTTATCCTTAGGAACCATGTCAAAGGATTTTCTAAAGTCAACAAAACAATAGAAAAGATCAGATTTATTATTGCGACATTCCTCAACAATGATCCTAAGAGTAACAAGATGGTCAATAGTCGAGAGATGTCTCCTAAAATCAACTTTCCCTTTAGCTCTTTTACCATGAATTTCAAGCTAGAGGTTAATATTCTTTTCCAAAATGAGCCCATATAGTTTGGATAAAATGTGCCTGATCATAATGGTCCTATAGTTAGAGGGAATGTTTTTATCCCCACATTTAAAGATAGGCACAATAAGGCTTTGTGTCCAAGGCTTAGGGAAGTCATGTTTCACTGATAAATTGAGGAGTTTTTGTATATGATGGATGAGGATATATATTCCCATCTTAAAAAATTCAACTTGGTAGACTTCAATACTCCTAGCCTTCCCATTAATGAGTGTCTTAATCCCAAACTCAACGTCTTCCAAATAGAAAAACTTCCTCCTATATAGGAGTGTTTAAGATGTTTCCCATGGTGTCTGAGGAATCATAAATATTCTTAAGATAGATATCCCATTCTTTAAGGGGACCAAACTATTTCCTTTGTTTTACAAACACGAATATTCCTCCAAAAAATTTTAGGCTCATCTTTAGAAAGGTGACGAAGACGCTCTTGCCTCTTATTTATATAGGACATTTTCTTTCTTTTGATAAGAGCTTTATACATATTGATATTTTCAAGATTTATAGTTTCATTAGGGGCTTTTTGAATCGATTTCCTGGAAATTTTACAATAATTATCATTCCAGGGGTTGGAAGTTCTATTATTCTTTTTATACGACCCCTCAGTAGAGAATTGGTTAATGGTAGTGGAAAGGGTAGTAGTAAAATTGTGGTAGATGTGATCAATTGTATCATTATACATTAACATATCTAAATCACTTTTTAAATCCTTTAAGAAGGGATCCATTTTCTTTCTATCAAAACTAGTATGCTTTTGACTCTCACAATTATTTTGCATGTGGTTTGTGTGCATGTCAAGTTTAAGAGTTAAGGATAGAGGTTTGAGGTCAAAATAAGGCTCATGGTCATTTAGGACGTAAAAATTTACAATATGGTTGAGAACATGGGTATTAGATATCATGTAATTCACAACAATACTACCAATCCCATGAATACAAGTCATCTAACCATAGGTTGGCCACTTATTAATCCCATTACAAATAATTAGGTTTTGGGAACTACATTGTTTGATTAGCTCGGTAGAAAATAGGTTCTCAGTTATGTCTTCAAAATTTCTTTGAATCAACTAGCTAATTCAAAATCCTCTTCTATCTATAAGGGGTTAGGGTTAGAGTTATCACTTAGGAGAGTAGCTTGGTTAGTAGTGGTTCTAGCATTGAAGTACCTAACTAGAAGGATATTACCTTCATCCCTTAGACTATGAATATCATGTTCTAAGGTATTGAAGGGGAAGTTCTTATCCAGTTTGTTTCTCGTATAAGAGGTAAAGTTGATAGGAGAAAAATAGAAAACTGCGAGAAAAATCTTGTTAGTGTTAGAAATTTTGATCCAAAAGTACTGATTGAGGGGATCAATCTTATGAAGTTGAATGTGAGAAGAAACATTATTTTTTATATAACAAGATATATCACCAAAACTTCTACAATATGATGTCATGTTCTAGGTTGGTAAGAGAATAAACCCATCTATCTGGGAGACCCTAGATTCCTCATGCTCCCAAGTTTAGACTAAGAAAATAAGATCAATATCACTCAAGATCCAATTTAACATAGGACCTTTACGCTATGGAAAACCATGACATTTCTAGAAAAGGATCCAGAGTGTGCCCAATTCCTCTTTATCACTTTTATTTGGACTCTATCCCGCATAATAGCTTTCCTATTTCTAATGTTTTTCCATTTGCCTTCCTTTGTTGCTTTGTTTACCATTTGGTTCTCTTTCCTTAGCTTAGCTTGGTCTTACGGAATAATTTCATCATTTATAAAGATTCCTAAACCTGTTAGGCTTGCTAATTTACTAAGTATATCTAAATTATGGTCATTACAACTTACCTTAACATGGATCAACCTATGTTTATGCTCGAGTATCTTTCCCACCCCTTTTGCTTCTTTTAGATAAGATATTTGAATTTGTGACTTAGTTTCAGTTGTTCTTTTACTATTTCTAATGTGTCCTCATCATTTTTCTCTTTTATACCAGCAATTATAAGGTTCAAGGCTCTTTTGTGGCGCTCGTGATCTAGTTCAAGTAGCTTTTTCATTTCCTCTCATGGGTTTGATATCTAGTTTATTCTTTGTGCTATTTAGGGTTGAATTATTATTTAGTTTTTCTACTAATTCTTTAATTTCATCTCTCAAGGTGCAATTTTCTTCAATCCTTGATTTTTCTGTATGTTCTATTTCTTGCATCCTATCTTTCATTCCTTTGATTTTTGTCTCAAATGCTATCATTTTATTTTCTAATGATTTGTAGTTGTCGTCAAGTCTTGTGGATATTTCTAGGTTATGTTCCATAAGCATTCTAGATAATTTAATTCTATGTTGTTTTTCTCTTTCTTCTCTTCACTTTTCTAATTCAAGATAATCATAAAGACTCCGAAGAGTAATTTTTCTTGGTCTCCCTTTGCTAGGTGGAGGCTTAGAAATATGGGGAGAAGTACTCATAGTTTTAATAAATTAAATTTAGCAAGAAAAAGAAAGAGTAGGTAAAAAGAACTTATGCACGGATATTTGTGAGCCATAGAGTGAGTTTGTTTATGAGTCATGGAGTGTTTATAAATAAGCCATAGAGATCTTGCAGAGTTTAAATCCTTGTGGACACATATATGAGCTATAGAGTGAGATTGTTTATGAGCTGCAAAATATTTATACATAAGCCGCAAAAGTCTTACCGAGGCCGCAAAGAGATAAAAGAGATATCGCCTTATATTTTAAATCCTTGTAGACAGATATATGAGCTGCAAAATGGGATTATTTACCCTTAGAGTGTTGATAAACGAGTCAAGCCTCAGAGGTAGGTTTTATGATATTTTTTAATCTTGACAATGTGAGGTGTTATAAAGTAAGTATTTTGGTGTTTATAATGTATTAATCTCTATGAATGTTTATAAAAATTTAATTTATATGATTATGATAATATATTTATGAATAAATAATTAAAAACAATGACAAAATATACAAATATAATTATAATCAAATATAATTACAAAAAATAAATAAAAATACCTACCATACCATAAACATATAAATATATATAAAGTCAACCATATATATAATGATAACTAATTAGAAACAAGGTTGGATAACAAACACAAAAGATAAAATTATAATAAAATATAAATATAAAAATTTAAAGTTGTGAGTTATCATTACAAAATAAATAGCCCCAAGGGTTAGCTCACTTGCCCCCATCATACATCCATCTGAACTTTTGATATATCAAGTTGTTGATGGTGTTGGACCCGCCAACATGTTAGGGGAACCCCCCGGTAAGAAGTCCCAACTAGACCTCATACTGTTTGGAGTAGAAGTCCGAGTAGTGGGTAGTACGGTATCACCTTGACCACGGCTGCGCGCAGAGGTAAGTAATATTTCCTTGTTGGAAGCAAGGGTGTGACCTTGCATCAAGTCAGGGAAGATGCATGGAAAGCCTCTAACACACGGAAGGGGAGAGGAGTGCTCCCCTTAGAAGCCTGTAATAGTACGTAGCTTGAAAGAGAACACACAAGTTGAAAGACATCACAAGATGGAAACCAGAATAATCAAAAATCCAAAGAGATTAGTAAAACCAACAACACACTTTGATAAGATTCA
Organism: Pinus tabuliformis; assembly: GCA_031772625.1. NCBI lineage: Eukaryota > Viridiplantae > Streptophyta > Pinopsida > Pinales > Pinaceae > Pinus > Pinus tabuliformis. The sequence goes on along the minus strand of CM062808.1, from coordinate 886,281,026 downwards.
TACAAAAATATACGAAATAGTCCATGCATACTTGCCTAAGTTACAACTACATACATTGTTAGAGTAACCAAAATAGTCTAACTACAATAAAAATACATGCATGAAACGTGTTGGCTCTGTTATATTAAAAGAGTGAAAGATCCAATCATACATACAACCATGATAGCCATTAGCCCCAATAGTAGAACGTTATAGTCTCGGTTGCCTCACCTCCAAAGAGATGTACTCACTATGCACTATGGAGAAGCCAAGGCTCGTTACAATACACTCCAATATTTCTCTAATTTATACCTATCATAAGCTTGCCTCCCAAAATCCATTACAATGAGTTATGAGGTTCTATATACAATAAAGGGTGGGGTGACCCTTAACATTCCCCTTTCTGACTCTTGAGCTACCCTCATGACTCTTCAACTAACACATGATTGTTACATTCTACTATTGACACTTGGTCTTTCACTTTACAACATGTTTATAATACAATCTGCAAATGTACCTATGGGAGACTAAAATGGGCTTGAGTAAGCCATACAAGTCATCACTGAGACTTGAACAATTGTGGGAAGACTAACTCATCGACATCCTCTTGGTGATTGTTGGTGGTGAACTGATGCCAAGCTTGGTAGTCTATTATGGTGTCCACATACTCCGTGGTGACATCCTTCTGAAATCAAACTCTTGCCTCCATAATATTTGGGTACATTGATTTAGCACCTCTATCTAACACGTCATGTAGCATGTACATCATGGTCTTGATTGCAGTTGAACCAACAACATACTTGTGCATAGTGTTTGTGCTCATCTGCAAATCTGCATTGGTGGCTATGTGTATCAACTGCTCGAAGTACATGTCTAGATCCAGTTGGACTTGGTTCTTTGCTTTTGCCTCGGTGAGTGTGCCAATGGATGGGATCACATCAATGACATCCATGTTCCTGAACACTCGTGCATGTGAAGCTTGTAAGTTGGTGATGAGATGTGGGAGTTCCTCATAGCTCTGGATCTGACTTTGGATGCATGCCTTCAACTCCACTACCTTTGGCTTCATCATCTTTGGTAAGTATAACGGGGCTCCCTTGCACCTCATTGTCCATATCTGCATGTGATCGACAACAATGTGTATGTATGTCAAGATGTTCTCTCTCCTAGCACAGCGCTGCTGCCATCCAGTAAGATGGACAACTGACTTATGCATAGTGATGAACTTGAATTACAACTTCTGAATGACTATCTTGAGAGACGATACTTCATCAAGTATCGCTTTCTTCCACTTTACTCTGGCAGATGTTGTAGCTTTCTCTTCTATCTGCTAGGTCGCTTGCAATTCCTTAGCCATGCACTCATTCTCAACTATCAAGAAGCACACACTTGAGTTGGTGACTTAGGCATATGCCTTTGTAGCATTGGCCAATGCAGTTGGATTTCTATGCACATTGGACACGATCACTCATTCTCGAAACTGCATAGGAGCTGCATGGACATCCAAGGTGGACACTCTACGTGACTTCAAAACCTTGTGTTGTGACTCATGAAAGGATATTTTGTGCACTTATGCTTCCAGATTGTCCTCAAGGATTTCAATGTCTCCTTGATCGCTTGGGACTTGCTCTACCCCCAAATCTGGTAAAGCTTGTGGAGTGACCTCTGCGTCCTTGGGCATGAGGTCTGTATCCTGATCCTACTCCAACCGAACCACGTCTGTGTCCATCTACTCAAACATCTGTTCAATATCCTGAGAAAATTCCTGCTCTTGTGACTGCTCACCCTGTTTACTGTCTGCCAACTGTGATGATTCAATAACCTATATTTGTGTAGTTTCATCAATGTGTACACACTGCACTTCATGTTTTTCCTGTTCCTGTTGTGCTTCCTTCTCACTTTTTTGCAGCTCTTGTTCTTCCCTTAGTTGTTGCTTCACCTCCTGCAACTTCTTCTCTGCCTCCTCCAGTTTCTGCTTCTCCCTCTATCTTTGCACAATCCTTCTGTTGTGTTGTCACTTCTTTGCTTCAATCTCTAAAGTTTCTCTTACTACAAGTGGATCTTCCTTGAACTTGTAGCTTTTCTCTGCCTTTGCACTATCTGCAATCTTCCTTTTGCCTTTGTCATGCATAGGTCTGTTGCCCTCTATTGTTGCTGATGTTGTTGCCCTGTCAAGTTTTGTTGCCTTGTGTGTTGCTAACCATTCTACAACCACTTTGATTGGTTCATTAAGCCTTGAGGAGTTATAGCAGTATCTCCATGGGTCTTCCTCGAGCCAATGACATGCCCCGTGGATCCAAGTATGATACACTCTTGCATAGTGGTCCTTCACAAACAAATGCGGGTCATATGGATTGAAACTTCTGGTGTCAAAGGTGACCCTTTTGAATTCCTTAATCTTGACCTCAGCATGCTTGAGACTCTGGATCTCATACAACTCAATCTGCAAAGGAAGAGCGGACCAAGGTACTTTCCTCTTCATATGTAGTCTCACTGACAACCCTGTCGAGATGTGGTATGCAACCTCTTGCATGACCAACTTGTCCATGGAAAACTTCGGTAACTCATGCAAACCCTTCTCCATGTTGTAAATTCAAATGAAGGTGCCAAGGGGTGAGGCATACCAATTTTCTATGTTAACCAATGCCTCCATCGATGTGTGTGACATGCAAGGCAAATCCTGCTCAAATATTATCCTGTACACTGGGATGACGAAGAGGTCTGATAGTTGTAGTATAACTCCACGGAAGTTTCACTCAAATAACAACCTACAATAGATATGCACAGGGGTTTCTGAAGGTGTCCATGCTCAAATCAACCAGTGAATTGTTGGCAGGCACAGATTCCATCAAGCATGTAGGCAAACATGAAGAGCTTTGCTTGCTGACCCTTGGATGGATGTCGAGCATTTGTTACGTGTCCCTTCAGCAGGAGAGCCAACATGTCAGACCAATTTCAAGGTCTTCCTTCATTCGCCATATGATCCATCATAATCACCCAACTCTGCAGGAAGGTCTATGTACTCTCTTGGCCCTATAAGCGGCATGCAAAGATTACCAAGAACTGATAAGCCTTTTGCAGTTTCTTTCTCTTGTATACTAGGTTGGGTGTCATCCTGAACTTAGATGACTCTCTCACCCATCTCTTCAATATGTCTCTTGAGTTTGCGTTGCTACTGGGATTGGTGTAGAGTGCATCCATTTTGCTCACAGGCTACGGCAAGTGATACATCTCCTAAAAGTTCTCTACCCTGAAGGTAGCAATTTTTGTTCCTCTAGCATTGCTCAGTACCATTGTCTCTAGATTAGTATGCGAGACAATCCAGTGGATCATGTTCGCACATAGAAATGCGGGATACCTACATGCAACCCAGTGCAAGCGAGACTTTTGTATGTTGACATAGACTCTGTGACCCTCTAGATTCTCCTTAAAGGTGACTAAAAATATTTCACTGATATCCTTCCATGTAATATTGATCTCCTTTTCTATGAATTTCTTAGTATCTTCATAGATGGGCAAGCTCATAGACACTTTCTTAACCACATCTCCAGTTGTGCTCTCAATGGTGTCCTTTGACCCTGCTCTCTTGGAAGCCATTGTACTTGTACTGCTGAGAGACTGATGAACACCTATGATGCCTAGATATAGAAGAATACTCATGGCAAGCAAAGTGTCAATTGAAAACCAAAAGCAACTTGAGGACTAACATGCAACACACCTGGGTGACTACTTGGGAAAATTGCACAGTTTTCTCTCGGAGAGCCTAGGAGACTAACTATGGAAACTCCGCAGAGCACAATCCAGGCTGCTATTGAGTTGACTGACTGCTGAAATTGAACATATCATAGTCTATCTTGGCTTGCTAGGGACTGGAACTATGCAATGTGCAGTTTCAATCAGCATGACTGCTACCTGGGAAATTGCACTACGTAATCTCGGGGGCCAACTGAGGCACTGTCTCTCAAAACTGCACAGAGCATAGCCTGGGAGGCCAGTGTGACTTAGGCTCTACATAATTCCTAGTAGAAAGGCAATGCCTTCCATCTCATAAATGTGCAGTGCAAGCGGGGCAAGGCAAGGTTCGGGCCAAGGCAGCTCACACCCGATGATGGGCGATTGAAAATTAGTAAGGACTGAAAGCATGTGCAAAGTTGGGCACACACATGAGTGAATGAACATGCATGCAATTAGTAAGTGTAGGATTCAGTAAGATGGTAAAACAATGAAATGTGTGAAGTGAGTCACTGCAACGAAGATTGTTAGTGCAAAAACATCGTCATGCATGCGATGGCAAGGAAATGTAAGGAAAAACTTGAAACAATGCTTCTACAAGCTAAAATGCATTGAAATGACAACAAGCATTCAACAAAACCAAGCAAACAACATTCACACAAACCAAAATGTAAAAAGTGACAGAAAAGCAACAAAAGACATGAAAAGTAGACTTACCCGGAAAAAGCTACGATGAGTGTGTTGAAGGTTCCTAGATGCATTAGGAATTCCATAGCTCCAAGATCGAAAGAGAAGAATGAGCTTTGAGGCATCGAATAAATAGTTTTGACAAGATCAAGGCTTATGACGCATATGCCACAATTCTAGGAAAAGGTGACATTTGGTAGGAGGTATCTAAAATGGCTTTTGCATGTAACCCCCAGCTGCTAAAAATGGATCCCTAAAATCTAGGGATGATTTTTTCTTTTTTCTTTTTTCCTTTTCCAGGAAAACTTCCCATGCATGCAAGGTAAGATTGCACAGTCCTGGAGGGAACCAGTCAACCTGTGGGCATATGAAATTATCATAAAGCCTTGGGATGACTTCTGTGTAGCTTTTGGGTTGAGTGGCTCCGGGTGCCCCTCAAGCTCTGCGCAATTTCTGGATTGAAGCCAAGGCTGCCAGTCAGAACTGCACAAATTTTGAGAACAAGCTCGATGATGGGTTGCTCTATGAAATTTTTTTTAGGAAGGTAGCCTGCCTACTCTACGCAATTCTGGAGAGAAGTTTTGGCTACCTGCATGCACTGCGCAATTTCGGAGAGCAAGGTTGGTTGTCCTCGAGTGTTGTGCATTTTTCCAAGTCATCACAAGAATCGGTTTGATACCAAGTCGTGGGAGGTCAGCTTGTAGTCCAATACAAACAAGTTAGTGAACATAAGCTGATAAACCAAAGAAACTCAACTGAAAGAATAAGTACTTGGGAAGTGCAAGACATGATGCTAAGGATGGTTGGTAGGGAGGCTCTAAAACGAAGCTAAGGTAAAATTTTGGAGGATGGTTGTAGCAGCTACAACATTGGTGACACACTGGTAGAACTCCAGCTCTATGAATGGGCCTTCTTTCATGAAAATCAATTCTAACTCTTCTGGAAATATTGTTGTATTCTTCGATCATTATGGTTTCCACACTAGATTGACTGAAAGATGTAGCACCTACCATCCTCTTGATCAATCAACACGCATTCCAATCCAAGTCAACTTAGTTGTTTCGATTAGGGATGAGGGGTATATTGGTGCACAAGTAATATAGCTATCAGAGTTTAAGTTCCATCCCTGGTGTTGCTCCGCTGCTAGCAAGCCTCAACAGTACCCCGATGGAGTCACGCAGGAACACAAGCATCACTCCATTGCCAGTGAACCTTGTGATTACCCCGGTGAAGCTATTTTCATCACCTCTTTGCGCAAGAAGCCTTTCTCTTCTTTCGCCTTATTCATTTTTTTTTTTTTCAATTTTCATTTTTTCATTTCAAAGAAATGTGCATATGCACTTATTCATTTCAGAGGCAGAAGAGGGATCCCAACTTATTGAGAGCAGAAGAGGTTGTTCCTTCAGAGAAGTATCTTATATATACCTATGACATACTTGTTAAGTTTTTCCCCCTCACGTTACTCTACTTGACTGAGTTGACAAGGGTTAACTCAAAAACAACCGATTAGATTAGGTGGTACTAGTTAGAGCACAAGTGTTGTGTTTTCACAAAGATTTGCTCCGAACAAAATGTATTTTCCATTGGTGTATCATTGACTGAAGACAACAAGTTATGCACAAAGAGAGAGGACCATGTATATCCAAGTGTTGATACCAGTACAAGTCCTGTTGTACCTTACCTTGCTTGCCTTAAGACTCCCACACGGTTATGTACGAAACTAACCTACGGACGTAAACAAGCAAATAAAACAATAAAGAAAAGAGTAGAAATAAATGTGTAAGCTAAGAATGTAAGTAGAGAAAGCAAGCAAGAAAACAAACAAATAAAGTAAGAAGGAAAACGTGCATGCAAGCAAACAAGACACAAAGCAAACACTACTCCTACTCCTATGCTAACGGCGCATGTTCCTGATCACGTGAAGTGATATTTCCAATGCAGTGAATGGTGCGTTGGTTGACCCATGTTGGTGAAGTCATGGTTCGCGAAAAGGATAGTCATGCGAACCAACAAACATGAAAGATATAACAATGAAGACCAACACACTCCAAGTTTAAACGCGTCCACAGAAAAGAAAAGAGTGAAAGCGCAAGACAAGCATTCTGCGGACTTAACATGGTGTTGTGACACACTACATGTAGATGATAAGCATGCGCACACTTTTGACTATGACAGAAAAGAAAACATGAGAAAGAAATACAACTTACGTCTTATAAGTGAAAGACAACTTACGTCTTGGAAGTGTGCTTGTTTTGTATGATTCCTCCAATGCATGAGTGATAGGATCATGTGATTCAAGTGGAGGAAGTGAAATCTATGTATTGGATTGATCTTCAATGTATATAGATGAGTGATGAGGAGCCTTGGGTGGTTCAACAATTTCCCGGTCAGAAGCTAACCTCAAGACAGTTAGTACCTGACATAACCATCAGCTTGGGCTAAAGTGCCTCGATAGCCTGTGGGGTTTTGATTTCATTGACATATAGATCATCATAAACAGGTGTCTTTTAAATATCAACAACGATTGAATCAACATCATGATCGAATATAGGAGTAAAGAGATCACGACAGATATGATAAAAAAAATCAATGAGTTCATCGACATCCTCATGGTCTGATGAATCATACAGAGGGGTAGATGAGAAGCAATAATGTTCACCCTCTACGTTTCCAAAAATAGTAGATGCAAAATAGAGTGGATTCTCAATGAAATATTTGTCCTCTCCACTGTCAAATGATGGGATGACATCAGATGTGTTCTGCGAATGATCGGAAGTAGATGCATTCGGGGATGAATTTTCATAAGGAATATCATAAATAATAGAATCACCAAAGATGTTAGGAAAAATCGAAGGAGACATGGACAGAAGAAGGTCATCCTTCACCATGGGTTCATGTTCAGATTCCCAGTCATACTCATCATAAATGACAGCGCAGGTTGGTTGTGCAACATCAACTCCGTCGATAGCTTGATCCTCATTCATAACAAGTGTGGAGTCTGGAATGGAAGAACACAAGACAGTGAAATCTGGAGGAGCAAAAGAATCTAGGGATGGAGGTTGAGGTAACAAGTTCATATGACAACCCATGGGCTTCCCAACCAAATCTACACAGAAATTGAAAGTAGTGGGGATGAGAGGATGTGACAGTTCAACAAAGTGCACACTCTCCCATATCACACTGCTGGGGTGGAGTTGTTTGATGAAGGAAGGCAGATAGTCACTTTTGAAAGCAACTATTTCCGCTTGTGATTGCACAGCTCCATCACCAAAGTCTACTGAGAGGGGTTTGATCCTTTTTTTTTTTTTTTGGATAGATCGATTTGATACAGACATACTCAAATATTTCAAAAAGATATTGGAACTTCATCTTAATTTTCAGAGCTTCAAAACAAAGAAGACGGAAGTGATCCCAAAATTCCATTACATATTCATGCGGGGCCTTCTGTTGTTGTATCATTTTCTTATCAAGTGTTTTAGGATCAAAATGGTGAAAAACATATTCTACTTAATCACTGAACTGTTTGAATGAGTGCACGGAGTTATGAGGTAGTATGCTAAACCATAGCAATGTGTAGTCACGAAGTGTGTGCACGAGCAGTGTACAGACCTGTGTTTCATTAAGACCTTCAGCGCTCTCCATGAGTGCATGGAATTCATCTAAGTGCTCAGTCCATGCTACTTCGCCTTCACCATCATACATGATTTGTGAAAAGTCATCCTAGAACTCCCTCTCGACTTCAAAGATATATCCATTGGAAAAACATTTCGAAAGGTGAACTATAACAAACTCCATGATAAATGTGTGAAGATTCAAAACATACTGTGAGGACTCATCTTGTCATTTGTCCCTCCTTCTAGTGCCATAAATGTTGACGGTGTTGGACCCACCAACATGTCAGGGGATCTCCCCAGTAAGAATTCCCAACTAGACCTCAGGCCGTTTGGAGTATGAGTCCCAGCAGTGGGTAGTACGATATTGCCTTGACCGCAGTTGCGCACAAAGGTAAGTAAGATGTCCTTGTTGGAATCAAGGGTGTGACCTTGCAGAAAGTCAACGAAGATGCATGGAAAGGCTCTAACACACGCAAGGGGAGAGGAGTGCATCCCTTAGAATCCTGTAATAGTATGCAGCTTGAAAGGGAACACACGAGCTGAAAGACATCACAAGATGGAAAGAAAAATAATCGACAATCCAAAGTGATGAGTTAAACCAACAAAACACTTCGATAAGATTCATACAAACATATACGGAATAGTCCATACATACATGCGTAAGTTACAACTACATACATTGTTAGAGTAACCAAAATAGTCGAACTACAATAAAAATACATGCATGAAATGTGTTGTCTTTGTTATATTAAAAGAGTGAAATATCCAATCATACATACAACCATGATAGCCACTAGCCCCAATAGTGGAACATTACAGTCACTGCCACCTGCTCCTCCAAAGAGATGTACTCGCTCTGCACTGTGGAGAAGCCAAGGCTCATTACAATACACTCCAAGCTTTCTCTAAGTTATACTTATCAGAAGCTTAGCTCCCAAAATCCATCACAATGAGTTATTAGGTTCTATATATAGCAAATGGTGGGGTGACCCTTAACATTCCCCTTTGTGACTCTTGATCTACCCTCATGACTCTTCAACTAACACATGATTGTTTACATTCTACTATTGACACTTGGTCTTTCACTTTACAACATGTTTACAATACAATCTGCACATGTACCCATGTAAGACAAAAATGGGCTTGAGTAAGACATACAACACATCATTTAGACTCAGACAGATGTGGGAAGACTAACTTGTCGACATCCTCTTGGTGATCGTTGGTGGCAAACAGATGCCAAGATTGCTAGTTTGCTATGGTGTTTGCGTACTCCATGGTGACATCATTCTGAAATCGAACTCTTGCCATTGTAGCATCTGGGTACACTGATTTGGCACCTCTATCCAACTCATCATGTAGCATGCGCATCATGGTCTTGAGTGCAACCGGACCAACGACATACTTGTGCATAGTGTCTGTGCTCTTCTGCAAATCTGTGATGATGGTTATGTGCATCAATTGTTCGAAGTACATGTCTAGCTCTAGTCGTACTTAGTTCTTTTCTTTCACCTTGATGATTGTTCCAATGGATGGGATTGCATACGTGTGCACAATGACATCCATGCTCCTAAACACTCATGCATGTGAATACTGTAAGATGGTGATGAGTTGTGGGAGTTCCTCATAGTTTCGGATCTGACTCTAGATGTGTTCCTTCAACTCCACTTCCTTTGGCTTCATCATCTTTGGCAAGTGCAATGGGGCTCCCTTGTACCTCATTATCCATATACACAAGTGATCAGCATCAGTTTGTATATCTGTCAAGATGTGTGCTCTCCTAGCACAACGTTGCTGCCAACCATTAAGATGGATAACTGACTTATGCACAATGATGAACCTAAAGTACAGCTTCCGCATGACTGTCTCAAGAGACGATACTTCATCAAGTAGTGATTTATTCCACTCTTCTCCAATGGATGTTGTATTTTTCTCTTCTCTTTGCTTGTTCGTTTGCAATTCCTTAGCCATGCACTCGTTCCCATCTATCAATAATATCACACTTGTGCTAGTGGTTTCATCATATGCCTTTGTAGCATCGACCAATGCAATTGGATGTCTGCGCTCATCGAACACGATCACTCGTTCTCAAAACTTCACAGGAGATGCATGGACATCTGGGGTGGACACTTTACGTGACTACACAACCCTGTGTTGTGACTCATCAAAGGATATGTTGTGCACATCTGCTTCTGGATTGTCGTTAAGGATTTCAGTGTCTTCTTGATCACTTGGGACTTTCTTTGCTCCTGGATCTGGTGAAGCCTGTGGAGTGACCTCTGGGTCCTTGGGCATGAGGTCTGTATCTTGATCATGCTCCAACTGAACCACATCCATGTCCATCTGCTCCAAAATCTATTCAATCTCTTGAGAAAATTCATGCTCCTGCGACTGCTCACCTTGTTTACTATCTTCTAGCAGTGATGAGTCAATAACCTGTATTTGTGGAGTTTCATCAATGTGTACACATTGTTCTTCTTATTGTTCCTGCTCCTACTGCGTTGCCCTCTCCCTTCTGTGTAGCTCTTATTCTTCCCTTAGTTGTTGCTTCACCTCCTGCAACTTCTTCTCTGCCTCCTCCAGTTTCTTCTTCTCCCTCTGTGTTTGTGCAATCATTTTGTTGCACTATCGCTTCTTTGCTTCAATATCGAAATATTTTCTTACTACAAGTGAATCTTCCTTGAACTATAGCTTTTCTCTGCCTCTGTGTTGTTTGTAATATTCCTTTTCCTTTGCCACATGCAGGTTTGCTGCACTCTACTGCTGCTAATGTTGTTGCCCTATCGAGTGTTGCTACCTTGTGTGTTTCTAACCATTCTACTGTCACTCTGACTGGTTCGTTGAGCCTTGAGGAGTTATAGTAGTATCTCCATGGGTCTTCCTCAGGCTAATGACTTGCCCTATGGATCTAAGGATGATACACTCTCCCATAATGGTCCTTCACTAAGCAATGCAGGTCATATGGATTGAAACTTCTGGTGCTGAAGGTGAACCTTTTTAATTCCTTCATCTTGGCCTTAACATGCTTGAGACTCTGGATCTCATACAACCTGATCCACAAAGGAAGAGCGGGCCAAGTTTCCTTCTTATTCCTTTGTAGTCTCACTAACAACCCTATCCAGATGTGGTATGCAACCTCTTGCATGGCCATCTTGTCCGTGGAAAACTTCGGTAACACATGCAGAGCCTTCTCCGTAATGTACATTCAGATGAAGGTGCCAAGGGGTGAGGCATACCAATCTACTATGTTAACCAATGCCTCCATCGATGCCTGTGACATGCAAGGCAGATCCTACTCAAAGATCTTCCTGTACACTGGGGTGACAAAGTGGTATAATAGTTGTAGTATAACTCCACAGAAGTTGCACTTGAAGAACAACCTGCAATAGATATGCACAGAGGTTTCTGAAGGTGTCCATGCCCAACCCAAACCAGGGAATTGTTGGCGGGCACAGATTTCATCAAGCATGTAGGCGGACATGAAGAGCTTTACTTGATGACCCTTGGGTGGATGTCCGGCATTTTTTACTTGTCACTTTAGTAGGAGAACCAACATGTCGGACCAATTGAAAGGTATTCCTTCATTCATCAATTGATGGACCAACACAATCACCCAAATCTGTGGAAAGGTTTCTGTACTCTCTTGGCCATATAAGCAACATGCGAAGATGACCAAGAACTAATAAGCCTTTTGCAATGTCTTTGTCTTGAATACCTGGTTGGGTGTCGCCCTAAACTTAGATGACTCTCTCACCCAACTCTTCAAGATGTCTCTTGACTTTGCGTTGTTGTTAGGATTGGTGAAGAGTGCATCCCTTTTGTTCACTGGTTGTAGCAAGTGATACATCTACTGAAAGTTCTCTACCCTGAAGGTAGCAAGTTCTGCTCCATTGAAACTGCTCCATACCATTATCTCTGGATCAGTTTGTGAGACAATCCAGTGGACAATGTCCACACATGGAAATGCGGGATACCTGCATGCATCCCGGTATAAGCTAGACTTGTGTATGTTGACATAGACTCTACGATCCTCCAGATTCTCCTCGAAGGTGCCTAAAATGATGTCATTGATATCCTACCATGTAATCTTGATCTCCTTGTCTATGACAATCTTAGTATCTTCATATATGGGAAAGCTCATAAACACTTGCTCGACCACATCTCCAGTTGTGATCTCAATGGTGTCCTTTGACCCTGCTCTCTTGGAAGCCATTGTTCATGTACTTCTGAGAGACTAATGAACATCTTTGATGCCTAGAGACAGATAAATACTCATGGCAAGCAAAGTGTCAGTTGAAAACCAAAAGCAACTTGAGGACTGACATGCAACACACCTCGGTAACTGCTTGGGAAAATTACGTAGTTTTCTCTGGGAGAGGTTGGGAGACTAACTGCTAAAACTGCGCAAAACACCATCCAAGTTTCCAGTGAGATGACTAACTGCTAAAACTGCACAGAGCAAAGTCCATCTTGGCCTGTTGAGGACCAGAACTGCGCAATGCGCAGTTTCAGTCAGCATGATGTCTACCCACGAAATTGCACTATGCAATCTCGAGGACGACACAGTCTCTCAAAAATTTGCAGAGCACAACAGGGGAGGCCCATATGAGGCAGGCTTTGCATATTTCATGGGAGCAAGGAAAGGCCTTCCATCCCAAAAATGTGTAATGCAAGCCAAGCAAGGCAAGGTTCGGGCCAAGGTAGCTCAGACCCACCGACAGGCGACTGCAAATCATTAAGGATGGAAATCATGTGCAAAGTTGGGCACAAATATGAGTAATGAACATACATGAAATCAGTAAGTGTGGGATTCAGTAAGATTGGAAAACAATGAAGTGTGTGAAGCGAGTCATCGCAATGGTGACTGTTAATGCAGAAACATCGTCGTGCATGCGACAGCAAGGAAATGCAATGAAAAACTTGAAAAAATGCTTCTACAAGCTAACATGCATTTAAATGACAACAAACATTCAACAAAAACAAGAAAAAAACATTCACAGAAACCGAAATGTAAAAAGCGATAGAAAAGCAGCAAAAGACATGAAAAGCGAACTTACTCGGAAAAAAATTGCGATGAGTGTGCTGAAGGTTCCTAGATGCATTGGGAATGCCATAACTCCAAGATCAAAAGTGAAGAATGAGCTTTGGGGCATCAAATAAATAGTTTTGACGAGATCGAGGCTTATGATGCGCATGCCACAATTCTAGGAAAAAGAGACACTTCATGGGAGGTTCCTAAAACAAATTTCACATGTAACCCCCAGCTACTAAAAATGGATCCCTAAAATCTATGGATGCTTTTTTCTTTTTCAGAAAAACTACCCATGCATGCAAGGCAAGATTGCACAATCCTGGAGGGAACCAGTCAACTTGTGAGCACATGCAACAATCAACAAGCCTTGGGATGACTTCTACATAGCTTCTAGGATGAGTGGCTCTAGATTCCCCTCAAGCTCTGTGTAATTTCTGGATTGAAGCCAAGGTTGTCAGTCAAAACGGCACAAATTCTGAGAGCAAGCCCGGTGATGGGCTGCTTTGCATAATTTTCTTGGGGAAGGCAGCCTGCCTACTCTGCACAATTCTAAAGAGTAGTGCTAGCTACCAATATGCACTGCGCAATTCCAGAGAGAAAGGTTGGTTTCCCTCCAATGTTGTGCAGTTTTCCAAGTTAGCACAAGAACCGGTTTGAGACCAAGTCATGGGAAGTCATCTTGCAGATGAAGACAAACAAGTTAGTGAACACAAGCCGATAAACCAAAGATACTCAACTGAAAGCATAAGTACCTGGGCAGTGCAAGACATGTTGCTAAGGATGGTTGGTAGGGAGGCTCCAAAATGAAGCTAAGGAAAAATTTTGGAGGATGGTTGCAACCACTACAACATAAGGGCAGAGAGGGATCAAATCTTTTGATGTGAAAAAATTTTCTTAAATTTTTCACTCAAAAAGAGGTTTGCATCTTGAAAGATTGATTAGATGCAAATATCTTTTTAAGTGAAAAACTTGAGGAAATGTTTGCACAAGAGATTTGATTCCTCTAGGCTCTTCGTAGATTTCTAGTTAAGATGGATCTACATTGTTCTAAGCATAAAACTATTAAAACATTTTAACTATAATTTTTTTGTTTCACTCATTTTATATATTATAAGTAGTCAACTTTAGAATTCATGAGTAGAAAACATATCTCTCTCATATATATATAAATATATTTTAAAATTTTACATGTTCTCACACACACTAAATTATTTTTATTATCAATATTTTTTAAAATGTTACATGTTAATTTCATATTAAACTTGAAAGAAATACAAATCTCCCTCGTACCTTAAATTAGAAAGAACCAAGCACGCCCTCCATCTTCTTCTCTTTACAAAAAAATTGATAAAAGATTATATTATTTAATAGAAATATTGAAATATTTTATTTATGGTTGACACTAATTATTTGTTATTAATATTTTTTTTATTTTAAATATTACATGTCAACTAAAAATACAATGAATTACACATCATATATCATCGATAATATTATTTTTTTACATTTGATTTGTAAACTCCATATTTAGTGAAAGAATTTTATATCTCTTTCATGCTAAGAAGTAAATCATTTTTTTTTACTTTCAATTACTTTATGTCTCTATATAAAGTTAAGTTGATGTAAAATTAATTTGGAAATGAACTAATTATTTATGTTAAAAATTGATTTTTTTAATTACTCCTATTTTTTAAATTGTTAATGTAAGTATTATTTTATTAGTTTTAAATGTAATGTTACCTCACAACATCTCCCCGTATTGGACTATAGAGCCTAGGAGGGATCAAATCGCTGGGCTTGGTAGATCAGATCTATGCTAGTTTATAAACAAGCTCCTCATATCGGGCTATAAAGTGTGGGAGGGATCAAATCGCTCGGCTTGGTAGATCGGATCTATGTTGGATCTATGCTGATTTATAAACAAGCTCCTCATATTGGGCTATAGAGCATGGGAGGGATCAAATCCAGATTAGATCTATGCTAGTTTATAAACAAGTTCTGTCTCCTCATATCGGGCTATAAAGTGTGGGAGGGATCAAATCGCTCGGCTTGGTAGATCGGATCTATGTTGGATCTATGCTGATTTATAAACAAGCTCCTCATATTGGGCTATAGAGCATGGGAGGGATCAAATCCAGATCAGATCTATGCTAGATCTATGCTAGTTTATAAACAAGTTCTGTAATCACATCGAGATCGGATCTATGCTAGATCTAAGCTAGTTTATAAACAAGTTTTGATCTATGCTGGTTTATAAACAAGTTTTGTAATCATATCGATAGGTGTGTCTATTTTGGAATAGTGGATGGTAGTGATTTACCTTCCAAGGTTGAAATTTATCTCAAAATTTGTTGTCCTTTCTTTCCTTTTAATTAGATTGATGAATCAAAAAAACATATCGTATAAACAAGTATCATATGAAATGAGTTATAGTTTTTTGGGCATGTGGTATTAATAAGCCATGGTGTTGTAACAAAGTCTATTTATGAGTGAAGAATCTCTGTGGTAAAATAGAGATGAATCTCCATGGTTAATAATATTGTTACATGTTTTTTTAATTGTATATATATTTAACTTATATATTAAAAAATTATATAATTATTAAATGAATAGCAGTAATTTGAAATAAAATGATCATACATTTAAGTTTTATGATATTTTTTAATCTTGACAATGTGAGATGTATTATAACATAAGTATTTTGGTGTTTATAATGGATTAATGTCTATAAATGTTTATCAAATTTTAGTTTACATGATTATGCTAATATATTTATGAACAACTAATTAAAAACAATAATAAAATATACATATATAATTGCAATCAAATATAGTTATAAATAAATAAATAAAAATACCTAATAAATAGTCGTGAGGGTTAGTTCAGTTGCTACAAGCATTCAATTATTACATGAATGTAGAGGTCATGGTACAATTATTATGTGAAAGTGGTAGTCACCAATATCTAGAAACCATGAACCATACAGAAAATAGAATAATTTTTTTTATTAGAAAATAAATATATAAATTAAAACAAAAATAAATTAATATACCAAAAAACATATATATACTAAATTTCTATAGAAATTACTATATATGGATAGCCAACTAAATGAAATAAGGATGGGTCAGCACAAATCCATATTAACTCTGGATCTACCATGTGTCCAGAGAGATCACATCTTTAAATTAAGTTTCTTTTGAAATTGCTATATATGGATAGTCAACTAGTTGAAATAAGGGTGGGCCAACTTACTAATAATGATGGGCCAACATAAATTTTTGATCTACCATCCTCCCAAAGGGATCAAATCTTTTGATGTGCAAACGTTTTCTTAAAATTTGCACTCAAAAAGTGGTTTGCATTTTGATGGATTTGATCCCTCTAGGGGCTTGGTAGATTTCAAGATGCAAATATCTTTTTAAGTGAAAAACTTGAGGAAAGGTTTTCATCTTGATAGATTTAATTCCTCTCATCTCTTGGTGGATATGGAGTTATGATGGATCTACGTTGGTTTTGAGCAACTGATGATGAACCACAAAGGTTGGTTCGAAATGTCGATACAATAAAACATGAATGTGATGACTCCGGAAGACACCGCTACACAGATTTGATTCCTCTCAGTTCTTGGTAGATGCTTGGTAGATTTCAAGAGGTAGATATCTTTTTAAGTGTAAAACTTGAGGAAATGTTTTCATTTTGGTAGATTTGATTTCTCTCAACTCTTGGTTGACATGGAGTTATGATGGATCTATGTTGGTTCTGAGAAAAACACTATTAAAATGTTTTAACTATAAGAAAAAAATTATTTTCACCTATTCTGTGTATTATATACATAGTTGACTTTGGAATTCAAAAGTAGAAAACATCCCTCTTATATATATAAATAAATTTTAAAATGTTACATGTTCACACATACATACACATTGAATTATTTTTATTATTAATATTTTTTTAAATGCTACATGCCAATTCCATATTAAACATTGAAAGAAATACAAATCTCTCACATACCTTGAATTGGAAAACCCAAAGGCTCTCTCTTTATTTTCTTTTCACTACAAAATATTGATAAAAAAATATATTATTTAATATAGATATCGAAATATTCTATTTGCAGTTGACATTATTCTTTTGTTATTAATATGTTTTTGTTTTAAATATTACATGTCAATTGAAGATACAATGAATTACACATCATATCTTATCAATAATATTGTTTTTACATGCAATTTGTAAACTCCATAATAAGTAGTGAAATAATTTTATATCTCTCTCATGCTAAGTAAATCATTTTTTTTTCAATTACTTTTGTGTCTCTATATAAAACTGATGTAAAATTAATGTGGAAATTGAAATATTTTATTTATGGTCAAAATTCAATTTTTTGGTTACTTTTTTTCATTATAAATAAATAAATAAAAATACCTAATAAATAGTCCTAAGGGTTAGTTGAGTTGGTACAAGTACTCAATTATTCCATGAATGTAGAGGTCATGGTACAATTATTATGTGTAAGTAGCAATCACCAATATCTAGAAACCATGAACCACATCGAAAGTAGAATAAAAAATTTATTAGAAACCAAATATATAAATTAAAACAAAAATAAATTAATATACCAAAAAACATATATAAATTAAATTTCTATACAAATTACTATATATGGATAGTCAACTAATTGAAATAAGGATGGGTCAACATAGATCCAGAGAGATCAAATCTTTAAATTAAGTTTATTTACAAATTATTATATTTGGATAGTCAACTAATTGAAATAAGGATGGGCCGACTTACTAATAATGGTGGGCCAGCATAAACTTCTAATCTATCAATATTCTAAACGGATCAAATCTTTTAACGTGCAAAAATTTTCTTAAAATTTGCACTCAAAAAGAGGTTTGCATTTTGAAGGATTTGATCCCTCCAGGGGCTTGGTAGATTTCAAGATGCAAATATCTTTTTAAGTGCAAAACTTGAGGAAATGTTTTCATCTTGATAGATTTGATTCCTCTCATCTCTTGGTAGAGGCTTGGTAGATTTCAAGATGCAAATATCTTTTTAAATGTAAAACTTGAGGAAAGGTTTTCATCTTAATAGATTTGATACCTCTCAGCTCTTGGTGGATATGGAGTTATGATGGATCTACGTTCGTTCTGAGCAAAACACTACTAAAATGTTTTGACTATAAGAAAATTTCTATTTTCACTTGTTTTGTGTATTATATACATAGTTGACTTTGGAATTCAAAAGTAGAAAACATCTCTCTCATATATATAAATAAATTTTAAAATGTTACATGTTCACACACACATACACATTGAATTATTTTTATTATTGATATTTTTTTAAATGCTACATGTCAATTCCATATTAAACATTGAAAGAAATACAAATCTCTCACATCCCCTGAATTAGAAAAACCAAAGGATCTCTCTTTATTTTCTTTTCACTACAAAATATTGATAAAAAATTATTTTATTTAATATATATATTGAAATATTTTATTTGTGGTTGACATTAATCTTTCATTATTAATATGTTTTTGTTTTAAATATTACATGCCAATTGAAGATACAATGAATTACACATCATATCTTATCAATAATACTGTTTTTACATGCAATTTGTAAACTCCATATTAAGTAGTGAAATAATTTTATATCTCTCTCATGCTAAGAAGTAATTCATTTTCTTTTTCAATTACTTTTACATGTCTCTATATAAAATTGATGTAAAATTAATGTGGAAATTGAAATATTTTATTTATGGTTAAAATTGAATTTTTTGGTTACTACTTTCTTTTTTTTTAAATCTGTTAATGTAAGTATTATTTTATTAACAAGTTCACTGACCTATTTTGGAATAGCTCTTCAAACTTTTAATTTAATTATCAATAATTATTATCTGAACGGTGGTGATTTAACTTTCATAGAATATTTTAGAATATTCTTAAAAGTAGTCACAAATCAAATATTTTAGAATATTCTTAGTAGTAGTCACAAATCAATGGTTGAGATTTATCTCGAAAGTTGTTGTGTTTGAACTGAACCAAAAAAAAAAAATGTTGTATAAACAAGTCTCATATGAAATGAGTTTTTTATTTTTGGACATGTGGCATTAATAAGCCATGGTGTTGTAACAAAACCTATTTACAAATTAAGAATCTCCATGGCTAATATATATATATATATATATATATATATATATATATATATATATATATATATATATCTATATATATATATATATATATATATATATCATCAAAATCATAAGGGATCGCACTTGGTTTGGGTCACAACCACAGAGTTCCGAATCGATGACCTTCACATCACGAAGTGTCTTAATAGTACACCCCATTACCGTCTATTGTAGGCCTGGTGGGCATTATACATATACATATACATATTTAATTTATATATTAATTATTTATATAGTTATTAATAATAGTAGTAATTTGAAATGTCATATGGGGTAGCTCAATTGGTGATCAAAGTAATGTGAAATATGTGAAATTTGAGAGATCCAAATCCCCAGTCAACCCTGGAAGTTTATTAGTAGCTACATGTATATCAAGTTCCTCTTAGATAAAATAAAATAAAATTAATTAAATTAAAATTATATTATATTTCATGATATATTTTAAACAATGTGAAATATATTATAAAATTAGTAGTTATATAATTATACAAATATATTTGTAAACCATAATAAAATATTCAAATATAATTATAAATATAAATCAATTAAAAAACTAACTATGCATTACCTAATAAATAAATAAATAAAAGTACCTAACCTACCATAAACATATAATATATATAAAGCCTATCATACATATAATCATAATTATTTAGAAACAAGGTTGGATAACAAACACCAAAACAAAATAATAAAATATAAATATAAATAATTTAAGGTTCTAATTTATCATTATAAAATAAATAGTTTCGAGGTTAGCTAAATAGATCTAGTTTTAGTAGTTAAAACATCTCTATTATTAAGAAATTGTGAGTTCAATTTTCTAGACACTCTTGAAGTCCTACTTAATACAATTATTCTATGATTTAAATAATCAACTAATTGAAATAAAAATAAACCAATTTACTAATAAATTAATAATAATTAATTAAAAACAAAATTGAATGAACAACACAAAAATAAAATTATAATAAAATATAAATATAAATAAAATAAATTATCAATTATCAATTACAAAATAGATAAAATAAATATAAAATGAAATGAAAACAAATCACTAAACAGTAAATTAATAATTAATTAGAAACAAAATTAAATCAACAACACAAAAATAAGACTATAATAAAATATAAATAAAAATAAAAATAAAATTATAATAAAATATAAATATAAATAAATTTTGAGTTATCAATTACAAATTAGATAAAATAAATATAAAATGAAATGAAAACAAATCACTAAACACCTTTGTAATACAAATTAAAACTCTGGACAAGTTTCTTCACACAAGTATAGTGACAGCAAACGGACCCACATGTTACTCTACACCTAAGCACAACCGAGAGAACAGGTAATATTTGTGTAACCCATAGTCTAATTACGTCCCTAGTTCCTAGTCTAATCATGGTGTTGGTATATAACCAGTTCATAGCTTTAGTGACTGATAGAAAGAGTCTGACCTTCGCTATATACTTATAAAAGCATATATAAATTAATTTCTATGCAAATTATTCGCTATATACTTATAAAAGCATATATAAATTAATTTCTATGCAAATTATTGTTACTAGATATAGATCGTCAACTAATTGAAATAAGGAAAATATAAA
This sequence comes from Pinus tabuliformis, assembly GCA_031772625.1. Classification (NCBI taxonomy): domain Eukaryota; kingdom Viridiplantae; phylum Streptophyta; class Pinopsida; order Pinales; family Pinaceae; genus Pinus; species Pinus tabuliformis. Next base: position 886,260,168 of record CM062808.1, on the reverse strand, counting down.
TAAATTAAAGTCCAATCAATCAGCACTACAATACAGGTATTAAATACAAAATCATACCCAAAAAAAAATAAACAAATTAAAGCTCTACGTTACTTATTAAAATCCATCGATAATATAAATAATAAATATAAAAATTATTTAAATTAAAATATAAAATAAAATTACAGAGTATTCATAATAATATAAATAAAAGAGAAAAAAATAGTTAATATATCAATAAAACAAATAAATCGGCATAAATTTATTTTATTTTTATATTTAATAAGTGTTAAAAGGGATTATTTTTCAAAATGTAAATTTATTTTTGAGTATTTGTATCTCAAGAGGTTTGATTATGGATTTTGAAAGTAATGGTAGTCTTTTTTTTCCTTGATGTATTCTTTTCAAGGAATAATGATGGCTTTTTCTTCTCATCAAGTATTTGGAAAGAAAACTCATACGGAACAATAACTTCATGTTAATTCTCATAATTTCCCAGCTCAAAAGCTTAGTGTTCTCAACACCTTAACGACTTGAATTTAAGACTTTTTGATGACAACCATCTCAATGAAGAGAAAGCACATCTCCTAAGTGTTTTCTTTAATATTGGGTATAGTAGACACAAATGTACTAAGGTTTTCCTTAGAGCCAAAAAAGGTCCTAGGGCTAATAAAGATACCAAGGATCGAATTTCTAGTGTTCATCTTCCTTTTATCCAAGGGACCACTGACAAGATTACGAACATCCTAAGGAAGCATAAGGTGGCTTCAACCTTTAGGCCTTTAAATATCGTCTACAGGTCCCTTAGATCTATTAAAGACCCAGTGGACCCCAAGAATATGAAGGTTGTTTACATTATCCCATGCTCTTGTGGGACTCCCTACATTGGTGAGACTAGTCGCTCAATTAATCAAAGGATTCGTGAGCATGCCGCTAACATCAAGCATGGCAGGATCCGCTCCTCTGCTTTGGTAGAGCATGCAGATAAATCTAAGCATCACATCTGAATTAAAGAGGCCCAAATCGTTGCTAGGGTTAGTCATTTCCATCATAGTAAATTGAGGGAGGCCCAAGAAATCGAAAAAGACTCAATAATTTGAATAGAGATGATGGTTTGATTATTAGTAGAAGTTGGGTCCCTCTCCTGTGCTCCTAGTTTTTTAGGTTTCGTTTTGGGATTTATTTTGTTTATCTATTTATCTGTGTAGATATTGGTTTCCTTTTTATAGTATTTGTTGTTGGTTTATTCTTCATTTTATATTTTTTTATCCTTCTTGTTTTCTTAAGTATTTTATCATCACATTTGTTCTTAACTCCTTTTAGTATTTTTGTTATTTGTTTAATGGGCTTTAGCCCTGTGTTTCTGTATTTTTTTTGTTTTATTTTATTTATTTTCCATTAATTATTTTTATTTATTATATGATCTTGTCTCGATTAGGGCCTTGACTCATTTTTATAATTTTGTACTTCCCTCCTTATTTGAGTTTGACTTTGATTTTTTTATTCTCGTTAGTTATATTTTTCAATTATTTCCCATTAATAGAATTTTTTAATAATATTTGATTTTAATAAATTAATTTAAATATAGTTTTTTCAAAAACAAGCCGTTTAATATAGTCGTTACTTAATAATATTTGTTTTTAATAAATTAATATCATAATTTTAAATATTATTGACTTTCATTTTTTTTTATTCTTGTTAGTTATGTTTTTTTATTATTTCCCATTAATAGAATTTTTTAGTAATATTTGATTTTAATAAATTAATTTAAATATTATTTTTCAAAAACTAGCCATTTAATATAATCGTTACTTAATAATATTTGTTTTTAATAAACTAATATCATAATTTTAAATATTATTGACTTTGATTTTCATTTTTTTTCTTTTTTCATTTTTAGTTATATTTTTCGATTATATCTCATTAATAGAATTTTTTAATAATATTTTATTTTAATAAATTAATTTAAATATTATTTTTCAAAAACTAGTCATTTAATATAGTCGTTACTTAATAATATTTATTTTTAATAAATTAATATCATAATTTAAATATTGTGGTCTCTACATTGCTCTCTATTTAGGCCTTTACCATGGTTTGCATCTTCATCTAGTCCTGATGATGAACCACACTGGTTGGTTCAAAACGCGTCGGCCAAAAATTTCTCTTATGTGATTTCTACCAAAAGACTTTTCTTAATTCATTATGGATCAAAGAAGCTTAAATTCAGAAAGATTTGATTCCTTTTGGAATTTGGTAGGTTTGGAGTTAAGATGGATATAGAATTAACATCGGTCAGCTATTTCATAATAAAGCCACAACTAACTAGTTACAACATGTCCCTAGAAACTTGAACCCACACACTTCACCAAACGACTCAAGTTAAAATCCTTTTACAAGTATTTTGATATTTATGACGATTTGATACTTATTAGTATTTACCAGTGATTTAATTTGTATGGTTCTTCTAGTTAAATTTAAATATGAAATTTTGAAATATAATAATTACAAAGATGAATCGTTAATTTAATTTATTAAAATTTTATATGTAATAGCAATGTCGGGGCACATCTGTGGATGTCCCCCCTACATCATCGGTCAACATCTCAAGTTTTATTTGGATTACCCATAACCAATATTTGGCTTACCCATAACCAAAATCTCAATGCACTTGCATCATATTCCCTTTTATTATGATATCTTTTTTTCATTTCTTTTTTTCTTATAGGTATGTTATTTCTATCCCCACACACATATATATAGATATATATGTTGAAGCCAATATAAAAAATTTACCATCCACTGAAATACATGGATAACTAATCATTGTATCTCTTGTTTCTCTAGGAATCCTTCTCTCATATATGATGTAGAAAATCCTTAAAACCTTGCAATTTCTAATGAGAACAAACTGATTACAAAAGATACAAGATTTCTCTGCCAAAAATTTGTGAAAAGAAAACAATGAATAGAAACAAAAACATACATAGAACACACAATATATCTAGGGAAACCAACTTGGAAAATCCCTGCTTGATTGTATTGAATGAGCTAAGCAATCTAATCTATTACATAGAATCTGCTTCAAGCCTAAATCTCCTTGCAATATTGATCAACTCTCTACACAAGACTTGCCCAACACTTAGGCAAATAAGGCATGCTAGGAGCTCCTATTTCCTAGCACAAATTTACCCCTCAAAAATAGGAGAATTCCCTATTCCTAGCGCAATTCTCAAGAGAAATTGCTCTACTCAATCCTCAAGCTTTACACACAAAAACCTGTACACAATAAATAAATATAATTATGCCTTCATCCAATCTCAATAGGCAATTCAAATTGCATGACCTACTAGGGCTAAATTTAGCAGTTGCTATAGTTAACTTAGAGTAAGTTGAGTTAAAACAAAGTCAAACTACTCAACTAGACTCGTGCCTATCTCTATTCTAGAACTAGAGGTTAGTTAACTAACAAACACTAGAGTTAACTCCACTAGATAGCTAATTTTAGTCATCAACAAGTCCATAACTCACTGAAAGCCATCTAACTCGAATTAACTAACTATAACTCAGTGATAGGCCACCTCATGTGTGTTAATTGAAAGCTAACTCAAACAACTATGAGATTGAATTCGAATTGGCATCTTTGACTAACACACAATTCAAAGAAGTCATTCCTTGCTACATTTTCAACACTCCCTCTTAGCGAGGAATGGATTCTTGGATGAACCTTGTCCACCTAGATTTGTCTTCAACTCTACCAAGCTATCTACTGCTAATACTACTCCATCTGAGCTAGAAGACTTCTATGCTACCTTTTGCAGAACCCACTTTGAAGACCCATTATTTCTCACCATGCTCTTTGAGTTCACCACTTTAGTCTTAAGTGTGATGTACCCAGTGTACTTGGGTGTCTGCTTCTTAATGCTGCGAGACTCAACTCTCTTCTAAGCTCCCTTAACCAAATCCTCTACCCACTTTCCTCGAACTTTCCCTATAGTGGAATTCTCTGGCTAAGTGGATACCTCCAGTCACCTTGGGTTATGGTCGTCCTAATCATCATCCTACTGGTTAGACCAACTGCCAACTAGCTTAACCTAAAACTGAGACACTGATTGAGGTATCATCTTGAGAGATTTATCATGTTGTCTCTCAACCACCACATCTCTACTCTGAGAACTCTCTTCCTTGCTACTCAAGGATATGCACGCATCAACCTCCAATTTGTAAAGGTTATCAACCCTAACACCAATTTTTTTGACTTGTCCTAAACCAGAATGCTTTAGGTAGGCCTTCCCTTTGTTGAATACTACATCATACCCTTTGTCTTCAAGGAATTCTATTGAGACAAGGTATTTCTTCAATCCTAGAACATATGTCACATTCTTGAGTTGGAGAAGGGAACCATCCACCCTCTTAAACAATATTGTACTTACTCCTTTGGTCATGTATCTACCATCATCTCCAAGCTCGACATGTAATTGCATGTCTTTCGCCTCCAAAGTGTTGAAAAATTATTTATTCCCTGTCAAGTGGAATGAAGACCCTAAGTCAATGTACCACACACTACCTTGAACTAAGCTTTCCATGCAGGCTATCAAAGAGAAATCCAATTCAAACTGAGAAGAGAGTGCTTCTCATGTTGTTTTTGTTGCATCATTCTTGTTGGATTTCTTATTTGGACATTTTGTAGCATAATGTCTAAACTCATGACAATGAAAATGCTTTTTCTTGCTAATATCCTTCTTTTCTTTGCCTCCATTCTGGCTAGAATCGATCTTTCCTTGGGCCTTCTTTCCCTTAGCTCTCTTCCCTTTGCCAGCTAGTGAAAATTTCTCCCCATCATTTGTCCTAGTTGAGACTCCATCCCTTGTGTTTCTCCTTATCTCTTCCTGCACAATATTTGACCAACCACAATCTCTCCCAATCAGGGAGTTTATCTCTGCCATTCACTACATCCTGGAAACTATGCCAAGATTTTTGAAGCCTAAGAAGAGCAAGGCTCACAAGATATGTTGGTGGAATTGTATCTCCAACACCTCCAAGTTCATCCCTCACTTGGGAAAACTTAGATAGATATGTAACAATGGGCTCATTCATGCCCATTTGAATGTTCTTCAATTTTTCCTTCAAAGCAAGTTTTCTGGCATCACTAATGCTTTCAAACATATTAGTAAGGACCTTCCACATATGGAATGTACATTCCTTCCCATGCAAATTTGGAACAATATGGGGTCTAACTCATTCTAGGATCATCCTCCTAGCTTTGGTAGTGTCTGTCCACCATTAAGTTAGTTGTCGTTCATTTATGCTGGAGGTTTAGGAATATCAGTCATGATATATTCCAAAACCCCATTATCATCTAACACAACCTCCATTTTGTCCTTCTATGCACAAAAATTCGAAGTCTCTTCTAGGGCATTCTCTATTCTCAAACCATGGAAATACATGATTCCTGCACTTGTCTTGTATGATTCCTGCACCCATTGATCTTCTCTTCAATGCACTTTCAATTTGATCAATAAACTTAGAGTTTATCTTATTTCCAGCTCTAATACCATGTAGAAAATCCTTGAAACCTTGCAACTACTATTGAGAGAAAACTAGTTAAAAAAAACACAAGATTTCTCTACCAAAAATTTGTAGAAAGAAAACAATGAATAGAAACACAAACTCACATAGAACACACAATATATGTGATGAACCCAACTAGAAAAAACCCCTGCTTGCTTGTATTCAATTAACTGAGAAATTTGATCTATTACATAGAATCTTCTTCAAGCCTGAAGCGCTTTGCAATACTGATCAACTCTCTACACAAGACTTGCCAAACACTTAGGCAAATAAGGCCTGCCTACTAGGAGCTCCTATTTCCTAGTGCAAATATGCCCCTAAAAAATAGGAGAATTCCCTATTTCCTAGAATAATTCTCAAGAGAAACTTCTCTACTCAATCCTCAAGCCTTGCACACAAAATCATATATACAATAAATAAATACAAGTGTGCCTTCATCCAATCTCAATAGGAAATTCAAATTGCATGACCTACTAGGGCTAAATTTAGTAGCTTCTATAGTTAACTGAGATATATGGATGGTTTACATTATTATAAATAATGTAAACATAACTATATAACCTTCTATAAAATGTTATGTTTTTTATGAAATATATGGATGGTTTACATTGTTATAATTAATGGAAGTGTAATCTATTAGTATATTTGTTTAAATGATAAAACATATTAATGCAATGATTACATACAAACACAATAATAAAATATAAAAATTAATATTGTGTGTGTGTGAATTTTAGATGATTAATTGAAACTTTGTTTTAAAAAATGAAAAAACGGTAGCTAAAATTGCATTCCTGCAATGTGAAAAAATTCAACATCATGATGCATTCATTTGAACTAAATGGTGTAGTTTATACATATTTGTGCACCAATGTGGTGTACACATATTTACGCACCTATGCAAGTTATACATTTTAATGCATCAATGCAACAACAAAAAAAAAGCACCAATGCTCTTATTGACAACAAATGCATTATTTCCTTCAGCAAGATCATTACTATTGTCATTAATGTTATTGTTACTGTTACAAGAACTTACAATGCAAGTTGTTATATGCACCAGTACCATTAAAATATGTAGCATGTATCGATGCTTATTATTGGTATTTAAGGCACTCATACTTATTAGTATAATTTGTTAGTACAATATAAACTTATGTATCTTATTGATGTGCTATATCATCTTAATAGAACCATGGAAAAAACCTCCATTAGAACCTCCAACTTCCTAAAATATTTGGTTAAAAATGAAAAATTGTAAAGCCTCGACCCCAATAGTAGAGGTTTTAGCAGACTTTTTTATGATAATTTTTTCCACTATTGTAATACTAAAAACCTCTACAAAAACCTTCACTAGAAGGTGTTTTTTTGTAGTGCATAGAATTTTGGCATGGTTCTTTGGGAGTTTTTGTCTTCAAAAGAGGTTTGTTTATAGGGTTGGAGATGAAGGAACACTTGATCCCTACCTCAAAAAGTTCTTAGAGTGATTTTGATTGCCTTATTACCTCATTCAATTTCAAACTAAACCAAATGGTCCTCAAGTGTGCCAAGAATGGTTACTTTAGTGTAAAGTGTCCAATCCACTATGTGAACCTTAGATGTGTTCAATAAATACGAAGTAACTAAAGGATATTTTTGGCCATAGACAATTTCATATGATGACATTTTGGTGCCACTATGATAAGTCACAATAACCAATTGACAAGGGCTAGTCACTAAACCCATTATTAGTCCACTACGAATACCATAAGTAGGTTTATAAGCATTCATTGACCACTTGGGTTTGAAATTTTTTCGTGGAGGATAATTTATGTTCATGTTGAATCATGTGTGTTGGAGTTTAAATAACTCCCACTAGAATTTATTAGTCAACATGATATAATGACCTAACACAATGGAAATGGGCATTCCATGTAGCTTCAAACTTTTATTAATGAAGACTTGGACAACTATGGAGGTTGTGAGGTAAGGCACAAGCTTAAGCATATTTGGGAAGGTGGCTAACTACCACCATGATGACTGATTTATTATTGGTTTTTGGGAGGCCCACTATAGAATCCATGTAAATGACATTATAAATTACAGCTGGGATGGTTAGTGGTTGTAATGCCCTGGGAGACTTTATCTTTTCACCCTTTCTTTATTAAAGAGTTCCAAATTTAGATGAAAAGGAATGGATGACATTTTTCATGTCTTATTAAGAGAAAGAGTGCTTAATGTATTCATAGGTTTTTTAAAAGTGGGAATGAACTATTGTAGGGGTGAATGAACCTCCTCTAAAACCCTTAGTTATAAAACATAATTGTGCATTATAAACATACACTCTTTATACTACAAGGTATCTTGCTACCAAGTATAGCCCTTAGGGGGTTAGGGGTCTTCGTGAAGTATTTGGATGTGTTGAACCACTAGGTCATTAGCTAACCATTATTGATGGGTCACTACAAGACAATTTGATACTAGTAAGGATAAACCAAAGTGATATTTATCCTCCTCATATTCTCTAGACATAGCATTGAACACCACCTTCTCCTTCTTCCTTCTTGTACATGTGTTACAGGTCATTTTGTCACATTTTATCAAATGGCCAAGAAACTAGATCAATCAACATCCTTGACCCATTGCAATCATCCCTTTGCAAAGCCTTAAGAATTATCTCTCCAAAAAGTACAAGAATTATGGGTTTGTTAGATAAAAAACTCATTTTTGGACCCATCGCACCATGTCTTCTATGTAGCCTGCACTGTTGCATGTTGCATAACTGACAACTACGCTGACTAGTGTAGGTTGTCTTTTTTGCAGGTGCGTATTGCCCAAACTAACCTATTTACCCTATAAATTCACTACCTCCCATAGAGTCTGGGTTGGCTTTTGGAGACTCTTAGCTATGCCCTGATGCTGCTTCTTTTTACTTAAGGATCCATTACCATACTTGAGTTGAGATTGAAAGCTTTCTTTGTGGCCAATGAAGGATAGGTTTGGTGGGAGACATCTACATTATCAAGAACTACAAAAGGGTTGCAATATTCTTTTAGATTTCATTAGTACAAAAAGTTTTTTTTCCTATACTTTTGTCTATTTGATGCATATGCATTTCAATGCCTTCTTGACTGATTGATTAGAGATATTAGTCTATGATATGTATATTTTCTAGTTCTCGTGCTTGTTATAATTGTTTTGTAGGTTCCATTTATAGCGTTTGGAGTTGGAGTTAAAGTTCGCAAGCAGGGAGAAGAGGAGAACTTGCGTTGGATCTGAGGTAAGTCCTTCCTCCATATTCTAATATCTATAAGGAAAACACAAGTGCTTTGTTTCTATTGTTTCTAGATCATACCACTAGATCTAGCAAATTCACTTTTGTTGGCATAAGAGAATTTTCCATATAACATGATTATCTCATAATCATACCCAAACATATTAGTCCCTCGCATTTGTTGTTCTAGTGATGACAACCCGTTCTCCAAAAATTACTTCAAATTATGACAATCTCACTTGATTTGGAAGCACCTTCCAAGGAGATATAAGCATCAAGTGTTGATTACATGGAGGACATACATCATTTCTTTCTCATAGGTGGATTTACTAAACATTTTATCGTAGAATATTCTTTACTAATGAATTCCAATGGGTTCCCCTATTGCATAAGCATTACTCCAAGATCTATCCCCAAGGCATTACATTCCAAGACAAAAATTTTGTGATACAGACATAACTAAGACAAGTATAGTACACGTCTTCCTTTAAACCTTAAAAGGCTTTCTCTATTCCATCATTCAATATGAAGACATTCATTTTTGTTGGGGAAGTGAATTGGGATGGAAAATTTCCCATAATTCTTCACAAATTTATTTCCTTAACATGTATGTCATAAAAACCACATAGTATTTCCATAGTCTTTAGGGATGGCCAATCTTTCATAGCCTTACTTATCTTGGTACCCACTTATATACGATCCTAACCAACCATATGAACCAAGTATTCCACTTTGGACATACCAAAGTTCATTTGGAACATTTTATGAACAACTTTTTGTCCCATACTAGTTGGAGGGATTTATAACAATCCTCCACATCTACTTCCAAGGTTTTGCTATAAATTAGGATATTCACAAAGAATACTAGCATAAGTTTTCACAAAAATGGCCAAACAATCATGTTCATGAGGCTCTAAAAGGTGGATGCAACATTGCAAAGACCTAAAATGCATCAACCAAAACTCTTAATGTCACTCATGAGTGTGAAGGTTGTCTTAGCAATGTCTACTTCCTTGATTGGATTTGGTGGTTCCCCAAGTGAAGTTTTAGCTTACTAAAGAACTTGGCCTCATCAAGCTCATTGAAGATATCATCACTAACATGGATGGGAACTTTATATCTCATAGTAAACTTATTAAGAACATGTAAGTTAGGACTGATCCAAATTGTATCATTATATTTTTTTTCATCCATCTTGAAGCTTTCAGAGTGAAAAAAGTGGAGGAATAAGCTCACATGACCTTTTTACTAGTGGTTTCCATTTTGGCGAATTAGGGTTTGAAACCTTTTGGGGGTAATTTGAGGTATAAAATGGTGTTTTTGCGGATAAAACTTTGAAAATTAAATGCCACATATCTATTATCTATTCTATGGATAAAGCCTTTTCAACAGTGCAAGAATCATCTTAATCTAAGACCATATGTAAAAGTTATGCCACTTGGAAGTTTACCTTCCTATTTTAGCCACCATAATTTGAGAGGATGCCACTTCATCCCCCATTATTCATGGAAAATTCTCTATCCACGTGATTCCATATTGTAACGCTAGTTGAGAGTTAAAGAAGTCAAACTTAACAATTGTATGATATTATGTTGTGTCATAACCGAGACACTAGGAGGAAAAGGGGTTCCACTCTATTTGAGTGCATTTTGTTCCATTGACAAGAAGAATAACCAAGAGTGGGTAATGAAAGAGAAAATAAAGACCATTTTGCATTGCAACACCCCGTGGGCCACATGCCTCACTTCTTTGTATTTACATCCATTTCCATTTAGAGAAAGAGAGTAGAGTTGATCTGAATTTAAACAGGAACGCAAAAAATTACAGATATAATCATAAATACAGAGATGAAGCAGAAATAACACTTCATTTCATTAATATCAAATACTAAAATATGCTTACAAACAGAATGGAAATAAGACTAGCTCAGGTGATGATAGCTTATCTCTGATAAGAGATGTGGTGGCTACATGCCTCTGAACTGCATTACAATGAGGCTCAAGGGCCTTTTTATTATTGAACAATAAGAGAAAACCCTAAACAACCAAAACCCGAACCAGAGGAGATGTAACACCAAGAGTTTATGGGCCTCGTTGGGGTTAGTTTGGTAGCCAAATTATCAGGGTCGTAAATTGGTCATGTTGTCTTCGTTTGACGCGTATGTTACCTCGTTCGAAAGATCTCTCTGAGGACTACAACTGCTAATGAAATTTCCATAGAAATTGCCATATTTCTATTTTGTTAAAAACACATCGTTTAGGGCCTCAAAATAGCTCCGGAAGTCCAGGACCCAAAAACAAAAAAAAAACAAAACAAAAAAAAAAAACAATGGTGAGGAGGTCCAAGTGGAATAGATAGGTGGCCACCAATATCAACCTGGATCAGTCTGCCCCCTTTAGGAAGAAATGGTCTCCATTGCGTTGAGTTCCTCCATGAGATGAGGAAATTTCTACTGAACTTGGTCCTTGGTGAGCGATTTGCCTTGGTGCAGGAGTTGGTCGGATTTGAGAAGTCGATACAGTTGTATATTCTACTGGCAAGTGTTCTTGATCTGTGTGTCCATGATCTTATCAATTACAGCTTGTTCCATGCAGTATGGATTTAACTCTATTGGTGTGAGTTTTTCTGGAATGTCGGATGTGTCGAGTAATGGTGGAAAGTATGGTTGAAGGCGATCCACATTGAACATTGGGTGCAGGCCAAGGAATGGGGGAATTCTAAGCTCAAAATCATTATCTCCCAGAGCATTGGTGATGGTGTATGGCCTATATTGAAGTGGGTGAATCTTGCGGTGGGGCCCAGCAAGGCACTTCTTCTGCAAATGTAGCCAAACATTGTCACCCACATGGAACTTGTGTGGCACCTGATGTTGATCATGCCGCTACTTGTACTTAGCATTGGATTTTTCCAATATGTCATGGACCTATTGGAGGATGTGTTGAATGTGCTCAATGAAGATATTTTCCTTGTATGCTTCGAACTGGACATGAGCCGAATCTCCCTGATTCATTGCAAATGGTATGGCCACATCAATGGGACATAGTGGATGGAATCCCAAGCCCACTTGAAAAGGTTTGTGGCCAGTCGAGCTGTGGAGAGACCGGTTATAGCTGTGTTGGACATAGGGGAGGCTCTCATCCCATGTGTGTGGATTCTTTGAGTTGTACATGCAGAGAATGTGTATGATCATCATGTTGACGACCTCTGTTTGACCATCAGTTTGGGGATGGAAAGATGTGGACTTAGTGAGCTTGGTCTCTAGCATCGACCAGAGACTAGACATAAAATGTATTGAGAAACCTATTGTCCTGATTTGAGATGCCAAACTGTGGGATCCCAAAGTGTACCCATACTCATTCAAAGAAGAGTTTAGCAGTGGCCTTAGCTGTGATATTCTTCTTGTTGGCCGCCATAATGGCCATCTTCGAGAATCTATCAATGACCACAAAAACATAGTCGTTTCCATGCTTAGTAGAAGGAAGGCCCGACATGTAATCCATGGAGATGGATTCCCAAGATCAACTAGGGGTAGGTAGCGGAGCATAGAGGCCTTTCTTCTTAATGGTCGGTTTGGAAATGGTGCAGGTAGTGTAGGATCTGATGTACTTCCCAACATCTTGTCGAAGATTCAGCCAATAGAAATACTTTCTCAATACTACCACCATCTTCTCGAACCCGAAATGCCTAGTGGCCTGACTATAGTGTGCTTCCCAAATCATCTTGGCACGCTCACTTGAAGGAACACAAAGGTGTCCCAGGTGGCATAACAGAGCATCCTGGAGGTGAAAAATTGGAACTTTCTGACCCTCCAAGATCGTATGGTATGTGTGGCTAAATTCTGGGTCACTTTTGTAGAGAAGTGGCCGATCAAAAGTCGCATGCCCACAAGAGTTGAGAACGGTGATTAACGCCATGATCGGTGGTCAGTTGAGGCACTCTGCAACATTATTGGTGCTTCCCTTCTCATACTTTATATTCAAATGGAATTTTTGTAGGTATGTGGACCACTTCTGATGGTGATCATTCTGCAACTTTCCTTGCATCTGTATGAACTGCAGGGGTCGGTGGTCTGTGTGGATGACCGTTTCCTTCCCCAAAATGTAATGCTTCCATTATCGGCAGGCCTACACAATGGATTACAATCTTTGTCATAAGTGGGATACTTCTGGAGTGTGTCTGAAAGTGTCTCACTGTGATATGCCACTGGATGCCCCTATTGAGTAAGGACTACCCCAATAGCATAGTCAGAGGCATCTGTCTCAATCTTAAATGGTTGTTGCAAGTCTGGTTATGTGAACATTGGTGCAGAGCAGAGGCGATGTTTCAACTTTGCGAGTTCCTTTTATTGATATTCAAACCAAAAGATTTTTTCTTTCGCTCCTTCCTTGGTGACTTGACTCAATGGCCAAGTGATATGAGAGAACCCCAACACGAACCTACGGTAGAAATTGGCAATACCCAGAAAGTTGTGGAGCTCTGTCAGAGTGGTTGGGGCTAGCCAATCCTGAATCACTTGGATCTTGGTTGGATCCACATGCACCCCCCGTTCATCAATAATGTATCCACGATACTAAAACTGGGTCATGCCAAAAGTGCATTTCTCCAAATTGGCGCACAACTTGTGTTAGTGCAGTGTTTGGAGAACTCTAGATGAAGATCAGGATGTCATCCAAGTATACCACCACAAATGAGTTGGTGAATGGGCACAAGATGTCATCCATTAGCCTCATGAAGGTTATAGGAGAATTCGTCAACCCGAAAGGCATAACCAACCATTTGTAAAGGCCCTCCTTGGCTTTGAAGGTAGTCTTCCACACATTGGAGGGTTCGATTGGTACCTGGTGATATCCACACTTCAAGTCAACCTTGCTGAAATATTTTACCCCCTTGAGTTGGTCCAAAAGGTCATCAATCCATGGGATCGGGTACCTATTCGGAGAGTTATCTTATTCAGCACCCGATAGTCAATACAGAGTCTCCAAGTCCCATCCTTCTTCTGTACCGACACGATCAGGCTCCCACGGGGTGATGAACTCGGTCAGATGTACCTTTCTACTGCAGATCCTGAATTTTCCTCTTGATTTCATCGTTCTCCAGAACAGATCGTTGATAGATTGGTCCATTGGGCAACAACACACCTTGGGTCGGATCGGTGGAGTGCTTGACCTGACAGTGTAGAGGCACCCCTGCGGGGGAGGTGAAGATGTCCTCATACTCCTCCATGACCTTGTCCATCTATGTTTGTCATGCAGAGGGGCCTTGTCTGGAGGTCGTGGTCACCGTATTCTTCTTTTCCCGAGGGCGTATCACCAGGAAAACAAATTTCCCGGTTTTGGAAATGAGCTTACTGCATTGTTTTGCTGTAACCAGAGAGATGGTGGTAGGCGGTGCTACCTCTGATATCCTGTACACCTTATTTCCCAAGGTAATAATAATAGTACGAGGCCTTGAATCATACACAGCATATCACTTCCACAAGTATGGTTGGCCTAATAGTACATCACAAATATCAAGTGAAGAAACATCACATAATACCTCATCCGTGAAGGACTTGATGTTGTATGGAAGGCGACATTGTTGGCTCACGCAAAGATCTCGTCCTTAGTGAAGCCACCCGATGGTGTACAGTTGTAGGTGTGTTGTGGTTGGTAAGCTCAGCCACTTCACGACCTTTGCTGCAATGAGGTTCTTTTGGATCCCGTTGTCGATAATGAACTGTAGCGAGGAACCCTTTACCCACATCTAGGAGTGTAAGAGACACTCCTCCTCCTCTGGATCTTTGGACTCCTCCTTCTATATCTTCATGGTGGAAACAGTGGCACTGGGTTATGCATCAATAATCTGCTTCCCTTTACCATTCTCCATGTCAGGTTCTCACTCAGAGTCAGAGCATGCATCTGATTTCGAGGCCTTCAGCTTGGCCACCAGTGACTACTTGGCCCGACACTCACTTGTGTTGTGAGAGGAGCTCTTATGGAATTCACACCACTTTCTTATGTCCTCCTTCGAATTCGCAATATTGTCCTTTTCTTGTGGCTTTGGCGGGTTGTCTTGGGTCGTCCTGCCTTGGATTTTGTCCTTTTTTCTGCGATTTGGGATCACCTTTCCCTTGCATCAGATTCGTAGATCCAAAGTCTCGCTTCTTCTGTTTAAACTTCTGCTCGATCTTGACGGCGTATCGATACACCGTTCCGAGCGAGGAGATGTCCCGGAACTCCATCTTGTCCTGGATTTATCTGTTTAGGAAGCCACGATACTTGAGTACCAAATGTTTCTAAGAATCCTTGATACCCAACTTCGTGTGAAGGTTATGAAAAACATTGGTAAACTTTGGCACATCTTGGTCTCTTCCTTGTCGTAGCGTGGTCCAATTTATGTATTTGTCATCATAGCTCCTGATAGGGTATTAATACTCCTTGATGGTGTCTGGAAACAAATTCCAAATGGGAGTGGCTAAAAATAGTGAGGTCGTACTTTCATCCTTCTGCTCACATTAGCTTTCCCACAAGTCCTTGATGTGGGGGGCGACTTTGAGAAGCGAAAAAGTAATATTTTCCTGGCTGGAAAAATAATGAACATAAAAATATGCCCTCAAATATGGGAATTTCACCACCTGTGGGCAACGGTTGAAGGAAGTAGGCAAAGTTATCCATCATCGCATTCCTTTGTTTCTCGAGGGCCTCCTCGAGCAATATTTTGATAGGATCTCCTGCTCCCTCATCTTTATTTTCTTCCCCCATGGGTGGTCATCGGCGTTTACGAGGATGATATTGCAAAGGTTCAACCAGATTGAGCCCTAAGTCCTGATATCTCGACCTCGTTGGGGACATGCAAATAAAAACAGAGAAAGAGCAGACCGCATTGATACCACTAACTCAGATTTAAATAGGAACACAAAAAATTATAGATATAACAATAAATACAAAGATGAAATAGAAATAACACTTCATTTCATTAATATCAAATACTGAAATATGCTTACAAACAGAATGGAAATAAGACTAGCTCAGGCAATGGTAGCTTATCTCTGAGAAGAGATGTGGCGGCTACATGCCTCTAAAATGAGTTGCAATGAGTCTCAAGGGCCTTTCTATTATTGAATAATAAGAGAAAACCCTAAACAACCAAAACCCTAACCCAAGGAGATGTATCACCAAGAGTTTATGGGCCCCATTGGGGTTAGTTGGGCAGCCAACTTCCCGGGATTGTAACTTGGTCATATTATCTCTATTTGACGTGTATGATACCTCATTCAAAATATCTCTTCAAGGACTACAATTGCTTATGCGATTTACATAGAAATCCTTCGATTTCTATTTTTCTAAAAGAATGTCGTTTAGGGCCACAAAACGGCTCTGGAAGTTTAGTACTCGAAAAAATGCCAAAAATAGTAAACTATGCTACAATTAAGGAAATTGAAAAAAAAAATTGACAGAACAATGGTGAGGGTCCAAGTGGAATAGGAAGGTGGCCACCAATATCCACCTGGATCAAGAGTTACCTCACCATCTAGTTGGGTTTTCTCTTGAAAGGGTTTCTCATGTAATATCTTGTGTTAATTCTTGGATTGTGAGTTTTATTTTTTTGTTCTCTTTTATTGCATAATTATAATTTGCATGCATATGCAATACACAGTAACTAACAGATCCAAAGATTTATGCAGAAATTAACTCTCATAGTGTATTTTTCATCATACTTTTATCATATATGTTGTGACAAATTGTCCAGTGGAATATCCATGGAAATTTACAAATAAAATTGGTATCAGAATAAGTTTATTTGGGTATATTTTGTGGAGTTGCATGGGCTCTAGATCAAATAAGAAAAAATTCATAAAACTCCAACCATGGTTGAAAAATATATCAATAAACCTCATGATCCCACAAAGGAGAGGTTTGTGTGGCTAGAAGCACAAGTTGTATATATAAATTGTAATGTGATCCTTCTCATGATGGCCCTGACCAATAAGGTCAGGATATTCAGAGAAGATGGAGGCTCTAACACAGAGTTTGGATTGGAGGGGAAATTGACAGATCCATATGAACTAGAGAGGGAATCTAAGAAAGAGTCTAAAAAGGAACAAACCCTTTTGAGTGTCATGAACCATTCACGTTCCCTATTCAAAATGGAAATTAAGGTTAACACCAAGTTGTATTAAGTTGACATTGATGCTCTAAAGTTAAGTCATTGGTTGTATCAATTAGAATTTTATTTTGTTCATCAAATAGAAGAAGAAAGAAATATTTCATTTTCTTAGCTAAAATTAGACGGTCATGCCCTGGCCTATTGGGAAAGCTACACATATGTAGAAATTAATGTGTAGATATGAAACTGCCCATGTAATTTACTAAAATGCAAGAATAAAATCTAGTATAATCATCTACAGAATTTAATTCACAATCGCGAGCACAAATCATAAACATGCATCAAGATTAAACACACATACACAGAGATTTATCTGGGGAAACAACTTCGCAAAACCCTTCCTATATGTATTGCATTAGTCAAAGAATATGGATGAATACATATGCTTGCTCAAGCCTCGGCACAACTTGTAAGAGTATAGTCTATCCCTCTTCTTGACTAATTGGCTTTGGCCAAAATTTAGCAAATTTTCAAGCCCTCAAATTTCCTATTTCCTTGCACCGTTCCTTGAGAAATTAGTCCCCTATTAATTAGGAAATTCCTTAATTGGAAATGTGCAATCCTTCTAGTTTGATCCTCTGACTGCTTGCACTACAAGCACACTTTGGAAGAGTTTACAACTAATATCACACTACCTTGGAACCTCCACCTCAACTGGGTAACTTGAATTCTCTGCATGCAACAATTATTTTGGGTTGATTGATCAGTTAATTGGTTGATCACTGAGTGTGACTGAAGTCACATTGCACAACTTGACCTTCCACTAGTTCCTCTAACAGTTAGAACTAGTTTAACTGACAATAACTCAATTTAACTGAATTAGATTGCTAGAAATTAGAAATCACTCATGCTCAACTGAACTCAAGTCTTCCAACTTGAATTATCTAAGCTAACTGGGTGACACAATCCATGTCACTCAAGTTAACTCATCCAAGTTGTCTATTGAAATGGAAATTCGAATTTTCTCTAGTTTGACCAAGGCAAATCAAACTGAGATTTTCTTCCTACATTTTCAACACTCCCTCTCAGCAAGGAAGGGATTATCAGATACCTCAATCTTGCCTCTATGGAACTCAAATTTTCCCTTTTACAAAGCCTTTATCAAAATATCTACATCTTGTTCCTCGTTTGTAATGTAATCAAGAAAAATGATCCTCCTCTGTACACAATCTCGTAGACAGTGATATCGGATATCTATATGCTTGGATCGATCATGAAAGAATGGATTTTTGGAGTGCTTGATGCAACTCTAATTGTCACAATATATCACAATAGGAGCCATCATCTAACCAAAAAATCCCACAAGAATATTTGTCATCTAGATCACCTCACATGTTGCTTGACTTGCAGCCATGTATTATTCTTCTACTGAGCTGAGTGCCACTGAACTTTTCTTCATGTTGTACCAGGACTCTGTTCTGGACACAAAACTAAAACTTCCTCCTAATGTACCTTTCTGGTCTTATGGACTCCCCACCTAATCTTCATATTTGAATCCACACAAATTCACTCCCTATGTCTGTTTGTACCACAGTCCAAACTGGGTGTCCTTTTGAGGTACAATAGAATGTGCTTAGCTTCCCTCCAAAACAATTTGGTTGGTCTAACCATAGCTTGACTAACTTGGTTGACTACATAACTGTTAAAATTGGAAACTAAGGCCAAACTCCATTTGGGTCACCTCATTTATGCCAGCTGATATTTTTCCTAGATTCCTCTTGTCGAGAGGTGTAGGATTGATCTAAAGATCATCCGATTTCGACAAGTATTTATGGAGATATGAATTTATTTGTATTTACTTGACAAATTGTCAAGGTCGGCCAACAGTTAAATGTGTGGTGCACATGCCTAGTGAATCATATAAATACAAGAGAGGTTGATTCATTTTCTCATCATCTCATCTCACTCATTCTTCTCTCTCTCTCCTTAGCTTTGGGTTACACAAGGAGCAACTCACAAGTGGGAAGAAGGAGCACACATTAGGGCAAGGAGGACGTTGAAAGGAGGATGCAGAAGTTGCTGAAGGTCTCTTTGACCTGAGTTGACCAAGCGTTGAATCATCAAGGGTGCGGTTTTGGTGTGGCTGCCTCTCCTAGGTAGGCCACAGATTTTGGCACAAAAATCGAGGCAATCTGTCCACAGGTTTGACTAGCGTTGACTACCCTAGTTTTGGGCAACAGGTTGACTTTAGTCAACAGCATTTTGACTGTGTTTTTGGGGCTGTTCAAGGGTTGTTTCTTCAGGATGTTCGAGGGATAGTTGACTGGAAATTGACCAAGCATATTGGAGGTCAATTTCAACTCATTTGACCAAGTTTGACTTTGTTGATCTAGGGTTTTCTACTGCTGATATAAAATTATAGAATTCTGATTTTGTACTATTTCTCTCTGCTGAACTATTGAAGATAAAAGAAGATTTGATCAAAGGGTTTCCCCACATTGGGGTTTGTCCTTGGCTAGCCGCCACATCTTGTGTCTCTTGTCTTGGCTTGTTTTTTGTTGATCGTTTAATGTTCTATCTGCACTTTACTTAATGTATATGTGATTGCTAATCTGTGGCTAATAAGAAGAAAAGAAGTACACTGCTCTAAGCATGGAACATACCATAATTTAACATGGTATCAGAGATGAGGTGAAGACAAAGCCCAAGCAAGAGCAAGAGAAAGAGAAATCACTGAAGAGAATGTTGACAAGGCTATCCTAAAAACTTCATGGGGTCCTCAACACTCTTCCCCGTCGAAGACAAGCTCTGTGAGAAGTCTGACTATCACGGATGAAAGATGTCTCTCGATCTGAATTTAGAAGATCAGGAAGTGTTGGACCATGTGAGAGGTAATATTGTTGCGCCTCCATCAAATGCATCCACTACTGCCAAAAACAAGTGGTCCAAGGGAGAATTCAAAGCAAGGAAGATCATCCGAGACTCTATCGACAAGCGCTTGGTGGCCTATGTTTCCGAGCTGACAACCTCCAAGGAAATCTACGATAGACTGGTGAGTTTATTTAAAGTTAATGATGCAAATCAAGTTATGTTCCTTAGAAATAAGCTGAAGGAAATTAAGAAGGGAAAAGATGAGAGTATGCAAGCATATTTCTTAAGGATCACCGAGATCAAGAATGATCTCCTATCTATTGGGGAAGTAGTTCCTGACAGGGAAATGACTATCACAACTCTTGGAGGACTGCCACCTGAATGGTATATATTCATGACTACTCTTCTCAACAATAATTCATCCCAAGATTTGAGGTATTGATGGTGTTAACGCTCGAATTTGCCCCAGGCTGAGGAAGGCAAAACTCAAGGCAACATCAAACCACGCTCAGCCTCGTAGCTAGCCCTACGAGGACAGGAGAGGGCTCTCTCCGGGTCAATCTCGGAAAAATATAATCAATGAGGCTCGAGATGACTGAAATTGTAACTAATCTTAGGCTAGATATTAAGTGTAGAGGTTTAAAGGTGATTTTTTGGGGTTTTTGTTGAATCAAAGGGAAAGGCAATTTTGGGTGCGGGGATGAGACACAGTTTCTGCAGAGGTCTGATTGGAGCAAGGTAGGCAATTGCTTGATGCCTTAAAAGCTAATGAGGTGAGTAGATCAGACAGGTGAGGAGCTAAGGAGAGCAAGAAAACCTCAAGAGTTCTCCTTAAACAGATGAAAACATAGGATATCAAACAAACTTAAAGGCAGAGCATTACAGATTATGAATTCTACCTTAACACTTCATTTGTTCAATTGCAGAAGATGAGAGAAGGAAAATGATACACATAACAAACTTACAAGTACTGAAAGAAGCACACCATCAAGACATAAAGCCACATGAATTCCAAACAATGCTGCAAAACCCTGGTCTTTCCTTTGCCAAAATGCTGAAGTAAAATGTACAATAGAGTCTCAAAACCTTTTCCCAAGAGTCCAACCCTGAAAATGACTAAGAAAATACATAATATAGGCAAGCTAACTCATTCCCTTGCCTCTAGGGGTCGAGCTCATTATCCTAGGGGCTGTTTCAACCAATTCTAAACAAAGCACTACAATCTAGGCAGTCAAAACAACTTGCCTCTATAAGGTAGGAAACTTATTCATTCATTTAATTTCCACTTTTTAGTGAATGAATCTTCTAGAACAAGTAATAAAGTGCCAAAATTACATCATGTTTCATTAATTACATCAAGAAGAGTGAAAAAATCCATCACAAGTCAAAACTAGTCAAACTGGCTTCATTTCCTGAGCTGAAGATGAAAATTGTGCCAAAAAACCCTATGCGCCACGCGCCTGAGCCCTATGCGCCGCACGCCTTTCCACCTGCTTTTGGGGCACTTCCCGGCATCCAAATTGAGCTCAGGTTGGCTTGTTGGAAAGCCCTGGATGTCTACTTTCCAACCGAAGTGGCATTTTCCAATTTGGTGTCCATTTGCCCCTCCAAAAGTGCATTCTCCCAAGACTGCTTCCTGTGTGTTCAAAAAGGGGCAGTGAGGTCATTTTTTGCATGTTTTTTGACCTTTTGGGGACCCAAACCTTGATGAAATGCCTTGGCAATAGTTGAGCATGTATATTTCATCATGAAAAATCCAAAAATTCAAACCATTTGTGATTTGGACCTCCCAATCTTATGGGTCGCGCGCGGCGCGCTACGCGTTGAGCCAAAAAACCTGTTTTTTAACCAAAAATTTCAAAATTGACAAAAATTTTCCCAAACTTGTTGAAATTTGGGCTGGGGGTCCCTAATCAAGTACCATGCTCAGCCAAAGAGGCTTCGGCCAAAATCCGAAGACGATCAAGCTCCTTTTGTCTTTTTTTCTTCTTGACCGTTTTCTTCAATTTTGCCTTAAGACTCCTAATTCGCGCCTTGCAAACTAGGTTCCGGGCCTTGTAATCCATAGCCATGTGTTTTAATAATGCATTTTCTCTATTGGCCTTTTTCAGCCGCTGCTCCAAGTAGATGTTGACCCTCTCAAGATTAGCCTCTTGATCCTCATTTACCTGTTGCTCTAGAGAGGTGAACTCAATTTCTCTATGTTGGGTAGCTTGGCGATTCTCACGGATGTTCTGTAGCTCTATGATCACGTGTTGGTCCTCAAGCTATTTATTTCGCTGCTCTAGATACCTGATATTTGACTTTGCCATCTCCAGCTGAATTTGCAAAGCTCGAATGTTCGTTCCTTGCTCTTTGATAATCCTTATATATTGGGTCTCCTCTGGTTCTGAAGCTGTCTCATCATCATGAATAGTAACAAAACCTGATGGCTCACCTGAAGGCCTCTCCTCATGCTTGGGCTTCTTGCCCTTATCCTGTACTTGCGGTGCTACTGTTGAAAGTGAGGCCTCTTCCACACAAGGTGGAGATAACACTCGCTGTGCTGATGAAGTCAACGAGACCCCTTCCACCCCGGGTGGAGATAGTACTCGTCGTGTAGATGCAAATAAGGCCTTGTGGCCTCGCTGGTATGTCACATATGGAGGAGCACTTGTATGAACAGTCTCGGGAATGCCCGGCTGGTGTGAAGGTGCTCCCTCATCATGAACTATCTCGGGAGGTGGCTGTAATGCTGCAAAGTAATCACGGGAGATGAAATCTTCCCAAGTAATGCCCTGTTGTGCCAACTGATGCATCACTATGATTTTGATCAATGCATAATGATAGATGATCTTATGTTGATGTGCTGGGCTCTTCCTTTGTACTAAAGGCACCATCCTCTCTATGTTGCGACACATGAAAAACGAAATGTTCATCATACGTACCCTTGTGAAATGCATCAACAAACGGACATGGTACGCATATAGACGTGAGAATCTGCCCTCGCAACTGAAATATCGAATGATGAGTTTCATCAATGGTGCATACTCATCCCTCAGGAATCTGAAAGGAAAAACTGCACTCAAGTGTCTCATATACCCGGGCTTGATATATGGCTCATAGTAGAATCTGTCTAACTGCTGGCGTTTACTCCATTCCTCCCCTACATTCGGTATCCCAGTGGCCTGAGCAATAGTCTCGGGTGACAAGGTGAAATTCACTCCGGCAAGATTTACATGACCATCCTGTAAATGTAGAACAAATAAACGGACTAATTCCCGATGATGCTAGATTTGTGAGATCATCTCACAGTATTCAAAACATGATTGATACCGAAAACAATCCATTGCAAGTGGACAAGCTTGCAATTGAGCCAAAGAAGTAGGCTCCTCCCTGACATGCTGACCACTTTTGCCACCTTTGTGATACCTCCTTGGCACATTTACCTCTGGTGTAGAATCACTATCATAATCCTGCTCATAGACTGACTCGGTCTCTGACATGTCTTTGAAAACAAGATAGCTGGAATATATATGCTGATGTATAAACTGCGTGCACAATTGCCTGTAAACTGTTCTTTTGCTCTAAAAATGCTGTGACCAAGGGGACACAAATGCACAAGGGAATATTAGGACAGGGGAAGCATTATGGAATTAGGGAATTTGGAAACAAAAACAAGGGACATAGAAAAGGGAAGGGAAATGATAAGGATAATGTGTTTTGTAATAGAGGTGAGGGACTAGGATTTTGAGGGATTATAGTGTAGGATGAGGGAGGGAATTAATGGGGAGAATAAGGGTGAATTTGGGAATGGGAAACAAAGGGAAAGGGAGAAATAATGACAACCTTGGTTACACTCTATTTTTGAAACCCTTGCAGCAAATTTTTGAATTAAAACGCTACAGCAATTTCATTGACAAGGAGGGCTTTCCACTTGGATTTTTAAGGCAAACACATCATGAACCTATTACATTTATCTTTCAAAAACCAAGCACAAGTGGTGGATGTGAGCCTACCTGCAATTTTGTGCGGAGAGGAGGCGAGTTCATGCGCTTCTAATCAAATTTCGGGCTTAAACCCCAGTGCGCCGCGCGCCTTACCCAACGCGTCGCGCGCCTCTGATGCGCCGCGCGCGTGTATTTTTACACTGCACTTGTTTTCCTGATGCGCCGCGCGCCCCTGATGCGCCGCGCGCCTAGTCCAATGCGTCGCGCGCCCCTGAAACTGCTCCAACTTCCTCACAAACTCACGATTTCGCTTTGGAATGATGCTCTTCACTCTTGGCATGCAAAATGAATTGAAAATGTCATGAAATATCTTTATAAAGACTCCCTTTTGATTTTTGCTTCGTCCATGACCCATTTTGTAATGTTTTGTCGTTGACACTTTTTCAGGATTAATAGACTTCTGACCTTTTTGGTTTCCTCCTTAAATTTGATTGAAATGATGATTTTCTTTGCAATTCTTTGCAGGGATAGCTGTGATATGGTCTAGCAAAGGAGACCAAGGCTGCGCTTGGACGTTTCAAGAACTGAAATTTTTGAAGATTTTTACAAAAATGAGATGACGACTTATCTTCAAAACAGAGTTTTGAAGAGAAGTCCTAATTTATCTGTATAATGATGAAAATTATTGAAGTAACCACCTATCGAGGACATCCCTCTGGCCTGCTGGTCTTTTTAGACTTTGCAAAACAAGACTGACTCAAACCCAAGACCTAATGACCAAGAACCATTGTTATGACCCAAAAATTTGAAACAGGACTGTACATGACCTTTGAAGACTTGTTTTTATGAATAGACCTGAACCAGCAGTGCCAAGCATGAGGGGAACGAGTAACACAAACCATTCCGTCAGAGTTATGGCATGCCTAACGAAATGCAACTAATCGAAACTGATGGGACACATAAACATGAAATGAAAAAAAGAGCTTTGATCTCTGACGGAGGGATAACTAGACCGACTCTAACAAATGGCTAGATGTGTTCAAGAAGAGACAAGGATGGAAGAGCAAGAAATGCCCACACTTAAAGGCCATCCCTCTGCCTTTTCTTCTCATGCTAAAAGAAGAAACAATTCTGGGGCTAAATCCAAAGGAAATGCTGAACCAAAGGGTGCAAGAAAAGTTCGATGTTACAATTGCAAAAAAATGGGCCACTATGCGAGGGAGTGCCCTGATAAAAGGGACTCACACCATGATGATGACCAAAATCACTCTCAAGGAAATCAAAGGAATGGCAAGTCTAATGGCAAAGGTAAAAGAAATGTCAAAAATCAAGGAAGAGGACAACCCTTCAAGAAGGCAAGAAACTCCAGGTATGAATCTAATGTTGTTAACAATAAGAAAGATGAATATTTTCTACCAGCGGCCCTCTCTAAAACTGGTCCCCCGGACTCGCTGAGGAATTGGCTTATTGATAGTGGTGCCTCAAGGCACTTCACCAGCTACAAAGAAGCTCTCTCCAATCTGATAGAAAAGGAGACCAACCTAGAAATTGTTCTTGGGGACAATGCAAAATATCCCATGAAAGGCGTATGGAATCTCACTCTTCAATTGAATCAGGGTAATACAATTCATTTGCAAGAAGTCCTATATGTACCTGATCTCAAAAAGAACCTGGTGTCCATTTCGTCAATGGAGGACAAAGGCTACAAGGTAACCTTCATTGATGGCAAGGTACGTGTATGGAAACAGAATTTTAAGGAAGCTTTCACCCTTGGGTTTCGAGTCGATTCATTATATCAAGTCGGAGGAAGTCCGTTGCGTGTCATGTCTTGTGACACATCACTTCAGTCCAAACTATGGCATCGGAGGTTTGCTCACCTTCATTATAAAAATCTACACATTGCAAGACATATGGTGACAGGGATGCCCGAGTTCCGAGTAGAGAAAGAAGGTCTATGTCCTGGATGTGCCGAAGGAAAGCTCAAAAGGGGACCATTGCCCTCAAGCCAAAGCAAGACCTCTGATATATTGCGATCGGTTCACTCAAACATATCTGGTATGATGCCTATGAACTCTTTGGGAGGATATTTATATTACCTCAATTTTACAGATGATTATTCTCGCAAGACTTGGATATACTTCTTGAAAACGAGGGATGAGGTGTTAACTTGGTTTCATCACTTCAAAGCCTTGATCGAGACTCAAACCAAAAAGAAGATCAAAATCTTAAGGACTGATAATGGGATTTAGTATGAATCCAATGAGTTCCATGAATTTTGTAAAGAGGCTGGCATTAAGAGGGAGACTACAACACCATATACTCCTAAGCAGAATGGTGTGGCGGAAAGGAAGAATCGTACGATTGTGGAAGTTGTTTGTGCTATGCTTCACGATCAAAGACTTTTGAAGTTTCTATGGGCCGAAGCTGCGAATGCCACTATATATGTAAAAAGTTGATGCCCTCATCAAGCATTGGGTTCCAAGACTCCCGAAGAGATGTTCACTGCTAAGAAACTTGACGTATCTCATTTTAGAATTTTTGGAAGTCTGGTATATTTTCATGTGCCAAAGGAGAAGAGGAACAAATTGGGTGCATATGGAAAGAAAGTAATATTCGTGGGCTATAGACAAAACACTAAGGGCTATAGAATCTATGTGGTTGGTCAAAGGGAAATCGAGATTAGCCATGATGTCACCTTTGATGAAGATATGACTCTTAGCAAAGTTGACAATCTTCCTACTCAAAGGGGATCTAAAGAAGCTGACACCAGGGAACCCAAGGAAAAGGAAGATGAGACGATGCCCGATGTGGAAGAACCTATGGATCCTATTGATCCCTCTCCGCAAGATCCTTCCTCTTCTAGGAAGAGGCCTTCATGGCTTAGGGGGACATTTGATGATGTTGAAGGGCATGTTTCACCCAGGGGAACCTTCCGGGAAAGTAAGAGGCCGAACAAGTATCAGTGATACTTAACCATCATGAGCACGATCATCCAAAATGAGCCTTCGTCATTTGCAGAATCTATCAAGAATCAAGTATGGAAGGATGTTGTGCCTAAGGAATATGATTCCATCATGAAAAATGATGTCTGGGATGTGGTCCCTAGACCCCAAGACAAAGCAGTTGTCACTTCGAAATGGCTTTATAAGATAAAGCATGTACTTGATGGAAGTGTGGAAACGTATAAGGCTCTTTTTTTTGCTCGTGGCTTCTCTCAAAAGGAAGGTATAGACTATGATGAGATATTTGCACCTTTTTCCCTATATACCACCATCTGCTCGATCATAGCCCTTGCTGCTTCGCAAGGATGGAACCTACATCAAATGGATGTCAAGACCGTGTTCTTGCATGGTTCGATCAAAGAGGAGGTCTATGTGGAGCAACCCAAAGGATTTGAGATTCATGATCGAGAATCTCATGTGTGCAGGTTGAAGAAGGCACTCTATGGGCTGAAGCAAGCACCCCGAGCATGGCATGAGAGGATTGATAGCTACTTGATGGAGTTGGGATTCACTAGGAGTGAAGCCAACCCTAACCTTTACTTTAAGGTTGAAGATGACAATCCTCTCATACTGGTGTTGTACATTGACGACCTCTTTCTAACAGGTGCAGACTCTCTCATTCACAAATGTAACAAGGAGTTGGCTTCTGAATTTGAGATGAAGGACCTAGGACTGATGCACTATTTCCTAGGACCAAATGTCTGGTAGAAGCCAGGGGAGATTTTCCTATCTCAAGGAAAATATGTGGTGAAGATATTGGAGATATCCGATATGGTGGACTGAAAGCCCGTGACTACCCCGATGGAGCTTGACTTCAAGAAGTTAAGCAGTAGTGTTGCCGGACCCATTTTACGAAATGCTACCGAGTATCGTCAACTCATCAAATCATTGATGTTCTTGGTGAACTTTCGTCCGGATATATGTTTTGCAGTCAACAAGTTGAGTCAACATATGGTTGAGCCTCACCAATCACATTGGATTTGTGCAAAGAATCTGTTGAGATATCTTCGTGGCACAATCACTCATGGGTTGAGATACCCTGCCGGAGATGTGAGACGAAATGGATATACCGATGTTTATTGGGCAGGCAGTGTGGTGGACCAAAAGAGTACTTTTGGGTGTTGTTTCTCTTTGGGATCTGCCTCGATATCTTGGATGAGCAGGAAGCAGAAGTCAGTGGCTTTGATCACCGCTGAGGCAGAGTATATTGCTTCTAGTATGGCCTCTTGTGAGGCGGTTTGGTTGCTAAAGTTCTTCAGTGAGTTGTTTGGATTTACATTGGATACCACCGTGATCCTATGTGACAACCAGAGAGGGATTCATTTATCAGAGAATCCTGTATTTCATGATCTTTCCAAGCATATCGATATCAGGTACCACTATATTCAGGATATGGTGTAGCGGGGAGCAATAAGGCTCCAACATATTGTACAGATGAACAGGTCGCCAACATTTTGACGAAGCCCTTGGGAAAGGTCAAATTCTTGACTTTCCGAGAACGACTTGGTGTTTTTCAAAGACCCTCTTATGAGGGTCGAGTATGATGTATTGAGCTCTGGGAGCTCCACGGGGGTGCGGGGTACTTCTTAGAGTGACATTTGACCACGGGGCGACTCACCATCCCCTGTTGGTGCACTATGTTTAGGGTGAAAGGTTCAACCTTCCCCTGTGACACCCCATAGCGACTATAGGATAGGATGATTAGTTCTCTTGTGGGCCAGGATGATTAGTTCTCCATGGTGACTATAGGACAGGATGATTAGTTCTCTTGTGGGCCAGGATGATTAGTTCTCCATGGCGACTGTTGAACAGGATGATTAGTTCTCCTGTGGGCCAGGATGATTAGTTCTCCTGTGGCGACTATGGAACAGGATGATTCGTTCTCCTATGGACAAGATGATTAGTTCTCCTATCAAGGCACCCTACCCATGTGGTCTAGGACTCATGGGAAGTACCTCTCATCTGATCAAATAGTAGGGAAATGGGGTTAGGGACTATTAGTAGTACTATCGATGGACGCATCGTTGTATCTATCGTACTCCCTATGCTAGGATGACCTCCATTGATCTAGGATCAATGTTATTGATCTGGGATCAGTGAGAGTGGTATGACACACTCTGAGACTGACTTCGGGTCAGTGGAGGATGGTATGATACATCCTCAATCATTTATTCTTCTTCATAGCTAGAGCAGAGCAGAGCAGGACCAAGCAGTGTAGGGCAGTGCATTTGATGGCTAGGATAGTAGTGACGGTCAAACGGATTGCAGATGGAGTTCTCCCTAGTTGAGAGGGAGTGTTAAAATTGGAAACTAGGTCCAAACTCCATGTGGGTCACCTCATTTATGGTAGCTGATATTTTTCCTAGATTCCTCTTGTCAAGATGTGTAGGATTGATTTAAAGATCATTTGATTCTGACAAGTATTTATAGAGATATGAATTTATTTGTATTTACTTGACAAATTGTCAAGGTCGGCTAGTAGTTAAATGTGTGGCACACATTCCCAGTGAATCAAATAAATACAAGAGAGGTTGATTCATTTTCTCATCATTTCATCTCACTCATTCTTCTTTCTCTCTCCTTAGCTTTGGGTTAAACAAGGAGCAGCTCACACATGGGAAGAAGGAGGATGCATTAGGGTAAGTAGGACACTGAAAGGAGGACACAAAAGTTGCTAAAGGTCTCTTTGACCTTCATTGACCAAGCGTTGACTCGTCAAGGGTGCGGTTTTGGTGTGGCTGCCTCTCCTAGGTAGGCTGAATATTTTGGCACAAAATCGAGGCAATCTGTCCACAGGTTTGACTAGCGTTGACTGCCCTAGTTTTGGGCAGCAGGTTGACTTCAGCCAATAGCAGTTTGATTGTGTTTTTGGGGCTGTTCAAGGGTTGTTTCTTCAGGCTTTTCGAGGGCTAGTTGCTGCAAATTGACCAAGAATATTGGAGGTCAATTTCAACTCATTTGACCAAGTTTGACTTTGCTGATCTAGGGTTTGCTACTGTTAATATAAAATTACATAATTCTGATTTTGTACTATTTTCTCTCTACTGAACTAATGAAGATAAAAGAAGATTTGATCCAAGGGTTTCCCCGCATTAGGGTTTGTCTCTGGCTAGCCACCACATCTTGTGTCTCTTGTCTTGGCTTGTTTTCTGTTGACCGTTTAATGTTCTATCTACACTTTACTTAATGTATATGTGATTGCTAATTTGTGGCTAATAAGAAGAACAGAAGTAAACTGCTCTAAGCATAGAACATACCATAATTTAACAATAACACATATATGATTGGGTATTCACCAAATACATTAGTGAACCCACAAATTGTTGATAGATGGTATCCTCCACGACTTCACCTGAAATAGCATCCTCTTTTCTCCAACTAGTCTCTAGAGTTGTCTCCATGTGAAACTTCTTAAGTATGTCATTAGCATACTTTCCTTGAGAGACAAAAAGTTTCCCATCTCCTTGCCATACTTCCAATCTGAGGAAGTAGTGCACGAGCCCCATGTCTTTCATTTCAAATTCTCTTGCAAGGTCCTCCTTGCAAGATCTAATCAACTTATCATAACCCGTTAAAATAAAATCATCAACATATAAGACAATAATTAGAAAATTACCTTCTACCAATATATGATAAAGGTTTTCATAAGCCCAAACTGGTGAGGTAGTTGTCAATCCTCGTGTACCAAGCACGGGGTGCTTTCTTGAGGCCATACAACACCTGCTTGAGTCTGCACACATGTGACTCTTGATCAAAGGTCTCAAAACCTTTTGGTTGCTCAATGTACACCTCTTCCTCAATAAATCCATTTAGGAATGTTGTCTTCACACCAATCTGGTGTATCTTCCACCCCATCTATGCTGACAAAGCAAGTATAGATCTAATGGATGAATACCTTGTGACTTGTGCAAAGCTTTCTTCATATTCAATTCCCTCAACTTGAGAGAAACACTTGGCCACACATCTAGCCTTATACTTCTCTATGCTTCCATCTGTCACATGCTTTACCTTGTAAATCCATCTCGAACCCACCACTAATTTGTCTATAGTTCTTGGGACCACTTCCCAAACATTGCTCGCTACAATGGAATCATATTCCCCTACCATTGCATCAAGCTATATAGGCTTCTCTACTGCTCCCTTGAAATAGGATGCCTCAATCTCAAGTAACTCAGTCATTAGAGCCATGTAGCCATTGTATCAATCTTCTGACCTTCTTTGCCAGTGCTGAGAAGTGGGTGCTCCCATAGTCTCTCTAGCATCATGCAATGGCCTCTCAACTTCTCTGGTTCATTTTCTTCCTTATCTATACGTTTCCTCTTGAGTGGTTGTCTCCACTCTTTGTTCCTCAACTTGTGGCTACTCCACAACTTCCTTAGGTTCCTCCTTTGAAGACAAAAGCTCCTGATTTGGTTGCAACTGAAGCTCCCTCTCAAGAGAACATCACATTGCCCTCTCCTCATCAAACTTCACATCCCTTCGAACAACTGTCATCTTGAAGGATGGTAAGTACGCATGGTGGTGTTTAGGAGTTTTTATGTAACCCACAAATACCCCCAACTTAGTTTTTAACTCAAGCTTCTTCTTGGAGTCTTTCGACACATGGCATTAAGCAGACACTCCAAAGATCCTGAAGTGAGACACATCTGTATTTCTCCCAGAGAAAGCCTCCTCTAGTGTAATCATTCCTAAAATCTGATGAGGACTCTAGTTCTGAAAGTATATTACAGTGTTGCATTCCTCTACCCACAAATGTAGTAGTAGGCCTTGGTCATGCAACATCGCTCTCACTACTCCCACAACACTATGATTCTTCATCTTAGCCGCCCCATTCTATTATGGGTTGTGGGGTGTTCTCAACTCTCGTCGAATGACTTCTTTTGCACAAAATTTTTTAAACTCATTTGGCACATACTCACCTCCATTATCACTCCTGATAACCTTCACCTTCTTGCCATTTTCCTTCTCTACCAGTGCTTTGAATTCTACAAAATTGGATAATGTCTCATCCTTCTTCCGCATGAAGAAGATCCAGTAATTCCATGAAAATTAATATACAAAGATAACATAATATTTGTGCCTAGCAGTGGAGGCTGTCGAGAAAGGTCCATAGACATCAGAGTGGATCCTTTCAAGGACTGCATGTTCTTTGTTGTCCTAATCATGAAATACGACTTTCAAGTACTTCCCCAAGCTACACCCTTTGCATGTATCTTGTCGATCAATTGATCCTTTGGGGAGGGTTGTGGCTATCTACTGCATAATATTTAGGGCACCATGATGCAAATGGCCAAGTATTATATGTCATAGTTCACCGACATCGCAACTCTGCATCTTCTCTGCCTTTGTGCTTAATGCAGCACGGTCTTCCACATCTAGCTTGTACAAGTTCTTCACACAAACTTGATCCACTTCACCTATCTCTTGGATATGTGTCTTAGGATTGTTTTCCCTTTGTTGAAGATCACATTTTTCTAACATCACACCTAAGATAATACTTTTCTTTAGGCCCGGAACAAACATGACATCCTTCAGTTTGATAAGGGAGTCAAAGTCCCTTTGAAAATTAATTGTACCAATATCGGTCATGCTATACCTTCCATTATATCCCATCTTGATGTGCATCTAGAGGTCTTTCTCCTCGAGGTCACTGAAAAAATTTCTATTTCCCATCATGTTAAATGAGGCACCAATGTCCAAATACCACATGCTTCCCATCATTGTGCGCACCATGCATGCGATAAGGGTGAAATCAAGCTCGAATTATGAATCCAAAGGTTCACCTACCACTCCTCCTGAGGTATTCTTACTTGTCTTCTTGTGTGGATACTTCGTTGCATAATGCCTGAATTCATGACAATTGAAGCATTTAATTTTTCACTAGTCCTTCTTCTTTCCTCCTTAACTGGACTCTAGTTTGGATTGGGATTTCTTCCCTTTCCCCTTCTTTTCCTTTCCATCCAAGGCACAATTTTCCTCATCCTCACACTTGGATGAAGTTCCATCTCTGGTATTCCGCCTTATTTTCTCCTATATA
This sequence comes from Pinus tabuliformis, assembly GCA_031772625.1. Taxonomy (NCBI): domain Eukaryota; kingdom Viridiplantae; phylum Streptophyta; class Pinopsida; order Pinales; family Pinaceae; genus Pinus; species Pinus tabuliformis. The sequence goes on along the minus strand of CM062808.1, from coordinate 886,227,441 downwards.
AAATCAAAACATAAGCACTCCTAGTTTGGTAGTTTCTCCCTCCCGTTCACTGAATCTTTGTAGTTATGCCAGCTCTTGGGAAGGCCTGGAAGGGACAGGATTTCCAAATCATCTTCTACAACAGTAACACCAAGTTCATCACAATATTGTGTGAACCTGCTCAGGTATTGGTGAATAGAGTCATTCTTCTACATCTTGATATTTCGAAGCATATCCTTGAACGCTAGCTTCTTGTGGTTGCTACTATTCTGGAACAAATCTGTTATTCTTGCCACATTTCATACAAGGTTTCCTTCCCATGGATATTGGAGACAATGTGGTCCTTTACTCCCTCTACTATGATTCTCCTCGCCTTGGCTACACACTTCCTCCATTCTTCTAGATCTTTGACATCATATGATCCTGGTTTTGGAATGTCAAACTCGACAAATTCCTTCAACCCATTCTCCTCCAATACCGCCTCCATGCGGTCCTTCCAAGAAACAAATTTCAAGATTCCCTCAAGGGAATACTCAAGTATTAAACCATAGAAATCCATCCATCTATATATGAAGAATTGATCTTGCAAATTCAATCCTCCTGCAATAACAACTTCAAAGTTTCTACTCTACTGTGAATCCTACTTTGATACCATGTAGAAATTAATGTTTAGATATGAAACTACTCATGTAATTTACTAAAACATAATACCCAAATCTTCTATAACCATCCGTGGAATTCAATTTACGATCACGAGCATAAATCATAAAAATGCATCAATATTAAATACACATACACAGAGGTTTATCTACGGGAAAGAAATTGTTCAAAACCCCTTCCTATTTGTATTGCACTAGTCAAAGAATATGGATTAATACATATGCTTACTCAAACCTAAGCACAACCTGCAAGGGTATAGTCTATCCCATTGTCTAACTAATTGACTTTGGCCAACACTTAGCCAATTTTCAAGTGCTCCAAGCTCCTATTTTCTTGCATTGTTCCTTGAGGAATTAGGCCCCTATAAATTAGGAAATTCCTCAATTGGAATTGTGCAATCCTTCTATGTTGATCCTCTAACTGCATCCACCACGTATACACTTCTGAATAGTCTACAACTAATAGTACACTGCCTTGGAACCTCCACCTCAACTGAGTAACTTATATTCTATGCATGAAATAGTTATTTTGGGTTTATTGATCAGTTAACTAGTTGATCAATGATTGTGACTGAAGTCACACTACACAACTTCATCTTCCTCTAGTTCCTATGATAGTTAGAACTAGTTTAACTGATAATAACTCAATTTAACTGAATTACATTGCTGAAAATTAGCAATAATTCATGCTCAACTAAACTCAAGTCTTCCAACTCGAATTATCTAAGCTAATTGGGTGACATAAGTCATGTCACTCAAGTTAACTCATTGAAGTTGTCTACTGAAGTGGAAATTTGAATTTTCTCTAGTTTGACCAAAGCAAATCAAACTGAGAACTTTTTTGTTGCACTTTCAACAACATATACCTTGAGGTTGGAGGGATATCCTCTAGTGGGTAAGTGGGAGGATTTGAAAACCTCATAAAGTCATAATTTTACCCTATTGGGTATGTAGAGGACCAACACATTTGGTCCATTACTTTAGGGAGAAGCAGGGGCAAAGTGTATAGGAGTACATCACTAAATTTAGATATATGGGCATAATGCTTGGTATCTCCACAAATAATTAAAACTCACTCCTCAAGTATTTGGATGGTTTACACAATCATCTGCAGAAGCAAGTAATGTTATTCAAAGCTAGATTGGTGGTTGAGGCTTGTGTACATGCACAATACCTAGAGAAAATAGTCCAAAAAAAGGGGAAATCAAGTGAGTTGAAGCAAAAGGAGCACTAAGATGCTTCTATGGAGGGGAAAAGATGAAAGTACATGAGCCACATCACGTCAGTGCAAAGATCCCAACAACCACTATAACATTGACAGTTATATAGACGAGAAGCATTGGAAGTTGCATCCAGAGCTTAACTCTAATATCATGGCCACTGATTCAAGCAACTAGGTTGAAATCAACTTGGGTGTGGATGAGAAGATCATTAGTACATTAGTGTAGAAGGAGGTAAATTTGAGTAGGCTTTAGCAATAGGAAGACAACAAAAATACTATAATATTCCACATAAATATTCAATTCAAAAATATAAATGGTGATACCCTATTCAACTCAATATCATAGGTGAATCTCATTGCAACAAAGCTAGTAAAAAATTGGGATTAGAAGTTTGAGATCATACAAGACTATATCCATTGGGATGGGTATATAAGGATAAAAATAAAGGTAACCAAACATTGCCAAATATTAGTGTTGATTTTATTGATGAAGTAAAATTAGATGTAGTTCCACTTATTGTATGTGTAGTGTTGTTTGGAAGTCCCTATATGCATATTTGGGATACAATATTCATGTGGAGATCCAACCAGTTGTTAGCTACCTATACCAATAGGTTTCATATTTCATGATTGGCAAAGAAAGGTCCAAATATGCTCTGCTTTGGTGATGCAAAGATCCCATATTTTCAAGGAAAGGAAACATGTGTATATAGCTGGATGTTGTCTCAATTTTGATGGATGGTCCAACAGCCTAATCTGGATCATGTCATGTTTCAATTTTTTGGTGTAGAATAGAAAAAGAAGTCTGTCCAAACTGTTTAATCTTGGCAGACCAGTAGCTAGGTAGAGAAGTAAGGTTCCCAACTGCTTAATCTGGGACTTTGGAAGCAATAAGGGTAGCCTGAGGTAGAGAATCAAAATAAAAAGCCAAAAGAAAAGAAAAGGCACATAGCTGCAAGTCTAAGTGCACCCTCCATGAAGAAACAAAAAATGCTAGGCAAGTAGATGGGTAGGCAGATGGGGTTGCAGAAATGTTATTACTTTCAAATGAGTTCTTCTGGTCTGGCATAAAGGAACATCAGTGGATAGAGAAGCTCCTCTTCTCCATCATGTTGCAGCAAAGCAAAGGAGCATGACTAACTCCCTTTTCTCCCCTTTCACATTCATTACTAACATCCCTTCATCAGTTGTGTTCATAAAAGAATTTAAGGGTTTATGTTGGTTCTTATTCCTTTAAAAGCCACATTTCTTGTCTAAAATTCTTTTCATTTTGATCTACTCCCTAAGCTAAGTTGTTTTTATATAAACTTAGTGATATCACTCCTGATTCACCTCTTCCATTCATATTAACCCCTAACTTCTTATTATCTAAATCCCCTATGTTACCCTTTCCCTATTATTATAAACACTATGGTGTATAAACCCCAAGCATTCTATATATATCCCTTCCCCCCTGGCATTATAGCCATATGTTCACAGTCAGGGATTAAATTGACATCTGGTCAGTTTAAGAACCCAAACCCTACCCCTCTTCCCCCTTCAGAAGTTATCTAAACCATTAACCCCTTCATTTGCTAAAGAACCTTGTAAAAAAACCCCATTTTCACCCCTAACCCGCTTCATTTGCAAAAGATACATAAAAACCCACTTTTCCCATTTTACCCAAAGTATTGGCGCAATGCGCGTTTTGATAAAATACATTGAAAAGTCATACAAATTCTCCAAAGTCCACAGTCCCCCTAGGCGCGCTTTTCAAGCAAATATATTATTTTAATCCCCGCCCACGTCCCTATCAACCTGGCACCTTAACGATCCGTCGACCGTCGGATCTGGCCCTTTTCATCCGACGACTCTCGTGCATTTCGGACCGGGCCCAACATTCGTAAGTTACCTTCCGAAATTTGTCAGAGGGTGACGTCAGGCCTTTGCCAAGAGTCACCCCCAAATCGTATCGGAGCGCCCTCTGACAATTCCGCTTCCGTATAGAGAGCGGTGCGATATTATACCGCTTACCGTTTCCGGTTTCTGTGAACCTACCTTGCCAACGTCACTACCACGTCATTACCACGTCACTGCTACATCACCGCCGCGTCAGCGCCCCTTCCGCCACTGCTCTGACCTGCCCGCCACCTCACCATCCCCGTGGACCACTCTCAAGCCGCCACGTCACTCGATGATGTCATGCTAACATCATCCGACCTTGATCCCACCTGATGACGTCATGCTGACGTCATCCAAAAAAAAGCGCCAAATAACCCAAAAATCCATATTTTGGCCGAAAAATCGTGTTTTTCATTACTTTTGCAAAAAACGACTGTTGCACCTCTGCATGTATTTTACGACCAAACAAGCGTCAACCTGCTGAATTCGACCCAAGGACCCTTGGTGCGCCAATTCCACCTGCATTTGTGACTATTGTCGACAGTTTACCAGGTATTTATCCCAGTCATTCCCTCTACGCCTGGTTTTATCCTGCATTCTCCAACAATAGCTTAAAGAGTAAGAAAACACTGTGTTTACCGGTAAATCCCCTGTGGCTAGCCTCCATTTTCGGTTGTAAAATCAAAATTCCCCGGCAGAGCCTTGTTTACCCAAGTTTTCACAAAACATACAGTTGTTTCGCGCATTCGTGAACTGAGAACCCAAGCTGCATCAATTTGCCGTGAAGAGAGTTTTTAAGGCCAAGCATTTGCCTTATCAGTGCTCTGTGCAGTGTTTCAATTGCTGCCATTGCCATTTTATCCTCTGTTCCTCAGTAAATCACCTCTCTTTCCAAGAAATACTCCTTTGTGTTGCTCTGCATAGTAACACCAGTGCATACAAACAGAATCCTAAAGTAACCATGGATGCACCAGTAGCTCCTGTAGCCTTGAATATTGCTCCATTAAATGCCCCTCAGAGAGAATTGGAATGGCAACCATTAGCAGACCTGGATTATCAAATATCAGAAGAAATGCTAATGCACAGCAAGTACCACATCCACTTGTTAAACGAATTGAAGATTAAACATGAGACTGGAACAGATGTATTGGGCATTTTGGATTCTTTCCTCCCTATCTTCAAGCTCCCTCAGGTCAACCAGTTTCCTGACCTAATCCACTTATGTGCTGACTGCTACGACGCCACTCAGAGGGCTGTGATTGACCCTTCAGGCTCAGTTGTTTTCTATGTCACCCCTGAAGCCATCAGAGAGATGCTGCACTTCAAAACTGAGAAGAAATTAGTTCCTTTATCACTGATTGATCTGATAAAGCAAGGAGCTAAATTGAAAGATGCTCAGGTCACCAAACTAAATAAATTGTACATTGACTCTGACACCGTGAAGTACCCTCCCATTTCTCATGTTTGCCTCAACCAATTGGGCAAGGACCTTGTAGACATGATCAGTCCCATTCTGGGCTATAATTCAATTGAGTTTGTTGATGAAACTGTGCTGGTGATGATGCTCATGTTTTCCCCTGGCAAGTCTCCAATCTGCTATGACTATGCCACCTACATATCTGACAAAATACATGAGCAATTGATGAACTTGTCAAGAGAAAGGGTGTTCAGATACACCTCCTACATCTACCACTTAATTTTGTATTATCAACATGAGAAATTTCATTTTGCTATGAAGAGAGTGGATGCACAAGGCAATCCAAGGTCAGTGGTTTATTGGTCCTCTGCCTTCCACTGCAGATCTTGTTCTCCATATACTTATTGTGAGTTTATAGACCTCTTCATCCACCCAGCCATGTCTCTGCTTATGAGCTCACCTCCTCCTAGACTAACTGATGAGATGCAGAGGATTCTTCAGCTGTCTAAGGTATACAGCATTGGGGATTGGTACTATTACCAAAACCACACAGTCATCAGAATATATGGGTGTGAGTTGCCCCCATACAGATTGCCCAAATATGTGCCCATGAGATTGTTTGCCCTTGAATACTTCAGGCAGTTTGGGAATGCTGATGTGCTACATTTTTCAGGCAAAGGCAAGAAAGCACAGCTCAAAGTAAGAAACCAATTATGCCAATTCATTTATAACAAAAGGGAGGAAGGTTAGCAAGAAGCAGACAGAATGCTAGAATCCCTTGGCCTATAGACCAGTTTCCTTTGGAAACCTTATGACCCCAATCACTTCATAACTTTAAGAAGGGTCAAGTATAGGCTGGCCAGTTATGACCACGTAAGGTTGCCTCACATAGGAAAATATGCAAATCAAACAAAGTGGAGGAGAGGCACCTTAGAGGAAGCTGTCACACAAGAAGAATTAAATCAAAGAGTAGTTAAAAATCTCCAAAAGACGGCTGACTTAGAGCTTTGTGCACGGATATTTGCTTTTCCAGGCACTCAAGTGGGAGCAGCTGCCTCATCCTCCATAGCACATCAGCAAGCAGCCAAAGCTATTGAGAAAACCTCTAGCAAAGGCAAGGAGAAAGAGATAGAGCCAGAGCAGCCACCTCATGAACAGGTACAGCAGCAGGAAGTGCAGCAACAGCCACAGGTACAACAGCAACAAGGGGGGCAGCAAGAAAAGGAACAGCCAGTGCAACAAGAGCAAACATCACAGGCCCCAAAATCCATTAGGCAGCAAGCTCAGGACACTCTGCCTCCTAGGCAGGAGACAACAGTGGAGGCCTCAGTCCTCCAAACCCCACAAAAGGAAGACATAAGTAGAAAGAGGGACAGAGAGACTCCCCTCACAACATCAACAACTCAAGGGGAGAAAAGACACAGAATGAATCCCCTTTCTGAGGAAGAAATGCCAATAGGGCAATCTTTGGGCATGGGCCCACCTAGCATGGAGGCATCTGCAAGTTCCTTCCAGCAGGAACAAGAGAGGACAGTGGGAGGAGAAGTCAGCTCCTCAAGCCAGCAAAGAGGAGGTGAACTGGGCATCAAGCAGCAGTTCATTGATATAAAGAAGAGGAATGAGCCCATAAGGGTACAACTATACAATCATTTGTTAAAAATGGCTCCCACTAACCAGCAGAGACTAATGTCTGCATATGATGTCCAGGAGGGCAAGATGATCATGAGCCACTTTATGCCAGCCGTGTTGCAGCCGCAGTCAGCTGCAGATTACATAAGGACCAACCTTGAGGTCCTTGCCAAGGACATCCACCCAATGGATCAAATCGAATTACATAAGCAAACGGGTGAGATGATGTATGCCTCCTTGGCAGATAAGACATTGGAGAACTACAGGCTAGAAAATAGCCTAAATAATACAGTTGCCCAACTTGAGTTGGAGAGAGCATCCTCTCAAGCAAAGGACAACAGAATCAAAGCCTTAGAGGAGATAATCATAGAACTTGGGCATGATCCCAAGGACATCAAGGCTGTACAAGCATTATTGAAATTAAGAGATGCAGATATGGCAGCACTAAGGAAAATGGTAAAAGTCCCAGCAACCATTCACCCACAAACTGGAGAAGTTGCCCAGCTGAGACATGACCAAGATGCAGCAGCTATGCTGGTGTCATTATACAAACAGCTGATCCAAACACAAGAGAAATTGGGAGAATCAGAGGTTGCATAGGCTGCACTGCAGGCAGCATTACAACAAAAAGAAGGAGGACAAACATCTCAGCCTCCTCCAGAAATAATTAACCTGGAGGAACCTCCTCAGACTACTGCTCCTCCTACTGAACAGACAGCACCATCTACATCGGCAACTGCACCAACAACAGAGCAGGCTCCAAGCCTGGATATGCAGAAGCTCAAGAATGAAATTCAGGCCTTAGAGGCCCAAATGGCAGAACTAAATGAGGCCAGGGAGAGTCTAGCTAAGCTCAATGAAAGATATGACAAATCCAAGCAGACTGTAGCAGAAAAAGGAAGGGAAATAAAGGCCCTTAAGGAGAAGATAAAGGAGCTGGAGAAGGAGCTCACACTTGACAAAGTGATAGCTGAGCTTAGGACAGTTTTATGGGCCAACATTGGCCAATCAATCACTGATCAATGGCAATACATTGAGACCATTCATGAGCAGATAGAGCTCATAGGGAAAGCACATAGGGAAATCCAGAGAGCAAGGGCATCTCTAGGCAATATGCCTGAGGTTGCCAACAGAATGATTAATGTGCTTAATAACAGAACAAGTGCTCAGCTGGCAACAATGGGAATTTCCAACAGGACTGAGACCATTTTGCTAATAAAAAGAGTCCTAACACTAAGAAGCCTGGTACAAACACTAGAAAGAAGAAGCCAGGATATGCAGACAGAGGTTAATAAATTCACGGACAAATTTGTAGCACTGCAGAACAGAGGTCTTCCTAGCTTACTGAACAGCGCAGGAAGACTACTTTCCCATGAACATTATGCCAAAAGGGTCAACACATTTGCTACAAATCAGATTACAGAAAGACCCAGCACTTCAGAAGAATCAGGGCCAGCATCAGGGCAGAGTCTCTACAACAGGGTTGAGAACCTATTTTTCATCATGAATGAGATCAAACATTTGTTTGAAGTGCCTCCAAATTTCTACAAATACACAGAGGCAGATGAGACTCTAGAGGCAATCCTGAGACATCAATTGCCCACACAGGAGGTCTAGACCAAAATGATACAGTTAATACTGTAAACCAGAGCCTGTATTCAAGTTTTTTTATTTAAATATATAAGTTATCATGCACAGGAAAATTTTGGTAAAATCAGCATGCATGGAGAAGAATGGGCTGAGCCAACTCAGTAAAACTATTTGGCCACTAAAGCAGCACTGACAGTCACAGGTGACGGGGCCGAAAAGATACAGGAGGACAGAGCCACAAATACACGTTATCCAGCATTTATAACAGAACATTCAACCGACTCAGTGGCCTCCAAAGGTCAAAAAGTCTTCTGACAGAATTGAAGAGCATTTATGTTGTATTCAAAGCTATAATAACTTCTTATCTGTTTTTCTGTACAAGTTGGTGAACATATTTATTTCTCAGATGACTCAACGCTTCAGATATTTTGTATGACCGTTTGTATATATTCCCCCTCGCATAAGTTTGCAGGGGTTGTTGTTGATTTCTCTTCTAGAGTTCTTATGCTGTAAATTTTCAGAGTATTAATACAAAAGCTGATGGAATTTCCAAATCTCTGTGTTATCTGAGGCATTCTGGTGTTTTGTTGAATGTTACAGGATTCCTGCGTACTTCATGGCACAATAAGTCTTCCTTAAAACTCTTCATTATGTGTTTTGTTATCTTTCCATAGCTCATTCATGTTTCTGTGTTTATAGTTAATGGCAAAGAAAAAGAATGGTTCCAGGATTTATTCACAGAATACCCTGAACTCAATCTATGCTGTTATAAGTGTTTTTCTTCAGTTATAGTCATAAGGTGTAATTCTTAACTGCTGCACCTCCAAACTATATCTTTCACGGTGATTGTTGCTTCAGGAATTCAAGTTTGCTCCTGTGCAATATATCTCTTTCTTACACCCCAGCTTAGTGGAAAATTCTTAATTGCTTTTCACTGGTTAAACACACTTCATAATCACAATTTCAATTTTGTTTCATGATGTATTTAAATGGCCCTGTAGTTTCAGCAACTCAACTTAATATCTCAGACAACCTGTAGCCACAGACTCCATTGCCCAATGGACTAGAACTATCTGAAGACTTCCACCTTAGGTACAGAAGACATCCCTCAACCAAAACACAAAACCAAACCCTGAATTCATAACTAGCCTAAAATCTTCACAAAACAGAGACAAACCTTAAAGAGAGAGCCCTCTCTGATTACAGTTTGGCTAGAAGCTGTAATCCAAAGATTGGTTAGTGGTTACCCCGGCCGTATTCCCTTGGGAGTCAAAGGGAACAACCTGGGTGTTAACATAATTGGCGACTCCGCTGGGGAGTTCCTCAGGATTTTCTAATTTCTGTATATTTCTTTAAGCTGCTTCAGTCAATTTTCATGCTAGCTTTAAGATATACACAGTCACTCCAAAATCTTGTCTGGCCCTTGTAGACACAAAAATATTCCAAAAAACATACTCAAAAACAAGTTCAAAAGTTGGCTCCCAAGAAGAATCCGCGATATACAAGGTCAAATCCTGACCCCAATCCACCAACTGTTTTTGAAAATCCTAATACAATCCCTAAAATCATTAGGAAGCAGCAAGGACAGGAAACTCTTGCTGATTTAAGTCCTGAGACAGCTTATCCAAACCCTGTTCCAACTCCAATCAAGGTTCTATTTCGATCTACCCTTGATTCCCCCAGTTCACCATCCACATCTCAAAGCCCTCCTTTCACACCTCCATCCACTGCACATATTCCCTTGACCAACACTCTAGTTTCTACCGTTCCCACTACCCCTGTTGTACCAGTCATTCATGTTATCCCAGTTTTCCCTGTCAACCCTATAAATCCTGCAAATATGGCTAATAGATATGCACCCCTGCAGTTGCCTGCTAATGCTGCAGCTCTACCTCAGGACTACCAATCCAAGATCTCATATTTTGACTCCACTGGCCCTTTCACAGCAATTCAGCATGCCAAGAGGATGCAAGACCATTTTGAGAACTATGAAATAGATGATGATAGTGTGAGAATGAGAATCTTTGTTCAGAGCCTGACAGGGGATGTAAGAACTTGGTTTAGATCACTGGCTGTAAATACCATCACAACTCCTGATGAGCTTTATCAAGCCTTTACTAACAGATGGGAGAAAAAGAAAGATCCCCTGCACATACTTGGTGAATATGATACAATCAAATGAGGTCCTCAAGAGACCATTTTGGAGTATTGTGCAAGATTCAACAACGTATATAACGCAATACCACAGAATTTAAGACCTCCTCCTGATTTAGCCTTGTGCAAATTTCCTGATGGTTTTGACCCTGATATGGCATATCAATTGAAGGAAAAAGCCCCTGAAACCCTTGAAGATGCCCAAAAGGTTGCTGTCACAGTAGAGGCTAACCTGATTGCCAAAAGAAACAGGGCAAGACTGGAAAAGAGAACCACCTTCAAAGAAGAACCCTCAGCCTTTGATCAAAAACTGGATGCAATACTCCCTGGTATGAAGAGATTGGGTGATAGAGTAGAATCAATTGACAGAAAGTCATCATGGGAAGCACCACAAAATAACCCTATCAGGAATCCCAATTTTAGGAGAAATCAAAACCCAAGCGCTGGCAAGGCCGGTTCTGATCCAGACATAAGACCTCCTTTCCAGGAAAACTATACTGAGGCATCCACTTCGAATGAGCAAACAGATGACACTCACATTAACCTGATGGGCCTGAATGATGAGCAGCACGTTTTACTGAGTCAAGAAGATCATAAGGATGATGACATTCAGCAGTTCCAAACCAGGTCAGGTGAGTCATTTGACTTTAAACAAGGATATGACACAGTTGTTTATGAAGTTCATAAGCAATACAAGCTAAGAACCAGAACTGTAAATATAACACAGCCTGAAAAAACAAAGGATAGCCAGCAGCCCAAAAGAGCCATAGTCACAGAGCCAAATGACACAACTGATTCAGTTACAAATGAAATAACCGTTCAAGAAATCACTGAACCATTGCCCTCAAAACAACAGCCTATGGCTACAACACCCTTGCACCCTAATCCAAGTAATACTCCTCAAGAGATGAGTAAGAAGGACAAGCCTCAAGATCAAGAAAAGAATCAAGAAGAAGACTTAGTGAACAAGGAAAAGGCTGTCACCCACAACACCAAGATCCCATCTGAAAGACCCTTCGACTTAGAAGCTGAAATTGGCAAATTGAAGGTAGCTATTCCTCTTTCAGAACTAGCCAAGCATGACATTTATAGACAACAAATCAAGAAGTCCCTTCAACTTACTCATAATAAAGATAATGTCAATGTGTTGGATGACACCCCAGAATTGCTTTTCGGTCCAGAGGTTGATGGAAAGATAGCAGTTACACGGATCTTACCTTTCTATGTCAGCCTGCATGTTCATGATAAGATACTACACAATGCAATGTTTGACTCAAGTGCCTCTCACAACTTGATGCCTAAATCAGTCATGGAAAGATTGAATCTAGATATTACAAGACCATATAAGGACCTATTCTCATTTGACTCCAGCCAAGTTAAGTGTTTAGGCTTAATAAAAGACTTATGTGTGTCCCTAGTTCAATACCCAAATAAAACAATTCTAATGGACGTTGTAGTTGCTGATATCCCACCCAAATATGGGATGCTGTTATCAAGATCATGGGGGGCTAAACTCCAAGGTTCCCTACAATTAGACATGTCGTATGCAACCATCTTAGTCTTTGGTCAACCCAAGAGGTTATATAGAGAGTCACTTATGAAATACATGGTCAGCAGTGAAGAAAAACCTCAAAACTTTCCCATATATGCTGTCCATTCTGATATAGATTCATATATTCTCTTCAATGATAATTCAGGTCTTACAAATGATGATGAAACCAAGACACTCAAACAAGATCAGGACATTAATGAACAAGCTGTTGCTCTAGAAATAAAGCTGATCCAATCAAGTGATGAGACTGTCCTAAAAGACAAACTAAATGAAAAACCAGAACTTCAACTCACAATCCCAGATCACAGAGAAGTTATTAAGTCTCCCCTAGAACAAGAGATCCTATGGTTCCTTGAATTTGATGGGTCAGTCAACAAATTAGGGGCAGGAGCTGGAGTTTGGATACATAATAAACAAAACAGTCATGCAGAAGGCCGAGCCTATAGGTTAAACTTCAGGTGCACCAACAATATGGCAGAATACGAAGCTCTCTTACTAGGCCTCAGACTAGTAAAATCCTTACAAGCCATAAAAGTTTCAATACTAGGAGATTCAGACCTAGTTTTCCAATAAGTAAAGGGTAATTTTGTCACCAATGACAAAAGGTTGAGATCTTATAGGTCTGCTGCTGCTGAACTACTAAAGTCCTTCACTGAATTTCAAATTACCAAAATTCCTAGAACCCATAACCTGCATGCCCATAGTTTGGCCACATTTGCAAGCACCTGTAAACTACCCTTTGAACCTAGCCATTGCTTTACAGCTGAGATTAAACACAGACCTTCTGTCCCAAACAATGTTAAAGACTGGCAAGTGTTTGAAGATGATACACAAATAAATAACTTCTTGACCTTGCAACAAGAATTTGCAGGACTAAACATTGACACTGAGGGAGCAAGTCAATCACAAATACAGAGTGAACAGAATAACAAGCCAATATCACCCAAGACAACTCACCAAATCCTACATCCAACAATTTTTAACAAAAACAACATACAAGAAATTCAACAAACCAGTTATGAAGAAATAGCTGCTACAGAGGCTGAAATCATAGAGCTGAAAGACAATTTTCTTCCAACAGGCCTAACTCCATTAGAGGACATTTTTGACTCAAATGATATCCCTAGAAAACCAAAAATGCAGCCCCTTAATGCTGCCATTGAGGAATGCAACATTGGAACTATTGAGAAGCCCAAAATAATAAAATTGTCTGCATCCTTACCTCCTGATCAAAAACCCAAATATATTGACCTCTTCAAAGAGTTTCAGGATGTCTTTGCATGGGGTTATGAGGATTTAAAATCCTATGACACCTCTGTTATCCAGCATACTATCCCTCTCAAGCCTAATCAAAAGCCATTCAAGCAGAAATTGAGAAGGATCAATCCCATGCTTCTCCCTTCAATCGAAAAAGAACTGCAAAAAATGTTTAAAGCTGGCATCATAGCACCCATCAGGTTTTCTGATTGGATTTCTAATTTGGTACCTACAAGAAAGAAAACTGGTGAGATAAGACTTTGTGTTGATCTTAGAAATCTAAACCAAGTGTCCCTCAAAGACAACTATCCCTTACCTAAGATGGATCACATTCTCCAAAGAGTGGTAGGAGCCTCAAGGATCTCATTACTTGATGGATTCTCAGGCTTTAATCAAATCCTAGTGCACCCTGATGATCAAGACAAAACTGCATTCACAACCCCATGGGGAACTTTCAAATATGTAAAAATGCCTTTTGGATTGAAAAATGCAGGGGCAACATTTCAAAGAGCAATGGATATTGCTTTTGCCAAAGAGATTCATGACTTTCTTGTCATTTATTTGGATGACCTCACACCTTTCTCAAAATCTGACCAAGAACACTTGAAGCATTTAAGGCAGATCTTCTTAACATGTAGGAAATATGGAATTTCCTTGAATCCCAAGAAGTCTCTATTTGGTTTGGAAGAAGGTAAGCTGTTAGGGCATATCATTTCAAAGGATGGCATAAGAATTGACCCAGACAGGATACAAGCTATCTTACAAATGCCCCACCCAAGAAACATCAAAGAATTGCAAGCTTTCTTAGGGAAGATCAATTTCTTAAGAAGGTTTATCCCAAACTTAGCAGAACTGATCAGATTATTGAACAACATGCTAAAGAAAGATTCAAAAGTGAAATGGACAGTAGAAGCAAATCAAGCCTTTGAAGGTATAAAATTGGCCCTTACCCAAACCCCAGTCTTAACAAATCCTCAATTTGATAGAGAATTTATCATTTTCTCTTTTGCCTCCCAGCATACTATTGTTGCTGTTTTATTACAGAAAGATGACCAAGGAAATGAGAAACCCATTGCTTTCTTTAGTAGAGCTCTTAGAGATGCACCTCTGAAATATCAGATCATGGAGAAACAAGCTTATGCTTTGGTCAAGGCCATTAAAGACTTCAGGATTTACATCCTTTATTCCCATGTTATAGCTTATGTGCCAAGTCCCATTGTGAAAGACATACTCACTCAAGAAAACTTAGAGGGCAGAAGAGGAAAATGGATTGCCAACATTTTGGAATTTGATATTGAAATAAAACCTACAAAACTAATAAAAGGGCAAGGTTTGGCCAAACTAATGACAGAAGCAAACTTCCAAGCCTTAGACATAAACCAGCTGGACAATGAACCGGAGCTGGCGACTCCAAAGATCAATGTAGCCTTTGAACAATCCCCTTGGTATTCTGATATCTGTTATGTGTTACAAAACCTGTGTGCTCCCCCAGGATTGTCCAGAACTAAATGTAGGTTCCTCAAAATGAAAGCTTCAAGATTTTGTGTTATGGATGGCAATTTGCTTTGGAAAAACAATGAGGGTATATTGTTAAACTGCCTGATTGAGAATGAGACTAACAATGTCACCAAAGAATTTCATGCAGGTGACTGTGGTGGACACTTGTATTGGAAGTCCACTGTGGACAAGATACTGAGGGCTGGTTACTATTGGCCCACTGTTTTCTCTGATGTCAAGAAATTTACCACCTCATGTCATAAATGTCAAGTGTTTGAGGGAAAGAGAAAGTTACTGCCACTTCCTTTGAGGCCTATTGCAACAGAGAGACCTTTTCAACAATGGGGCTTGGATTTCATTGGGGAAATTCACCCCTCATCTTCAGGCCAACATAGATGGATTCTAACAGCTACAGACTACTTTACTAAATGGATTGAAGCTGTTCCATGCAGACAAGCAAATGATTCCACTATCATTCAGTTCCTTGAGACCAATATTCTTTCTAGATTTGGCTGTCCTGATAAGATAATAACAGACAATGCTGCTACCTTCAGATCTAAGAAGATGGTGAATTTCTGCCACAAATTTCACATTACCTTGGGCCATTCTACTGCATACTATCCCCAAGGAAATGGCCTTGCTGAATCATCAAATAAAAGCCTTGTAAACATCATAAAGAAGGTGTTGGAAGAAAATAAGAAGAATTGGCATAAGAAGCTTGTCAATGCCCTATGGGCAGATAGACTAACAACCAAGAGATAAATTGGGATCAGCCCATATGAATTAGTCTATGGATTAGAAGCCAAATTTCCTTCATCACTAGGGATCCCTGTCATGAAACTTCTTCAAGAAAGCCAGGCAGAACCAAATGATGTGCAAAGAAGGGTAAATCAAATTATATGTTTGCAGCAAACTAGAGACCAAGTCTATCACAGAGTTCAAGTTTTACAAGAAAAGTTAAAGAAAGCCTTTGACAGAAGGTCTAAGGCTGAAGATTTCAACATAGGTGATAAATTCCTAAAGTGGGATTCAAGAAGGGAAGATAAGGGAAAACATGGAAAATTTGATTCCCTTTGGAGAGGACCATTTGCTGTTCAAGCAGTACAAGGAAACAATACTTATTTCCTTAAAAGTCTTGATGAAGATGATTTGGATGAAGGTCCTGTAAATGGCAGGATGTTGAAGCACTATTTTGACTACTATCCATAACTGCAGCCTAAGTTTCCCTTGTACATATTCAGGTGTATATATTACTTTCGGTTAACATGTAAAAATGCAGTTTCTCAAGTTTTATTAGTTATCAGCAAAAGGCAAATAAGTTCAGAGATTTACCAAGATGGGAAGAGCACAATTTTGGGATTTCAAAGAGGAATACTCCAAGTTTTGATACAAGAAGTCAAGGGCCAAGGCATTCTGACCTGCTGTTCTTGGTTTTTCAAATGGAAAAACCATCCCCATGTGGAGCCACTGTTAGCTACCTATACCAATAGGTTTCATATTTCATGATTGGCAAAGAAAGGTCCAAATATGCTCTGCTTTGGTGATGCAAAGATCCCATATTTTCAAGGAAAGGCAACATGTGTATATAGCTGGATGTTGTCTCAATTTTGATGGATGGTCCAACAGCCTAATCTGGATCATGCCATGTTTCAATTTTTTGGTGTAGAATAGAAAAAGAAGTCTGTCCAAACTGTTTAATCTTGGCAGACCAGTAGCTAGGTAGAGAAGTAAGGTTCCCAACTGCTTAATCTGGGACGTTGGAAGCAATAAGGGTAGCCTGAGATAGAGAATCAAAAGAAAAAGCCAAAAGAAAAGAAAAGGCACATAAGGGTCTGCAAGTCTAAGTGCACCCTCCATGAAGAAACAAAAAATGCTAGGCAAGTAGATGGGTAGGCAGATGGGGTTGCAGAAATGTTATTACTTTCAAATGAGTTCTGTTGGTCTGGCATAAAGGAACATCAGTGGATAGAGAATCTCCTCTTCTCCATCATGTTGCAGCAAAGCAAAGGAGCATGACTAACTCCCTTTTCTCCCCTTTCACATTCATTACTAACATCCCTTCATCAGTTGTGTTCATGAAAGAATTTAAGGTTTTATGTTGGTTCTTATTCCTTTAAAAGCCACATTTCTTGTCTAAAATTCTTTTCATTTTGATCTACTCCCTAAGCTAAGTTTTTTTTATATAAACTTAGTGATATCACTCCTCATTCACCTCTTCCATTCATATTAACCCCTAACTTCTTATTATCTAAATCCCCTATGTTACCCTTTCCCTATTATTATAAACACTATGGTGTATAAACCCCAAGCATTCTATATATATCCCTTCCCCCTTAGCATTATAGCCATATGTTCACAGTCAGGGATTAAATTGACATCTGGTCAGTTTAAGAACCCAAACCCTACCCCTCTTCCCCCTTCAGAAGTTATCTAAACCATTAACCCCTTCATTTGCTAAAGAACCTTGTAAAAAAACCCCATTTTCACCCCTAACCCACTTCATTTGCAAAATATACATAAAAACCCACTTTTCCCATTTTACCCAAAGTATTGGCGTAATGCGCGTTTTGATAAAATACATTGAAAAGTCATACAAATTCGCCAAAGTCCACAGTCCCGCTGGGCGCGCTTTTCAAGCAAATATATTATTTTAATCCCCGCCCACGTCCATATCAACCTGGCACCTTAACGATCCGTCGACCGTCGGATCTGGCCCTTTTCATCCGACGGCTCTCATGCATTTCGGACCGGGCCCGACGTCCGTAAGTTACCTTCTGAAATTTGTCAGAGGGTGACGTCAGGCCTCTGCCACGCGTCACCCCCAAATCGTATCGGAGCGCCCTCTGACAATTCCGCTTCCGTATAGAGAGCGGTGCGATATTATACCGCTTACCGTTTCCGGTTTCTGTGAACTTGCCTTGCCAACGTCACTACCACGTCATTACCGCATCACTGCTACATCACCGCCGCGTCAGCGCCCCCGTCCGCCACTGCTCTGATCTGCCCGCCACCTCACCATCCCCGTGGACCACTCTCAAGCCGCCACGTCACTCGATGACGTCATGCTGACATCATCTGACCTTGACCCCACCTGATGACGTCATGCTGACGTCATCCAAAAAAAAGCGCCAAATAACCCAAAAATCCATATTTTGGCTGAAAAATCGTGTTTTTCATTACTTTTGCAAAAAACGACTGTTGCACCTCTGCATGTATTTTACGACCAAACAAGCGTCAACCTGCTGAATTCGACCCAAGGACCGTTGGTGCGCCAATTCCACCTGCATTTGTGACTATTGCCGACAGTTTACCAGGTATTTATCCCAGTCATTCCCTCTGCGCCTGGTTTTATCCTGCATTCTCCAACAATAGCTTAAAGAGTAAGAAAACACTGTGTTTACCGGTAAATCCCCTGTGGCTAGCCTCCATTTTCGGTTGTAAAATCAAAATTCCCCGGCAGAGCCTTGTTTACCCAAGTTTTCACAAAACATACAGTTGGTTCGCGCATTCGTGAACTGAGAACCCAAGCTGCATCAATTTACCGTGAAGAGAGTTTTTAAGGCCAAGCATTTGCCCTATCAGTGCTCTGTGCAGTGTTTCAATTGCTGCCATTGCCATTTTATCCTCTGTTCCTCAGTAAATCACCTCTCTTTCCAAGAAATACTCCTTTGTGTTGCTCTGCATAGTAACACCAGTGCATACAAACAGAATCCTAAAGTAACCATGGATGCACCAGTAGCTCCTGTAGCCTTGAATATTGCTCCATTAAATGCCCCTCAGAGAGAATTGGAATGGCAACCATTAGCAGACCTGGATTATCAAATATCATAAGAAATGCTAATGCACAGCAAGTACCACATCCACTTGTTAAACGAATTGAAGATTAAACATGAGACTGGAACAGATGTATTGGGCATTTGGGATTCTTTCCTCCCTATCTTCAAGCTCCCTCAGGTCAACCAGTTTCCTGACCTAATCCACCTATGTGCTGACTGCTACGACGCCACTCAGAGGGCTGTGATTGACCCTTCAGGCTCAGTTGTTTTCTATGTCACCCCTGAAGCCATCAGAGAGATGTTGCACTTCAAAACTGAGAAGAAATTAGTTCCTTTATCACTGATTGATCTGATAAAGCAAGGAGCTAAATTGACAGATGCTCAGGTCACCAAACTAAATCAATTGTACATTGACTCTGACACCGTGAATTACCCTCCCATTTCTCATGTTTACCTCAACCAATTGGGCAGGGACCTTGTAGACATGATCAGTCCCATTCTGGGCTATAATTCAATTGAGTTTGTTGATGAAATTGTGCTGGTGATGATTCTCATGTTTTCCCCTGGCAAGTCTCCAATCTGCTATGACTATGCCACCTACATATCTGACAAAATACATGAGCAATTGATGAACTTGTCAAGAGAAAGGGTGTTCAGATACACCTCCTACATCTACCACTTAATTTTGTATTATCAACACGAGAAATTTCATTTTGCTATGAAGAGAGTGGATGCACAAGGCAATCCAAGTTCAGTGGTTTATTGGTCCTCTGCCTTCCACTGCAGATCTTGTTCTCCATATACTTATTGTGAGTTTATAGACCTCTTCATCCACCCAGCCATGTCTCTGCTTCTGAGCTCACCTCCTCCTAGACTAACTAATGAGATGCAGAGGATTCTTCAGCTGTCTAAGGTATACGGCATTGGGGATTGGTACTATTACCAAAACCACACAGTCATCAGAATATATGGGTGTGAGTTGCCCCCATACAGATTGCCCAAATATGTGCCCATGAGATTGTTTGCCGTTGAATACTTCAGGCAATTTGGGAATGCTGATGTGCTACATTTTTCAGGCAAAGGCAAGAAAGCACAGCTCAAAGTAAGAAACCAATTAGGCCACTTCATTTATAACAAAAGGGAGGAAGGTTGGCAAGAAGCAGACAGAATGCTAGAATCCCTTGGCCTACAGACCAGTTTTTTTTGGAAACCTTATGACCCCAATCACTTCATAACTTTAAGAAGGGTCAAGTATAGGCTGGCCAGTTATGACCACGTAAGGTTGCCTCACATAGAAAAATATGCAAATCAAACAAAGTGGAGGAGAGGCACCTTAGAGGAAGTTGTCACACAAGAAGAATTAAATCAAAGAGCAGTTAAAAATCTCCAAAAGATGGCTGACTTAGAGCTTTGTGCATAGGTATTTGCTCTTCCAGGCACTCAAGTGGGAGCAGCTGCCTCATCCTCCACAGCACATCAGCAAGCAGCCAAAGCTACTGAGCAAACCTCTAGAAAAGGGAAAGAGAAAGATATGGAGCCAGAGCAGCCACCTCATGAACAGGTACAGCAGCAGGAAGTGCAGCAACAGCCACAGGTACAACAGCCACAAGGGGGGAAGCAAGAAAAGGAACAGCCAGTGCAACAAGAGAAAACATCACAGGCCCCAAAATCCACCGTGCAGCAAGCTCAGGACACTCTGCCTCCTAGGTAGGAGACAACAGTGGAGGCCTCAGTCCTCCAAACCCCACAAAAGGAAGACATAAGTAGAAAGAGGGACAGAGAGACTCCCCTCACAACATCAACAACTCTAGGGTAGAAAAGACACAGAATGAATCCCCTTTCTGAGGAAGAAATGCCAATAGGGCAATCTTTGGGCATGGGCCCACCTAGCATGGAGGCATCTGCAAGTTCCTTCCAGCAGGAACAAGAGAGGACAGTGGGAGGAGAAGTCAGCTCCTCAAACCAGCAAAGAGGAGGTGAACTGGGCATCAAGCAGCAGTTCATTGATATAAAGAAGAGGAATGAGCCCATAAGGGTACAGCTATACAATCATTTGTTAAAAATGGCTCCCACTAACCAGCAGAGACTAATGTCTGCATATGATGTCCAGGAGGGCAAGATGATCATGAGCCACTTTATGCCAGCCGTGTTGCAGCCGCAGTCAGCTGCAAATTACATAAGGACCAACCTTGAGGTCCTTGCCAAGGACATCCACCCAATGGATCAAATCGAATTACATAAGCAAACGGGTGAGATGGTGTATGCCTCCTTGGCAGATAAGACATTGGAGAACTACAGGCTAGAAAATAGCCTAAATAATACAGCTGCCCAACTTGAGTTGGAGAGAGCATCCTCTTAAGCAAAGGACAACAGAATCAAAGCCTTAGAGGAGATAATCATAGAACTTGGGCATGATCCCAAGGACATCAAGGCTGTACAAGCATTATTGAAGTTAAGAGATGCAGATATGGCAGCACTAAGGAAAATGGTAAAAGTCCCAGCAACCATTCACCCACAAACTGGAGAAGTTGCCCAGCTGAGACATGACCAAGATGCAGCAGCTATGCTGGTGTCATTATACAAACAGCTGATCCAAACACAAGAGAAATTTGGAGAATCAGAGGTTGCACAGGCTGCACTGCAGGCAGCATTACAACAAAAAGAAGGAGGACAAACATCTCAGCCTCCTCCAGAAATAATTAACCTGGAGGAACCTCCTCAGACTACTGCTCCTCCTACTGAACAGACAGCACCATCTACATCGGCAACTGCACCAACAACAGAGCAGGCTCCAAGCCTGGATATGCAGAAGCTCAAGAATGAAATTCAGGCCTTAGAGGCCCAAATGGCAGAACTAAATGAGACCAGGGAGAGTCTAGCTAAGCTCAATGAAAGACATGACAAATCCAAGCAGACTGTAGCAGAAAAAGGAAGGGAAATAAACGCCCTTAAGGAGAAGATAAAGGAGCTGGAGAAGGAGCTCACACTTGACAAAGTGATAGCTGAGCTTAGGACAGTTTTATGGGCCAACATTGGCCAATCAATCACTGATCAATGGCAATACATTGAGACCATTCATGAGCAGATAGAGCTCATAGGGAAAGCACATAGGGAAATCCAGAGAGCAAGGGCATCTCTAGGCAATATGCCTGAGGTTGCCAACAGAATGATTAATATGCTTAATAACAGAACAAGTGCTCAGCTGGCAACAATGGGAATTTCCAACAGGACTGAGACCATTTTGCTAATAAAAAGAGTCCTAACACTAAGACGCCTGGTACAAACACTAGAAAGAAGAAGCCAGGATATGCAGACAGAGGTTAATAAATTCACGGACAAATTTGTAGCACTGCAGAACAGAGGTCTTCCTAGCTTACTGAACAGCGCTGGAAGACTACTTTCCCATGAGCATTATGCCAAAAGGGTCAACACATTTGCTACAAATCAGATTACAGAAAGGCCCAGCACTTCAGAAGAATCAGGGCCAGCATCAGGGCAGAGTCTCTACAACAGGGTTGAGAACCTATTTTTCTTCATGAATGAGATCAAACATTTGTTTGAAGTGCCTCCAAATTTCTACAAATACACAGAGGCAAATGAGACTCTAGAGACAATCCTGAGACATCAATTTCCCACACAGGAGGTCTGGACCAAAATGATACAGTTAATATTGTAAACCAGAGCCTGTATTCAAGTATTTTCATTTAAATATATAAGTTATCATGCACTGGAAATTTTTGATAAAATCAGCATGCATGGAGAAGAATGGGCTGAGCCAACTCAGCAAAACTATTCGGCCACTAAAGCAGCACTGACAGTGACAGGTGACAGGACCGAAAAGATACAGGAGGACAAAGCCACAAAGACACGTCATCCAGCATTTATAACAGAACATTCAACCGACTCAGTGGCCTCCAAAGGTCAAAAAGTCTTCTGACAGAATTGAAGAGCATTTATGTTGTATTCAAAGTTGTAATAACTTCTTATCTGTTGTTCTGTACAAGTTGGTGAACATATTTATTTCTCAGATGACTCAACGCTTCAGATATTTTGTATGACCGTTTGTATATATTCCCCCTCGCATAAGTTTGCAGGGGTTGTTGTTGATTTCTCTTCTAGAGTTCTTATGCTGTAAATTTTTAGAGTATTAATAGAAAAGCTGATGGAATTTCCAAATCTTTGTGTTATCTGAGGCATTCTGGTGTTTTGCTGAATGTTACAGGATTCATGCGTACTTCATGGCACAATAAGTCTTCCTTAAAACTCTTCGTTATGTGTTTTGTTATCTTTCCATAGCTCATTCATGTTTCTATGTTTATAGTTAATGGCAAAGAAAAAGAATGGTTCCAGGATTTATTCACAGAATACCCTGAACTCAATCTATGCTGTTATAAGTGTTTTTCTTCAGTTATAGTCATAAGGTGTAATTCTTAACTGCTGCACCTCCAAACTATATCTTTCACGGTGATTGTTGCGTCAGGAATTCAAGTTTCCTCCTGTGCAATATATCTCTTTCTTACACCCCAGCTTAGTGGAAAATTTTTAATTGCTTTTCACTGGTTAAACACACTTCATAATCACAATTTCAATTTTGTTTCATGATGTATTTAAATGGCCCTGTAGTTTCAGCAACTCAACTTAATATCTCAGACAACCTGTAGCCACAGACTCCATTGCCCAATGGACTAGAACTATCTGAAGACTTCCACCTTAGGTACAGAAGACATCCCTCAACCAAAACACAAAACCAAACCCTGAATTCATAACTAGCCTAAAATCTTCACAAAACAGAGACAAACCTTAAAGAGAGAGCCCTCTCTGATTACAGTTTGGCTAGAAGCTGTAATCCAAAGATTGGTTAGTGGTTACCCCGGCCGTATTCCCTTGGGAGTCAAAGGGAACAACCTGGGTGTTAACACCAGTATTTCCTCATCAAGGATTGAAAACCATTCAACATCAATGTGCATAAGGAAAGTCCAAACTTTTACTAGTAAGTTCCAACCAAGCAAAGAAATTGATCAATTCTAGCAAGAAGTATGTTTTACTATTTTTAAGAGAGAATCAATCTATAGAAGAGTCAGGATCCTAAAGAGTTATTTCCCAGGAGGGAAGTGCAGCACAAGATCCAACTATTACCGGACTCCCCAATGTCAAACATTAGGTTGTACTGGAAGTCCATTATAGAAGCAAGTGAGGTGAAGAAGGAGTTGTACAACTATTATAACAGGGTGTCATTCGAGAAAGTACCTCACCATGTGGATCACCGATCATTTTTGTGCCAAATAAGGATGGGACTTGGTGGATTTCTATTGACTATAAGGAATTAAATAAAACTATGTTCAAGAATAGGTTACCCCTACCTAGGATAGATAATATACTGGATTATTTGTAAAAATCTAAATACTTTAGCAAACTGGACTTAAAGTAAGGATATCACTAGGTTTGATTTAGAGAAGAAGATGCATGGAAGACCACCTTCAAAGCCAAGAAAGGTTTGTATGAGTGGTTATTCATGCCATTTGGCCGATGCAATGCACCAACAATGTTTATGAGGTTAATGAATGATATATTATGCCCTTTTGTAGATTTAATTTTTAATTTCTATTTGTATAATATAATGGTGTATAGTTCTATCTAAGAGAAGCACATCTCACATTTGACATAGGTGTTAGGGACATTAAAGAAGCACCAACTCCTAGTAAATATCAAGAATTGTGAGTTTTCACAATAGTCTTTAGTGTATCTAAGGTATGTGATATGTGGAGGAGACTTGAAGATAGATCCTGCAAAGATTGAGACCATCATGAAGTGGTCGATGCCTACATATATTCCTAAGGTCAGGATTTTCTTTGGGGTAGCACAATACCTGGGGAAATTAATAACCTTTTTTCAATAGTAGCAGCACCACTCTACACCATACAGTGAGTGGTAAGAGTTTCTAGTGGGGAAAGGATCAACAAAGGTCCTTCGTGGAGTTAAAGAAGAATATCAGTCAAGCACCAGTTCTAGAATTATCAAACTTTCGTCAACCCTTCAAAGTGGGGACATATGCAAGTGGGTATGTTATGGTATCAGTCTTGATACAGGGAGGAAGGCTTGTATGCTACCATTATGAAGTATTTCATGGAAAATTCTCAACTACCATATCTATGACAAGGAGCTCTATGCTTTGGTGCAAGCTTTGAAGAAGTGGAAACACTATCTAATGGGAAAGGATATAGTAATCCACACATATCACTAGTCACTATAGTACTTGAAAGACAAGAGTAAGCTACAAAAGACTAGGATATACAAGTGGATAGAATTTCTATAATAGTTTCACTTAGTGATCAAGTATAAGAAGGGAAACAAGAAAAAGTTGGTCGACATACCTTCAAGGCCACCAACATCAAATATCATTTCCTTAGGAAATATGATGCACATGGCTCCATTCACCCATGATGCATACAAAAAAGCATATTCATAGGATGATGAATTCAAGAAACTGCTTAAGTACTATCAAAGCTAGAATCATGTGCATAATGGTGATAGCACAATTGATTTCCATCTCTAGTAGGGGTTAAAACATAGGCTAAATACGTTATGTGTTCCTAAAGGTGAGTGACACCAGTTGATTAGACAGGATCACACCTCTAAGGTTGTGTGTCACTTTGGTGTAGGGAAGGAAATAACCAACTTACAAAGGTATGTGCATTGGCTTGAGATGTAAGAACATGTAGCTAATTTCATAAGAGGATACATGCTTTGTTGTACTAGCAAGCCTAGTAACTAGAAATAAGTTATATAGCATCCCTTACATGTACTCACTCATCCTTGAGAAACCATTTCCATGGATCTTGTGGGATGCTTACATACAACCAAGAAGGGACATAACTACATGTTCATTTCAATTGATAGGTTCAACAAGATGTGTGTTCTGATGCCTTGTAAAAAGACCATCAGTGGGCAAGAATCAATGAACTTGTTCTTTGGATAGGTATGGATGCACTTTGGGATACCAAGAAGCATCATTTTAGATAGGGACACAAGTTTCTCAATGAATTTTGGACCACATTGTGGGAGAATATGGACACAAAGTTATAGAGGTATAAACATTCCATCCACATAAAGATGGAAAAATAGAAGTTTTCAATAAGAGTTTGATGCATCTTTTGAGGGGTTATAATTAGAAGCATCCAAATACTTGGGACAAAAATATAGTATATATACAACAATCTTATAATAGAGTAGTCCACACTTCTACTGGTAAGTCCCCATTTGAAAATTGTTTTAGATATTTTCCACCTTGAGCTTTAAATATTGCGTATGGGAAGCAAGGAGGAGTGAAGGAGTATCTTACAGGGTATGCCTTAAGGGTAGAAAAAGTTATTAAGAAGATCATGTAGATCCATATTTAGGTATAGTAGACACTACATAAATCACGGGAAAAAATAAAGGCCAATCATAATCAACATAGAATAGAGTGGTCGTTCAAGGTCGGAGACAAAGTATGCTTACAGTTAAACAAAGAGGGGTTATAGTGTCCTAGTAATAAAATCAAGGCTCTACAATATGGTCCCTTTGAGACACTGGAAAAGGTGGAAAATAATTCTTATAAACTTAGTCTACCACCATACATGTGCATTTATTCAATGGTGAATGTAGAGAATCTAAAACTCTATGGTCCTTCCATCCTAGATAAGAAAGAGGAACAAATCATCCCTTCTATAGAGGATTTGGCACCATTTGCTCAGGCAGAGTTGACATAAGATACAATTTTTGAGAAGAGGTCCAAAACTACAAGACTAGGGAAACATGGCCTTTGGTTTTTTAAGTTGAAAGGACAAATTCCAGGTAAGGCTAAATGGTACACGTGAGAGAAGGTGGAGGAAAAATTTGCTCACCTCATTCAGTGAAGATTTTGGGACCAAAAACCTCCCAAAATGGGGAGGTGTGATCTAGATTGGATCATTATATTTTTTTCATCCATCTTGAAGATTTTAGGGTGGAAAAAGTGGAGGAATAACCTCACATGACCAGTTTTACCAGCAAGTCCCAATCTGTCATATTGTGGGTCTGAAACCTTCCAAGAGTATTTTGAGGCATCAAACATTGTCTTGTGAAGTAATTTTTTTTCCAAAGAGCACCACTTTTTTGCACTATTATACATGTATATAACTTTCCAATAATGCAAGAATCACCTCAATTTGGATACATATACAATAGTTATGCCACTTAGAAGTTGATCTTCTTATTTTGATAACCATGACTTGAGATGATGGGACGTCAACTCCCATTATTCATGGAAAAGGGGCTAGCCACGTGATCATGCTGAAGAGTACTTTGGAAGAGTCCATATTTTATTCTAGTTGAGAGTTGAAGGATTCAAACTTAACAATTGATAGGCTATTGAGTTCTATTATAATCAGACCAATAAGAAGAAAAGGAGCTTCATTCTATTTGAGTGCATTTTGTTCCATAGATGAATGGAGTAGCCTATGATGGATAGAGAGAGATAAAACAAATAGGATTTGTGCATTGTAGTGGCCCACATGCCACATGCCTCACTTCTTTGTACTTTCATCTATTTCAATTCAGAGAAAGAGAGGAAAGAAATCTCACCTTCCAGGTGGGTTTTCTCTTGAAATTGTTTTCGAGCATATATGTTGTGTTAATTTTTGGTTTGTTGGTTTTATTTCATTGCTCTCTATTTTTTGCATATTTATAACCTCTATGCATATGCAATCCATAGTAATTGACTAATCCATAAATATAAGGATAAATCAACCCTCACAATATAGATTTTAGATTTTTTAACACAATTTTATTAGATACTTGTGATGAACTGTCCAATGGAATATCCATGGTAATTTATGGATCATATTGTATTAGAGTAGGTTTCTTTAGGTATATTGTGGGGAGTTGCAGGGGATCCAAATTGGCTAAGAAAAACTTCATAAAATATGGCTATGGTTGATGAATTTGACAATAACCCTCATGATCCCATAGGAGAAAAGATTTTGTAGCTAGAAGTAGAAGTTGTGGATACAAACCATAATTTGAGTCTTCTCATGGCAACCCTAACCAATAAGCTAGAGTTATTTGTAGAATATGGAGGTTCTAACACATAGGTTATATTGGAGGGAAAATCGGTAGATTGGGAAGAATCAAAGAGAAAATCTAAGAAAGAACCTGAAAGGGAAAAACCTAATTCGAATGTTGTGAACCATTCATTGTCCTTATTCAAAATGGAAGCAAAGGTGGACATCAAGGCATATCAAGATGATATTCACACTCTAAAGTTAAATCACTAGTTTCAACAATTATAAGTTTGCTTTAGTGTATATAATATAGAGGAAGAACAAAAGATTTCACCATTCCAACCTTAGTTGCCTCTTGTTGCTCCAAAGTAGCCACCTTTTGCTTAATAGGGTAATTTATTGCCAAGTAATCCTCTTTACAAATCCAATAAGATATGGGCTTATTTTCTTTGGCTACACCTTCTAGTTTTCCTTCTTTGGAAGTCTTCCCCTTCTCCTAGTCCTTCTTTTTCTTCTTTCTCTTATCATTATGCACCTCCTCCTTATCCTTCACATGTGTATGGTAATCAAGGACTTTCTCTTTCGCAGTGATGGTTGCTTCAAGAGTCTATACTCCTTACTTCATGACTTTCTCTTTTTCCCATGGCTGGAGATTACTGATAAAGGAATACATATCGTATTTATCATGCATATATATATGTGTGTGTGTGTGTGTGTGTGTGTGTGTGTGTGTGTGTGTGTGTGTTTCAATATGAGACCTGAGAATTCCTTATTATAGATGTGGACCTTCCCAACATGTTTTAGCTCCCTCATATGATCCCTTTTTACCCATTCTTGATTCCCTAGTTCAAATTGTATGTACAAAGCCTCTTTCAACTCTATCCAAGTCACTATTTTATCCATGATGTGACCAGATGTTAAGTCCTCAACTTATGTTCTCCACCAAAGATCTGTTGTTCCTATCAAATACATGGTTGTTGCATTGAATTTTGTCTCTTTCGAATAACCCTTCATTTGTTCCAAAATGTGTTCCACGTCCCAACATAATTTTCCAAGCAACCTAGCACTTCTAGTCCCATCATACATCTTTGGTCTTTTCAACTTCACCTTCATAGATAAACTAGTTGAAATCTACCTTGTGACCTGCTTTAATACTGCTATAGTATCTACTTGATCTCTTTTATTGATGCAAGTAATTTACCAGATCCTCGAATTCCTTCATTTGATCTTCATCCTCCTGGGGTTGTCTCACTACATAATCAGTGGAAAAGGAACCTACTTCAATGACTCCCTTAATTTCTTGGATATCTACTAAGATTTCATCAAACTCCTTTACATGGCCTTCCATTTAATTGTCTATGATCCATGTCAAGGTTCTCTCAATATCTTGGACCTTCTTGGATAGTGCCACTTCCTCCTAGTCCACTGGGTTAGACCTAGTGTTCACCATTATGACCTACTTCTTCTCAGATGTGACCCTGTCAAGCTCACTTCAAATCCCCCAAATAAAAAATGTACTAAGAACCAATAGCCAAAACCATTTTCCCACATGGAAATCCATCACATAAGTCCCCTCCCCAATAACATGCAAATGGAAAAGAAACTATCTCTAACCATTTTCCCACATGGAAATCCATCACATAAGTCCCCTCCCCAATAACATGCAAATAGAAAAGAAATAATCTCTACAATCTTCCTTTGGCTCTTACTTCTATTGATACCACCTTCATGTGGTACAACTCCTCATCACATGTATTTTCAGTTCCTTAATTTACTTGTATGTAGAGAAAAATTATCTTCTTTTATTTGTGATAGCTTTGATACAACTTGTCATGGCCCTAGGGACTCATACGATCATAAAGCACCTTTTGGGTGTGTAGAAAATCATGTATATTAACAATCTCATGTAATGTACTAAAGCACAAGACAAGAATCTACTTCTACTTTCAACCAGCGAAAGCCAATAGATAAATGAAAATAATATGAACAAGAAGAAGATAAATCAATGGCACTTAACACAAGATGTATCTGCGGAAAGCCACTACTCAAAAATGTGTTATCTGTATTGCATATATCAGAAATATGAGTGAAGATACAAAGCTTGTTCTCACTAGAACAATTCTGCACAAGTATACTCAACTCTCTCAACTCACAAAATAGCTCTTGGCCAACACTTAGCCAATTTTTCAACTCTCCAAGCCCCTAATCTCTTGCATAATTCCTAGGATGAATAGCCCGTATTTAAAGGAAATTCATGCTTCCAAAACTATGCAATCCAAACATAGGATCAATATCTTATGCATGCATGATATTTACACTCCAGTAAATAATACAATTGATAGTACATTGTCCTTGCACTCTAGTCTCAACTGGATCTTTCTCTAAACTGGCATGCATGAGTTTCTCATGAGGGAATCTTCAGTTAACTAGGTGACACTTGTGGATGCACTAGTGCACCAATTGACTGTTAAATCTCTATTAGTTCCACAAACAGTATGGTAATAATTTAACTGAACATAACTTAGTAAACTGAGTGATCTAATTTCCAACTCAATTTAAACTCATATTGGACCCCTAAAACTTAGGGAGAACATATACATGACTAAAGAAATACTTCAAACTTGAAACTCCTAAGATAATTAAGTTAATTAAACTTAATTAACTATTTACAATTTTTTACGAGAATAGAATTCGATTTTAATTCACAATTTAAATTCAAGGACAAATTTAAACTGGAATTTCTTGTTTCCCTTTCTCAACACTCCCTCTCAACAAGAAAGGGATTATCAGCTACCCCGATCTTGTCTCTGTGAAACTCAAATT
The DNA here is from genome assembly GCA_031772625.1 of Pinus tabuliformis. NCBI lineage: Eukaryota > Viridiplantae > Streptophyta > Pinopsida > Pinales > Pinaceae > Pinus > Pinus tabuliformis. Next base: position 886,196,985 of record CM062808.1, on the reverse strand, counting down.
TACATCCTGACAATGCCATTTTCAAAATGTCAGCATCTTGCTCCTCTGTGGGAATGTAATCTAACAACATAATCCACCCCAATACACAATCTCTGAGATGATGACATCAGACATGAATATACTTGGACCAATCATGAAAAACTAGATTTTCAGAGACTTTGATACAACTCTGATTATCGCAATAAGTCACAGTTGGATCCATCTACTGACCAAACAAACCAACCAGGATCTTCCTCATCTAGATGGCCTCACATGATTCCTAACTCGCATACATATACTCTACCTCTGCCGAACTAAGTGCAACCGATCTATGTTTCCTGCTATACAAAGAAACTGTTGCTGACCCAATACTGAATATCCACCCTGATGTGCTCTTCCTGTCAAATGGACTCCCTACCCAATCTTCATCGGTGAAGCCTTGAAGATTCACTCCCTCTATCCATTTGTACCATAATCCATACTGAGCAGTTCCCCTGAGGTATCTCAACACATGCTCTGCCACCTTCCAATACAACTTGGTAGGCCTAACCTTCATTTGACTAAGCTGGTTAAATGCATAGAACATATGCGGTCGTGTGTTCACCAAGTACATCAATGAACCCACAAGCTTCCTGTAAACAATAGACTCCACTTCTTCCCCTAAAGTAACATCCTTATTCCCCCGGTTACCTGCTAGAGGAGTCCCCATGGGTTTGCTTCTCTCCATGTGGAATCTCCTGAGTATCTCATTGACATACTTTCCCTTAGACACAAACAACTCCCCATATCCCTGCCATGCCTCCATGCCAAGAAAGTAATGCATGAGCCCCATGTCCTCCATCTCAAACTCTCTTGCAAGGTCCTCCTTGCAAGACTTGATCAACTGATCATCACCTGTCAATGTGAGATCATCAACATAAAGTACATTGATCAACAATTTACCTTCCACTAATATGTGGTACAGGTTCGCATCCTCTTCAGTCTTCGTGAAGCCCAACCCAGTGAAGTGGCTATCTATCCTGGTGTGCCACACACAAGGTGCTTGTTTCAGCCCAGACAATTCTCTCTTGAGTCAACACATATGCGACTCATGGTCAAAAGTCTCAAAACTTTCAGGTTGTTCTATGTACACCTCTTCCTCAATCATGCCATTAAGTGAGTTTGTCTTCACATCCATCTGATGTATCTTCCAACCCATATGTGCTGATAGTGCCAATAGAGATCTGATTGGCGAGTGATGCAGAAGCATGAGGCTTGAAGACAAAAGGCTTTGAATTTATTCCAAAAATACAATAAAAGTTTACAAGCAAAGGAGTGAGATCCTTTAGCTGTCAATTTACAAAGTTTTCTAGATAGGATTTGAGCTAGGATTTAGGGATTGATTGATTTTATAATTAATTTAGGTTGTTTAGATTCAGTTGAGATTCTTAAGGAGAATATCAACCAGATTAGATATTGTATAAGATTAGGCAGATTCGATCCATTGATTAAGGATCTGATTGTTAGAATGAAATCGTATTTATGTAAGTTCGAAATGATTGTAAAGGGATTTTGACTGCTTTGGCTTGAATAGGCAGTATAAGATTAAGTTATAGAAACTGTGTCTCTGTGTATTTGTGTATAATTGGTCAATTCCAGAGGCGTTTTATTCCTTCGAAATATCTCTGAGTTTTGTTGATTTCCAATTTGGTTTTTGAATTAGAGTATGTAAAATCTGTATTGTATTGCACAACCTTGTGTTTTCCATGTTTTGAATTAATTTGGTTATGTTCTAAAAAACAACAGAGAATATGGTTTGAGACGAGTTAAATATATAGGAGGTGTTAAGTTTGGCAAAATAGAGAAAAGAAAACCTGACAAAATCATGTTAACCCAAAGGAGTCTAGAACCATCCAATCTACAGATCCAATAGATCTAACAGTCATCACGCACCAATAAGCTCGTGCATTATTCAAGGAAGAAAAATAGTTTTATTAGTGAAGTTTTTTATCAGGTGAAGAAAAAGTGGTAATTTGTCTTTTGAAATTCCAAGCAATTCTATTTATTGAACAACATGTAACACTCGGGTGGAGAGAGAAAACCACTTTATCGGGTGGGTAAACATCGTGCAAGATCCCCGTCTAATATTGTTGTTAGCCGTTGGATCAAGTGTGATCTGATCAATGGTGGAAGATTGCCAATTATTTTTGTTGAATGGGTGTCGGATTAAAAGGTAAGATCAACGGAAGAGAGTTAACATGGAAATGTTTGTGGAAAAGCGGATGCGATAAGGAATTAACCAAAAGTTTGAATTCCTTTTGATTCCATGGAAATTGAAAGGTTGTCGTATTGCGGGCCAAATTAAGCAGTTCTGCTAATTTAGCAGAATATCCAAGTTTGGAGGTAGATGATTGATACTCCAAAGGAAATCCAAGAAGAAGTTCCGCCTAAACTTGCAGAAATCGTTTCTGGATTTGAACGATTATCCATTACACCTGCACCCAGACCACCATTTCGAGATATAAAGGGTAAGGGCCCTCTTCAGGAATAGTTGTTGAAAGTCTGGGCACCATCTGGTATACAGACTCACTTATTTGCTTCAACTCCAATATGTGCGGTTCGGAATAATAGCATGCTCTGGCTCTCGGACTTGGTGGGTCGGTCCCGCTGGCTGGTATCAGAACAACCTACTGACACTGAACAAGATCTCAAGGATCAGAAAAAGAAATCCAACATGGCTTTTAGAGTTAGAGGAAGAGGTGGTGGTCAGAGAAGAGGACGACTAGTTGCAAATGTTGAAGTGTTGGAAGCAATGCAACAGATGCAAGTTAGATTAGAAGCAATGGAAATGGGAAGAGATGCAGACGTTGGAGATGTCAGTGAACCTGAACTTGGAGTGGCAGAAGATGAGGAACCTACAAATGTAACTCCTGAAATGAGATTCTTTAAGTCAGTATTGAGATCCACATCCAAGCCTAGACTAGAAGTTTCAATCTACACAGGAAGCTTAAGCCCTGAGGAATTGATAGTCTAGATAAATGACATGGAGAAATTCTTCGATTGTGAAGAAATAGAAGAAGGAAAGAAGGTGAAGTTTGCTGTCACAAAACTAAAAGGACATGTAGCACTTTGGTGGGATGGAGTGCAGGCAGAAAGAAGAAGACTTGGAAAACAACCAATTAAGAATTGGAACTGGATGGTGGAAAAATTGAAAAGTAAGTTTTTTCCAAGTGATTATCGTAAATGTTATTTAGACAAATGCATAATCTTAGACAGAGGTATATGACAGTAAAGGAATACACAAAGGAATTTTACAAAGTGAGGATAAGATCTGGATAAATTCAAGATACAAATGAGAAGGTTGCAATGAATGGTCTTAGAATGGACATTCAAGATGAGATAAGTGTACTGTCTCCTAAAACAGTAGAAGAGGCTTATCAGATGGTACCGAAGGCTAAAGAAAAACTCATGAGGAAGTAGTCTGCCAAAAATAGAGGTACTTTTCGAGGAAGGGGAAGTCAAGGTGCTAGAGGAAGATCTAAAACACCTAGAGATGGAGCTAGAAGTAGCTCAAGTCAGCATGTACCCACAGGAGATGATGCAAGTGGCAAATGGAGTTTTACCAGAGGAAGAGGAGGCAAAGGTAGAGGAAGAGAAATTAGATGTTACAGATGTAACAAGCTAGGACACAAAGCTTATGAGTGCCCAAAAAATATAGGAATGAATCAGAGGAATGCAATTGTTGCAAAAACTGAAGAGGAAACAACAAAGGTAATAAAAGAAGAGAATGTGCCAGAGAAAGGGGAATCTTTGGTACTCAACAAAAAAATTTTAAAACCAACTAAGGAAACTGTTGAACCAGCACAAAGGAAAACCTTGTTCAGGATAGTGTGAAAAGTTCAAGGAAAATGTTGTCAAATGATAGTCGATAGTGGCAGCACTGATAATTTGGTCTCTACATAAGTAGTGGAGAAGTTGAAATTGAAGACAAGGAAACATCCAACACCTTACAAGGTATCATGGCTTCAAAAAGGACATCAGTTGTTAGTAAATGAACAGTGTGAAGTGGAGTTGCAGTTGGGGAAGTACAGAGACAAAATTCTGTGTGATGTGATGCCTATGGATGTATGTCACATATTGTTGGGTAGACCTTGGCAGTATGATAGAGGAGCTATGCATGATGGAAAGAAGAACACATACAAATTTAGCAAAGATGGTGTCAATCATACATTGTTGCCAATGGAAGAAGAGGATACATCAAAGAAACTTGATCCAAAGACCCTTTTGCTGAGTGGAAAGGAGTACTTGCAGTAGATGGAAGAAGATGAGGTAAGTTTTGCATTGGTTTTCAAACCCAAGGTAATAATTACTTCCACAAAAGTTTCTGATTTACCAATTGAAATTCAAGAGATGCTGGACAGTTATTGTGATATCATTGTAGATGATTTTCCTGATGAGTTACCACCCATTAGAAAAATCATTCATCACATAGATTTTATTCCAGGAGAAAATCTACCTAATAAAGCAGCTTACAGGATGACTCCCACAGAGAATGAAGAGATCAGGAAACAGGTTCAGGAACTGTTAGACAAGGGACTAATTAGAGAGAGTTTGAGTCCTTGTGCAGTGCCAACAGTGTTGAGCCCAAAGAAAGATGGAGGCTGGAGAATGTGCACTGATTCAAGAGAAATCGGTAAGATAACAACCAGGTACAACTTTCCTTTACCTAGAATCGAAGATTTGATGGATTGTTTGAGTGGAACAAGATATTTTACAAAGTTAGATTTAAAAAGTGGTTATCTTAAAATTAGAATTAGAGAGGGAAATGAGTGGAAAACTCCTTTTAAGACCAATGAAGGATTGTATGAATGGATGGTAATTCCTTTTGGATTGTCGAATGCCCCAACTACATTTATGAGGCTCATGAATGAATTTTTGAGAGAATTTATTAGTAAATTCATAATAGTATTCCTAGATGATATATTAGTTTACAATAGATCTAAGGAGGAGCATATGAGACATCTAAATCATGTCTTACAGAAGATACAAAAAGAAAAGTTACTGATAAATTTAAAGAAATGTTCATTCATGAAGGAAGAATTTGTATATGTGGGCTTTGTCGTTTCTGTTGATGGGTTAAAGATGGATCCAGAGAAGATCAAGGCTATTATGAAGTGGCCTTCACCAAAAGGTGTCTTTGAGTTAAGAAGTTTTCATGGTCTTGATAGTTTTTATAGAAAATTCATAAGGAATTTTAGTAAGTCAATGCTTCTATTATTGACACTTAATGGGGACAGACAACCATTTAAATGGATTGTTGAAGCAAGAAAGAAATTTGTTCTGTTGAAGAGAAAGATTACTGAGAAGCCTATTTTGATTTTGCCTGATTTTAATAAACCTTTTCAAGTGAAGTGTGATGCCAGTGAAGAAGCCATTGGAGCTGTTTTGAGTCAAGAGGACATGCCTGTAGCTTATTTTAGTGAAAAGTTGAATGAGTCAAAGAAGAAATATTCTTCTTATGACAAGGAGTTTTATGCAGTGGTGCAGTCTTTGAAGAAGTGGAGACATTACTTGATGTCCAAGGAGTTCATACTATATTCAGATAACCATGCATTACAGTACATTATGCAACAGCCAAAGCTTAACCAAAAGCATGCAAAATGGGTAGAATACCTTCAAAGTTTTAATTTTGTGTTAAAACATATAACTGGTCAATCAAACAAAGTAGTAGATGCCTTAAGTAGAAAAAGAATTTTAGTTCAAGAAAGTCAAATTCAAGTGTTGGGTTTTGATTTTCTTAAAGAGTTATATGAGAAAGATCTAGATTTTAAAGAGGCATTTGAAGCTTGTAGAAATCCTATTTTGTTAGACAGAAGCAAGTGGCTGGATTATTTCCTACAAGAGGGACTATTGTTTAAAAGAAATCAGTTGTGCATACCAAATTGTTCTATGAGAGCAAATTTGATTAAGGAGAAACATAGTGGTGGATTGGGAGGACATTTTGGTGCAGACAAGACTTATGAGCAGTTGAACCGATTTTATTTTTGGCCAAAGATGAGAGCTAAAGTGGAAAAGTATGTGAAAAATTGTAAATTTTGTCAGTATGCAAAGGGAAGGAGCCAAAACACAGGTTTGTATGTTCCATTACCTATTCCAGATAGGCCTTGGGATATGGTAAGTATGGACTTTGTTTTGGGTTTACCAAAAACTCAAAGGGGAAATGATTCAATTTATGTTGTGGTTGACATATTTTTAAAAATGGCACATTTTATTCCATGTTATAAAACCAGTGATGCTACTCACATTGCTAATCTGTTTTTTAAGGAGATTGTAAGATTACATGGGTTACCTAAGAGAATTGTTTCAGACAGAGACACCAGATTTGTTGGAAATTTCTGGAGGACATTGTGGAAGAATCTTGGAACTAAACTGAGTTTCAGTTCTACTTATCATCCTCAAACTGATGGACAGACTGAAGTTGTAAACAGAAGCTTGGGTAATCTTCTGAGAAGTCTTGCAGGTGAACATCCAAAATAGTGGGATCAAGTATTGGCATAGGCAGAATATGCTTATAATGATTCTCCTAATAGGAGTACAGGGCAGAGTCCATTCCGTATAGTTTATGGAATGCACCCAAGAGGGGTGTCTGAATTGAGAGACTTGGGAAAAGTTGAAATGAGAAGTGCTAAAGAAGAAGATTTTGCTATAGAAGTTCAAGCAATACATGAATAGGTAAAACAAAAATTACAAGAAAACAACATAAAATACAAGAGCAGAGCAAATTTGAAGAAAAGAGAAGTAAATTTTGAGGCTAGAGATTTGGTTTTGGCACACCCGAGGAAAGAAAGATTTCGAAAAAGGGAGTATAACAAGCTAAAGTTTAATAAAATTGGACCATGCAGAGTCTTGAGGAAATTTTCTGCAAATGCATATGAAATTGAATTGCCCCCTGATATTGGAATATCTCCAATTTTCAATGTTGTTGATTGGTATAGGTATGAGAGTGGAAATGCAGATGACACAGCAGAGGATCAAGAAGAACAAGAGATTGATTGGGTAAAATATTTACCTATAGCAAAAGAATTGAAGCCAAAGAGGATTTTGGAAAATAAATTATTGAAGAAGACAAGAGGATGGGAGTATTTTCAGTATTTGGTCAAATGGAAGGATGAACAAATTGTTGAAGCTACTTGGATGACAGATGCCATGCTACAGAAGTTGGGCAGTTCTATAGAAGAGCTCATGGATAGGAGCCCATGAAGAGTTTTGTCCTCGGGAGTCTGATGCAGGAGCATGAGGCTTGAAGACAAAAGGCTTCGAATTTATTCCAAAAATACAAAAAAAGTTTACAAGAAAAGGAGTGGGATCCTTTAGCTGTCAATTTACAAAGTTTTCTAGATAGGGTTTGAGCTAGGATTTAGGGATTGAGAGATTTTATAATTAATTTAAGCAGCTTAGATTCAATTGAGATTCTCAAGGAGAATATCAACCAGATTAGATATTGTCTAAGATTAGGCAGATTCGATCCATTGATTAAGGATCTGATTGTTAGAATGAAATGGTATTTATGTAAGTTCATAATGATTATAAAGGGATTTTGACTGATTGGGGTTGATTAGTCCGTATAAGATTAAGCTACAGAAACTGTATCTCTGTGTATTTGTGTATAATTGGTTAATCCTGAAGGCGTTTTATTCCTTCGAAATATCTCGGAGTTCTGTTGATTTCCAATTTGGTTTTTGAATTAGAGTATGTAAAATCTGTATTGTATCGTACAATCTTGCATTTTCCATGTTTTGAATTAATTTGGTTACGTTCTAAAAAAAATAGAGAATATGGTTTGAGACAAGTTAAATATATAGGAGGTGTTAAGTTTGGCATAACAGAGAAAAGAAAACCTGACAAAATCGTGTTAAACCAAAGTAGCCTAGAATCACCCGATCTATAGATCCAATAGATCTAACGGTCATTGCGCACCAATAAGCTCGTGTGTTAGTCAAGGATGAAAAACGGTTTTATCAGTGAAGCTGTTTATCGGGTGAAGAAAAAGTGGTAAGCTGTCTTTTGAAATTCCAAGAGATTCCATTTATTGACCGACACGTAACACTCAGCTGGAGAGATAAAACCACTTTATCGGGTGGGTAAACATCGCAAAAGATCCCCATATGATATCATTGTTAACTGTTGGATCAAGTGTGCTTTGATCAACAGTGGAAGATCGCCGATTAGTTTTGCTGATCGGGTGAACCAACAACCGTCAGATTGAAAGGTAAGATCAATGGTGGAGAGTTAATGCGACAATGTTTGTGGAAAAGCCGATGTGATAAGGAATTAACCAAAAGTTTGAATTCCTTTTGATTCCATGGCAATTGAAAGGTTGTCATATTGCGGGAAAAATTAAGCAATTCTGCTAATTTAGCAGAATAGCCAAGTTTGGAGGTAGATGACCGATACTCCAAAGGAAATCCAAGAAGAAGTTCCACTTGAACTTGTAGAAATCATTTCTGTATTTGAACAGTTATCCATTACACCTGCACCCAAACCACCAACGAGTACCTTGCAACAAGAGAAAATGTCTCATCATAGTAAATCCCCTCTACCTGTGAAAAGCCACGGGCCACAAATCTAGTGTTATTCTTCTCCACACTACCATCTGCAACTTTCTTTACCTTGTAACGCCAACAGGAGCTCACCACTGACTTGTCCTGTAGTCTCAGGACCACATACCAAACATTGTTACGAACTATGGAGTTATACTCCTCCACCATGGCATCAACCCAAACTAGCTGATGTATTGCTTCCTTAAAGGAAGATGGCTTTGTCACAACACATTCACCCAAAAGAGCCATGTATCTAGTGTACCTCTCAGGCTACCTCCTCTTCCTGCATTAAGAAGTGGGTGCTCCCACATTCTCCCGTGCATCATCCAACAATCTGTCAGCCTCTCTGGTGCCCTTTTTTCCCTCTTTGGAAGACTATTCCTAAGTGGATGTCTCCACTCCTGGATCCTCTGCATGTGGCTTCCCCACATCAATTTGAGGTTCCTCAACCTTAGGAGCTAAAATATCCTCATATGCATATAGCTCAAGCTCCCTCTCAAGGGAAACGTGCATGGCCTTCTCCTCATCGAATCTGACATCCCTACGAAACATTGTCATCATGTTGGTCAGAAAGTACACCCGATATTTAAGGTGTATCAGTGTACCCCACAAATATCCCCAACTCTATTTTAGGCTCAAGATTCTTCCATGCATATTTGATCACATGGCAATATACTGATGACCCAAAAATCCTGAAGTGACCAACATCTGGCCTCTTACTGGAATAAGCCTCCTCTAGTGTCTTCATCTCAAGTATCCGATGTGGCCTACAATTCTGAACATAAACCGTTGTCTTGCATGCCTCATCCCACAAGTGTAGTGGTAGGCCTTGATCATGAAACATCACACTTGCTTCCCCTACTATGCTTTTGTTATTCCTCTTGGCCACCCCATTCTGCTGGGGGTTATGGGGTGTCGTCAACTCCCGTTTAATCCCTTCCGCTGCACAGAAGTTCTTAAACTCGTTTGAGATATACTCACCACCGTTATCACTTCGTAGAGATTTAACCTTCTTGCCTAACTCTTTCTCCACCAATGATTTAAACTCACAAAATTTTGTGAAGGTTTGATCCTTTTTTCTGCATGAAAATATCCAGCATTTACGAGAATAATCATCAACAAATATAACATAATACCTATGTTTGGTCATGGATTCTCTTGAGAATGGTCCACACACATCTGAATAGACTCTCTCTAGAATAGACTCTGCTCGACTATCTCTATCGTGAAAGGAAGACTTGGTGTATTTTCCCAAAGTACACCCCTTTCATGTATCAACTTGCTCAAGCGTACCTTTGGGAAGACCAGTAGAGATATGCTGCAATATCTTCAAATCCTAATGATGCAAGTGGCCCAATCGCCTATGCCACAACTCACCAACGTCTTAGCTCTGCACCCTTTCCGATTTTGTGCTCAAAGTAGCACACTCCTCTACCTCCATATTATAGAGATTCTTCACCCGAATCCCTATCTTCTTTACTTGACCCGTGGCTATGTGTCGAAGGAACGCCTTTCCTTTCAAGAAGATCACATCATAGCCTCTATCCTCAAGCATGGAAATGGATACCAAGTTCTTCTTCAGCCCAGACACATACATAACATTCTTCAAGGTGAGTGGAGCCCCATGCTCCCTCTAAAAAGTAATCGTGCCCAATCCAGTAACACTATACTTCCCGTCGTCACCCATCTCGATATGCATTTGGAGATCTTTCTCCTCTAGGTCACTGAATAACTCTTTATTTCCAGTCATGTGGAATGAAGCTCCACTGTCTAAGTACCATACACTTCCCATCATTTATGGAACTATGGATTCAATGAGGGAAAATTCCAATTCGAATTGAGAGGTTGCTACACAACATTTTGTCACTGTCCCTGTACTCCCCGTTCCATGATCCTGGAGGGCCTCTACAGTCAACCCAATGTTTGGCCAATTTAATTTCTTTATATTGTCAATCATAAATTATCAACTAAGGTAGGTACATTGATGAAGTACAGGTGCACTATATGTGCTAGAAGTTATTTCTTATGTTGTTATGTTCTTTTTAGGGTCTAAACTTAAGATTAATATGGATATGGTGTCGTTAATTATATTAATGTCTCAATCCATAAAGTTATTAGCTAATTTCTTAGGAGTTATTCTCTATTGAATCAGTTTATGGATGATATGAGAGTGATTCTAGATTTTACATGTGTTACACTGTTTTGGATTTTTGTCTTGAATTTTTATGCTGCAGTTCTAATTTACTAAGTGCAAGAGAAATCTATTCTATCAAAATGTAAAGGAATATTGTCTTAATTCAATTTCTAAGGAGAAGACTCTCACGCTTTTACTTATTCAATTACATCCAAACAAGACATTCAGAACAACAACTATGCTATGAAGTAAACACAATTGGACTACAATAGATAAAAAGAAAATGAAATAACCATATTGTACCAGATAAAAAGCAAATCAAATAGCAGAGTTAAACTAGGTATAAAGCAAAGGGAAGTGCTCATGCATATAACAATTCACTGGCGAACTCATCATACTGCATTTCTTCACACAAAAACAAAGTATTCAGGTAATGAAAGAAATCTAATTGCAATTAGTTAAGGACCTATTACTGGTCATAGGGGCCTTCCACGAATCATTCCACAATCTCCAATCAACGTAGTGCATACAAACATAAAACCAAGTCTATTACTTGCAAAACGAAACTTAATAAACTATTTTCAAAAATTACATCATCCGATGTGCACTCAAAACATAGTGCGGCCATAGTTTTTATAATAAGTCTTTGGAATTAATAGTATGAGAATTTTAAGCCTAAATATATTTAATTCAATTAAACTATATCGCTAAACATTCGATTTGCTATTTTTAAAGCAAATCAATAAGATTTTGTTGAAACTCAGATTTTTTCCTGGCGACAATTTGTAGTTGACTTTGGGGTTTGACTGTGATATCCTGTGATCATCTTGATGAATTAGTTCGAGGGAATAGGAAGGAATCCACTAGGGGACCATTCCTTATCCATCTGTATCTTTGTTCGCTGAGCTGAAGCTTCTAAACCTTGCAAACAATGGAGGCAACTACAGAAATCTGGATTAGCTGCAAAAACAGACCAATTCCATAGCCAAATGCATTCTTTAACAAAAAAATAGGGTATATAGACAAAAATGAAGAATAAGACATGTAATTTCTTACCTTTAACAAAACCTTGTGTCTATTGCATTATTTAGGTCATAAGTATATGAAAAGAGAGGAAATATAGGAAAAAAGGGATATCAAAGTAAGACAATCTTTGGACTCTACATTCCCCTAGGCTGGAGGTTTTGTATGTCCTCATACACTTCATCATTGTTAGTCACTTGTGCCTTCTGATCATCACCTCCAAGTTTCACTTTCTTCTTCTTTCTGGCAACTACTGGCATCCTAGGTTTTCTCATGAGAATTTTGTATTTTAAGTTGATAATCTCTCTTTGCATTGTCATGTTTTCCTTCTTCAAATTTTTGTTCTTTTTATACCACAAACTCAAATGAAGGATGAGATTGTCACTTTTTGCAATTTGGATCTCACTTTGTGCCTTCAATGCTTGATTCTCATTCTTGAGATATCTATTCAATGTTTCTAACTCAAAAATCTCTTGCTTTAAAATGTTTGAGGCTGAGGGTTCTTGTGGTTCATTTAACTGATTTCTCCCTTCTCCAGGACTTTGAATTGTTTCTTTAGTTGTTGTCTCTTTTCTTTCCAATGACTCTATATAGTCATAAATCTCTTGTTGAACAGGGTCAACACCCGAACTATGCACTGGGCTTCTTAGAGGCGATCTGCAAGGTGGTGGTGACACTCTCAGTGATGATTTTGGTGACCCTTTTGGAGAACCTTCAGGGTTTTCAATTGACTCATTCTTAGTTGGCTCATTTTTAGTTGGCTTGTTTTCCTCGAGATCAATGTATTCTATAACTTTCTAGATTGTTTGTTGCACTATGCTCAACCTTGTACTCCTCCTTAGTCCCGAGGTTTGTAATCCCTGTATTTTCCTTCTTTTAGTCTCTAATTTTTCTTCTTGAGGAAGGGTTCTAGTTTGTGGTATTTCCTTTGCTCTTTTGCTAACTTTCTTCCTTCTAAGATTTCCCTTTTTCATTCTCTGCAAAATATCCACTATGGGCAGCTCTTCTTCTGATAATTCCGAGTGAGTCTGGGGTTCTTGCTCTTTTACTACTTCTATTGTTCTCTTCCTTCCTCTAAGGGTCCTACTGCTGCTGGCTTGTTTTGGGGATCTTTCTTCAAAATGGTTCCTCACCAGAAAACTTTCCCAGTTATCCCCTATACTTTGAAGATGGAACTCAACCAATATCTTTATCAAGCCATGATGATACATGGTATTTTCTATAAACTGAATTCTCTTTTGAATGTTTGTGGACATTTTCTTGAGACTATGTAAGAGAAAATAAGGAAGATTCATCTGGTGATCTTCAAGAAAATGCATCATCATCCTAACATGGTAAAAATACATATACCCAAACCAACCCTCACAAGTGACAAATTTTTGAAGTATAAGCAATAAATTTCTCCATTTACTCTTAAGGGTTGTGCTGGGAATACCTTTCTTGAAGATAGTGGTGTCCATATTTGGATTTTTCAGGAAGACCTTCCAATCTTCTCCATTAATTCCCCTATTCTTGAACCATTTTTCCTCGCTCCTTGGTAATTCAGTAGCTTCCACGATCATGGACTCCATTATGGTGATCTTAATGTCCCCTATTTCGGCTTTAGTTCCATCAAACAAGTGTGCAAATGTCTTTCTCAATTCCTTGTGAAAACCATTGAAATTTTCAATGAACTGCAATTATTTCTTTTGCAGCAGCTCCTTGGTCTGAGGGTATCCCTCCAAGAATTTCTTCCTTGTTGGCTCGGTTCAAACAATGATCCCCATTATGGAGGATGCTTTGCCTCAAAGACTGGTTACCTTGACAAGAGAATGGTGTTGGTAGGGTTTTGCTAAGTGGCGAAAGGACAGAGTGGCTATGAAAGTTTAGAGGAGTGTAAGAACAGGTGGATTATAATAAGGGTTATTGGAATGAATTGAACCGTTGGGGTGAATTTAAAATCATGATTTAGTGATTACTTTGGCAGATTCAGAATGAGGACGTGACATGAATTTTAAGTGGTGGATTATGATGTTTTGTTATGTGACCATCACCCTTAAGTTGTAACGATTTCATTTTAATTTTCAGCAGTATTATGTCTTCTTAGTCATATATGCAATATATCAATCCCTATTGTTAAATTAAAGTAGAACATACCTGTGATCCACTTTGCTAACCATGTTTGTTATTCTGAGATCTCCTGCAGGTACTTTGCTTTGTCAGTTGTCTTTCAATTCCAATCACCAAGTGTCCCTGTGGGCTTTACAAAAAATTTTATTAGGCTGCAAAAACTTGTCGTAGCTACAGAAACTTGTCTGAGCTGTGGAAATTTGTTGATTCTACAGCTGAGAAAAAAAAAACTTTAATAAAGGAACTTTGTTATTTTCTTTTTGAAAGAAAAATTTGAAGTGCCAACAAAAATTGGTTTTCACTCTAAATTTTCTGTATAAACCTGCCAACAGCATGTTGGTTTTCATGTTTATACCTTTTTTCTTTTTTTTTCTTTTTTTATTATTATATGTATATATATACATATAATTTACTTATTATTATTTTTTTAAGAAAGTAAACTGAGTAAAAAATTCTAAGGTGGAAAAGAAGAAGAATTCTTCTTGACCATTTTCAATTCTGAATTATCTTGGAACATTTTAACAAATTCCTCTTTTGTCAATGGCTTCTCGTACAATCTGAGTCGATTTCCATTTAATAATAGAGGAATTTTCTCTTCATCAATAGTCTTGATTCTAATTACACCATTGTCAAAAACACTTTCAACTTCATAAGGTCCAAGCCAGTGTGTTTGGAATTTCCCTTGAAAATTCTTGAACTTTGAATCAAAGAGTAATGCCCAATCTCCTGGATGAAATTTCCTTTCTTTAATGTACTTATCATGCCATCTATATCTCTGTTGTTGAACCAGGCTAGTTCTCTGGAGGGCTTCTTGTCTGATTTCATCAAGTTCATTTAGTTATCTCATCCTCTGCTTTTGTTCTTATGATAAGTCAAGATCTAACTGGACTACTGTCTTATAGTTTGGATCTGGAACTCTATCGGAAGTAATACTTGCTTCCCATAAACAAGTTCATAGGGAGTATGTCCCGTAGTATTTCTCCATGTAGTTCTATAGGCCCATAAAGCTTCTAGAATATTTTCTGCCCAATCCTTTCTGTGTAGATGTACAATCTTGGTAAGGATTGCTTCAATCACCTTATTTGTGGACTCAACTTGTCCATTGGCTTGTGGATGGTATGGAGTGGACTTCCGATGTTTGATTTTTTATTGATCCACAAGCTTCTGCACTAATCTGGATGTGAATTGTGTTCCTTGATCTGTTACAATTTCTCTTGGAACACCAAAATGAGTAAAAATATCCTCAAAAAGAAATGAAACTACAACATTTTCAGTAGAAAAAGGAAGTGCTTTAGCTTCTACCCATTTAGTGACATAATCAGTACATACCAGAATATACTTCTTTTGCTTTGAAGGTGGGCTGATTGGTCCAACAAAATCTAGTGCCCACTTCTCAAATGGTTTGATGAGTACCTGTGGTTGCAGTGGAATTTCATTTGAAAGAGTGGGTTTTCCCATTCTTTGACAACTATCGCATCTTTTAACATATTCTTTGGTGTCCTTGAAAATGGAAGTCCAATAATATCCTAAAATCCATATTTTGTAAGGAGTCTTTCTGTCAGAAAAATGTCCCCCACATGGCTCATTGTGGCAACATTTAAGTATTTATGGTATTTTGTCCTCTTGAACACATCTTCTGATGATGAGATCTGGTCCTATCTTGTATAACTCTTCATTTATCCATGAATAAGATGTGCCATTGTGGACTATTCTTCTCTTTTTACTAGGAGATAAATGAAATGGAATTTTTCCTGTAGCTAAATAGTTAGCAATATCTGCATACCAAGGTGATTTAGTAGATACTGCAAAAAGATATTCATCAGGAAATTTATCCTCTACGGGTTGATCATTATTTTCATTTTGTATTCTAGATAAAAATTCAGCAATTGTATTCTGCTTTCCTGGCCTATCTAGAATGGTTATGTTGAATTCTTGTAACAGTAAGAGCCATCTGGTTATTCTTCCATTAGTGACTGGTTTATTCATTACGTATCTAATGGAAGAATGGTCTGTGTGAATAAAATATTCATAGCCAGTTATGTAATGTCTGAGTTTGTTAATGGCATGAACTACAGCTAAAAATTCCTTTTCAGTTACAGTATAATTTAACTCTGTAGGAGTTAAATTTTTACTAGTATAATAGATTGCATAAGGAGTAAGATCTTTCTGTCCCAACAAAGCTCCTAACATCCGTTGAGATATGGGAAGGCAATTTCTAGTTAGGTCCTTTTAAGATAGGTGCTTCAGAAATTCTCTTTTTCAAAGTTTCAAAGGCAGCTTGACATTCAGAATCCCAATTGAATTCACGGTCCTTGGTGAGAAATTTAAAAAGTGGGGATGCAATTTTTGTGAAGTTTTCTATGAATCTTCTATAATAGCCAAGAAAATTTCTAACATATTTTTGACAACTTGGCACTGATAACTTAGAAATGACTTCAACTTTAGATGAGTCTACCTTGATTCCATCTCTTGAAATATGATGACCTAAAACAATTCCTTTGTTAAACATCATGAAACATTTTTCATGGCTTAACAAGAGATTTGTTTCTTTACATCTTATTAATACTTTTTCCAAATTCTCCAGTGCTTCATTGAAAGAATCTCCATAAACTGTGAAATCATCCATGTACACTTCCACACAATCATGAATAAGATCAGAGAAAATTCTGAGGGCTTCTCTTTGGAATGTTGCTGGAGCATTGCATAATCCAAAGGGAAGTACTTAGTAAGCATAAGTTACCCATGGACAAGTGAATGTGGTTTTATCTTGATCTTCATGGGCTACCTAAATGTGGTTATATCCACTGAACCCGTCCAAGAAGGAAAAATATTTTTTTCCTACTAATGTGTCTAAGACCTTATCTATAAAAAGTAGTGGAAAGTGGACTTTTAATGTTGCTTTATTTAGTTCACTGTAATCGATGCATACTCTCCATTTTCCATTTTTCTTAGGAATGATTACTAGGGGTGAAACCCACTGACTGTCGAATATCGGATAGATGAAATTTACATTTAACAATTTCTGCAACTCCTCCTTAACAATTTCTTTTAAATTTGGGTTCATTCTTCATTGAGGTTGTCTAACCGGTCTTGCATTCTGTTCAATGTAGATATGATGTATGCAAGTTTTAGGATCAATCCCTCTCATGTCAGTGTATTCCCATGCAAAAGTAGAAGAATGTTTCTGTAAAATTTCTATCAATTGATTCTTTTGCAATTCTTCCAAGTTTTTATTAACATTCAAGGTTTTCCCTGGAAAGATTTCTATCGAGGAATTCCCAAATTTTTCCATGGAGAGAAATGATACCTGTTTAGATGAGAGATACGCATTGCGACTACGATCATAATGTGAGGAAGATTCATTATTTTCCAATAGATTTAGAATTTCGTCTTCCTCTCTTACTTGTTCAGTAGTAAAAATAGGTTTCATATCTTCTTCATCTTCTATCCATTCTTCAGTTTTTGAATCTATTGTTGTCCTTACAAGAGGGTATAATGTAAATGTCTCTGTAGAATATCCATCAGAGATAAACATGTGACCTGATCTACAACCGATGAAAGCATCAGTTGTAGCTAACTAAGGTCTTCCTAGAATTAATGTATGTCCTCCTAAATTATTCTTAGGTGTTAATACCATGAAATCAACAGGGTATTCCCAAGAATCTAAGGATCCACAAATATCTTCCAACACACCATCAGGTTTAATCACAGACCTGTCTACTAATTGTAATAAGGTTGGTGTGTATTGAAGGTTAGGAAGCCTAAGTGTGTCCATAACTTGTTTACTCAGTATGTTTATGGCTGCTCCTAGATCAATTAGTGTGTTTGGTATTTCCGTTCCATTGATGTTAATTTTTACAATGGGGCTTCCTAGATCTAAGTATTTTTGAATTGTCGTCTTCCCCATCATAATGTCTACAATTTTTCCAACTATCTGAATTATTTTTATGTCTTTTCTTTTTCTTCCTGATCTCTGTGTACTTATTTCCTTAATTATTTTCACAAAAATTGGTATTTCTTTTATGGCTTGTAATAAAGGAATCTTAATAGAAACATTTCTCAATTCATCCATCATATTCTAATCAGGAAAGATAATTTGTTTTTCTACTCCTTCATCAATTTTCAACCGTTTGGGGAAAGGTGGTCTAATTGATACCGAGGGTTGTTCTATGATGGGAGTGTTTATTGTAACATCTTCTCTTTTTTTATTCTCCTTCTGAGGGAGAGAGGTCTCCCTTTCTTCTTATTGGTTTTCATGCTTTTGAAGATTGGATCTTGTTTCTTGAATGACAACAGGGGGTTTTCTTGGTAACACTCTTCAAGACCTTAATTGGACATTATTTAGCTCTAGTGGAGTTATTACATAAGTTTGAGGATTTTTCCCCTTCATGTTGTACACAGGTTGTTGTGGTATCTCATTATTAGGATTCGGAAGTGGTTGAGCAGGTGATTGATTTGGTTTTTGTGGAAATTGTAGGGAGAGTTGTGGATTTTGATTTTGAACTGGAATGTGTGGTAATTGGTTAACTTGGGTAATTTGATTAGATGGTGGTAGAAATTGTGGTGGAAGGTAGGATGGCGAGTATTGTTGATATTGAGCATAGGCTCCATAAGGATTTTTCCATCCTTGATTCCAAGGTTGTGACTGTGGCTGAGCCCAAGGCTGCCAGGCTGGATTCCAATTATTTTGTGAAGACTAAGAAAATTGTTGTGGTCTGAATCCTTGTGATTGATTTGGTTGGGGATTTTTCCATGGTCTTTTGGCTATAAAGTAGAGAGGGTCTATTGGTTCTGATATTCCTTCATCATTAAATACAACCTTGAGACCTGGTAAGGATGGACATTCCTTCGTATCATGATTATCTACACATATGACACAAGTTTCTATGGCTTTTGAATCTAAGGGACACTCTCTTAGAGCATGTTTCTTTCGACATTTAGGACAGAAGATAGATAATGCAGCATTTTTAGAATTTTTCTTGTTTTGTATTTTAAGGGTGTCTATCTACTCACTTAGGCTCCCTAAAATATATGTTTTGAAGGTATCAAGCAAATTTCCTAATTCTACCTTGCTGACTGTCCCAGCTGCAAATTTATTAATTCTTGACAAGAGAGGGTCTCTAGGACTCCTTCCAACTCGTGCTTTACCCCTTGAGATATGTACACATAAATCACAAATATCTGCAAATGGTAGTTGGGAAATATCTCCCTTCCCAGTTAGGTTAAGGAGATCAATCCACTCATCTTTAATAGCTCTGAGTAAGAGGGCTTTTAAGGTTTCCTCATCCAAATTATCCATTTTTTCTCTTTTAACATTGTAAACAAACCTTTCTACTAAATCTTCAAGATTTTCATCTTCTTTTTGTGTCATTTTGAAGACTTCATCTTTAAGGTTACTAGGCATACAATAATCTCTATATTTGCCTAAGAAAACCTCTTTCATTTGTCCCCATGTTGTTATAAAATGCACTCCTATACTCATGAACCATTTTAATGTTGAGCCTTTTAATGTACCAGGGAACAATTTTAATTTTTGAGCATCATGTAGATAGTCATATGATCTGCATAATACTTAAAATTCGAAGAGAAATGTCTTTGGGTCTTTGTTTCTTTTTTCGTGGAAATTAGGAAGAATTAAAGGTGATATATTTTTCATTGTGAGGTTTGTATATTCATCAAGAATAGGAAATCCAAAAGGATCTTGGTTTCCTCTGCCTCTATCCCCTCCTCTATTCGTATCTCCACCTCTACCTCTACCCTTACCTCCTCCAATCCTATTTTCCTCACCATGGACATTGTGTACCTCTCCTTCCCCTTCTTCAACCATGATAGATTCTTCAAAACTAATATAGTGTTCTTCTAATATTTCTAGTTCCTCGATCAATGGTTGTTCAAAATAAGTTTCTTGTTCCTCTTCTTCACTAGGAACTTATAATTTTTCTCCCAACATTTGCTCACCAGTCGAGGATAGAAAATTTACTCCTATAGTTGGGGATGTAGGATTTCTTCTATTACAGCTTCAGTAGAGGAAGTGGGTGAAGTTCTGGATTGGATTTCTGATCTTGATATTTTAGGAAGTCTTTGTCGACCTCTAAATGGAATTCGGGTTTGAGTAGGTGGTGTGGATTCTCGAAATCATGGTGAAGTGAGTGGATTTTTGGGAATTAAACTTCTTCCTCACCCTACAAATCTACCTCTAGATTCTCTATCCCTACGCATATCATGTTTTGATTTTTTTTTCTTAACTTCTATTTGTAATTCCTCGACAACAACGCCAAAATGTTTGGCCAATTTAATGTCTTTAAATTGTCAATCATAAATTATCAACCAAGGTAGGTATATTGATGAAGTACATGTGCACTATATGTGCTAGAAGTTATTTCTTATGTCATTATGTTCTTGTTAGGGTATAAACTTAAGATTAGTATGGAGATGGTGTCATTAATTATATTAATGTCTCAATCCCTAAAGTTATCAGCTAATTTCTTAGGAGTTATTCTCTATTGAATCAGTTTATGGATGATATGAGAGTGATTCTAGATTTTACTTGTGTTACACTGTTTTGGATTTTTGTCTTGAATTTTTATGTTGCAGCTCTATTTTACTAAGTGTAAGAGAAACATATTCTATCAAACTGTAAAGGAATATTTTTTGAATTCAATTTCTAAGGAGAAGACTCTCACACTTTTACTTATTCAATTTCATCCAAACAAGACATTTTGAACAACAACTACATTATGAAGTAAACGCAGTTGGACTACACTAGATAAAAAGAAAATGAAATAACCATATTGTACCAAATAAAAAGAAAATAAAATAGCAGAGTTAAACTAGGTATAAAGCAAAGGGAAGTGCTCATGCATATAACGATTCACTGGCGAACTCATCATACTGCATTTCTTCACACAAAAACAAAGTATTCAAGTAATGAAAGAAATCTAATTGCAATCGGTTAAAGACCTGTTACTAGTCGTAGGGGCCCTCCATGAATCAGTCCACAATCTCCAATCAACGCAGCGCATACAAACATAAAACCAATTCTATTACTTGCAAAACGAAACTTAACAAACTGTTTTCAAAAATTACATCATCCGGCGTGCACCCAAAACACAGTGCGGCCATAGTTTTTATAATAAGTCTTTGGCATAACAGTATGAGCATTTTAAGCCTAAATATCTTTATTTCAATTAAACTATATCGCTAAACATTCGATTTTCTATTCTGAAAGAAAATCGATAAGATTTCATTGAAACTCAGATTTTGTCCCGACGACAATCTTGTAGTTGACTTTGGGGTTTGACCATGATATCCTGCGATCATCTTGATGAATTGGTTCAAGGGAATAGGAAGGAATCCACTAGGGGACCATTCCTTATCCATCTATATCTTTCTTCGTTGAGCTGGAGCTTTTGAACCTTGCAAACAATGGAGGTAGCTGCAGAAATCTGGATTAGCTACAGAAACAGACCAATTTCGTAGCCAAATGCATTCTTTAACAAAACAATAGGGTATATAGACAAACATGAAGAAGAAGACATGTAATTTCTTACCTTTAACAAAACCTTGTGTCTATTGCATTATTTAGGTGATAAGTATAGGAAAAGAGAGGAAATATAGGCAAAAAGGGATGTCAAGGTAAGACAATATTTGGACTCTACACCCAACATGCTTCCCCTTCATGAAGAAACTCCCATTGTGTCCTTCTTCATGAGCAGAGCAATTCCCTTTTTGATCATTTCCCAAAAATCTTCTGTTTTCCCAGTTTACAAGATCGGCACTAATGACCCGTGTCCTCCTTGCACCGATATGCAAGGATTATAACTGTCCCTAACACCGACCGGAGTGACTAAGCCTTGTTCCAGTCACTCCAATCCTCTTTTGGAAAGATTTTTAAATAAGGAGCCAAAGCTTCTAGCTCTTTCGTAACGGAAGTCTAGTAAATGGTTGGGCCAGATGGCATCGAGGATGTCAATTTGGGCTCCTTTCCCCTATTAGGATGGAACTACCTCAAGAGATAAGACCTTCTCCCATGAGAAGAGGAGCCATCTCCCATCCATTCACGCTATATAAACATCCCTTTTTCCCATGCACAAGCTAGAGTTGGTGTGCTAGTGCTAATTAAGTTTGGAGTAATTAGAAAGTTATTCATAGTTGTAGCTCTCTAGTTGTGTGTGAGGGAGAAGTGTGAATTTGGTTTATTGTGAAGACTAAAGGGAAGAGCATTAAAACTACCATTATTGAGGCCATCATGGAATGCTAATGGAAGTGTGTGGGAACCTGAATTTGTTGGAGGAGAACATCAACGTCAAGACAACGGTTGTAATCTCTTCTTGATTTAATATATATGCAACTATCGATTGATTTCCTACATAATAGGTCATCTCACACGTTTATGGCTTAATGTTTCTTGACTTGTTAAGTAGGTTGAATACAATTTGTCTATTATCATGGTTGTTGTTTTTTGTTGTTTACTTGTTTCAGGTGTTCGAAGAAGGAAATGAGAGATAGATGGAGCGAGAAAGCAAGGTCATCATCAAACGATATAAGCATACTAAGAGGTAGTCCCTCTTAATTGGTTCTAACCTAAGGAAATCTTCCACAGAATGTCTTGTTTGTGGCTAGACCCGCTATCGGGCTAGAGGAATTGTTTGTGTTAGCACTTATAATTTTACTTCACCACAGAGGCCAAAGCATCACCATCCGCTCCTCCTGAGGACTTCTTCTTGGACTTATTGAGTGGGCAATTTGTAGCAAAATGGCCCAGCTCATGACAATGAAAGCACTTAACTTTTGTCATGTATTTCTTCTTACTTCCATAATAAGAATATGATTTGGAATGGGAATCTTTCCCTTTCCCCTTCTTCACCTTAATTTCTAAGGCACAGTTATCTTCATCATCAGTCTTTTATGAAGAGCCATCCGTGGTGTTCCTCCTTATCTCCTCCTACATCAAATCTGACCACAATCGTTCCCAATCTGGCAACTTCTCCCGACCATTGACAAAGTCCTAATAACTATGCCAACTCTTTGGGAGCCCTAGAATATCAAGTCTCATGATATCCTCCTCAGCAACCATGATTCCAACAATTCCAAGTTCATCTCGACATTGAGTGAACTTGCTCAAGTATTTTGGAATAGTCTCGCCTTTCTCCATTTTTATTTTTCAAATTTTGTCCTTTAGTGCCAATTTCCTTTGGTCATTTTTGTTTTGATGCAAGTTTGTCAATGCTTTCCACATAGCATACATAATTTCCTTACCATGGAGACTCGAGACAATGTGGTCTCGAACTCCCTCAAGGATTATCCACCTCGCCTTCACCACACACTTCTTCTATTCGGCCAAATTTTGTGCATCTGATGTTGTTGGCTTAAGAATTTCTTGATCAACGAATTCCTTCAAGCCGTTAGCCTCTAGCACAACCTCCATTTTGTCCCTCCAGGCTGTAAAATTCGAGCTGCCTTCCAAGGCATACTCGAGCCTCAAACTGTAGAATGCCATCTTTTGACCCTGAAGTATGTATTGCAAATTCGAATTTCACATGTAACTCAAAACTCAAAATTTTGAAATCTCCTCTAGTATACTGTTCTCAGCTCTAATACCATGTAAAAAATCTTGTAGATTCACAAGCTCATGCAATGTACTAAAGCACAGGACAAGAATCTACTTCTACTTTCAACCAGCGGAAGACAATAGATCAATGAAAACAATATGAATAAGAAGAAGATAAATTCATGGCACATAACACAAGATGTATCTAGGGAAAGCCACTCCTCAAAACCTCGTTAACTATATTTTGCATATATCATAAGTATGAGTGAAGATACAAAGCTTGTTCTCACTAGAACAATTTTGCACAAGTACGCTCAACTCTCTTAGCTCACAAGCTAGATCTTGGGCAACACTTAGAAAATTTTGCAACTCTCCAAGCCCCTAATCTCTTGCGTAATTCCTAGGATGAATAGCCTATATTTAAAGGGAATTCATGCTTCAAAAACTATGTAATCCAAACATAGGATCAATATTTGATGCATGCATGATATTTACACTCCAATAAATAATACAACTGATAGTACACTATCCCTACACTCTACGCTCAACTAGGTCTTTCTTTGAACTGACATGCATGAGCTTTTCATGAGGGAATATTCAGTTAACTAGAGTGACACTTGTGGATGCACTATGCACCAACTGACTGTTAACTCTCTATTAGTTCCACAAATAGTTTGGAACTAATTTAACTGAACATAACTCAGTAAACCGAGTGATATAATTTCCAACTCAATTTAAACTCATACTGGACCCCTAAAACTTAGGGAGAACATATACATGACTACATAAATACCTCCAATACGAAATTGTTAAGCTAATTAAACTATTTACAAGTTTCTATGAGAATAGAATTCGATTTTAATTCATAGTTTAAATTCAAGGACAAATTTAAATTGGAATTTCTTGTTGCCATTTCTCAATAAGGTGCACCCGAATCCCTTGAGCATGTGGCACCGATGTGTTTCTCCTATGCCTCATGAAGTATAGAGTTACTCCACCTAGAGTACGCCTCATAACAAGGTTACTTATATAATATATATACCATTCTTTAGTGGAATATCATAACTCTTTGATATAGTACAAGTAATATTATTATCTTATCTACTTCAATTAAACTTCCATTCATGAAAACATGAGCATCATATGCATGGCATTAATTCACCATCAACACCACCATACAAATGCACAATATTTTATAGAAATGACCCCTCGGTATTCTAATTTATTGAAAGGACACACTTATAAAAATCACTAATGTAGTGGCTCAACCTGCAAGAAAACATAGCCATAATCTCAAAACAAATACCGCATAGTCCTTCTCATCGTTGGACCCCACCGGAGATACTTCTGTACCTTATCGAGTCAATTTGGCACCCTATCGGGTCTCAACCACCCTACTTGCCCCATTTGTTATTCAATTCCATAGTTTTTCTCATGTCTGCATGACCACAAGCCCTGAGATACTCTTCTTGGCTGTTCTTTTATCCATTGCATGTCCTCCTTGACACCCGTTCCAATTCCCTTTGCTTATGTACTTTGGTTTGTTTTCTTAAATGGAATTTGTTGTTCTCATCCTCCATGTTGTTGTGTTTAAATATGACTCATGCCATTTTTTCAGGGAAACTTTCTCACCCCACATACAGGTTGAATTTCCCTCATAGGCCATGTGTCTTGGTCTAGGACAACCTCCCTCATTCTACCTAAGCACTGGCATGACACATCATTTTTCCCATGTCACCCACCTCATCTCAATAAACATAATCTTAGCTATTTTTTTTTAGTTTGGTTTCTTGATCCTTGGCTTTGTCCCATCCACATCACCCTCCATTCGATCCAACATGCCCTGAGCCCACATATGACCTCTACTCAGCTGCTTGTTATGGGGGTTTCATGGGTTGTGCCTTGGGGCGCCCATGCTACCTCTCATGATCTCATCCCCAATTTCCCATCGGTCAATCAAGTTGGGCACTGGATCATCGACATCCATAGTTCCACCAAGTCGTTCGCATCCACCCAATGGAAACCCCAAGTGTTAGTTTTTTGACACCTCGATTTGGCACACCCTTTCCTAAAATATTCTTTTGTCACGTTTCCTATGATATCTTTATCACAAATCATGTAATGTGGATATTGCCCATGGTGCACACCTTGATTAAAGGCACACCCAAATATATGGCCTAACAATAACACACCCAATCTAAATTCATCAAGCCTCAATAATACCTCATATGGATAAATAGTGTTCCATCTAAGTAAACCCAACTTGTTGAATTTGAACCATGAAATTTGTTCATATCTACTCTAAGAAATGTGTGCCACATATTATGTTGATTATCCTAAAAGTGGGGTGCTCCATGATGCATACGTTAATTGGTGAATTCAACCTCATTCTAGTTTTGAAAATCTTGTTGACATTATTTTCTTTTGTCCAATGTAGAAAGATGGGTTATAATATCTTAAATGTCATTTTGGAGGTTTTTGACCTTAACTTCCAAGAGGCCAATCTTTTCTACCTTCATGTGTAGATTGGTAAGCTAGTTGATGGTGGTTTCTAGAGTGTTGACCATTCTCTCCATTATAATTTTTCCAAAAAATTTTATGGGCTCAGGAATCCACCCAAAATTTTATTCAATAGGTATACCATTGTGATCAAATCTATAAGGAGAATTTTGACATAAATGTCCACAATAATATGTCAAGTTCTCAATGTTTTTTTTACATTAGATCTATACCAATGTGATCAATGGCATACAAGGAGTTTTTTAGTTAGGTCTCCTACAAGGTTATAAACTATAAATAAACATTTTCTTTTAACTTCAGTACGAGTACTCCTATCGTGTGAGTATTATCGTGCTAATGGAATTACTGAATTCTTGAAATCCTAGAAATGTTTTTTTTAGTTTCCCATAATATAAAGGCTGGGGTTTTCAAGGACTTATGGACAATGGAGTGTGAAGCAACATGGATCTCTAATATACCTAATGGTTTCCAACAACAATATTCCATTCGATATTTTACAATACTAAAATATGATCTTAGACCACACACTTAGACATCCTACTGAATTCCTTGGTATGCAAGGGTGATTTCTCTAGTGCCATCTCTATGTTTACAACAATAAGATGACAAAGAGAATTATGTAATCCAAGTTTCAAGTGCACCAAGGGTGATTTTGTTACACCCAAAAGTATGTGGAAGTGTGAAATTGTAGGTATATTAATGTGATAGTACTCATCAAGGTACCGATAGAAGTGTATATGGGTGTCCAACCCAATGATTCCAATTGTACTCTCTATGTGTATGCTTCCATATATGTCTATAGCCTACTTTGTTTTTATAAATATAAGGCATGTATTGCACAGAAGAGTGATTTGATACCACATGTAATGTACTTGACAAAAAATAATGGTGATTATTGAGGAATTATTTGTGAAATATGAGCTACAAAAAATTAAATAAGAGAGACAATGATATAGAACATGCAAAATATAACCCTTGCATTGGTAAGCCAAAAAATAGAGAATAGTGTTCATAAACCTCTTCTAAGGGACAACCTCTTAGTAGAGTTCCAATATAATAAAAACATTAGAGATCCATTCATATCATATTATCTCTATAAATAGTTCTCTTCTAGCTACTTATCATCCCTTCATATGAGTACCAACCACTTGGAAACATTATTTTATGAATATGATCCTTTTATATTGAATAACTAGCTATTGACTACCTAATGGTCCTTATTCAAATCAAATGGCTTTGTACATCAATTAATTAACTCCTAAGTACTCCAAAGTAGAGATGTTAGGGTATCACCCTAACATTTTATATTAACAACTATTATGTATTATCCCCAATTTTGTGAGCATGGAAATTTTGCCCAGTTTTGGTAATATTAATTAAAAGGGGCAACTAGTATTTTGGAGAAAGGTGCCAAGTATTATTTTATTGCATATTGGTGGCAAATTATTATTTTATTAAAATGGTCTAAAAAATAACTAAGTGCAAAATGGTTCCCAACAATAAAATAATATTAAAAAGAGTATAGAAGGATGGAGAGAAAATATAAAACGAGGAGGGATTCATTTTGTGCATCATCTTTTGGATATTACACTTAACACTTCTTCTATTAGAGTTGTTTAGCACAAGGGTAGAGTGTTGTTTAGTAGAGGAATTCCAAGCGGGATTCCACCCCATATTTGGAGGGCGTCGAATGCCTCCCTAGTTGGGAATTCAAAGAGTCCATTGTTGGGCTTTCATAGAGCTTCACTAACAGTAGTATTTCCAGCTCTGCGTATTTCCTGTGCGTAGAGGAAAATCGAGTTATTCATTGTCGTCTAGCATACATCAAGTTGGAGTTTGGGTTATTTGCAGGAGGATTTTCCTAGTTGGAGTTGGGAATTTTGTGGTAATTTTGTAGGGATAGAGAGAAACCAAAATTTGGGATGAAATTTTCTTCATTTGGAAGAAAATAATGAATTTTGGCTAAGCCCGCACAAGGGAAGAAGGGAGAAGAATTGTGGAGAGATAAGGCCCAGAGATTGGAAGTAAACCACAAGGGAGAATTTAGTTAGTGGTAGATTTAGGCATAGTTCTGTAATGTCAAATTGTGGGGATTTTTATGGCTACATTGGGTGATTTTCACTTGTTTGGGGTCACCGGGGGTTGGTGGATTCAGCCCAAACCCTTTTTGGGTATTTTTGGGTTTGGTGAGAGGAGTTTGGGTTAAAATTTTATCGGCAGTGTTTCTAGCAGAAATTAGTGTTCTACTCAGTAGTCAGTAGTAGAAATTATTGGAGAAGGGCGTAATTCACTTTGGGACCATTCCCACCACTTGGGTTGGTGAGATTTTTCTAAGCTATTTTAGGTTCCTTGTGAGGAGTCTCAAGTTAATTTCCTAGAATTTTCTGAGCATTTTAGAGGCTCGAAACACCAATTCCATTCGAGCCAACAGTAGCAGAATTTACTAGGTCAGTGCAGAGACTTGGGGAGAGCAGTTTCCAACACTCTGGAAACTCCATTTTCACCTGGGACTTGACTATCTTGCTATAGCAAGCCTAGATCCTCTTCTTCATTTATATGTACCTTTCTTTCTCAGTTAATAAAATAGTTCAACTCTTGGTACCAATTTTGGTGCAATTTGTCATTATGTTGGTGTGTTAGTTTTATGGTTACATGTTTATGTTTTATTTGTTGTTATCACTTAATATTTCCCGTTAAGAATATTATAGTGGTATCAGAGGCATGATCTTCACCAACTGTGGACCTTAAGACAAGTGATGACAAGACCAAAATAAAAAGCTAAGAAATCATGGGATCCAAAGAAAGGATAAAATCAAACAACATTTTAGTAACATTTAATGAGGTGATTAGGATGCAACAAATGATGATTGATGTGAGGAAGCAGCTGATTCATACCACAATTGGGAATCAAGACATTATCAATTATACAACAAATCCACTATGCCAAAAGTTATGGATAATCCATCAAGATGGAAAGACATGATTGCAACTGATGTGGAGTTATTGGAAACAAATTGGAGGGCATACCAATCATTGGGCCATGACATTCACGGGTCCCTCTCCTTTTGGGAGTTCATTGAACTAAGAGACATGCACAAATAATTTGGATTTCAACGGAATTATGCAAGGATGATGAGGAGGATCAAGGTAGAAGATGAAAAAGTAGTTGAAGGGGCCATGATTGGCAAGGAGACAATTGAGCATACACCCATTGATGAGATATCGACAGTTGATGAGGTACCTAATGTTGTGACTGAGTTTCCAAGTAATAGTAGCACACCACAAGGTGATGAGGTGTGAGGAGACATATCCACCATTGATGAGGAGCCGATAGGTACAAAGGCATCCATATATATGACAGAGTTGTTGGACAACAATCACCTACAACTAACTAGTGAGGATGTTTTATATGATGGGTTTTCAGTGGAGGAGTTGATGTCATGATGGAGGAGGATGTGCAGCCGTCCTTGGGGTTACACATTGACAAGGGGAAATGCAAAGAGCATAGGTTGGGATTTCAGCACAATTTTCCTCAGAGGCACGCTAGCGGGGTTCACAACGTTATTAAATCACCCTTATGCATTGTATTGAGAGAGGCAGAGTTGTTGAGACAGGTCGGCAAGGGCCAATGGCTTGAGTTGAGTATGGCACAACATCAGAATGGAGGGTTTATCCTGTACACAAGAGATTGTACATTCGATTCCTCCTTTGAGATTGGATGGAGAGAGGTACTAAGATGGTACCCATTGGAGCAGGTTAGATGGTTGGGTACATCCATGGCCACATTTTAGAAGAGATCATTGATTACTAGAGGAATACGATGGCCATATTTATGTTGGGATCCAAGTGGGATTCCCCATCACAACATATGCTTGGTTAGTGATGGTATTAGCATTGTGATGGATCTAGTGACCGAGTCCCACACACTTTCTACTCTCCATCAACACTAGTGTCGGGTTGGATTAATAGGGGGCGGGAAAACTCTGCAGGTTATCCAGGGATGTTGGGCATACATGGGACTGTAGAATGTTCAACATACTCTGGTAAAGGTTGGTCAGAGTAGGTGGCATTAGCAGGCTATCAGATGGTTCATTGTATGGAGACAGTGCTCTCTTATTAGCATATTAGATGTAGTATCTACTAAGGCTAGGCACAAGAGTATCATTCATGTTAGCATGTGAGGAGCTAGGTCGCTTAGGTCTACTAGGGCAAATGAGGAGGTGTAACCCACATCATGGTGGATTCACTAGCAGAGTAGTGGATGCATTGACGCATGTGGGATGGTCAAGGATGCAGGGTGGTGTGATAGTTGGCGTAGGTGTTTAGTGGTGCACAGAGTCATGCCACAAAGTCCAGTGTTATGTAAAGGAGCACAAAGGTGCATGTTGGAGTGTTGTGTTGTGTGGGCTTGCACTATGGAGTAGGAGGACCGATTCACACCACCTTGAGGTTTCGCATGGAGTGACAACTAATTCATCACAAGAGGGATACCAAATGATTCAGGATGATATGGTGGCTGGTAGTGGTGTCCAACAGTGCACAGAGGTGTGCAACTGGGTGTAGTCATGTGCCAAGAGGCATAAAGATACATGTTCTTATGCAGGGGAGCACAGGGATGCTTAGACATATGTAATGATGTGTGATGCTTCCCATTGGGATTTTGGAGTGTTACCACCAAGCAAAATGCCTGGTACAGATGACAGGCATGCCATTGGGTATAGTTCACCTAGGATCGATGAGGATGCATATGAGCATCATTTGATGATATTATCCATGGGGACTCGTGGACCTCTCTCACTTCTACACTATTTTCAGGCACAAAGGAGTTGGATGTTGTCCCTCGATACCTTCATTGTGAGCAGAAGGACATGATAGGTTTTCTCAAGAAAGTTAGTTGGGACACAAAGTATCTAGGGAGAGACGTCTTGATGGTGGAATTTGGACAATGCACGAGCTAACGGGTGTAGGCATAGGGAGGTGACCGTGAGTGAATTGCAAGGTGCACTATTGGCAAGACAACCTGAGGTGTTATGTGAGCACAAGGTACAAAGGATGATGCTCCTCATTAGTAGAAGGATTCCTAGGCTCCATTTAGTATCCAGGTACATCATAAGGAGTTGGGATAACATATTTTACTATGTGGTCTCGCAAGAGCAGAGTAGTTTGTCATACGTGGGAAAAATTATTTATGCTTGGTGCTAATCTAGATTTAAACAGGAACACAACAAATTACAGATATAACCATAAATACAAATATGCAGCATAAATAACACTTCATTTCATTAATATCAAATACTGAAGTATGCTTACAAACATAATGGAATTAAGACTAGCTCGGGTGATGGTAGCTTATCTCTGAGAAGAAATGTGGCAACTACATGCCTCTGAACTATATTACAATGACGCTCAAAGGCCTATTTATTATTGAGAAACAATGGAAAACCCTAAACATCCAGAAACCTAACCTTAGGAGATGAAGCACCAAACTATGGGCCCTGTTTGGTTAAATTGGTACATCAAATTCTCGGGGTCGTAACTTTGTCATATGATCTTTGTTTGACATGTACAATACCTCATTAGAAATATCTATCTGATGACTACAACTTTTGAGTGGCCAATATAGTTTTAAAACCCATGTTGGCTGCCATTTTCCCAAAAAACATTGTTTAGGGCCTCAAAATGACTCCAAAAGTTTAGGACCTGAAAAACTACCAAAAATAGTAAATTTTCATACAAATAAGGAAACTGGAAAATTGAAAGAAAGAATGGTGGGTGTCCTAGTGGAATAGGAAGTTGGCCACCAATATCCACCTAGATCATTCCTCCCCGCTTAGGAAGCAATGGTCCCCATCACATTGAGTTCCTCCATGAGATGAGGAAACTTTTGCTAAACTTGTTCCCTAGTGAGCCACTTGCCCTGGTGAAGGAGTTGGCCTACTTTGACAACTCGATATAGTTGGATCCTTTGTTGTTGGATGTTCTTGATCTGCGTATCCATGATTCGATCAATGGTGGCTTGTTCCATGCAGTCTAGGTTTAACTTTGTAGGTGTGAGTTGTTCTGCAATGTCTGATATGTCCAGCAATGGTGGGAAGTATGGTCGCAGGCGGACCACATTGAACACTGGGTGCAGGCCAAGGAATGGGGCAATGCTAAGCCCAAATGAATTGTCTCCCACAACATTGGTAATGGTGTAAGGACCATATCGGAGTGGTCTGAGATTCCGATAGGCTCCGGTAAGGTGTTCTTTCTGCAAATATAACTAGACTTTGTCACCCACCTGAAACTTGTGTGGCACTTTGTTGATGTTGCTGGACCTGCCAACATGTCAGGGGATCTCTCTGGTAAGAAGTCCCAATTAGACCTCAGACCATTTGGTGTAGGAGTCCGACCAGTGGGTTGTACAGTAATTCCCTGACCGCGGTTTCGCACAGAGGAAAGTAAGATGTCCCTATTGATAGCAAGGGTGTCACATATGTAGCAAGTCAAGGAAGGTGCATGAGCGGTTCTAACACACTAAGGGTGAGTTGAGTGCACACCTTGGAAACTTGTGATATTACGGAGTTAAGAATGGAACACACGAGCAATGATGCATCAGAACATGGAAGGCAAGGTAGCTAGAAATCCAAAGTGATTGTTAAACGAACAACACATTTAAGAAAGATTCATACATACATATACAAAAATAGTTACACATGCATGCATAAGAAAACATATACATATATCATTTAGAGTACTCAAGATAGTTGAAATACAATACAACATATGCATGAAACGTGTTGACTTTGTTATATTAAGAGGTGTAAGTTCCAGTCATACAATACATCCATGTACAACCACTAGTTCCGACAGCGGAACATTACTGTTGGCTTGAGGGGGCCTCACCCAGGTTCAGAGTTATTTAGCCAAACAAATCCCTACACTACTGGCCCTTTCGACATCAGCCCACGGAGCGCAGACTGAAGTCTCACCTGAAGCAGTATGGGGGGATGCTGGAACCAAGTTTCCGCACCCTTGAGATGTTTGTGGTGTCGATTTAGTCCAACTATGCCTACCTTCACACAGGTTACTTCACACATTGTTCTAACCTTCAATACCTTCGCGATCTGTTATAATCGTCTTTCGCGCAGCCCTAACCTGGGGCTGAGATGCTTTCACACTACTATGGCAGCGACCTGCGTTATTTCCCCAAATTACACCACGAATCTTACTTATCTTCTTACAGATGTTAGTTAACTTCACGTAAGCAGATATTATATCTCGCATTCACTTAATCAACACATTCATATATATTCGCGCAACATATAAACAGTAGAAGTGCAATTTATACCCAATATATTCAATGCATAAAACAGAAAATAAATACACATAATTAATATGAAACTTCTCTTTATTAATACTTCCAACTGTTATAGACTCGACTCACCCTGTGCACTCAGCTGCAGGGGTCCATGCACTCAGCTGCGGACTACTAGGCCTCTACACACTCAACTGCAAAGCCTTCTCCTACTCTACGACCCAAAACGAGGCTTTACTCCATAGATACGACTCAACTCTTCATCCTTCGTGTGATGTCTTAACTACTTAGAGCTTGCTCTACTTATATAATCCCATGGTCTGCGGACCATGGGTAGATCTCTATAGCTGACATTACATTAACAAAATTGAGGGTGGACAACCCTATGACACTTTTACAAGCTATGCGCTCCGCGCCCACAAATGTGGAGTCTTTACATCGGAGTTTACAATTTTTTACCAAAATCTGGGCTCGAAGCCCCAAAACTTCCCTTGGGGGATCCCGCACCCAACAATCCCCCAACACAAACATCGTGACTCACCCTGGAGTCACTCTGTCAGTTCGAAGATCTTTGCATGAAGACCTCCCAATTTTACCTGGATCACTGCAAGATCGGCAGCGGAGTGAGCGATTGCTTGTTGTACTTCCTCAACACGTTGTTCAGAGATCGATGTGGCTAAACTGCTACCTTGAACCTTTTCCGGTGCTGCTTGCAGCTGTGCACGATTTGCTTCAACGAAGGTTGTAATGATATACACCTCATCAATCCACGGCTGTAAGCGCGCCTTCAAAACTGCTTCCTTATGTCGAGCAGCATCTACATGTTCCTTGAGTGCTTTCGCCTGCTGCATCCTCACGAGCCTCTATGTAAGGGCAACTATCTGCGCAGTCCCTTTTACTTCATCATATTTCTGTTGTAGCTCACACGCCTCTGTCTCTAGGCATTGTATGTTCGGGTCCTCCTGTAGGGTAGTGAGAACCTCGAACGACTGCTTGAACAACTTTGTGCAGTCTGTCACTGCACTGTTAACCTCCGCTATTGCTACTGTAATCGCGATGGTGCACTGTTCCTTAACCTCTGGCGCATTTAAAGGTTGCGCCTTCAATTGTAGTTCAACTATCTAAAGGTTCAGCTCCATCTGAACCCTAGCCATTTATTCCATTGCCTCGCGCACCCCTACTGCTAATTTCTGGACGCGCGCCTCCATTAGTTCTTCTGCTTGGATGGCCAACTCTGGGACCATCTGGCAGGCTTCCTCTACCACTTGCACGATCTATCTGTTCTACGCCACTACCTCATCACGCTGCAGGCTCAGCTGTTCAATGTTGATGCGCTGCTCGCTAATTACCTGGAGCGTGCGACCCTCCCTGGCCTGCAGTTCTGCAGTGATTCCATCCTGTAGAACATAGAGTGTCTCCCTAGGGAGCACAGCCACATTTAAACCAATTCCCTTCAACCCCTTGACCATAGACCTGTCGGCCTCATTTTTTGTAACCAGTTCTCCATCTAGTAGCACTATAGTGTTGGTCATCCGGGCACGTAGCATTTCCTCGATCACAGACGTGCCTACTTCTTGGTTGGTTGACACAGTGCTAGCCTATGGAGTGCACACCTGCAATTCCTGTATCTGTGCCCAGAGCTCCCCCAACACCATCTGGTGTTCCTCCTCAAACTGTTGGAGGGCCTCCGCGGTGACGTCCCTCACTGTCTCGCCAATGTCGTGTAGATCCCCCTTAGTGAGGGTGATTGGTTCGAAAGAAGTCTTTGAAGCCTTTGACTTCTTTCGTGGCCCTACCTGCTCTCTTGGGCGCAGATGTTTTTATTGGGTGGACACTGTTTGCGGGTCCGCGCCTCCTTGCTCTGTATCTGTCTCCGGCTCAGGTGAAAGTGACTTCTGTCCTTCACACTCTTCCTCTGCCACCTTTTCTGCTCTTCCACCAACTTTGCAGTGTCGTGCGCTGCTTAGGCCTTAGCTTCTGCCGCTTCGTTTCTGCGCTTTTCTGCCAACTGCGCTATCTGTAGTTTCATCTCTTCCTTTTTCCGCTGTGCGACAGACTTCTATACTCCCACCTCTGAGCTAGCTGGAGTGCGCCACTCCAACGGCCATGACTCAAGGACCACGAAGATGACGTCGTCTATCACCAAATAGTATAGCCCGCACCACGTCTTCACAAGGTCCTCTTGCGACCTGATGTAAACATGGTGGAAATCTGCCTTGAACTCTACAAAGCTCTGCAAACTATTGTAGACCGTGGGCAATAACCATGGCTTGCGATTAATCCCCATTCTAATGTTCATCTCCATGAACACCTAGAAGATTTTTTTGTCCCTTATCCTTTGCACATCCCTGGTTGCCCACAGCGAAGCGTACTTCACTGCCTCCAGAAGCTCCTATGCGATCATTGGGAACTGGCTGTCTTCGAGCAATTCCCATGCCACCAGTACTATGGACAATAGAAGCCACACATAGTGAAAAATTTCCCTACTCCTGTACCTCATGACAGTTCTCAAGGAACTCTCCACATAAGTATTTTTCCCAGTTGAAGTAGACCCCTTCTGCGCATTACACTACTAATGCAACCATCAGCGCGGGTACCTCATTTGCGTGGCACTTCCGCATAACCTTCCCTGCCAATATCTGCATTACGACTTTGACCACAGGGTTGTTGATGCTAGAAATGGCGTACCCTCTCTTCTTTTTCTCCAGCTTAAACTTCTTCTTCATGGCCTCCACGATGGCCAAGTCATCACTCTTGCCCTCCGAGATGTTCGCTGGATCCTCCCCTTTGCAAGGGAGCTGGGTAATTTTGTGAATCAAATGGTTTGTGATGGGGATGGGCTCCTCCAGCCACAAGCACCCATCATGCACCAGGAATAGTAGCTGCCTGATGACAAAAATGGTCACTGGGGCGCAATGGTAATGCGACACCCAGAGCAGGTTCACGGCTCCAACTCTATGATTCCAGTCGGCACGTCTTTCTTTAACATATTAAGTTGCAAATCTTTAAGGTGAATGATTTGGTGTTTTTATATGATATTAATTTTGATAAATTCCCAGGGAAGCTCAGAATGCACTGGTTGGGACTGTATGTTATTAAGGAGAACACAGATGGTGGCGCGACGCAGTTGGTAAAGTTAAATGGGGAACTCTTCCCAGGAAAAGTAAATGGTAGTCATTTGAAGCCATACACAGGTGGTCTGACCATCTAACTAACCAACGAAAGCATAGCTTTAGTGCTCCAGGCAATTGAAAGGAGGCACAGGACTATAAACTACTCTTCCTAGGAGCTGCCCGCAGTAGTGAAGTGTCACAGGGTCCACGACAGCGCGAGGGTAGTTGTGCTGCCACGCAAGTCGGCTGGAAAGTGACGTTATAGTAACTATTCACGATGTGATGCTTGGTTTGAGACCAAATGGAGCAGACAGCCGACATTTAAGGCGACCTTTATGGGCTAGATTCTTGAAAATCTGCCGCTAATCGAGCATTAATGGACCGAATGTGGGGGGAATGGTTGAATTCAAATTCAAAAGGCAATATAAATTACAAAGGGTTTTCCAGCAAAAAACACTTGGAAATTTGATAACTGATTTGTTGCGAGCCCAGACATTCATGAACCCAGACTTGTTCGATCTTCTTAAGCAAATTCGTTGCTTGAGCAATTACCCAAGCCGTTAAGAGAATTATGGAATTGCACTATGGCAGCACTTGAGGAAGCGATGGATACCGAAGTAATGACCGTTGAGGAAGCTGCACAAGCCATTACAGAAGTAGAATCCCCTAAAAGTGTTGGGATAGTCATAGAAATCCCTAAATTATCATGCACACCGAGACCCAAGAAAGACAAGCAGGCTATGGTACCAGTGCACGTATCCCCTAGGAATCTGTTAAGGACTAAGCTTACCATGGAAGAAAAGGGGAAGGCTATCAATTTGGAGGCTGATGAGGAGGAATAATTTGAAGAAATCCTGGTAGAGGAGGAGGATGTAGAAATGGAGGTTGAAACCCAGGGTGCAAACCCTCTTACCAGGCTGCCCACATATGTTCCTCCACGGAAGGGTAAAGCAAAGGTGCCCAAAGATATAGATGAGAGAAAAAGCTCTCTGTAGACTCCGTTGCTCCCTGACGACATTATTTTTGAAGGAGCGCACCTGGGGCAAGTGCCTGTACTGAAATTTGAAGACTGGGATCTCGCGGACCACGATAAGCTCCCATAACCATTTGTTGGCTTGAGGGGGCCTGACCCAGGTTCGGAGTTATTTAGCCAAACAAATCCCTACCCCTACTGACCCTTTTGGCATTATCCCACTTAGCACAGACTGAAATCTCATCCGAAGTAGTATGGGGGGATGCTAGAACCAAGTTTTCACACCCTTGAGATGTCTGTGGTGTCGATTTAGTCCAACTATGCCTACCTTCGCACATGTTACTTCGCGCACTGTTCTAACCTTCAATACCTTCGTGATCTGTTATAATCGTCTTTCGCAGCCCTAACCCAGGGCTGAGATGTTTTCGTGCTGCTATGGCAGCGACCTGCGCTATTTCCCCAAATTACACCGCAAATCTTACTTATCTTCTTACAGATGTTAGTTAACTTCACGTAAGCAAATATTCTATCTCGCATTCACTTAATCAACACATTCATATATATTTGTGCATCATATAAACAGTAGAAGTGCAATTTATACCCAATATATTCAATGCATAAAACAGGAAATAAATACACATAATTAATATGAAACTTCTCTTTATTAATACTTCCAATTGTTACAGACTCGACTCACCCTGCGCACTCAGTTGCAGGGGTCTGCGCACTCAGTTGTGGACTACTAGGTCTCCGTGCACTCAGTTGCGGACTACTAGGCCTCTGCGCACTCAGCTGCAGATCCTTCTCCTACTCTACGACCCAAAACTAGACTTTACTCCACAGATACGACTCAACTCTTCATCCTTCGTGTGATGTCTTAACTACTTAGAGCCTCGCTCTATTTATACAATCCCATGGTCTGCGGACCATGGGTAGATCTCTACAGCCAACATTACATTAACAAAATTGAGGGCGGACAACCCTATGACTCTTTTACAAGCTACGCACTCCGCGCCCACAAAATGCGGAGTCTTTACATCGGATTTTACAATTTTTTACCAAAATATGGTTTCTAAGCCCCAAAACTTCCCTTGGGGGATCCCATGCCCAATAGTTACAGCCACAATTGCCTGCTCCTCCAAAGAGATATACTAGCTCTGCGCAGTGGAGAAGCCAAGGCTCGTTACAATACTATCCAAGCTCTCTCTAAGATAGTCTTATCAGAAGATTGGCTGAACAAAAGCCTATACAATGAATGATGAGGGACTATTTATAGCAAAGGGTGGGGTGACCCTTAACATTCCCCTTTGAGTCTGTTCATCTATCCTCATGACTCTTCAACTACTCTATGACAGTTACATTTAACTATCGAAATATGAAATTCCACTTGACAAGACGTTACATTACAATGCACATGCGCCCATGTGAGACAAAATGGCTTGAGAAATCCATGCAAGACATCATTCACACTCGGACCGTTGTCGTGAGACCAACACTTTGACATCTTTTTGATGGTCGAAGGTGGTGAGTTGATGCCAATATTGCTTGTCTATGATGGTGTCTGTGCGCTCAATGGTGACATCTCACTGAAGTGAACTCTTGCCTTCGTTGCATCTGGGTCCTCTGATATGGCTCCCCCGTCCAACTCATCTGATAGCATGTGCATGGTTGTCCTGGGTGCAACTGGACCAGCAACATGTTGATGCATAGTGTTTGTGCTGATCTCCGAGCATGTGTTGGTGGTCATGCGTATCAACTTGTCAAAATACACGTTCAGCTCTAGTCAGACTTCCTTCTTATCTTTACCTCGTTGAGTGTGCCAAATGGGTGGGATCGCATGCATGTGCACAATGACATGCATGCTGTTGAATTCCTTTACATGTGACCAACAACATTTCTCACCTTGTCTGCTTCGTGCCAACTGCAGGGATGGATCTATAACTTGTACGGTGCAGTTTCATTCTTCTGTGCATGTTGTGCCCCTTGTTGTTCCTGTTCCTGATGCAACTCATTCTCTTATCTATGTAGCTCCTGTTCTTCCTTGAGTTGTTGCTTTAGCACATGCAACTCCTTCTTTGTTTCTCTATCTGCCTTCGTTCGATCTTCATGTCACGCCATCACCTCATAGCCTCAATCTCCAAAGCTGTTTTCATCATGAGTGGATCTGCTTTGAACTTGCATCTTTTATCTTCCTCTGTGTTGTCAACAACCTTCCTCTTGCATTCATTATGTGCAACTGTGTTGCCTTCTGCTATTGCTGATGGTATTGCTCCCATATTATCTTGATGTCCTTGTCTACGAACAACTTGATGTCTTCACAGGTAGGCGAGCTCATAGACACTTTCTTGGTTGTAAACCTCGTTGGGCTCTCAATGGTGTCCTTTGACTCTGTTCTCCTGAAGACCATTGTACTTGTGCTGCTGAGAGACAACGAACACCTCTAATGCCTGGAGACATAGGAACACTCATGGCAAGCAATCTATTTGTCAAAAACCAAAACAATCTTGAGGACTGACTTGCAACATACCTATGTGATTGATCATGAAGGTTGTGTAACTTCCACCGAGAGATCGGGAGACTGACTACCAAAAATACGCAAGCCACAGTCCAGGCTGTCATGAGGTTGACTAACTGTTGGAGCTGATAATGCATAGTCCAGCTTGGCCTGCTGAGGAATGAAACTGTGCAATGAGAAATTTCAGTCAACAGTGACATGCAACCAACAAACTGCATCGTGCAGTTTCTAGGGCCAGTAGGACATTGCCTCCAAGAATTGTGCAATGCAAGCTTGGAGGTTAGTGCTGGTCTAGACTTGTGCAATTTTTGGAGGGAAGGTAGAACCTTCGCTTTCAGATATGCGTAGTGCTAGCTGGGCGAGGCACGGACTGGGCCAAGGCAGCCCAGACCGGCCAACAAGTGACTTAAAACATGAGAAGTCTGAATGCATGGTGATACTGAGTGTAAACAAGAGTGAATGATCATGCATGCAAACATTGAGTGCAGGATTCAGAAAACGGGAAAGCATGCATGTGTGTGAAGTGAGTCGCTGCAACGATGACCGTAAGTGCAAAAATGGTGTCATGCATGCAACAGCAGTGAGATGCGAATGAAAACAGAAATGGTGCTTCTACAAGATAACATACATCAAAATGAAAGCAAGTGTTCACTGAAATCAAGAAGACAACACTCACACAAAGCGAAACACAAAAAGCGACAGAAACGCAACGCAAGACATGAAAAGCGGGCTTACCTCGAAACAACTAAGCTGAATGTGATGATGACTCCTAGATGCAATGTGGGATGTCAGAGATGTAACTTCGATGCAAGGAAAGAGCTTTGCAACGTCTGGTTGATGAGTTTTGATAAAATCGAGGTTGTGATGCACATGCCAAAAATCTAGGAAAAGCGACACTTGGCAGGAGGTTTCTGAAACGATCCTTGCATGTAACCTCTAACTGCTAAAAATAGATCCCTGAATCAAGGGATGCATTTTCATGCTACCTTGGGAGAAGTATTCCATGCATGCAAATCAATTTTGCTCAGTCCCGAAGGGAACCGGTCAACCTAAAGGCACATGCAATAGCTTTCTTGATTGATGGGAAAAATTGCACTTTTCTAGGAGGGTGATGGGCTGGCTTCCAAGAGGGATTTCACAATTTCTGGGCTAAGCAGCTGACTGCTGCCCAAAATTGCGCAATTTCTGGGCTAAGCAGTCTTGCTGGGATAGATTGCACAGTTCTTCTAGTGAAGCTTGACAGGTAAGATTGCGCAATTCTAGAGCCTAGGAGGCTGCCAGTCAGGATTGTGTAATTTCTGGAGGGAAGGCTGGTCCCCCTCGAGAATTGTGCAATTTCTTGAGGGAGATGCTCAGCCTACAGCTGGACCAAGTTTGGAGAAGCAACTTGTGAGGGGGATGTAACAAGCTATCATGCACAAGCTGGAAATCTGCTAGAAAACTGCTGAAGCTCGTGTACTTGACAGTGCAAGACATGCTGCTGAGGATGGTTGGTAGGGAGGCTCCAAAATGAAGATAAGAAAAGAATTTGGAGGTTGATTGTAGTCGCTACAACACTTTGCAACAGACTGGTAGAACTCCAGCTCTCTAAATGGACCTTGTTCATGAAAAGCAAGTCGAACACCTTCGGAAGTATTGTTCAATTCTCTATTCGTCTTGGTTTCCACACTTGCTTTATTGTAAGATGTAGCATCTTCCAAGCCCTTGGTCGGTCAAAACACATTCCAAGCCAAGCCAACACAATTGTTTGGATTGGGGAGGAGGGGTATATTAGTGCACAAGTAGTATAGTCATCAGAGTTTTAGTTTCATCGTTGGTGTTGCTCCGCTACTAGCAGGCTTGGATAGTACCCCGACAGAGTCATGCAGGAACACAAGCATCACTCCACTACCAGCGAGCCTGGTCAGTACCCCGGCGTAGTTACTTGCATCACCTCTCTATGTAGGAAGCCTTTCTCTTCTTTCGCCTTATTCATTTTTCATTTTTTTGGAAATTATCCACTTTTTCATTTTTTCATTTTTCATTTTCATAATTGTGCATATGTTAATTTTTGGTATGTTCTATGCTAGAGAAATTTATTTAAATTTTCACAGTTAGCAATCACATCAGCATTATGATAAACTGCAAATAGAACATAAATATTAAACGCAGAAGACAAGCCAAGACAAGAGGACACAAGATGTGGCACAAGCCAAGGACAAACCTCACAATGTGTGGGGAAACCCTTTGGTCAAATCTTCTTTTATCTTCAAAGTTCAACAGAGAAGGAGAGAGAGAGAGATTAATACATTTACAACAAAAGTCAACACTTTGACTTATCTAGATATAGCATAGATCATTTCATATAACAATGAGATCAGTTGAAGACAGTCTGCTTCAACTGATTCTCAAGGTGACTCCTTCACCTATCATCATGCTGCATCTCGTCCATTTGCTGCACCTTACCGTGTAGCACCATCATGCTGCTCATGATCTCATACATCACACTGTCCATACATCATGCTGTCCATGATCTGCATCATGTTGCTCATGCTCATGATCTCATTTATCATGATGCTGCCCGTTGCATCATTCATCACAGTTGCACCATTGCTGCACCTTTATGAGATCATGCTGCCCTATGACTGAGCTGCTCTCATCTGCTCTTATCATCATTTTGCTGCCCATGCCCATCATGATCTGAGATTGATCATTCTTATCATTCTCATTATTTTGAGATTGTAATCATCATTTCTTATGATCCTTGTCATTGTGAGTGCATATTTAATACTTCACATCACAGCTGTATGTCACCGAGATCTATATGCCGAGATCTTCTTCATCCAACCAAAACCGAGCAGTTGTGATCATACATCAAGACTACTACAAATATGCCTAGGGTTTATCATATCATGTAGAATTACTGAATTATCATACACAGGTATGCGGAGCTTCATATATGATCTGCGGCTTGGTTCAATACATGACTGCGGCTACAGGAATTTACAACGGCTCCATACCTTGATTGCAGTTATGACTGTGTATGAGTATCTATGAACAACGTATGTATGAACAGTGTGTATAACTAGCGTTGGACAATGTGTAAATATATATAACATGAACAACGTGTATAACCAGCGTTGAACAGCGTGTAGGGTTTCTGTAATGGTGCGTATATTGTCTTCAGCGTATACACTATTTCCATAATCTGCGTGTGAATGACTTCATGAACAGCGTGTTACTGTTTCCTTAATCCGCGTGAATGAATATTGACTGCGTTGAATTATATTATGGTTCCATGACAGCGTTCCATTTAATAGCATCATGACTGCGTTCCAATATATATATCTGTATTTATATTATCGTTCCATGCCCATACATATGACAGCGTTCTATTTCTGGACAGCGTATATATATATATATATATATATATGTGTGTGTGTGTTTCCCATATTGCGTATTTCTGGACAGCGTATGTATATATATGTGTCCACGTATCTCACGTTGCCAGATCTAGGGTATGACAGTGTTTCATACAACCACGCTGCCAGATCTATGGTATGACAGCGTTCCATGACTGCGTTGCCTCTTCATCACTGTGGCTCAGCTTTATGCACTTGCTGTGTGTATTGCCGGCGTATTATATCATTGCCTGCGTCCTGATCATGAACAACTTGTAGATATTACCACTGCATATATTATTGCCTTCTCTTGGTGTCTCACTCCTTCTCCAAAAACCCAAGACGTGGAGAGGAGGAGATCACTCAAGAGTTGTGTGTTCTAAATGACATCAAATCCTCTCTTATTTATACTAAAAATGTAGAGGTTGAATAGACACGTCGGTTGGGCTTCTAGAGCCTACATAAGTGCTGGTCGGCTTGATAATAATTACATAAACAAAATAAATTCATATCTACATAAATAATTATCGGAATCGGATGATCTTTGGATCAATCCTACACCTCTTGATGAGAGGGATCCAATAAAAATATCATCTGCCATAAATAAACCGACCCACATGGATTTTGACCCTAGTTGCCAATTTAACAGCATAGCACTTATTCATTTCAAAGGTGGAAGAAGGATCCCGACTTATTGAGAGAAGAAGAGGTTGTTCCTTCAGAGAAGTAGTTTATGTATACCTTTGACGTGCTTGTTAAGGTTTTCCCCCTCACCTTACTCTACTTCACTGAGCTGCCAAGGGTTAACCCAAAAACAACCGAGTAGAGTAGGTGACACTAGTTAGTGCACAAGCGTTGTGTTTTCACCAAGGTTCACTTCGAATAGTACATATTTTCCATCAACGTATCATGGACTAAAGGTAGCAAGTTCTTATATAAGAAAGCGGACAACAAATAACCAAATGTTGATAGTTGTACAAGTCCTCCTGTACTTTACCCAGCTTGTTTCAAGAGTCATACATGGTTTCATGTGAAACTAACCTACGAGCACAAAACAAGAAAACAAGCATAAAACAAAGCATAAGCACAAGTAAATTCGAAAGCAAAGAGAAAATAAAACAAGCAGGCAGACACACAAACATGTGAAATAAGTAAGCAAACAAGAATGTAGGTAGACAACTCAAAAGCAAACACTATTCCTACTCCTAAGCTAACAGTGCATGGGACGGATCACATGAAGTGATATTTACAATGTAGCCATTAGTGCATTGGTTGACCCATGTTGGTTAAGGCATGGTTCATGAACCTCACAGTTGCAAAAACCAGCAAGCATGAAAGATATAATGGTGAAGACAAACACACTCCATGCTTAAGTGCATCCACAGAAAGGAAGTAAGTGAAATCGCATGACATGCACTCTGTGGACTTGCCAAGGTGATGTGTTACACTGCATCGAGATGTTGAGTGTATGCATTCTCTTGACTGTGACATGCAAGAAAATGTGATAAAGGTAGGCCACTTATGTTGTGAAAGTGTGCTTCCTGTGTAAGATTCCTCCAGTGCATGAGAGATGGGATCCTGTAGTTCAAGTGGAGGAAGAAAAATCTGGGTGTTTGGTTGATCTTCAATGAAAATCAGAGAGTGATGAGGAGCCTTACGTGTTTCAACAATTTCCTGATCGAAAGTGAAACCAACCTCAGGATAGTGAGGGCCTGACATAACCATCAGCTCG
This sequence comes from Pinus tabuliformis, assembly GCA_031772625.1. Lineage (NCBI taxonomy): Eukaryota > Viridiplantae > Streptophyta > Pinopsida > Pinales > Pinaceae > Pinus > Pinus tabuliformis. Next base: position 886,152,081 of record CM062808.1, on the reverse strand, counting down.
GGCTGAAGTGCTTCGACAGACTGGGGGGCCTTGACTTGATTGACAGATAGATCATCGTAGAATAGTGTCTTAGATAAATTAACAACGATTGAATCAACATCATGATCGGATGAAGAAGTAGATAGATCACGACAACCAAGATCAGAAAATTTGGTATGTTTTTCAACATCCTCATAATTTGATGAATCATGCATTGGGGTAGATAAGAAGCAAGGATGCTCACCCTCTGTGTTTTTAGGAATGACAAGTGACAGATTGGACAGATTTTTGGTGGAAGATGTGTCCTCTCTGCAATGTAATGATAGACTGACATCCGACGTGTCCTATGAATGATCGAAAGTAGAAACATCCAGAAATGAGTTTTCACAGGGGAAATCAGCAGTGGCAGAATCACAAGGGATGTCAAGATAAAGCGAATGAGGCATGGCTGGAAGGGATTCATCCTTCACCGCGGGTTCTTCTTTATATTCCTGCACAAACTCATCATGAATGATGGAGCAGGTTGGCTGCATAACACAAACTCTGTCGACAACTTGATCCTCATTCACAACAGTTGAGGAGTCCGGAATGGAAGAACACAAGACAGTACAATCTGGAGGATCAACAAAATGCATGGACAGAGGTTGAGGGAATGAATCCACGTCACAACCAACAAGCTTGCAAGCCAAATCTGCACAGATATCAAGAGTAGGTGGGGTGGGAGGATCTGATAGTTCAACATATGTGTGCGCATAATCTCCCATATCACTCTATGGTGGTGGAGCTGTTTGATGAGGTGAAGGTGGACAGTCACTTGTGATAGCAACTGTGCCTGCCTATGATTGCGCAGCTCCATCACTGAAGTGTGTTGAGTGGGGTTCGGATGATTTCAAGAAGTGTAGATTTTTGGATATGTGAAGAAGATACTCAAATGTTCCATAAAGAAATTCCCAATCAATTTCATCTTCGGGAAATTGGTATGCAATATTACAAAAGTGTGTGTAAAACTTCTCAACGAATTCATCGAGTGCTTTCTGTAATTTCATAATTTCTTGATCGAGTGCTCTATGGTTAAAGTGATTGAAAGCATGGTCTATCTCCGCGACCAGATGATCAAGAGAATGAACATATTTTTCAGGCAGTGTGGTGCACTAGTGCATTAGTTTCCCTCAAAGCATGTAGACGAACAACACACAGGTCATGTATTCTTCAAAGATTCCATGTCTTTCACATGAGCCTACAATTCCGACCACGTGCCTATCCAAGGCTACATGGACTCCACCATCGTATGTTTTATGCGACAAGCTATCCAAGAGATTTTCCAAGATAATTAAGTCATTTCCATAAGACATACATTCCGGAAGAGAAACTCTGTATTTAGTCATGATAGATATGTAGAGATTCAGAACAAATGTGAGGACTTATCTTGTCATCTAGCCCTCCTTCTAGTGCCAAAATGTTGACGGTGCTGGAACCGCCAACATGTCAGGGGATATCCTTGGTAAGGATTCCCAATTAGACCTCAGACTGTTTCATGTAGGAGTACTAGCAGTGGGTCGTACAGTAATGCCTTGACCGCGGTTTCGCACAGAGTCAAGTAAGGTGTCCTTGTTGGTAGTAAGGGTGTGACATATGCAGCAAGTAAAGGAAGGTGCATGAGCGGTTCTAACACACGAAGTGTGAGGTGAGTGTGCCCCTTGGAAACCTATGATAGCATGGAGTTAAGAAGGGAACACACGAGCAAAGATGCATCAAAACATGGAAGGCAAGTTAGCTAGCAATCCAAAGTGATGGTTAAATCAACAATTCATTTTAGAAAAATTCATACATACATATACAGAAATATCTACATATGCATGCATAAACAAACAGATACATATATCATTTAGAGTACTCAAGATAGCTGAAATACAATACAACATATGCATGAAACATGTTGGCTCTGTTATATTAAGAGGTGTAAGTCCCAGTCATACAATACATCCATGTCAAACCACTAGTTCCGATAGTGGAACGTTCCAGCCACAATCGCCTGCTCCTCCAAAGAGATATACTAGCTCTACACAATGGAGAAGCCAAGGCTCATTACAATACTGTCCAAGCTCTCTCTAAGATAGCCTTATTAGAAGCTTTGTTGACCAAAAGCCTATACAATGAGTTATGATGGACTATTTATAGCAAAGGGTTTGGTGACCCTTGACATTCCCCTTTGAGTACGTTCATCTATCCTCATGACTCTTCAACTACTCTATGACTATTACATTCAACTATCAACACTTGAACTTCCACTTGACAAGACATTACATTACAATGTACATCTGCCCATGTGACACAAAATGCCTTGAGCAAGCCATGCAAGACATCACTGACACTCGGACCATTATAGTGAGACCAAATCTTTGACATCCTTGTGATGGTTGAAGGTGGTGAGCTGACGCCAAGCCTGGTTGTCCATGATGGTGTCTGTGCGCTCAATGGTGACATCTTGCTGAAGAGAACTCTTGCCTTCATTGCATCCAGGTTCTATGATATGCCTCCTCTGTCCAACTCGTCTGATAGCATGCACATGGTTGTCTTGGGTGCGACCAAACCAGCAACATGTTGATTCATAGTGTCTATGATAATCTCCAAGCATGTGTTGGTGGTCGTGCGCATCAACTTGTCAAAATACATGTTCAACTCCAGTCGGACTTGCTTCTTGTCTTCACCTTGATGAGTGTTCCAAATGGGTGGGATCGCATGTGTGTACAAAATGACATGCATGTTGTTGAATTCTCTTGCATGCGATTAACAACACTACTCACCTTGTCTGCTTCGTGCCAGCTAGTGGGATGGATCTATAACTTGTATGGGTTCCTGCTGTAACTCATTCTCTTGTTTATGCAGCTCTTGTGCTTCCTTGAGTTGCTGCTTCAAAAAATGCAACTCCTTCTCTGTTTCTCTCTCTGAATTCGTGTGATCTTCGTGTCACGTCGTCACCTCATAGCCTCAATCTCCAAAGTTGCTTTCATCATGAGTGGATCTACTTTGAACTTGCATCTTTTCTCCACCTCTATGTTGTCAACAACCTTCCTCTTGCATTCATTGCATGCAGGTGTGCTGCCTTATGCTGTTGCTGATGGTGCTACTGCCATATTATCTTGATTTCCTTGTCTACGAACAACTTGATGTCTTCATAGGTAGGTGAGCTCATAGAAACTTGCTTGGTTGCAAACCCCGTTGGGATTTGAACGATGTCCTTTGACTCTTCTCTCCTTAAGGCCATTGTACTTGTGCTTCTGAGAGATAGATGAACATCTTTGATGCCTGGAGACATAGCAACACTCATGGAAAGTAATCTATCAGTCGAAAAACAAAACAAACTTCAGGACTAACTTGCAACATACATGTGTGATTAATCATGAAGGTTGCGCAATTTCTGCGGGGAGGTCAGGAGACTGACTGCTAAAACTTCACAAGGCATAGTCCGGGCTATCAGGAGGCTAACTGACTGCTGGATCTGTGCAATTCAAAGTCCATCCAGGCCTGTTGAGGACTAAAACTGCACAATGCACAATTTCAGTCAACAGTGACACGCAACCACCAACTGCATTACACAGTTTCAGGGACCAGTAGGAAACTACCTCCAAGAATTGTGCAATGCAAGCCTGGAGGTCAGTGTTGGGCTAGACTTGCACAATTTCTAGAGGGATGGTAGAACCTTCACTTCCCAAAATGCGTAGTGCTAGCCGGGCGAGGCACGGTCTAGGCCAAGGCAGCCCAGACCAGTCGACGAGTGACTGAAAACATAAGAAGTTTGAATGCATAGTGATACTGAGTGTAAACAAGAGTGAATGATCATGCATGCAAAAATTGAGTGCAGGATTTAGAAAACAAGAAAGCATGCATGTGTGTGAAGCGAGTCGCCATAACAACAATCGTTGGTGCAAAAACAGTGTCATGCATGTGACAGCAGTGAGATGCGAACGAAAACTGAAATGGTGCTTCTACAAGCTAACATACATCAAAATGACAACAATGCTCACTGAAATCAAGGAGACATCACTCACACAAAACGAAACACAAAAAGCGAGATAAACGCAGCGCGAGACATGAAATGTGGGCTTACCCTAAAACAACTAAGCTAAATGTGTTGATGACTCCTAGATGTAATGTGGGATGTTAGAGATGCAAGGTAAATGTAAGGAATGAGCTCTATAGCATCCAATTGATGAGTTTTGATAAAATCGAGGTTCTGACATGCATGCCACAAATCTAGGAAAAGCGACACTTGGCAGGAGGTTTCTGAAATGATCCTTGCATGTAATATCCCGCTGCTAAAAATAGATCCCTGAATCAAGGGATGCCTTTTCATGTTGCCTTGGGAGAAGCATTCCATGCATGCAAATTAGTTTTTCTCTGTCCCGGAGGGAACCGGTCAACCTAAAGACACATGCAACAGCCTACTCAACTAATGGGAAAAATTGCACATTTCTGGGACGGAGATGGGCTGGCGTCCGAGAGAGATTGTGCAATTTCTAGGATGAGCAGCTGATTGCTCTCGAGAATTGCATAATTTCTTGGTTGAGCAGTCCTGCTGGGACAGATTGCGCAGGTTTTCTAGTGAAGCTTGACAGGCAGAATTGCGCAATTATGGAGCCCAGTAGACTGCCAGTCAGGATTTCGCAATCTATAGATGGAAGGCTAGTTCCCCTCCAAAATTACGTAATTTCTTGAGGGAGTTGCTCAACCTGCAGCTGGACCAACTCCAGAGAAGCAACCTATGAGGGCAATGCAACAAGATATCATGCATAGGCTAGAAATCTACTAAAAAACCACTAAAGCTCATGTACTTGATAGTGCAAGACATGCTACTTAGGATGGTTGGTAGGGAGGCTCCAAAACAAAGCTAAGGCAAAATTTTGGAGGGTGGTTGTAGCCGCTATAACACACTTGATGTTGATCATGTTGTTTCTTGTACTTGGCATTTTATTTCTCCATAATGTTGTGGACCTACTGGCGGATGTGTTGGATGTGCTTAATGAAGTTGTTTGCCTTATCAGCTTTGAACTAGACATGCACTGAATATATCAGAGTAGTCGCAAATGGTATGGCCACATCAATGGGACATAGTGGCTAGAATCCCAAGCCCACCTGGAAATTTTTGTGTCCAGTCGAGCTATGGAGATTCTAGTTATAGCATTGCTAGACATAGGGGAGGCTCTCATTCCATGTGCGTGGATGCTTTGAGTTGTACATGTGCATAATGTGTACGATCATCCTATTGACGACCATTATCTAGACATCAGTCTGGGGATGGAAAGATGTGGACTTAGTGAGCTTGTTGTCCAGCATCGACCAAAGATTGGACCAAAATGTACTGAGTAACATGTTGTCCCAATCTAAGATGATAGACTCTAGGAACCCAAAGTGTACCCACACTTGTTCAAATAAGAGTTTAGCAGTGGCTTCTATTGTGATATTCTTCTTGCAGGCCGCCATAACAGCCATCTTCGAGAATCTATTGATGACCACAAAAACACAATCATTTCCATGCTTAGTACAAGGAATGTCTGACATGTAATCCATGGATATGGATTCCCAAGGTAAACTAGGGGTAGGAAGCATAGTATATAGGCCTTGCTTCTTGATGGTCGGTTTGGAAATGGTGCAAGAAATGGAGGATCTGATGTACTTCCTGACATCCTATTAAATATTCAACCAATATAAATACGTCTACAATACTGCCACCATTTTCTCAACCCCGAAATGCCCAGGTACTGGACTGTAGTGCGCTTCCCAAACCATCTTGGCACACTAGCTTGAAGGGACATAAAGGTGTCCCAAATGGCATAAAAGTGCATCCTCGAGGTGAAAATATAGAACTTGATGACCCTCCAAGAGTGTCTGTTATGTGTGGCTCAATTCTAGGTCACGTTTTTAGAGAAGTGGTCAATCAAAAGTCTCGTGCCCACAAGAGTTGAGCACGGTGGTTAACACCATGATCGGTGGTCGATTGAAGCAGTCTGCAACATTATTGGTGTTGCCTTTCTTGCACTTGATATTCAAATGGAACTATTGCAGGTATGTGGACCACTTCTAATGGCGATCATTCTGCAACTTCCCTTACGTCTGTATGAACTGCCGGGTTCGGTGATCTATGTGGATGATCGTTTCCTTCCCCAAAATGTAATGCTTCCATTGTTGATAGGCTTGCACAATGGAATACATATCTTTGTCATAAGTGGGATACTTTCATACTTTGTTTGGAAGTGTCTCACTATGATATGCCATTGGATGGCCCTGTTGAGTAAGGACTGCCCCAATAGCATAGTCAAAGGCATCTATTTCGATCTCAAATGGTTGTTGCAAGTCTGGTAATGTGAGCACTGGTGCAGAGCAGATGTGATGTTTCAACTCTATGAATGCCTTTTGTTGAGATTCAAACAAAAAGAATTTTTCTTTCGATCCTCCCTTGTTGACTTGACTCAAGGGCCAAGTGATATGAGAGAATCCCAACACGAACCTATGGTAGAAATTGGTAAGACCCAGAAAGTTACGAAGCTCTGTCAGAGTGGTTGGGGCTGGCTAATCCCAAATGACTTGGATCTTGGTTGGATCCACATGCACCCCCCCATTCATCAATAATATATCCTAGATATTGAATCTGGGTCATGCCAAAAGTGCATTTCTCCAAATTGGCATGCAAATTGTGTTGCCGTAGTATTTTTAGAACCTGTCAGATGTAGTGGAGGTGCTCTTCCCAACTCTGGTTGAAGATCAAGATGTCATTCAAGTATACCACTAAAAATGGTTTTTTGAATGGCCGCAAGATGTCATCCATCAACCTCATGAAGGTTGCAGGAGCATTCGTTAACCCGAAAGTCATAACCAACCATTCTAAAAGGCCATCCTTGGCTTTGAAGGCATTCTTCCACACATCGGAGGGTTCAATTTGTACCTGGTGATATCTAGACTTCAAATCGATCTTACCGAAACATTTTCCCCCCTTGATTTGGTCCAGAAGGTCATAAATCTGTGGGATTGGGTACCTATTCTAGACAGTGATCTTGTTTAGCGTCTGATAGTCAATAGATATTCTCCAAGTCCCATCCTTCTTTTGTACCAACGCGATCGGGCTCCCACAAGGTGATGAACTTAGTTGAATGTGACCTTTCTATAGCAGCTCCTAAATCTACCTCTTCATTTCGTCTTTCTCAATAACAGAGCACCGATAGATTGGTCCATTGGGCAATGACGCACTTGGGGTCAGATTGATTGAGTGCTTGACCTGACAGTGCAGAGGCACCCCTGCGAGGGAGGTGAAGATGTCCTCGTACTCCTCCGTGACCTTGTCCATATGTTGTTTTCATGTGAAGGGGCCATGTCTAGAGGTCGTGGCCACCGTCTTCTTCTTTCCCTGAGGACGTATCATCAGGAAAAAAAAATTCCTAGTTTTGGAAATGAGCTTACTGCATTGTTTTGCAGTAACCAAAGAGATGGTGGTAGGTGGTGCTACCTCCAGTATCCTGTACAACTTATTTACCAAGGTAACAATAATAGCGTGAGGCCTTGACTCATATACAATATCTTTCTTCCACAAGTATGGTTGGCCTAATAATACATCACAAACATCAAGGGGACCAATGTCACATATTACCTCATCTGTGAAGGGCTTGATGTTGTATGGAAGTTGACACTACTAGCTGATGTGAAGATCCCATCCTTGGTGAAGCCACCCGATGGTGTACGGTTGTGGGTGTGCTGTGGTTGGTAAGCCCAACCGCTTCATGACCTCTGCTAAAATGAGGTTCTTTTGGCTCCACTGCAAGAGAAAAGGACATTGGTGAGGGGTGAAAAATGTCACCATAAGCTCATTGGTGACGGTCAAAAGAGCATTTTTCACCAAAACCTAAATGTCACCAAAAGTGGCGTCGCCAAAAGTATAGGTGTTGTAGTGACATACAAATTCTGTCACCAATAATGATTTATAATGACGGATAGCAACCATCACCATTTCATATGAGCAATGGTGACGGACCATAGCCTCCGTCACCAAAGGTGGCGTTGCCAAAAGTATAGGTGTTGTAGTGACATTCAAAGTTCGTCACCAATAATGATTTATAATGATGGATAGCAACCGTCACCATTGCATATGAGCAATGGTGATGGACCATAGCCTCAGTCACCAAAAACTAAACGTCACCAAAGGTGGTGTCACCAAAAGTATAGGTGTTATGGTGACATTCAAGGTCCGTCATGAATATTGATTATAATTATGGATAGTGATTGTCACCATTTCATATGAACAACAATGATTTATTGTGATGGATCTTTAATGGCCATCACTATTGGTGCATATATATGGTGACGTTCGTTGACCGTCACCAAAATCCGCATTGCTAGAAGTATAGGTGTTGTGGTGACATTCAAGGTCCGTCACGAATAATGACTATAATGACAGATAGTGACTGTCACCATTTCATATCAACAACAATGATTTATGGTTACAAAACTTTGAGGGTCGTCACTATTGATGTGTATATATGGTGGCATTCGTTGACCGTCACCATTTCATATTTTTGGTGAGGGTTGAAAAATGTCACCAAAGCTCATTGGTGATGGTCAAAAGAGCCTCCATCACCATTCCATATGGATGTCAGGGCACAATGGAATCGAACCACCAACCTCCTGCTTATAAAGCAGGTGCTCTTCCATTTAAATAGCACCCTTTAAAGAATTATACTTTTAAAAATTAGATCTTGAAACTTCATAAATTGTAAATTCTACAACTTTCAATAAACTAAAGTCTCAACGATATTTTACTAAACAAGCAAAGCAGCATCGAAGCTGCAAGTCCACACCTAATGGTTATTGAAGTTATGAAAAGTGGGTGGAGGGAAAAATAGTTATGTATAAGAGAATCAATATGTTCAGTTGAATACTCAATTAGAAGTGAAACTCTGAAGACATTTATAACCTATAAATGACCTATAACTATCAAATGCACCAAATATTGCAAAGGAAATGTCATAAGTGGATAGTATATGGAAGAAGAGGAGGCAGGGACTTGGAACCCTTGTACATCTTGGCATGCCTTAGCACTTGACACATCTTAGCTTGTTTGACATGTCTTCATACTATATGGCACATGTTAGCATGCCCTAGCATTCCCTAACACACCTTGGCAGTCATGACCTCACAACTAGCATTACATTTTTCCATGACTTGGGAACCTTACATTCACTAGAACACCTTGGCACTCCCTAGTTGTCATGCCCTCTGTTATCCTCCATAATGTCCCAGGTTGATGAGGAGATCGATGGAGGTAACCACAGACCAAGCTTTTAGTTTGGTAGCTAGCCCTACCAAACTAGAGAGGGCTCTCTCTATGAAATCACAGCCAAGAGATGACTAGAATGTAAAGGATTTTAGGCTAGATAGATAGGCTCAGGTGGGTTTTTGGAAAATTTAGGGACTTGGAACTCTATCCACTGGTGTCTTGTCTGGTAGGGACTTTATCAAGGAGGCAGGGACTTGGAACTCTATCTAGGATAAAGCACCTAACATGCATGACAAAAGCTCCCTAGAATAGAGTACCTCCTACCTAGAAGAGTGTCCCCTGCTCAAAATATAGAACCCTTCTCTACTGTGCACTTTTCTTAAAGATAAATTTGTGCATAAAATAGTACTAAGAAAAACACCTAAATTAAGAAAAGTGAGCATCTAAGTCAAACTATAAAAGTATACTAAGTATGGCTCTATATAAGCTTGGGAAACAAAAGACAAGCATGCTTGCATACAATAACCATAAGATGCCTAAAATCGTTGTGCTTCTTTCATCGTTACTATACCCTCACAGCAAAACTGGAATCTGTAGCATGTACCCCAAGGCTGTATGCATATGCTAAAGGTGTAGATTGAAAGGATCTGCTGATATGAAGTACTATTGAAGGAGAAACACCTTCAAAACAACAGATAAAGTCTATTGTGAATTCAACCCATTTGCACACAGACCAAGGCTGCCACTGGGTACACTTCTCCGCTAAATGGAAACTGCAATGTATTGTAATGCTGCTAAAGAAAAAGCACCTTTAGTGCAACAAGGATAAAACTCTAACAAATATTGTCACTGTGGCCTCGGTTTTAGATGATCTCATCAATATTTTCGATAATTGACAAACCAAAAGGCGAGTTGCATAGATCATTTGAAATGATAGATTTGGGCATACTTTATTATTGTTTAGGAGTGTTAGTATAGAAAATGCATGGTAGCATGTTGCGTCTTTATGTCACAGGCCAAGAATGTGGAGAAATACATAAAATATTAAATAGCATGGTATAAGTCAATTGTAGGTTATAGCCCCGAGGGATAGCTCAAATGGTCGAGTTCCCGTTGCTAAGCACTTTCCTGGTTGGGAGGTCACGGGGTCAAGTCTCCTCGACGCCCTCGGGGTTAGGCCTGATATGGCCGACCGGCAGATCCCTTCGGGTGGAACTGCCCCGCTTCTCTACGTGGACGTAGCGGCCACTCAGTGCCCGTGAACCACATTGAAAAAAAAGAAGTCAATTGTAGGTTATTTTGAAACGAGAATGGAATTCGCCTTGTGCGGGTTATAATCTAGAGAGTATAACTTTAAATAAGAAATTGATAGTTATGGGGTTGGAATTGTCTCACAATTCATGAAAGTCCCAAATTTATTCACTAGAAAGAAGCAGAGCGAGTCATCAGGTTTATGGGAGGGAACACCCTATTCGTAGGAAGATAACTTGAAAATAGTCGGGCATATTATTTCTCATCTTCTTGTACTTATGTGCTTTGAAAAGATAACCACATCCAAAGGCTCAATAACAACTCTAGTAAAGTTTATAGATGTGAAGCACTTCTGAGAAAACCCATCGCTTAATGAAAATTGAGTGAGGAATATGTCGAAGGATTCAATCTTGCACTCAGTCATAAAAAGGAAGTTGGGGTATCCAACATCTTTCCAACAAACTAACTCCAACCATAATATGAAAGGCAGGTTAACTGCAAAACCTCTTTCCCACTTTGTAGTATTATTGCCTCTTGAATTCTAGCAGGTATCTGGCTGCTTAGATCCACAAAACTCATGTCAGGTAAACTCTAAAAGAGGGTAAGTCAAAATATTATGACAATCTTAACTGTAATTTGATCATGCACTATTGAGGTATTGCATGGAATAAACAATATACTATCAATGCACTAATGAAGAACTCAAAATAAACGAATTTCTTATTGCTACAATAGTGCCACTCTTGGGATTCTCGGATAAAGCACCTAACCTGCATGGAAAAAGCTTCCTAGAATAGAGTACCTCCTACTTAGAGTGTGTCCCCTGCTCAAAATATAGAAACCCTTCTCTACTATGCACTTTTCTTAAAGATAAATCTGTGCATAAAACAGAACTAAGATGTTATGCTCTTAACCTGCAAAATTGAGAAATGAGTTGGGAGAGCCTGGGGTGTGAAAACCATTCCCTGCGAGCCTCTTCAATCCATTTTGGAGTGGGGAGGGAAATTTCTAGCAGAGTACTTTCCTCCTCAAATTGGCGAGATAATGCCTCTGCTACACTATTGTCTTTCCCTTTCTTGTAAATGATCTCATAATCATATCCCAGCATTTTGGCGAGCCATTTATTTTGTTGTGGGGAGAATAGGCGTTGCTCCAAAAAATATTTAAGACTGTGATGATCTGTGCGGATTTGGAAACGTCGCCCCAATAAGTAAGGTTGCCAGGTCTCGACTGCATGTAGGATGGCCATCATTTCCTTCTCGTAGGTAGATTGGCCCAGATTCCTCCCACTTAGTTGTTGGCTTGTGAAGGCCAAAGGTCGCCCTTCCTGCATTAAGACCGCCCCAATACCTATACCCGAAGCATCACATTCAATGACAAAAGATTTGGTGAAGTCAGGTAGTGCTAAGACTGGAGTGGAACACATGGCATTTTTTAGAGCTGTAAAGGCCTGTTGTGCTTCCTCATTCCAGAAGAATGAATTTTTCTTTAGGAGTTTGGTGAGGGGCTTCACTATGTGACCATAGTTGCGGACAAATTTACGATAATAGCTTGTGAGACCCAAAAATCCTCTCAAGCTCTTCAAGGTCTTAGGTTGAGGCCATTCCTGCATTGCCTGGATCTTTTTGGGGTCCACCTTGACACCTTCACGCCCCATAATGTGGCCCAAATACTCTACTTCTGCCATGCCAAACGAACACTTGGACATCTTGACAAATAATTTATGCTTGTGGATCAGTTGCAAGAGTACATCTACATGCTCAAGATGTGCGGCCCAAGTGCAACTATAGATGAGGATGTCATCGAAGAAGACAAGGACAAATTTCCTGAGATATGGTTTGAGAATGTGGTTCATAAGGCTCTGAAAAGTAGAGGGGGCATTACAAAGACCAAATGGCATGACCAGGAACTCATAATGGCCTTCATGAGTTCTGAAAGCAGTCTTGGGAATGTCGACTTCCTTCATGCAAATTTGGTGGTAGCCTGAGTGAAGATCCAGCTTAGTGAAGAATTGAGCCCCATTGAGTTCATCCAGCAAATCGTCAACCACCGGGATGGGAAATTTATCTTTGGCTGTCAACTTATTGAGGGCCCTGAAGTCGGGACACATCCTCCACTCCCCATCTTTCTTGAGCACCATAACCACTAGGGATGAATAAGGACTAATGATGGGACGAATGACACCTGCTTCCAAAAGTTCCTTGATTATTTTTTCTATTTCATTCTTTTGGGTGAACAGATATCTATATGGGCGCACATTTGGGGGTTGGGCCCCTGGAACCAAGGTGATGCTATGATCATGTTCCCCTCGCAAGGGTGGAAGCTCATGAGGCTTGTCAAAGACCGGCAGATGGTTATTTAAAATCTGTTGCATCTCAGGATGAATTGGCAGAGGCTTGGTTTCGACTGCCTGGATGGCATTAAATTGAGCTACAACTCCATGATTGCCCTTTTTTAACAATTTTTCCATCCTATGCGCGCTGATGATAGAGGGGGCTCCCGCCTGGAGTCCATGGAGGGTATGTGTGTAGTTGTTCTGCTTAAAACTCATATATAACTCTTGGAAATCCATTGTGATTGGCCCAAGAGTGCGAAGCCATTCAGCGCCGAGGACAATGTCACAACCCCCCATGTGTATGGCAAACATGTGGGTTTTCAACTGATAATCCCCCATTTGAAGTTTGACATTTTCACAGCGGCCTTCACATTTCATTGTGCCTCCATCCGCAATTTGGACTTGGAAGTTAGAAACTGCTCGTACAAAACAATGCACTGCTTCTGCGACTTTTTGATGGATGAAATTATGTGTACTTCCACTATCAATCAAGACTACTACTGGGCGATGTTTAATAAAACCTTTGATTTTGAGAGTTTGAGGGGAAGAAATCCCTGCCAAAGCATGCAACGAAATAACTGGTTCGTCAGAGACATTGTCCTTTTGGTTGTCTTTTTCTAGCGGCTCATGTTCCTCAAGTGGTGGATCTTCTTCTGTTGAGATGTAGTCAGTGGCATCAATTTGAAAAAATTTGGGCTCCTTGCATTTATGACCTGGGGAGTATTTTTCATCACAGTAGTAACATAGGCCTTGCTTTCTTCTTTTGGCCATTTCTGCAGGTGACACCTTTTGGACCTTAAGTGTTTGAGTCATGTTGTGAGCCTGTGGGGGGCGACCTTTAGCGGAGAAATTTGGGCGACTGTATTGGGCTGCTAATGCATGTTCCACGTTACAAGCTACCTTGCAAGCCTCTGTCCATGTGGGACGGTGGTGCAGTAGGACTTGGTCTTTGATAGCTTCTTTAAGACCGCTGATAAAACATTCCATGTAGAACACATCTAAGAGACCCCAAGTGTGGAAGGCTAAGGCTTCAAAAGCTGTAATATATTCATCCACTATACCAGTCTGTCAGAGCTTAGTAAGACGAACCAAAAAAGAAGATTCCTGGTCAAAGCGGTCTTGAAGAGCTTTTGTGAATTTGGTCCAAGTCCTAAAAGGTCCATTGCAACGTTGATGCCATTACCACCATTGCCACATTTCATTGTCCAAGTACATGCTCCCCACCATAAGCTGAGTATCATCATCTAAGATGTGATTCAGATTGAAATACTGCTCCATTTGGGCTATCCATGCCGACGGGTGAGAACCATCAAATTTATGCATATCCAACTTGGGAGGTCGCTGACGGGGTTGTTGGTGGGTGTGCCAGACGTGAGGAGAGTGGCTAGACTGACCCTCATTGTGTCCATTGCCATTATACACCTCCTCGTGAGCTTGCTCCTTTCCCTTCTGGATCATGCCCTCGACCAGGCTACTTAGTCGGTTAAGTTGAACGTGGACGGTTTGCATGGATTCTTCAAGTTTTTCCATCCTTTCATTGGCCATCGCTTGAGCTCTAGTTTCTACCATACACCAACCTGATTTTTTTGAAATTTGGGACCGCCTAAAAAATTTTCACTAAGAATTGAATGGTACCACTGTGCTCAGCTCGTCGTCCTGATTCTGATGGGTTAGATCACCAATAAGCGCCCCGGAATATCTCAGACTTTTTTTTTTTTTTTTTTTTTTTGAAAAATCCTAACAGAGTTTTACTCCTTCCTTATCAATACTGCAGTTGCCAATTCCTCAAAATGTCAATACGGCCAAAAGTCCTGCGAAAATTATACCCCGGTATAGGAACCCTTCACAACGATTCCGATCTGGTGGATTTGAGATATCTGAATGGCGGATCGGATAGCTCTGGGCGGCAGAACAGACTGCTGCTGTTGATCTGATGGATCTAATAGATCGGAATGGTTGATCTGCGAACTCGAGACTGCGGGACTGATGTCTGCTGCTGCTGCACCCCTTTGCACAAGCGGATCTGGAAGAGATGATGTGTGATCCCCTGATAGAAAAGGGAACTATGGTCTTGAGGAGTGTCAGGTGCTACAGATCGCAATATACATAAGGGTCTGGTAGTAGTACTCGGCCCAATGTTTCAGGGCTCTAACTAAGGAGGATCGACCGTACCCTTAGCCGTACAACCTGACTACCCTATCGTACGGGCGAGTAATCTCTCCGAGTGCTATTCTCGGTGTACTGTAGCCGCAAGACGGCCGACAGTTTATCTATGGCGAGGTTTCAAGGGAGCCTAGGGGGCTTCCGATATACCCAGAGGGTACATGGAAGACAGTCCGTGCGCGGTTCTGCCTAATGCGCTACTACTCGAAGGGGTACCCACAGGGGTTACAAGGGAGTCCAACAGAAGTGACCACCTCTTGTATTTCCTGCGTGCATGCCTCCCCAAATTCGCAGGTTTATGCGCTCAACGACAGATCCCATGGTTTAAAGACGCCGGAACACGTCTCTAGCCAAAAAAAAAAAATTGCTAATAAATGGAGATCCCACCGGCCCTGGAAAGTGCTCTGATACCACTTGTTATGCTCCTAACCTGCAAAACGATACCCAAATACAAAATATGCGAAGAGAAGATACCCAGAACAAAGAACAGCAATGATTTTATTATTCATAGAGTAATGTTCACTTGCCTCTTCGAGGGGGCAACCTCCGATAGAGCAGAGCTCGATTACAAAATAAGACATGATGCTCCTCGCAGGGAGTCTCTATCCTTTATATACGACTCATACATGCAATACCACGGATCAATACCGTGGGTTTTATTAATACCATCTATCTAATACTACGGCCCATTTGCAACTAACTGTGGTCCCGTCATTAATTGCGGGTTAACCACTTACAATTATTAATATGGGCTTTATTGACTCTTGACTATGACGTGATCTCATTACATAAATAAGGGGGTTAGGGTGGGACCCTAACATAAGAAAAACACCTAAATTAAGGAAAGTGATCATCTAAGTCAAACTATAAAAGCATACTAAATATGGATCTATCTAAGTTTGGGAAACACTAAACAAGCATGTTTCCATACAAAAACCACAAGATTCCTAAAATCGATGCACTTCTTTCATCGCCGCTACACCCTCATAGGAAAACTATAATCTACATCATGTATCCCAAGGCTACAAGCATCTACTAAAGGTGCAGACCGAAATGATCTACTGAGATGAAGTATTGTTGAGGGAGAAACACCTTCAAAACAACATACAGAGTCTAATGTGCATTCAACCCATCTGCACACAAGTTAAGGTTGCTACTGGGTACACTTCTCCCCTAAATGGAAACTGCTGCGTATTGCTGCTCTACTGAAGGAGAAACACCTTCAGAGAAACACATATAAAACTCTAACATATATTGTCACTATGGTATCAGTTGTAGAAGATCTCATCAATATAGGTAACAACTTCGATAATTGAAAAACCAAAAGGTGAGCTACATATATTATTTGAAATGATAGACTTGTGCATACTTTATTATTTTTTAGGAGTGTTAGTACAGAAAATGCAAGGTAGTTTGTTGCATATTTATGTCAAAGACTAAGGATGCGAATAAATACAGAAAAGATTAAATATCATGGTACAATTCAATTGCAGGTTCTTTCGAAACAAGAATGGAGTTCTCCTTCTACAAATTCTAATATAGTGGGTATAGATTTAAAATAGAAATTTATAGTTATGGGGTTGGAATTGTATCACGATTCATGGCATGTCCCAAAGTTGTTTACTAGAAAGAAGTAGAGCGAGTCGTCAGTTTTATGAATGGGAACGCCCTATTCGCAGGGAGATAACTTCAAATTAGTCGGGCATATTATTTCTTGTCTTCTTGTACGTATGTGCTTTGAAAAGCTAACCACCTCCAAAGACTCAAGAATAACTCTGGTAAAGTTTATAGGTGTGAAGCACTTCTGAGAAAACCCATCACTTAATGACAATTGAGCGAGGAATATGTCGAAGGATTCAATCTTGCACTTAGTCATAAAAAGGAAGTTGGGGTATCCAGCATCTTGCCATTAACAAACTGACTCCAACCATACTGTGAAAGCCAGGTTAACTATGAAACTTCTTTCCCACTTTGTAGTATTGTTGCCTCTTGAATTCCAACAGGTATCTTGCCACTTAGATCCACAAAACTTGTCCCAGGTAAACTTTGCATGATACAATTGTGACATGCAAGCTTGACACACACTCTAGTTTCCCTCTAAAAGAGGGTAAGTCAAAATATTATGACATGATTAATTGTAATTTGATCATACAATGTTGAGGTATTGTATGGAATAAACAATATACTATCAATGCACTAATGAAGAACTCAAAATAAACAAATTTATTGTTGCTACAATAGCGCCACTCTTGGAATTCTCCAAGGAGCCACTAATTTATACACATTTGGAATCTTTACTTGGTCTGCAAAAAGATTAAGCAATGGTAGTGATCACTCTTTTCCCTTCCATGGAAGGTCTATATAGAGTCAACAATAAATTGATTTAAAAGTGACGTATATACCTAACAAATAGGAGGCTGACTCTGCAACTCTAATTTAGTGGCAAGGAAATATTCAATTGTAAATCCATAATCTCCTACAGTGTAAATTTCTAGATAAATGGCTAGCCTAAATCTGTCCATTGTCCACATATCCCAAAAAACGATGTATGTCTGGACCCTGGTTGTGTTTGAGAGAGGGGAGATCACATAAATAATCCATTATCAAAAGAAAAAGTTAAAGCACAACATTCTATGGAGGATTTTTTTTTCAATTCTATTACATACCTTAGAAATTTTGAAAGGACAGAACTGAAGCTTCCCTCTCCTTCCACACTTCATTAAATATGACCCTTTTCCAATGTAGATGTGGCCTGCAGAATCATAATTAGCAAACAAAATATGAAAAGTAAGTTTAATGAATTAAAGTAGCTTTGTTATACCTCAAGCAAATGGACTTTGAGAAATTGGATTCATTCTCTACAAAAGACGATATAGCAAGATCTAATCACATTTTTAACTGAAACATATCTAAATTGGATTCGTGCTCTGCAATAGACGATATAATGAGATCTAATGACATTTTCAACTCAAACAAAGGTAAGTTGAGTAAGCTTAAGCTCCAAAATGATGGCATACAACTTCTGAGTGGAATTTGCTGTATATATCTAGCTAGAGGCTATAACATAAAGATATTTGTTATATGTGAAGATAAAAAAATGAAAGGAATGTGAAATTTTGACCATCAACTACAAGTTCCTTTCAAGGACTAGATCACACCATAACATTGTTATCAAGATAATCAACTCACCCATGCTACTATGTTTCTAGTAGTTTCATGACAACATAAATTAAACAACGATATGTCTGAGGTTGGTTACCTAAGGATTATATCATACTAAATTTAGGGCAGATTTAGTGGAACCATTGTTGACTTGTTGAGGCTTTTGAATGTTTTGAGGGTGGTATCTACTAATTTTTGTCATCCCAACTCAATGGCCTATAAAAATGACTAGATCTCTGTAACTTTTAAGATATATTGAACCATAGAATCAGGAAATAAAAAATAAAAAATAAATAAATCTAAATGATAATGTTGGTGCAGACAAGAGTGGGATTTTTTATTGGGTAGCCAGACACACTGATGTTTTTGTTTGATTATTTGAAAATTTTCTAGCTAGTCATAAGGATAATTATGAGATTATGTTTTTTCAACAAAATTTAAGTGAGGTAAGTGATAATCATAAGATTTTTCTTTGAATGATCCTATTTTTAAGGCTTTTAAGTAAAATATTTATTATTTCAGGGTTTTAAACTAATTTATATTTTCATTTTCTCAATGTCTATGCATGAAAGAAAGGAATCTTGTTTACAATGTGGATCAAATTTTGATATTTAGTTAGTCTTTGTCTGCTTGATAAAGTTCCATAACCTTTTGGGAACACAATTCTTCAACTTTTGTCACAAACATGAGTCCTAGTAGATTCAAGTTTAGAATATTTGAATCCATTTCCAATATTTCCTTGCAAATTGAATATAATTATGGATCTGCATGTTATGTATCTTCCTAGGAGATATAGATACCAACCAATTGCTTGAAGAAATTTTTGAGCTAGGACCATGTCAATTTGCACCCTATGTATCAATACAACTAAGAAATACATTCTACCACACAACATTATAATTGGAGGAATCAAGAGAGATTTAACACCTAATTCTAGCAGATAAATGAACATGAATACACAACCTGTGGCATCATAAACACAATCTCTTTATTTATTAACTCCTCCTCTAATATTTAATTCAACACATAGGTCCAAACCATGGTTTCAAGCTAATGATTAATGCCACATGCATACTAAGGCTCCTCTGAGCACATTATCTCTCTGTCTCTATTATATAGAGGCAGGCTTGTCCCCTTATAAGCAAAGATTACAATCATTATATCCTAAATTTCTTGAAAGAAATACATCTAAACCCCCAAATACCAACGCTGCCACATTTTTGGGTGTTAGATACCCACTACAAAGTGCATAGGAATCTTGCTTCATGGTCTTACTGTAATTTCTCTTCTTGCGATTTGGCTCCAAAATCCATACCTAGCTCCTCATGATTAAAAGACCTAACACCTCCCATAAATGGGTTAGTAAGTTAGAGGTGTGTCATGCTCTACTGCCCCTACATCGAGCACAAATCTATATAGACCCATGTTTGAGATGCACTTCCCAGTTTGTGAAGCTAGAAGTTGCATATCTCCTATTTCTATATTTCAGAACTCAGTCAATTGTGTGCATTTGACGGATCCTCAACCTTAGGAACCCCTAGGTCAATATCAGACTTGAATCTAGATAGGTGTGTGTGAACGTCATATTCATGCAGTCCTTGAGGCATTAATTTCTAAGTACCTACCAAGGAGCATTTATTTCTCAGTAGGTGGCTGCATTTACTTTAGGAGTTACACTCCTTGAGGGATTTAATTAGCCAAGAATGGTGCACTCCTTGAGGCCATTAATGGCCAGTTTTTAACCCCCTCCTCTTGGCTTATATAAGGATAGAGGGCACACTAATATTTCAGATAACAGAGTTGTTTGTGTTGTATCTTTTAGACATGTGTAGAGCTTGATCATGATGTCAGGCTGCTATAATGTTTCCATGTGGTGACCATGAACAAAAGGGACATGATAGATCTGACTCAACACCTAGTTTTTTTAGAGTTTCCTTATGTATTTCCAAAAGATTTGTTTGGGCTCCCACCCACGTGTGATCTCAAGTTCACCATTGAACTCAATGTGGGATGATTCCTATCTCCAAGGTTCCTTATCAAATGATTTCACCCAAGTTATATGAATTACATATGCATCTATAATAATTGTTGAATTTTGGATTGATCTGGCTTAATGCAACATTTTGAAGTTACTAATTTTGGTGATGAAGAAGTATTAGTCATTGGAGCTTTGCATTTCCTGTAGATGGTTGAATAACATCACCATCTAGAATCAATATTAGTTCTCATAGATTGATGACTTCTCTGATCAAATGAAAAGGACCATAATATTCTTAAAGATTGATTTGTGATTTTAATACCACCAATTAAGAATTTAGAAGGGAATCCCAAATATTGCATTCAAACCATGATTAAGAAATTATAATTTTATTATGGTATTGTTTAAGTTTACAAATGCCCTTGTACTCTTCATGAAACTAATGAATGGGGTTTTTTAGAAATACCTAGGCAAGTTTGTTCAAGTGTTTCTGGATGATAGTTTGATTTATTCATGTGTTCCAAAGGAGCATGAGGAGAACATAAGGTTGATATTGTAGTGACTTGGAGAGAATAAGAATGATTAAAATCTCTCTGAGTGTTCCTTCTTCTAGTCAAAGATCCATTCTTTGGGCCACATTACTTATGGAGAAGGTATAGTCATGGACCTTGCCAAAATCAAGGCCATTATGGAATTCCTAACACTAAAGGATGCTCATAAGCTACACTATTTCAATGGATTGGTTGGGTATTATAGGAGATTCCTAGAAGAATTCTCCAAGATAGCTAATGCCATTACCAAGGTCAAGAAGAAGGTTAAGGAATTTGTATGGATATAGTAGTTTCAACGGGCCCTTTTGAGGCTTACAAATTTGTAAACCACTGCTCTAGTCCTAAAAGTGCTAGAAATGGACCAAGATTTGTAGTATTTACATATGCTAGAAATCATATTATTATGTAATGAGTAATTTATCATCTTATGGAGTGGTTCATTAGTCAAGAAACAAGATCATTATGAAGGCATCAAGAGGAAGTCTTGATTAGTTGGCTAGACACTTGTGTTCCACAACCATGCATGTGGACATCAAGGTGTATATGGAGGTCCCCATCTTGAATTAAGTTACCATCACAAGCAGAGGAATTCCTCATTGTTTACTTCACATCATTCCTCCATCTATGTTAATCACATGTGCATGTCTATGTGTATATACTATCACTTGAGTAAGAGTTTCATGACAATTCCCATGTTGTAAGACCCTATTTTTTCATCTTGAGAAAATGGAGTCCTCTCCAAGTCACTCGCATAGTTTAGGTTGTCATAAGAAAAGTAGGTGCTTTTCCTTAAGATGTGAACATTTCATTTAAAGCAGTGTGATAATGTGGTTTCAGTGAGGCATACAAAGATGGAATGAGCATGCACATTTGGGATGCTAGTGTTATGTTTTGCTTGAGGCGTGAGTGCACATCTAAGAAGACTCTAACAATGGTTGAAGAGGTGGAATAGTTAGAGAGGTTGGGGGGTTGTAGTCTCACTTAGAGGTGTACACAAGCAATTTAAGCACTATGAGAAGTTTTGAAGCAATCTTAAGACATTTGACGAGCTAAATGAAGTCAACTTGGTAGTGGTACTAAGTGAACATTCCTTGATCGAAGTTGATACCCTCTCCTTGGCACTACCACTTTTCAAGACAAAGAAGAAATGTGAAATATATGTGTAATCCATTAAAGAAGTTGGCAAGGTTGTTGCAACATATATAGTGGTTTTATCGTGTTGCAAAAGGTGTTGGAACTTGGAAGGTGACCATCGCAGTAGATTTGTCATGGAGTGTCAAGGAGGTGCATCTGATAAGGAGCGAATTACACAAATCTAACAAATAGGCCATATTGGGTTAAGATATTACTGTTTTGGGACATCCAAAGTTGAAGGTGCATTTTATGGAGGTGTAGTCCAGAGGCCACATCTTATGGGTATCTTGGAATTTTGGTGTGTGTTAGTGGTGTTACTGCATTGTGTTTGAAACTTTGATGAGCAGTAGCTAGAATGTGTTCCATGAAGGAAAAAATCCCACAAGTTTGAGATGGCTTAACCATTTGGCATTGTAAGGTGTGTTATGCCCTAGTTTTGAGGAGACAATTAGAACCATCTTAGAGTGTGATGGGTTGTACCATGGACTTAGGTCCACTTGCATGGGTTGAGGTGTAAAGGCACCCCATGAGTTGAGGAAAATGATTGCAATGCTTACCTGTATAAAGTGTTTATAATATAAGATTAACGATTTTTTGTTGAAGAATGGAAGAGGAAGATAAGAAAGGAGAGGCACTAAGGTTTGTTGTAAATCAATCAAAAGGAAGGAAAAATGTCTCCTATTAGCAGGATTTTTCAAGTTTCCTCTTCAATAGGACTAAATTTTAGTTGGAGCTAGGGAGTTGGCCTCACCAAGACATAACATACCCAAGCTAGTCCATTAGATAGACTCGTTTTTTACAAAGGTTGCAAAGGCTAAGGTGAAAATATCCCCTTTTTTATGTGGGTTTTTAACCTTCCATTTGAGAATGCTAAAAACAAGGTCATGATCTTGAAATCTTGATTTTACCAAAACTCAATGTCAATGCTTAATCCATGATGTGATTCTTTCTATTTGGGTTTGGCCTTGAACATTGAGATCTATCTTTGGGTCTAGTTATTAGTCTGTCATTTCATTTATGTGTTGAGAATATTTTAAGGGCTATAGGGGATAAAATGGTTATTTTCCAATACCCCTCCCTTGAAACCCTAAAAAGAGATGGTGTGCCCCATTTTGTTGTTGTAATATTTCAACCATGAGTTCTTCCTATGAGGATGCCCTTGTTGAAATGAAGGAGGGGTATAGATTGCAGGTGTCTCTAGAGGTCTTGACAAAGGTGAAGGGGAATGGAGTTTACCTCCTATTGAAACGCCTTCTATTCCACCATTTGAGGTGCTAAAGGGCACTGACTTTAAGGGTCATAGGTGAAATCTCACGAAGATCTTATAAATGAGAAGGTAGGTGTGATTTAGCATAGGATTGATTCTTCAACGGTTGACTTTTTGGGTGAGATTTCCCAGTAAAGGGAAAAAATTGAAGCCTTACCACCTATAGATTAAGTAGAGTATGAGAAAATGTTTCCTAAGATTCAAACAGTCTCTCCATATTTTGTCCATGAGATCCATGGCAATTATGTTCAAGTGTCAATAACTCATGTTAAGATATCATCTTTGATTCAAGGCACATATACTTCTTCAATTAGTGGTGGAGAGTCCATCAATGAGGAGGAAATATTGTTCATTTACAAGGTTGGAATCAATCAAGTATTATCCCTCTCTGACCAACTCTAAGTTGAGGAGTGTGCATAATGGACTTATTATTGTAAAAAATTGCAAATATTGGATTATCTTGAATTTCAAGGGCTTGAAGTGGTTGCCTCAACCTACAAATATTTAAAGGAACTATGTGTTTTTCAATTAGACCCTTGTGGTCAAAGAGCTGCAAAAGAGGAAGGCCTTATGGCTATTTCTAGGGGCACAATATGTCATTTTTTGTGAGATTGGTTATGTTTTTTCTTCCGCTAATTTAATGTTAATAACCTAGTTGTGTATTCATTTAGTAGATTTGTAATATTCTAGGTCAATGGATTGTTAGGTGCTAAGTTTGCAGAAAAATTAACATTTATGACAAAGTTGAAAGATCTGCCTTAACCAAACAATCTAATGACATAATCCATCTCATTGTATGGATGGTGCTGAGGTTATTGCTAAAGTTGATAACTACTAAAAAAGAATGGTTATGGAAGCTTTGGATATTGAATTGAATCAAAGCAATATCAAGCAATATTAACAAGGATTATGTACCAGATTCATGAAGCATGGACAACTGATGCTTCAATTACTGCAAAATTCTTCAGAAAACAGAATTGCCCACAGTTTTCCATATATATATATATATATATATATATGAAGTATTGATATCATTAGAAAACTGTGGGTAATTTTGTTCTTCTAATGATGATCCATGAGAGTGGACCAAAACATAGAGATTTAACAAAAACTCGAATGCAGTTTCCTTATCTATTTTTCATTGGGATGCATAAATTATGTACAATAACTATGAATTTGAAACTATAAAAAGATACAACACAAGATATTATGTCTTTCAAGTTGGTATCATAGTAATCATTTTTTAATATACTTATAGACAATATATAGGAAAAAAGGGGTAATTAAGAAAATGATATGCTTCTAAATGACATCACATATTCTAGTTGAGGGCATTTATGCGCCACTCAAAGGCATATGATCAATAAAATCTTGGTTCCTACCTCTCTCTTAAATTTTTCTATCAGTGTGCACTTTGACCCTCCATTTTATGACGAAAGGTATCAGCTACCTTTTGCCATACTGGCCACCTCGGGTGAAAGTGGATGAGCAGGTCTTGCCCCAGTCTGGTCTGAATTTGCGTTAGAGAAAGCTTTGGTCCTCCACTTCTGTGCAGTTCATTATTGTATCTCTATTATACTCAGAAATCACTTGAGTTTTGACAACAGGATCATTTGGATATTTTTTACTTCTTATGAGTTTACCTAATAGGTTGAACCATAATGACTAGTTTAACAGTCTATATGAGGTGGAGTGGTGCTCATAGTGATGTGATACATGTCAAAATAAGGTATATTATCATAGCAGCACAAACTTCATAAAAATCATATTTGTGTTCCTAAATAATAGTGCAAATGCAATGTGAGTCCCAGGGGGAATCTCAATTGCCGATCGAAATAATGTGAGTCTATGGTAACTAAGAAATCCAAGCTTTAAATCCCCCCTATTGTGACCTGATTCACAGAAAGGAGGACAGGGCATAGACTCTAGAGGTTTATTGGTAGCCCCATGCCACATGCGCTACCAAGTTCCTTTGGGTTAAAAACAATAGTGCAAATGCAATGTGAAATGATATTTCTAGACAGACAACATTTTTATATAGGAAAATATCAAGATTGATAGTTATAACAATGAATATATGTTGAAAAAATATGCAATTTAAATATTCATTATTAAGATGCTATGTGTAGAAGTAAAATGAGACCATAAATATGTTAATAAAAACAACATAAATCTTAAAAGCTAAGTTTAATCCAACCTGGTGAGTGGACATGGTAGCATGAACATGAAAGCAACTTGATTCACATAAAAGACACTTCGATATTGTAACCAATTTGATGTGCCACTACAAACTACTAAAAATCCTTAATTAACTTAGCTTCAACTATGCAGGCAAAGAAAATTGACTAATGATAAATAGAAGATAATTAAATAGAACTAACCTCTCTAGCTTGTTGTTCTTCACGCTCAGCCAATATGTTCTCTAATCTCTCTTTCTCTCTTTCTAGTCTCTTCACAAATTCCTCTCATTCTTTTATTGTAGCTTTAGCAACTTCAACAGTTGTCGCCTCTGCATCCATTTGTTCCTCCCTCATTTTCCTTTGTAGTTGTTCATGCCTCTCCACTTCGGCATCCTCTGAATCAAATCCTGAAGTTTAATTTGTATTTGTATTTGTGTCTCACCTTCATCAGTTTCTGATGAACTTCCATGGACATCATCTAATTCAACTTTGGCTCTTTCTTGGCCTTCCTTGGTGCATATTTTCATGTCCACAACCTGCAACTCTGAAACATCTGCAGCAAACATACTTCTTTCTTTACCAGGTACACTATCCCATAGTATGTAAGCGATTTCTTTCTTAGTTTTCTCAAGAGATGCATTGTAGGAGTCTTCCCCTTTCCTGTTATCACTCACATTTTTCTGAGTTAACATTAATCATTTGAAGTTCCTGAACTTCATATTTTCCTCCATTTTGACCATGGTGGCCATCTTCTTTTAAAGTCACTGATATATCTATAGCTTTAACGTGAGACTCAAAAGTGAATTGTTCCCATGGTGTTAATCCCAGTGAATGTTGGGTTGTTATCAATGGTCGGGGATGCACTCTTCTTGGTTCTTGGATTGGACTAGTTATTCTTACATAGATCGGGGCTGAAAGGCCAATTACAAATGGGCCAGTTGGATAACAAATAATAAATATTTTAGTGGTGTGACTGCTTGCCTATTTTCTTCTAGTTCATTGGCTGGATCAACTGGAGTTTTGTCTCGATCCATTAATGAATGAAGATAGCCAACATTTCTAGGATATACCCACTTACCTTTCATTTTAGTGTTACCAACTACCTACCAACCTATTAATACTGTTGCACAGGAATAGATAGGAATGCCCTATACTTACTGTGTTGGACATTTCCTCTCGAGAAGGGTTTGGCCATGGAGCTCTCTATCTTGCAACCTAGAACACTGAAGGATTTCGCATTTACTCTATTCCCATATGAGGTTCTTTACATATCCCAAGTGAGGATGATATACTTCGAGAGTAGCTAATGTGTTAGACGAACTAGCATGTATGATATCTACTCCCTCATACACAAATTCCCGGTTGTTTCTCTCATACCCGACGAACGAGTTACCCAGAATATTGAGAGGGAAAGAACCTGCATAAACCTGCGTCAGGAACAAACCTACGTTAATAAAAGGAACAACTGGTTTCTCTCATTCGTAAAGATTTGGTCTATCTCCCTTCAAGTACTCATTATGTCTCCCTTCAAGTACTCATTCCCACTCTTTCCTCCTCTTTAGGCATATGTACCAAAGTGTGGGAAAGGCAGTTGCATAACACTGAAAGTAGTCAAATTCATGCTTTGGTGAGCCGCAGTCTTTATCCAGCTAACTGAATTTCATAATAGTTATGGAATAAAATCAAGTATAGCCATGATCAGATAAAGCATAGGCTACGGAGGATGTAAAGACAAAGGCAGGGGTAGGAGCAGAGCCTGTTGATTCGAAACCAAACAGGCTCTGAATATAGGGGTAGGCAAGAGATATGAATATATTTACATGCTCAAGTAAACTCTGGGCCACCTGAAGCTTGGAGAAATCCATCCAGCCATTGTTGTGAAGCAGATCCAGGATGCTCAACCTTCCATCTTTCGATTCTCCAACTAGTCTTTCCTTGTGCAAACCCTTTGAACTGGGGTTCGAATTGAATATTTTTAGTGCAAGGTTCGAATTGACTATTTTCAACGCGTAAAATTATGGTGGGAAAACCGATTCAAAACTCAACTACTACAAAAGAATATGGTTTGAAAATAACTTTCGTAGATACTACTTCAAATAGGTAATACATTAACATAAAGGAAATAGTTAATACATTAATATAAATGATACAAGATTCAAACTCAAAATCTAGCACAAAATATTTGAAAAGAGTAAAGTGATTCTTTTTACATATTTTATTTCTCTTTTTATAATTTAGTTTAATTTATCTTTGAAGATATTAAAACATCATTTATTTTAATGAAGATGAAATCATTTTTAATGAATAAATTATAAGTCCCAAGGTAGATGTTACACAATTTGAAGAATCCAATAATATCATAAGAAATTTATTTAATTCCACTCAAACCATTTTGGGACTCTTTTTATAATTTAGTTTAATTTATCTTTGAAGATATTAAAACATCATTTATTTTAATGAATATGAAATCATTTTTAATGAATAAAGTATAAGTCCCAAGGTAGATGTTACACAATTTGAAGAATCCAATAATATCATAAGAAATTTATTTAATTCCACTCAAACCATTTTGGGACTCTTCCAAAATGAAACTTTGAAAAGCTCAAGGAAAAATTTATTTCACCATAGAAAAAGTGAAAGTGTCTTCTAGATGTTTTTAGTCCCCTTGCTATCCATACATCTAATTATTGTGGAAGAACTCTAGTATATATCCTAATTTGAAGGAATAGTTTCAACAAGGACATTGATATGACCCTCAAGAACTAAATCCAAGAATTTTTCTTTGTTTAATATGATAGGGAAATTCATCTTCTCTTATCATGTACCCACCCCCTAAGTGGCATTAAGGAGGTGAGTTAATGAAATTTTTCCTCTTTAAGTACTATTATAGGATCTCTTTTGAGCTTGTATATGTATTTTTCTCAACAATAACTTTCCAACCATTGTATTCTTGCTTAATTATGAGTCATGCATAGAAATATATGACCTTCTAAAAATTTCTTCATGTTCTCTTTTTCTCAACCACACTAGCAATCATACTAGTGATGTGGCAGCAAGTTCACCATGCATTTGTATTATGCCATGTCACAACTAGTATAATTCACCCTTGGGTTCACACTTGTTGAGACATTCATCTTTGCTTAACGGCTTATTGGGTTTGTTATTTGTTGTATATGATAGGCATTCTCTTATCATGTACCCATCCCTCTAAGTGGCATTAAGGAGGTGAGTTAGTGGATTTTTTTCCTCTATATGCACTATTATAGGGTCTCTTTTGAGCTTGTATACATGTTTTTCTCAATAAGAAATTTCCAACCATTGTAATATGGCTTAATTATGAGTCATTCATAGAAATATATGACCTTCTAAAGATTTCTTCAAGTTCTCTTTTT
The DNA here is from genome assembly GCA_031772625.1 of Pinus tabuliformis. Taxonomy (NCBI): domain Eukaryota; kingdom Viridiplantae; phylum Streptophyta; class Pinopsida; order Pinales; family Pinaceae; genus Pinus; species Pinus tabuliformis. The sequence goes on along the minus strand of CM062808.1, from coordinate 886,123,427 downwards.
CTCAACCACGTCAACGATCATAATGGTGATGTGGCAGCAAGTTCACCAGGCATCTGTACTATGCCATGTCACAACTAGTATGATTCATCCTTGGGTTCACACTTGTTGAGACATTCATCTTTGCTTAACTTCTTATTGGATTATAAAGCTACTCCTCCACAATTCTATCACATTCTCACCAATCTTCTCATCGCGCCAAGCCTTTTAAACCATGTGCCACAATGCACATGAACATTTTATCTATGCAATATGTCACATAGGGGAAAATGTTATCCTATACAATATCACATTGCACAACTTTTCTTTGTATGCATCCTGCTTTTCCCTGTGTCTTCTATGTCCCCCACATCTTCCTCCTTACTCTTTTCTTCCTCTATCTCTTATCTTTTCCTTTATTTTTCTTTCTCTCTTTCTTCATTGCATGATGAAACTATTTTATTTTGTGGAAATCCCCTTTCCTCATATTTATCACATATAAAAAGACTATATAAATGCAACAACCAACGAAAGTGTGCCATGTGTCAACCTCAAAGTTTACAAGAGGTGCAACAACCAATTAGAGCATGCCACATGTCCTCCTCAAAGTTTTCAATGATACAACAATGTGGCACATGCCACGGGACAAATATTTCCAAACTCATGATATTCCAATGAGTGTTTACCACACGTCCCTTCAAAATTATATGACCTTTGTCATATCATGTGTTTTTTTTTTGTGCAATACAATGTATATCACATGAAAATAATTCCATGCAGTATAGAAAAAACATTAAGAAAGCCTTGAAAACATTCCAAATTTTTACTAACTTGTGCCTAAGTGTTTTCCATAGGGTGAGGCACTTCTCTACGACCCTTAGGCTTCTACAAAACTCAAAAAAAGGCATGAATATTTAAAAAATAATTGGTTTATGTATTCATAAGATTATTTTGTCAAGGGAATAGCTATGTTTGTCAAGGTGTTCATACCTACATCCCATTCCATAGAAAGCATGATGGGTGCACTCAATGATGTGTGATGTTCAACTATACAAAATGGGTTAGAAACAAATCAATTTTTGGCATGTTCAAATTTCAAAGATTGAAATTCTCTTTTGAGTAATTTTGAATTTTGTGAGGGATTAAAGATGATAAACATGGATGAAACAAGGGAAGAAAATCACCCAAAGCCTCTAATGTAGATCTCACATCTCCTTTTCCTCTTGGAGGAATGTTATGTGACATGTTTCCTTACAAAACTTTCAATGATGATTATCTTAAAAAATAAACCCCAATAGTGTTTAACTATTTGTAATGCAATTAACAAAATAAAATATTTTTGTACTATGACCAAAAAATAGCCATTTCGTTGGAATTTCGATAGTTGTTGACTAGAGAGACATTGTCCAATTGGAAAAATATTGACTTTGTCAAATGTCGATATTTTGATAGATAGATAATTCACCTGGTCAAACTTTGGATATTTGATGAACATTCAAGTGTCATCACATATCTGACGAACAAAATTATCGTCAGATATCTTACTAACATATTGTCAGATATCTGACGATAATTGTGTTTGTCAGATATCCGATAATTTCAGGGCTTTTTTTTTAAATACAAAAAATATTTGCAAGAAAAATCCAACAGTATGACCGAACTATCAAAGTACGATGTTGGATTTTCCATCCATATGTACTAGTAGGGGTCAGGGGTTAGGGTTTAAGGGTCACATGTTAAGAGGATAAGGGGTTAGGGCTTAGGGGGTTCGTGGATTTTAGGTTAGGGGATAATGGCTTAAGGTTTAATTGGTCAAGGGGTTAATGGGTTATGATTTATGAGTGTACGGGTTAAGGGATTATGGATTGGGGGTTAAGGGGATAGGGAATTTAGTGGTTATGGATTAAGGGCTTATGGGTTGTGATAATGGGGCCCCTAATCCCCTTATCACCACTATTTGGGGTTCTTACCTTCCATCTAGGCATCTTAGCCCATATGACATTAGGTCCTAAGAAACCTTCTCATTCTCTAATTCTAGGATTATAGATCTTACTAAACCATGCTTGGACCTCCCCTTGCCCCATTCAATACACAACAAGATAGCCCTCCCACCTTTTTTATCATACCATTCAACTTCTCCTAATGTTATGAACCCCCAAATTTGTTCCCAATGCCCCTACAACTACACCCTTGGGCCCCCTTGGCTAAGGGCTTAAATGCATTAGGGTTTATGGGTTATGATAAGGGAGCCCCTAATCCCCTTATCACAACTATTAGGGTTCTGCAATCAACTTCAATTGCATGATACATAAGATAAATTGAGAGAAAAGGGCAATGAACTTGGAAAATTGAAAGAAGTTGTTGAAGAATTAATAGAATGGAAAGCTACCACGAAAGTGGGGAAATAAAATGGTGGAGTTAATCTAAAACCATCCAACAATGTAAGAATTATATATGTTTGACCTATGTTTGACAATAAGGTTGAGTTTGACGTAGATGTTTTCTCCTCTTAATGTATTTTCTAGCCCCACATATGTTGAGAGTATTAGTGTAATTTTATTTAGAAGTAATCCATTCCTAAAGAACAAGGCAGTATTCTCACCAGATGCAAAAGGGAGATCCAATTGTAAGATGACCTTGGTCAAATTTGTATTGAAGGCACTAAAAAGGGGGTCAAAAGGGGATGAGCCTAGATATGGATAGCTTGAAGATTGCACCATTCATGTAGTTGAGGACTGCTTGTGTCAGTTTTGAATAGACTTGGAGAAAACTAAGGGAATTTGAATGTTGTTTTGAGCATGTTGTGGACAAAACCTTTGAGAATATTATAGACTTGTATGGGAATATTACACATACATTTGGTAAGAGAATGGACCAGTGTTAAAGGATGATGACAGCTAAAGGGACATCCTTATATCCTCTTTTTTTCTTTTGAGTAGACAGGAATTATGTTTGGGTCGTGCATGGAGATGAACCTTACTTTATTCCTATGAACTTAGATGCATTTGTGGACATTATAAGACCATATCATTTCCCTTTGAAAGCAAATACGTGGAGGATATTTGGGGGAAATATGACTGTCCATAACATGTAGATCAGATTTTGGGACCTTGTGGCTCTTTTCCTTAGACCCTAGTAGTGCTTGGAGGTTGTATTTGGAGGGCTAGTGAACAAAAACCTAATATAACCAAGAATATTAGTGTTGGAGCACCTATGGTTTGGGAGAAAGGCTTAGGGGTTCTAGGAGTTAAGGGTTGTATAAATTCCTTGAAATCCTACAATTGCTTGAACGAACAAATCTGAAACTAATTATGTTACACGAAGACATGAGATTCTTCTATGATAGATAAGCAGTGGAATAGAAACAGGGATAAAGAAACACAATCACACATAATAATACAATATTTTTCTAGGGAACCCAACTGGGAAAACCCATCTGCTTGTTGTATATTTTATTGGCAGAAATTGAGCAAATAGAATTCTTTACAAGGCAAATTGTTTCAACAGAAAACAAGGTTGTTCTCTCTGATAATGGGAATGCCTTCTTACAAGAGTCATACAATGATATTCCCTTTACATAATACATAGATAGATATGGTTAAATATTATTTACAAGCTCCATGTCATGCAGGAAATAAGTACAAGATTTTATAATGTTGCATGTTATTACAGTACTCCTCCCAAGTACCAACTCTAGCTAAGATCAAGCTCAAAAACATCAATGACCAATATACATAATCTACACACAACATGATATACTTCCTCCAAATATAAGATGTGATTCATCTTTCCACATGGTCTTGGTTTTGATTCAATATAATAAAAGGTGTACCTTGTTTATCCATCTCCAACCAATATCCATTCCTACCACAAGGAATATCATTGCCATGCTTTTGGATGAAATTCCAAAAACTCTATATTATGTCTACAACATCATTATGTCCTCCATGTTGAAAACTCATAATTCCAACTAAGAAAAATCTACCATTAACACTGAGCATAAAAGAATATTGCTTCAATTCATCTTTCACCACTATAATAACCAACCACTAGTTTTCACCACTATAATAACTCTATCAGGTTTTTCCATCCTCTTTGATGAGTTTCAATCGACCAAATAGGATGAGGTGGTAGGTACTGACCAAGATAGAGTCGAAACATCAACACCTCAAACGGTATATCCATTGGCAACTGATTGTACCATAAGGAAGGTCGTGTCTCTAGATGAGGTTCCACAACCGCTGATAGGAGAGGTTCCACTAAGAAAGCAATAGAGTTATTTAGGATTTAGGTCCCCACGCACCCAGGTGTAAGGTTGTGGCACGAGCCCATGGAGATCCTTATGGGGGACCTAATTTTCACCTATATTGTCATGGACGAGACTGGGGAGGTTCAACAACATAGGTGTTTTGTTTGCACTATCAGGTAGTTGTGTTAGGTCAATAAGTGTTAGGCCATAAGTGAGCCATATCCCCTTGGATTTCTTTGAGGTTGAGCGAGCCAGAACTTTTCTGTATGGTTGTTTGGATAGCCAAATGTGTTGTTCCCCATGAAGTTAGTGAGGTTCAACAAAACAAATAGGAGAGGCTTTTAGTAACCGCATAGTTGATGAGGTGGTTAAACTGAACTATCCACCATGAAAGGGCACCACCATGAGAGTAGTTATGGTTAAGAGCTATGAAAACAACAATTCCTTCCTGCCTACTATTATGGTCTGTTATGCAAACCCCTCCTTCCTTGTAAATAATTAGCATGATAGTTACTTCAATAGATCCCTCTCATTTCACATTTTTCCATAGTTTCAAAACCTAATTTTGAGTGGTTCAATGAGGAAATCCCACATTGGCGATATCAAATGGGAAAACTGGCATTTTCATGGGTTTCCATAATAGTGGAAAGATGCCTTTGATTGAGAGGCTTGACAAAACTTGCATCGAGATGTTGAAATTTCCCCATCCAACTATGATGGTCCACAACCAAAATGTGAACCCATCCTTCCTTCCTTACATTCAGCTGTAGGGTTTCAACCCGTCAAGTGTTATATGGAGGGAGGTCGGAGGCTTGTCAGAGCCATCAAGAGTGTCCTATTGGTTTATGAGGGTTTCACCCCATGTTAAGGTTTGTACCTATGAAAGAGGAGGGTTTCAAACCCGTTCAGTGTGTCTAATGTGACATATGATATTATTCTTTTTCATAGTCTCCACATCAAAGCCAATTTACATCGCTAATAAGTATCTCTCTGGCCTAGGCATAAGAAACCCATACCATATATGTTAGGGATGAGTGTACATCTCCTATGTGTGTGTGGATGATGTTGTAACCTTTTGCAATAGACAGAGATAGAGCTTTCTCGATATCTACGTTTTACTCGTCTTCCATTAGGGGACAACAATAAGATTCTATGGCATAAGATAAGCTAAGCACCAACAAGGGGTGCAAACAAGTTCATCCAACATATAGCATTAGCTAATTGGGATGATGTTACCACTACTATTTGATTATATTCAACCAAGAATTCCTTCCTGCTAGCTAAGGTTCGCAATGCATACCTCTTCTCATCCTTACAACTATGATGAAAAGAATCCATCAGTGGGACTAAATCATCTTATCTTAAATCAAAACCCTTATCATTTGGCATTAATTTTCAATAGACAAAATTTATTTTCGATGTATCTGATGACCATTATTTTTCTTCATCGAGGATCAGAAAAGAAGATTCTTCTTATTTAATTAGAATGTAATTTCCTAAAATTAATCTCTGGGTATATCCTGTAATCAACAAGAAAAATTCCAAATATATGTTATATAGACGACCTATTTGAGGTGTCCTTGATGAGATGAGATGAGTAAGCGCCATCCCGTAGTATAGCTGCTAGTAGTGTCCCAAGATCAACCCTACTATATTATAGCAACTTTTCTTCTCATTAGATAAAAATATGTTTTTGTTGGGCGTTACACATCCAGCATGCATAAGTCCTGTGCAATCAAGAGGTAGGTGATCTCCTTAGCGCACCCACATCATTCCCAAGACCTACCTCTGTTTGTTTGAATGTGTGGAACCAACAGTCGCAGAAGAAGGCTAAACAAATGGCATGTGCCCAATAAATTTGTATTTTCTGGGTTCTTTTAAATGAGTAAATTTTAGGGCTTTGGTCCAATAATAATATAGAAAATTCTCATTTCAATCTTAAAAAATATAAAAATATAAAAGTTAGAGAAACTTCTCACATATCAATTTTTTATGTGTTCAATTTGACAAGATTAATGGTGCAAGCCAAAAAAAATAGTCTTTGTCATAGGCAGGGACTAAAAATAGATCTACTAAATGGGTCTAAAACATTTTATAGATAAGAAACAAAGGAATCTCTCTTCATAACCAAATATCAATTTTGGAGTTCTCAAAACAAAATAGCAAAATCGATATCTTTTATTTCTTAATATTCAACCATATTCCTTCACAATCTGAATGGACATAATCCACATTCACGTCAATGTTGACATCGACATCATCGATATGTTCTTCACTTACACATTTTGTTTCTTGAAAGTCTACAACCTGTGACAAATCTACATACTCGGGTTCATATGATGTATTATTTCTCAATCCTTTTGGAGGACATGTTAACACTACATACTAGTCAGTCTCAACTGGATCTTGTACATAGAATACTTGTTTAGCTTGCAATGCTAGAATAAATGGATCATCTTGTCAATTATATTGACTTACGAATTACTTCATATTCACCATTGTAAAACCCAAATCATCAGTTTTGATCCCTCTCTTATTGTATACATCAATCCAATTACATTTGAACAATGTGTACTCCATACAAAAATAGTCCAATGTAATTATTTCTTCTACCACTCCATAAAATGTTGTGTTTTGAAGTACAGGGTTTGCATCTTTGGAACTTGACCTCATCATTGTTTGAGCTTCCATACACACGCCACTATTTTGGGTGGTTCTCTCATTCTCTATGCTTTTTGTATGGAATCTATAACCATTGATTAGGAATCCCTTGTACTTATTCACGAATTTCTTGGGGCCACGCGCTAGCCATTTAAGTGTATCAGACACCTTTCCATCTCCTTCCACCTGTATAGTTTTATATTTTTAAATGTAGTTAGAATTCATACATTCAACCTCTGAAAAAATATTTAATTTCCTACATGACAATATTCCCATATATATACTAATTTTTAAGTACACTTATAATATAAATAATATCTTTACTTGTTGTTTTAACCAACTAGTAAAATTATGGGTGTGGATTTTCTGCAATAGAGCTTCATCTTTTTTCGTTTGGGTAATTGAGTTGGCAATCTCCATTTTGTGCATCCTAATTCAACAATTATGGAAAATAGATATGGTGGTTAATGTGTTTTGATAAAATATGAATAAAATATTTTTAAAGTTAAAATATGTTAATCTATCCATGGATCTATGTTTTATTAAACCATAAACAAACAAACAAAAAATTACAGGCCAAATATGTTAGTTACTTTGTCCATGGATCAGCTTTGTTTGTGTGAAATAGAACCCACCTATGGGCTTGTTCCCAACTAATGTCATCCAGTTCTGAAGGAATTGGAGCAGATAATGGCTTTCCATCAAGGATAACTTCTTCAACTTCCTCATCCCACACTTCATTTCGACCATGTGTGGATCCAATAGCTTCCATACCTTTCAACTATCCTCCACAAAACTTTATTGATTCCTCCATAAGATAGCTTTAAACAAATGGGACAAGTGTTTTGAAAATCGGGGGAGGTTTTTGTTCATAACGTACCCAAAAACAAAAGCCTCTCTCATTTTTTACAAAACAGTTACTGTCTTGGAGTTACAGGTGGCACTTTGAGACCCATTTTTCACAATTTCGCGAGGCTAGAATTGTTGACAAGGTTCTAGAACTTTTTGAAATTCGACTTGGTGGACCTCCAACTTGGCATGGTTGACCTCAAATCTATTTGGATAATGAAGTTTGAGGATTTTTCTATCATATCCCATGATTAGATCTTCAGTTATCACATTTTTAGTTAGTAAAAAACCAAACCCTAGATAGTAGGATATGGGAAAATTTTGCAAATATTTTATCCATGCATTTTAGGGAGGTGAGTCCCAAGTGCCAGGAAACACAAGGGAGAACTCCTTTAAAATGCATGGAAATTAATTGTCAGCGAGTTACAGGTGTGCTAAGGAGGGAGTGAAAAGGTATACTAGCCAGTGCCAAGGCATCACAAGGGAGAACTAGGTAAAAATGCTTGGAAATGAAAAAATAAGAGTGCAGTGTGCCAAGGAGTGTCAGCGAATTCCAGGTGTCCCAAGGATGAAGTGTGTTAGGATAAGTTTAGAATAGTACTTGAAGGAGGTAATCCTATGGTTGTGATAAGGTGTGCACAAAGTAGTTCCAAACAAAGGGGGAATTTGGGTTAAGCACACCATTGTTTTGTCAATGACTTGGTTGGTTTCCCAAGTCGCAAAAAAAGTAAGGCTATCTATGAGGGCATGACAGCTAGGGAGTTCCAATGTGTTCTAGGGAATTCCAGGAAGCACTAACACATGTTAGATAGTTCCAAGGCATTTTAGGCATGCCAAGACATGCCAAGTGCTAAGGCATGCCAAGAAGTTGCAGGCACCAAGGTGTGGCGCCAACACATGATAGGGAGTGTTAGGGCCAAGTTCTAGGGAAACACAAGCGAGCATTAGTTTCAAATGCATGTAAATGAATGAATAAGAGTGTGATAGAGAGTGTTAGCTAGCGAGTACAAGGTGTGATAAGTGTCAGGGAGTGCTAGGGAGTGCCAAAGCATGCCAAGAAATGCATGGGATGCTAACACGTGCTACATAGTGCTAAGGGATTATTAGGCGTGCCAGATGTTATGGCATGTCAAGATGTAAAATTTGTTGCTTAGTTGTTTAATTTTATGACCATGGTTGGATGTGAGCCTTTTCTTCGTAACTTGTTAAGTTGGATAATTTGAAATTATACAAGTAGCCTAAGATGAGTTATAGGAAGTTCTTAGATGAACAAGGCATAGTCTAGTTGTAGTAATTTTAACTTGGTCAAGTTGTTGTTATAGTTAAGTTGTTATAGTTGAGGTAGGATTTTGTTGGGTTCCCATGTTGCAAAAAATGTAAGGGTAGTTGTGAGGGCATGATAGCTAAGGAGTGCTAGGGCATGTTAAGGAATGAAAAGTCGTGCTAACACATGCCAAACAGTTTTGTGGTCTGATGATTTGACTTAATTTTATGGTGTTATTTTTATTGTCCACTTTGCATAGCACTATTTTTCCTAGTTTACAACCTTACAGTCAGTGAGTTCCAGGTGTGCTAAGGAGGGAGTGACAAGGTATGCTATGCATTACTGCCAAGGCATGCTAGAGTGCTAGGGAATCATACCAAGATGTGCCAAGTTCCAAGGTGTACCAATGCGTGCTAAGGAGAGTTAGGGAGTGCCAGAGAAACATAAGGGAGCACTAGGTCAAAATTGATGGAAATGAATGAATACGAGTGTGTGATAGGGAGTGTCAGCGAGTCCCAAGTGTGATAAGGAGAGAGTGACATGGTATGCTAGGTTGCGCTAAGTCATGCTAGATTTCTAGGGCGACATGCAGCCAAGATGTGCCAGGTGCCAAGGTGTGTCAACATGTGCTAGGACGTGTTAGGGAGTGTCAGGGAAACACAAGGGAGCACTAGGTCAAATTAGTGCATGCAAATGAACAAATAAGAGTTTGTTGCAGGAAGTGTCAGTGAGATACAAGTGTGCCAAGGGAGTAACAAGGTATGGTAGGCAGTGCTAAGGCATGCTAGAGGCCAGGGAAACATGCTAAGATGTGTCAGGTGCTAGGGTGTGCCAATGCATGCCAGTGAGTGTTATGGAGTGCCAAGGAAACAAAAGGGATCACTAGTTTCAAATACATGGAAATGAATTAATAAGAGTGTGTGATAGGGAGTGTTAGTGAGTTCTAGGTGTGGTAAGGAAGGAGCGACAAGATATGTTAGGTAGTGCCAAGGAATGCTAGAGTGCCAAGGAAACATACCAAGATGTGCCATGTGCCACAGTGTATCAATGTGTGCCAACGAATGTTAGGTAGTGCTATAGAAACACAAGGGAGAACTAGTTCAAAATGCATGGAAATGAAGAGATAAGAGTGTATGATAGGGAGTGTCAACGAGTTCCAAGTGATCTAAGGAGGGAGTGACAAGGTTATATGCCAGGAAGTGCTAAGTCATGCTAGAGTGTCAGAGCATGTCAGAGAGTGCTAGGGTGTGCTAGGGAGTGCAAAGTATTCCAATAAATGTAGGGGATGCTAACACACGCCACATAGGGCTAAGGGATTATTAGACGTGCCATGTGTTATGGCACGTCAAGATTTAAACTATGTTTCTTAGTTGTTTTATGGCCATGGTTGGATGTGAGCCTTGAATTGGTAACTTGTTAAGTGGGATTGGACATGAGTAGCCTAATATGTGTCATAGGAAGTTCTTAGGTGAACAAGGAATAGTCTAGTTGTAGTAAATATAACTTGGTTAAGTTGTTGTAGTTGGGGCAGGACTTGGTTGGGTTATGGCCAAGTCTAAAAAAAAGTAAGGGTAGTTGTGAGGGCATGATAGATAAGGAGTGCTAGGGAATGCCAAGGAATGAAAAGGTGTGCTAACACATGGCAGACAGTGTCAATGGATGGTGAGGAGTGTTAGGGAGAGTCAGAGGAACACAAGGGAGAACTAGGTCAAAATGCTTGGAAATGAACAAATAAGAGTGTGTGCCAAGGAGTGTCAATGAATTCCAGGTGTCCCAAGGATGAAGTATTTTAGGATAAGTTCAAAATAGGACTTGGAGGAGGTAAGCCTATGGTTGTGATAAGGCGTGGACAAATCAATTTCAGAGAAAGGGAGACTTTGGGTTGGGCACAATATTGTTTTTCTAATGAATTGGTTGAGTTTCTGACTCGCAAAAAAAGTAAGGTTATTTGTGAGGGTGTTAGTTTCAGTTAGTTCAGCCTATCGCTATTGATCAAATATGCTCTTACAAGGTGTTGTTAGGGTGTCAAGTCAATTTTTTGTTATTTCAGTGAGTTTTCAAATAAAAATCTGGTCACTGGCTAGTGTGTCTAGGGCTATTTCCACTCTCTCAAGATTTTCATATGTCGATCACTTTCATCACTCAGTTGAGTCTACCATCATGAAAACATCCTTAATATCACTTCAGTCACATAATAATCAAGGATAATTTTAGGGGCGAATGTTCGCCCTTTGGCGAAATTAAGGGGTTTTAAATTTTTAGTGGGCGAATATTTTGTATCATAGTACATTTTTACAAATCACCTCAAATAGCCCACCTTATTTTAAGGGAGAGGGTAAAAAAGGTAAATTTAGCCCTTGAAATTAGGAGTTACAACCTTCCATTCACCCATTTTCAAGAATAGGTTTTATTTAAGTGAATCCATTCGCCCATTTTCAAGAATAGGTTTTATTTAAGTGAATCCTATGGGCCAAAGGCCCAAATACCATATTTATAAAAGAGGTATGGTAAATTAATAAAAATATAAATAAATGAGAGGTATGGTAAATAAATAAAACATTTTTTATATTTACTCCATAAGTCACCTTATATACATGCAAGGGTGTAAACAAATAAAAATATAAGTAAAGTGGAGGTAGGGTAAATAAATAAAACGTCTTTTTATACTTACTCAAAAGGTATGGTAAATAAATAAAAATATAAATAAACTAGACGTAGGGTAAATAAATAAAACCTCTTTTAATATTTAGTCCATAACCCTTTATGAAGGCTCAAGAAAGAGATTTTATTTAAGTGAATCCTATGGGCCAAATACCATATTTGTAAAAGAGGTATGGTAAATTAATAAAAATATAAATAAACGAGAGGTATGGTAAACAAATAAAACATTTTTTTATATTTACTCCATAAATCACCTTATATTTAAGGACATTCAAAAAATTGCGTTATATTTAGGTGAAACCTATGGGAAAAATACTATGGGACAAATACCATGGACTAGATTGTTATTAATACCATGCAAAAAAACATTATTATTAATAAAAATAAAAATGGCACATTGTATTGACCCATGGTATTCACCAAAATGGCACATGGTATTGACCCATGGTATTCACCTGGAATGCAACCTATTTAAATGGGGGAATTAAACCAGCATAGATCCATCTTTACTCTGGATCTACTAACCCCCGAGAGGTATCAAATATCGTGATATGCAAACTAGCATAAAGTGAAAAAATATTTGATCCCTCTCGGGGCTTGGTTAAAATAAAAATCAACTATTAATTTTATTAATTTTTATAAATTACTAATAGTAATTTTTAAGGTCCAGGTTTATGATAACCCGTGGTATTGACCCATGGTAATACCATGGTATTCATGTGAGCATAGACTATTTAAAGGGGAAATTCTATCATCTTAGATCCATCTTAATTCTGGGCCTACCATGTGCTCAGAGGGATAAACAGATTTCATCCCCCTAAGAGTGGTAGATGTGGAGTTAAGATGGATATAGGTTGGTTTTTATGATAATGAAGATATTAAATAGACTTAGGAAATTATATTGTAAAAACATCTTAAGGTGAATGGTTAAAGCATAGACATTGGACAAGTATATTTGTATACTTCTGTTTTAAACTGAAACAAATCCAGGGTTAAAAGGAATGGATTGATTGCACTAGTCTTCCTTCTATAACTTTCCAACATATGCTGGAGTAAACAGATTGTAATTTGGGTAATTTTTCTAACTGCAAATAGGAACATACTTGTGTATTGGCACGGTGGTCTTGGTTTTATATATAGTATTAGGTTTTTTCTCATGCTTTCTGTGAATGACACGGGTGAATTTTATCCTACACCCACTAGGTTATCGATATGTAATTTCGGTAATTTTGATTTCAAAATATATTTTAAAGAAATGCAATGATTTCATTTGTGTATTCAATAAACACAAGATTTTATAATTGAGTAAAATATTCGCCATGCCTGGTGAGAGATTCGCCAAAAAATTATATATACATATTATATTATTGATAAAATCGCCTTCCATTTTTCCTATATACCATGGAGATTCGTCCATTTATTAAATATATAAATTTAGGGGGGGTTCTTAAAATTTTCCCTGATAATAATGGTCTCCATTCAGCTCTGTGTCACCATTAGTTCACTAGGGTTAAGGTCACAAAATTGGTCATTTCATGTATAAATCCAGCAAATGAGGAGTAGCAATATGTAAATTTGTTCAATAACACTTGATTTCAAATGTAATTTATGTTTTTAGATGTAATAATGTTCCTAAGGTTATAAAGTTACAAGAAGAGGTTCTAAGGCTACAAAACTCAAAAAGAAAGTGAATTGGTGAGGTGGACCATCCTAGCTCATTAATCACTTAGACACCAAAAGAAAATTATTAAATCACATGGAGGAGCTCATTCACACTCATTTTCACTTGTCTACCATCCTAGCATCGAGCCCCCCCCCCCCCCCCCTCCTTTGAAAAAAATTGTGATTCCATAGCCCACCTTTGCTGCACACCTAGACGGCATGCTTCACACAGGAAGCCTTCACTGCGCACGGGGAAGAGTTATCCAAAATTTTTGTTTGACCACCAAAATTCATTTTTCAAAGCTCCTCTTAAGTCATTTCATCCTCCAGGATCTATAGCAAGTAATTTTAATCATTTTCATGCCCTCCTTTGCCTCATATGTTAAGAAAATGATCAAATACATCTTCTTCTAAGGTTTACATGATTTTCATGGTTTTGATCCTCAAATGATGAGTTGCTGCCCTAAACCCTAGATTCCTTGTCCCTACACCTCTGTTTGCATCTAATACACCATTTCCATCCATCACAAAGCCTTATCCCCTCATTTTCTATCATTTTCCTGTAAACCGTAAGCTACCGTACCTCTTTCTAGAATACACATGTGTTTTGGCCTTTTCCACTCCCTCCCCTCACTCATTTCCCAAAATTCCTTTTCCCCCTTGTTATAGAAATTTTTGGGCACTGCAAACCCAATCATATATGTCCATAAACCAAGGGCTTTTAAGTCCCTAAAAGTGTTGTTTCACACCCTAAAGGAACAAGGTCAACTGATTACATCATCTCCCAGAAGTTCTCCATGAAAAACTACTCAAAACTGGTCAAAACTGGATCATCTCACTTGCTCCATGGCCAAAGTGCGATGCAGCGCACCTACTGCACACGAGAGGTGCGATGCATCCAGATTCCCAAGAGGAGAAAGTGCGATGGTCCAGGGACGAGACTTCACCTTGGTTCTTGGTCATAGTTTGCAGCTTAGTTCAGGGATTTAGGCCGAGCTAATGATAGTCAGTAAATAGAAATCACAGGCGCTGATCTAATGAGGTTACTAGAGCCACCACTGGGGCAATTAGGATGTTTGCAAATCGATTGTTCAGTTTATAAACAAAACCTGGAGATAGACTGAAGCAGCATTGATCTACTTTGCACTTTCATAGCAAATGTAGTTCGAAGGCTAGTTGGCTTAACTTCAGGCTCCGTCTGTAAGTTTATAAAGAAAACAAGTATAGACAAGCAAACAAGTTATTCGCTCCCCAGCGGAGTCACCATTGTGAACGCATTATCATCAGCTTTTTGAGGCCTGGTCATGTTCTTACCATCACCTCCACTCTGTTTTAGCCGATCATATGCCTCCATTTGATTGTTTACCCTTTTTGAGGAACAGTTGCGATGAGTGATTCTGTTAGCCATCCTTATGACACTGTCGTGACTAGAAAATTCCAAACCTTACTTGGAATTAGCAGCTACCCAAAAATATCACTCGTTCCTCAAAAAACGAGTCTCCTTTAAGCTCTTTTCATCTGACTCGTAAAATATGAAAAGATTGCCAAGCAGTTGGCCTCTCCAGCTCGTTAAAGCTACTAGGAGTGCTATCCCTCATCTAGATTTTAATCTTTTTGGACCTGAGGGATTATTACACAAAAATATCAAGCACTTGTCTTGTTCGGCTCGTTAAAATTATCGAAAATTCATCCCTTTCGTATTGTTTTATACTTTTTTGAACTTAAGGGATTATATGACGAAAAAGGATTATTGGAGTTTCCTTTATGTCCCTTTTCAGACTCTCTAAAATTGAAAAAGGACCAAGTTATCATTGTCGTTAAACTCGTTAAAATCAATACTGACAAACTTGTCATATAGACAAGAATGAGTTTCACTGTCGCTAGGCTCGTTAAAACATAGCGACAGGTTCGCTCGAAGGGCGAATTATAGAACAAGCATATGTTATCCTCCTCAAGCTTGATAAAAATAAAGAGGTACTGGTCAGCAATGACTGAGGAAAAATTGGGAAGAAAACTTGAAGAAACTTTATTGGTAGCAAGTCGCTCTTGAACATGACACTTTCACTCCACGTCCGAGTCGGGTTGGGTTATTCCGTTCACCGGTCATATCACCATTGGTCCATCGTACCATCCATATTTGGGGTTAATGCTACCAATCCATTTCAGTGTCGCCAGTATGTTCAAGAGAATTCGCTCAGAGAATTCACCTGTGTCTCATCCGCTGCAATACATTCACGCTCCATTCTTTCATGACCGCCACCCTGAACCTTGTGTCATCAGATCGTTTTCACCTCCAAAATCATTTGCTCCGCTCCGTGTCGTAGATGTGGGATTCATTAAGGCCCTCCTACGACGGGTCGCTTCTTGTCAACATCAACTCATTATCCAAGAAGTCGACCTAGGAACAACCCTTTCAGTACTTTGAAGCTTGCATGCCTCAATGGCAAGTTTCTCACTTCCAGCGACAGGTTTACATCAATGGCCTTCGACTGAAATATTTTGCGTGGATTTTGCGTGGCGTTTGACGCCAAGTCCCATTTTCACGCCACGTAAATTGTACTGGTGTACCTTGAGGGTCATCATCATTATCGGTGATTCCTCTCGTGCCTGTTAACAGCTTACATCATTGGCTTGGTAATCAGGCGATGTCTTTCCATGTTCGACTCCAGAACATTTTTCACATGGATCGACTTGTACTTCGGTTGAAGATTGAACGAGTTTTAAGACCCCGGATCTAGTTTCATCCATCTGGGCTACGATATATTCAGAAATATAAAGACATCACATGTACATCATTGCCGAACAGATGATCATCCGAATCAAAGGATGATGGCTCTATCTGAATCATCAGTCTGCTACACAGATGGTTGTATGTCCTATGTACATGAAAATGAATTTATAACGCTGAGCATGGGAATGCCCGCCTCAGCTAGATCATGAAAATATTATGAAGATAATGTATTGTATTGTATCTTATTACAGGTCACCTTCCAGTTCGAAAAAACTTCGAATCCTCATGGTAAAGCATTTCACCCGACATCGAAAGATTAACGACCTCATGCTTCAGGGGGCAACTGTTATAGACATTTTTTGGCACTGCAACCCCAATCATATATGTCCATAAACCAAGGGCTACTAAGTCCCTAAAATTGTTGTTTCACACCCTAAAGGAACAAGGTCAGCTGATTACATCATCTCCCAGAAGTTCTCCATGAAAAACTACTCAGAACTGGTCAAAACTGGATCATCTCACTTGCTCCATGGCCAGGGTGCGATGCATCTCACCTTGTACACACGGGAGGTGCGATGCATACTGAAAATTCCTTCTATAGGGTGCAATGAATGAGAATAGACAAGTGGTGGAGACAGTTTGCTAAGTGGATGATCAAGGAATCTTCTAGAAACTTCTCATATGACACTTGCCTCTCAGAATTCGCCGAGGGATGAGTAAGAGATCAATGAAATCTCCAAGTGGAATCAAGAACTATCAAAGAGAAGACACTAATAAAAATCCCAGAAGCTGACTCACCCCCCTACAAACATCTATAAATGGATCCCTCATTACAGAGATCCAGAGGTTAGAGGCTGGAATTTTGAATCTTGTAAGGAAGTGTTGTTGGTTTCCTGGTGGAACATCATAGTGTTGGGTGATCTAAGCTTTTCATGAGGTGAAGAAGGGCTTTCATGCTGGGAGGATGACGTTGGGTCAAATCAATGGGTTGTAATCCTCTCTTCTAAACTTTATATCAATAAAGCTATTCTTATTTTCCTCCACATTCTTGTATGTCTAATAGTATATGCATTTGTGTGGTCAATATATATCTGGTCGTATATTGCTTATGATTGTAGATCTTTGCACTTTGAAAGTGTTATGCTGCTTTGATTTTACAGGTACTCTTTGAAGCGGAGTGGTCGAGGGAGAAGCGGCAAAGACCGGTCGGTGAGGAGAAAGAACAAGCAAAGAACTGAGTGAAGGATTGAGGTTGGTATTCTTCGATCTTCTCCTATCTACTTCTCGTAAAGGAAAGCGAAAGTAACTTTAGTTTGTTTGTTTCTAAGATAGCTACTCGTCTTAGTGGGATTAGCAGTTGTTCATAGACACTAGATTTCCCAATAACACCCCTACTCACTAACATCATCCCCCACCCTCCTAAATTTCCTTACAAATTTAGGCAACTCCTAGGTCCATCATACCACCTCATTCCCCCACAACAACAAATTTCATTGTTTTTTCTTGCCTTTCACCTAGGGTTTGAAGTATGGAGCCTGACTCATCACCATTGGAGAGGAGGAAGTACAAAAAGAGGGGAAAGAAACTAATTTTTGAGCCCTCTAATTGCAATGAAATCACTTCCTCTCCATTTGTCATGAAATGATTTGAAGATGTCAATTGTTTAGGGTTTTGTCAAAGAGTGCACGAAGTAGGTTACCATGAGAATCTCACAGGTATATTTGCCGTCACCTTGAACGAAGACAAGATCACCATTGCAAGGATTGATTTCATGTTTTCATTGGATTCCATCTCTCAAGCTATAGGCATACCAAACCATGGTGAAAATTGGTTCAAAGGCATGAACCTAGACCTAGAGGAGTACAAAACCCACCTGAAATCACAATACAAAGGAGCTCACTCACATGTTTTCCCATTCAGATACTTGTTGGAGAGATATGCACCATTGATGAAGGTTGTCATGAAGTTCTTCACATGTGAGGGCATATTTTCCAGGCTATATCAATACCACATAAGACTGCTCATGCACTTTACAGCTACCAAGTCTCTAAATTTGTCCAGCTACTTGTATAGGAGCCTAACCAAAATGTCTGAAAGGGTGAAATTGAAAGGAAAAGTGCATTATCCTAGCCTCTTTCACCATAGCCTGATAAAGGTTATAGTACTCCATCAGTTGACAGAGAAGAACATGACATGGGACACCTTCATTGAGGCAGCCTTGAAAACGCATATAACCACTTCACCAAGCCAACACCAAACCATGTCAGTACATCCCATGGAGGTGGTGTCCTGATGTGACCAAGACATATTAGCGAGGTAGAAGGCTTGTGTTTTCTCCTCAAATTGAGGAAGGGGCCAAGCCTACTACATCAGCAGAACAAAGATCACCATCGCATCATGAGGCTTCTTTACATGATGAGGATCCCATTGAGCATGACTTTGACCTAGCTAACTTGGAGGCACATGACGAGCATCAAACCCTGCAACAAGTCATATAATATAAGGATTCTCAGATCATGGAGCTCAAGGACAATTTGGAAAGGTTCAAATTCATCATTTCATTCCTTGAGCAAGAAAATAGTCAACTTAAGGCAAAAAAACTAGTCATGGATAAAGAGAAATTCAAAGCCAAGAAACAAGAGATGAAAGGCAAGGAAGTGGTGGACCATGAGGACACTGAGTATCATGAAGGACATGTGGCAAGGAAGATACCAAGGAAAATGGGTCTTAGGAAGGCACTTCAGAGGGAAAGAGAACAAAAGCCACCAATGGAAGAATTGACCTTTGAAGATAGGATTGCCATGGAAATAAATGAGGACAGGGATTTTTGGCTTGACAAAGTCAATTTCCACCTTGAGAATCTCCTTGAAAAGGCCAACAAGGATAAAAAGTTGCAAAATAAAATGGCCATCCATTATTACACAAGGAATCAGGTTTCCAATGTCAAAATCAAGTAGTTGAAGGAAAAACTCAAGAAAACCCTAATCAACCAAGAGGAGAAGGGTAAGTTATATTTTCTTGTTGATGCATCCATTATTGCATAACATACCTCATCATGCATCTCTGGACAAATTTTGGGAGGATTTGGAGAAAATTTTGTGTTTTGGTGCAGACTTGCAATTTTTTGGCAATTTTTTGTCTAGGAGCACAGCGAGCTCACGCTGCGCTTCTTCCTCAGGTCTCCAAATGATGGAAAATCAGAATTTTTGGAAATATTATGACCCCCTCTAAAAACAAATTTGCCCACTTTCCTTGTCTGGGGCTCATTTTTTTGAGAAATTTGCAAAAAAGAGGCCAAAAATCACCTTTCTGCCCCTCTTTTTCCATTTCGCTGCGCACCTGGAGACACCTTGGGAGAATGGCCATATATCAGCCAAAAATGGTTCCTTTTGAGTGCAAAAATACTCTAAATACATCTGAAATCTACCATATTTCCATAACAAGCTTCAGATATGGATTTGGACTTCAGTAAGGCACTCAAAAATGGCCTCCAATAGCTCATTGTGCACCTGTAAATTTCTGATATTTTTGTAAAATTTTCACTGTGTAAATTTTTGTAATTCCTAGTTTTACTTTGGTAAAAGTCAAAAGGGTTAAGTAGATGAAGGTGAAGCGTAAAATTAAATGTAAATAATGGGTGGTTAGTCTTTGTAAGTTGTTTTGAGGTAAATTTTACCTCATTTATGAGAGAGGTTGGAGTCAAAGTTAATTGTAGAAGTTGTTTTTAACTTCCCTAAACATTAGGGTTTGGTTAAAACACCTCATGGAACAGTTCCTAGAGTCATGGATTCGACCCTTGAGAGTGGGGAGATTTTGTCTTGGTATTTAAGTATCATTTTCTCGGTGATAGAACGGGTTGGATTTCAGAGGAGAGAACTATTGTAGCTTGTACTTTGACATTTTCTGGAAATCAAAGGACACCGTTTGCAGCTATTATCTAGGAATTCATGTGCAGTAAGTCTGTGATGTTTTTTTTCTCTGTTATAGATTTATATGAAAGATATTCATCTTATATTTCCATTCATCAATTCATCAATGGTTTTCCTTACAGTTTATAAATGGAATTCTTTGCATAAAGCTCTGTTTTGATGGAAAAATCATTATGTGTTACTTTCTTTCTTGCTTAATGAACTCATGTTTCATGCTCATTAAGACCTTTTGATTCTTATAAACACTACACTACACTGAAAAACCCTAATATCCATCACAAAAGTAATTCTACCTTGCTCCTTTATATCTTTGCTACTGTAACTCTTTCATCCTTTGACCTAGCTACCAGGTTTTTCTCCCTTATCCAGCAACAAAACCCTAAATTTCCCAAAACCCACCTAAGCCTAGCTATCTAGCCTAAAATAATTTACATTCCAGTCATCTCTTGGCTATGATCTCATAGAGAGATCCCTCTCTAGTTTGGTAGGGCTAGCTACCAAACTAAAAGCTTGGTATGTGGTTACCTCTGCCGATCTCCTCATCAGTTTGGGACATTATGGAGGATAACAGAGGGCAAGACAACTAGGGAGTGCCAAGGTGTTCTAGTGAATGTAAGGTTCCCAAGTCATGGAAACATGTAATGCTAGTTGTCAGGTCATGACTGCCAAGGTGTGTTAAGGAATGCTAGCGGGCATGCTAACATGTGCCAGATAGTATGAAGACATGTCAAACAAGCTAAGATGTGCCAATTTCTAAGGCATGCCAAGATGTACAATGGTGTGACAATGCATGCCAGGGACTGTCAAGGCAACAAAAGGGAGGAACAAGTTAAACTACAAGAAAATGAGCACATAATAGGGTTAATAAGTCATCAATTTACCTTTTCCATGAGGGGCATGCTAGGCACACCAACACTAGGTGCCAATAGATGCCAAGTGCCAAGTGTTAATGCATTCTAAGTGCCAAATATTCCTTCGTTTCTTCTCATCTAGTTTCCAATAATTGATCTCAAATAAATTTAATATTAAACCATGCCAAAGAATACCAAGTCATCTCAACACATGCCAAACATGCTAAGACTTTCCAAGTGCCAACACGTGCCAAGTGCCAATGTGCGTCAGGGAGTGTGATGCATGCTATGAAGTGGCATATCATATCAAAGAGTGCTAAGGTGTGCTAGAGAGTGCCAATGCATGTTGAGGAGTGTTAGGGAGTACTAGGAAAACACAAGGGAGCACTAGGTCAAAATGCATGGAAGTGAATGAATATGAGGGTGTGTCGGGGAGTGTCAATGAGTGCTAGTTGTCATGCCAAGGAGGGAGTGACAAGGTATGCTAAGCATGGGTAAGGCATGCCAGGGAATATCAGGGCATGTCAAGAAGTGATAGAGTGTTCTAGGTAGTTCTGGGGTGTGATAACATGTGCAAAATAGTGCCAAGGCATGCCAGGTGCTAAGACATGCTAGGATGTGTAGGGTTCCAGAGTATGCCAATATGCATCAAGGAGTTTCAAGGCAACAAAAGGAATAACCAAGCTAAAATGTAAGTAAATGAACACATAAGAGGTTTAATAAGTTAGGACTTTATCTTTTTCAAAAGGGGCATGCTAGGCACACTAATAATATGTCCCAATACATGTCAAGTGCTAATGTCTATCAATGCAATATTATGCTAAGGTGTTCCAAGGCATGCTAGGGACTACAAGGCATGCCAACACATGATAGGGGAGTGTTATGTTATGCTAGGGCATGCAAACATGTGCTTGGGCATCCTACTCATGGCAAGATGTTCTAGGTACAAAGATGTTTCAGATACAAAGATCTTCCAAGACATGCGAGGTGCCAAGGAATGTTATTGTACTATTCCAAAGCATGTTAAGGTGTGCCATGAGTGTTGAGGAGTGCTAGGTCTCTCCCATTAATAGAATTGACAGAGCTTGAATATGTATTAAAAAATATAGTTCCTACACACACTATTGGAACTTTATTTAAAGGAAATTTTCTAGATAATAAACCTAATAGAGATGAATCATGTGTTGACTCATAGGAAAACTATATTCTTATGACTTGAGGGAAATGATACACACTAATTACTTCTTAACAAATTGACTAACTATAACCACTATGACCTTGGACACATAATGAAAAATACTCCACAACAATGATCTTAAATCGTTATCTTTTGACAACAAATATAGTAACAGGTACATAGCATCATCAAAACTCATTGGAATGATCAATGATGACGAACATTTTTTGACCGTCACCAAAAGTAACCAAAAAGAGCATTGGTGAGGGTCAATAAAAGATCATCACTAGAAGTGTCACCAAAGAGAGAATTAGTGATGGGCCTTTAACGACCCTCACCAAAAGTGTCATTGAAAATGGCTTTGGTGACAAACCTTAAAGGACCATCACTATATACACTTACAACAACGTTTTTTTAAAGACCGTCACCATATGCGACATTGGTGACAGACCTTAAAGGTCCGTCACAGTCATGAAGCGTCATCAAAAACTCATTGGAATGATCAATGATGACAAACAGTTTTTGACCACCACCAAAAGTAACCAAAAAGAGCATTGGTGAGGGTTAATAAAAGATCGTCACTAGAAGTGTCACCAAAAAGAGAATTAGTGATGGGCCTTTAACGACCCTCACTAAAAGTGTCATTGAAAATGTCTTTGGTGACAAACCTTAAAGGACCATCACTATATACACTTACAACAATTCTTTTTTAAAGGCCATCACCATATGCGACATTGGTGATAGACCTTAAAGGTCCATCACAGGCATGACCCTCACTAATGACCTTATTTCTTGTAGTGATCCCATTGTCAACAATTAACTATAGCGGGGAACCCTTTACCCACATCTGGGAGTAGAAGAGGTGCTACTCTTCCTCTAGATCTTCAGGTTCCTCTTTCTAGATCTTCATGGTGGTAATGGTGGCATTGGGCCCCACATCAATAATTTGCTTCCCTTTTTCATTACCCTTGTCGGGTTTTGACTCAGAGTCAGAACATGCATCTGAGTTAGAACCCTTCAACTCGTCCACCAGTGACTTCTTGGCCCGACACTCACTTGTGTTGTGAGTGGAGCTCTTATGGAACTCACGCCACTTTCCCATGTCCTTCTTTAGCTTCGCGGTGTTTTTATTTGTTTGTGGCTTTGGAAAGCTGTCCTGAGCCGCCCCGCCTTGGATTTTTCCTTTGTTCTATGGTCTAGGGGCACATTTCCCTTGCTTCGCATTCACAAATCGAAAGTATCGCTTCTTCTGTTTAAGCTTCTACTCGATCTTGACATCATATCGGTACACCGTGTCGAGCAAGGAGATGTCCAGGAACTCCATCTCATCCTGGATGTACCTGTGTAGGTAGCCACAGTACTTGAGTACCAAATATTTCTTAGAATCCTTGATACCTAACTTCATGTGAAGGGTATGAAAAAAATTGCTAAACTATGGCACATCTTAGTCCCTTCCTTACCACAGCGTGGTCCTCTTTATCTATTTATCCTCATAGCTCCCAACAGGGTAGTACTGCTCCTTGATGGCGTCCTGGAATAAATTCCAAGTGGGTGCGGCTGAAAACATTGAGGTCATACTTTCATCCTTCTGCTCACAATAGGTTTCCCACCAATCCTTGACGTGGGGAACGGCTTTGAGAATAGCAAAAGTAATATTTTCCCGGCTCGAAAAATCATGAACAGAAAAATATCCTTTTAGCAGATTTAACCATTTATCTATGGCATCTAATCTATTTGTTCCTGAAATATGGGAATGTCAAAGTTTACTTGTACCTTAAAAGGAGTGGTGCCTCTAGAGTGGCTGCTGGATGTGGAAGCATCTTCGGTGGGAAACCGTTGAAGGATCTGGGCAAAGTTATCCATCATCACGTTCCTTTGTTTCTCGAGGGTCTCCTTGAGCAATAAATTGATAGGATCTCCTACTCCCTTGTCTTTGCTTTCTTCCCCCATGGGAGGCCTTCTATATTTGCAAGGCTGGTCTTGCAAAGGTTCAACTAGTTCAAGCCCTAACTCCTTATGTCCTGACCTCGTTGGGGACATGCAAAGAAAAGCAGAGAAAGAGCAGATCGCCTTGATACCACTGATCTAGATTTAAACAGGAACGCAACAAATTATAGATATAAGCATAAATACATAGATGCAGCATAAATAACACTTCATTTCATTAATATCAAATACTGAAGTATGCTTACAAATAGAATGGAAATAAGACTAACTCGAGCGATGGTAGCTTATCTCTGAGAAGAGATGTAACGGCTACATGCCTCTGAACTGTGTTACAATGAAGCTCAAAGGACTATTTATTATTGAGAAACAATGGAAAACCCTAAACATCCAAAAAACTAACCCTAGGAGATGAAGCACCAAACTATGGGCCCCACTTGGGTAAATTGGTACATCAACTTCCCGGGGTCGTAACTTTGGCATCGATCTTTATTTGACGTGCACAATACCTCGTTAAAAAGATTTATCTAAGGACTAAAACTTTCGATTGACCAACATGGGTTGGTAATCCATGTTGGTCCCCATTTTCCCAAAAAACATCATTTAGGGCCTCAAAACGACTCCAGTTCAGGACCCAAAAAACTGCGAAAAATAGTAAATTGTGCTACAAGGAAACTGAAAAACTAAAAGAAACAATAGTGGGGGTCCAAGTGGAATAGGAGGGTGGCCAAAAATATCCACCTGGATCAGGTGCCCATCTATAGGATACATATAGGGGTCAGAGACAAGGCACATAGGAGTCCTAATAGCTCGTTGCATGTCACTGCAATGGGTAGTGAGGATTGAGAGTTATGGACCTCTAGTATGGCTATGGGATTTAAGGATCTAGTTGATTGATGGGACACTCCATTTCTTAGTGAGTACGGTGAGGATAGCAAGTGATTTGGTTCATTCTCAGGCTAAAATGTGGGGAATCAGTGGGGTCTTCATCATAGGGGAGGTAGGTTGTTGCTCAAGATTGGGTCCAACCAGGGAGTGATAGGCTTTGGCATTGTTGAGTCACTTAGGCAGGTTGGACATAACCTCAATCATCATGAATATTATGGCTAAGAGTTACAGGACAAGAGGCTGTGGTATGGGCATGTTGGGAATTCATTCATGACTAGAGTGTCACAAGGTCAGCAGGACAATTTCTTCTTGCAATGGGCATGGGACCTTGGCGTCACAATACTTGACTGTTCAACTACCCTTAGGGATGTGATGGGTTCGATACGGGGAGATCATTCTGATATTCCAATGGATTTTAGTGATTCATTATTGGCATGGGGGATTTCAACGGCATGGAGGGATGATTAGCAGGAGGAGATCAGGGGAATCTTAAGCGGGTGAGGATTCACCTCCACCAGGGTTGGATTGTATCTTGAGGAGTCCACCCTTGGAGTGCATGATATGGATGACTCAATAGAGCAACTGCATGATGAGTTGATCAGGACTTTATATTATCATGATGTTTTACTTATTGATAACATGCAGAGGGGTTCGGGTTCTGTACCAGGTTGGACACTAAGTGGAGCAAGGGGTGATTCACATTGATCAGGATGGCTTGGGACCCTAGTATCAAGGGACTCCTTCATGAAAGGATAGTTTTGTGCATAACGATGACTAAGTGGCATATTTTGGACCTCAGTATCATTTGCAATAGCCATTTGCGTCAGTTGATGGAGAGAGTGCTTGTTCAGGCATTCCTTGAGGATAAGTAATTTTTGGCGGGGAGGACTGTAATATCTCCAATTTTGTAAGCATGGGAGTTTTGCCCAATTTTGGTAATATTAATTAAATGGGCAACTAGTATTTTGGAGAAAGGTGGCAAGTATTATTTTATTGTAGATTGGCGATAAATTATTATTTTATTAAAATGGTGGAAAATGGTCCCCACTAATAAAATAATATTAAAAGGTGTCTAGAATGATGGAGAGAAAATATAGAAGGAGGAGGGATTCATTTTGTGCATCATCTTTTGACTATTACACTTAACACTTCTTCTTCTCTTGGATTTGTTTAGCGCAAGGGTAGAGTGTTGTTTAGCACAAAAATTCCAGGTGGGATTCCACCCCATCTTCAGAGGACTTCGAGTGCCTCCCTAGTTGGGAATTCAGAGAGACATCGTTGGGCTTTAATAGAGCTTCATTGACAACAATATTTTCAGATCTACATATTTCTTGGGCATAGAGGCAATTCGAGTTATTCATTTTGGTCAGGAAAGTTGTCTTGTAAATGTCCTCCTCTTTGATGTGTACCTGGTGGTATCCAAAGCTCAAATCAGTCTTCGAGAACACTGGTACTCCCTTCAACTGATCGAACAAGTCATCAATCCTCGGTAACGGATACCTGTTCTTGATAGTCACCTTGTTCAACTACCTATAATCAATGCATAATCTAAGAGTACCATCTTCCTTTTTCACAAACAATACCGGTGCACTCCATGGTGATACACTTGGCCTAATGTATCCCTTGTCCAACATTTCCTTCAACTGCAACTTCAAATTTACCAAATCAAGCGTGCTCATCCTGTAAGGTACTTTTGATGCTTGAGCTAACCTTGGCACTAACTCAATAGAAAAATCTACTTCCCTATGAGGTGGAAACTCTGAAATATCTTTGGGAAACACATCTTGAAATTGTTGTAAAACTGAGTACCTTATCAAAACATTTTCATACTCAACTTCCTTACCCTTGTCACTAGAGATATGAAATGAAAATAACACAGACCCTTTCCTGCGACTGTGCCTTGCCTACATAGTTTTCACCATCCTAACTGATGTTCCTTTCTTCTTTCCCTGCAAGACTCTTGGTTACCCATTGTCATCCACACACTCAGTGGCTTTGTCATAACAATCCAACTTGGTTCTATGAAGGTACAACCAATCCATGCCCAACAACATATTGTATGATCCCAAGGTAATACATTCAAATGTGTTGCATTAGGCATTCCATTCAAATCAAATGATAAATCTCTTACCCAATGATGAACTCGCTTCTTTTTACCTATAACCAAATTCACTAAATAAGATTTTGCATGCAATTCCTTAGTCAAAACACACTTATCCACCAAGTCAAGACTAACATAGCTATAATTAGATCCAGGTTCAATCAAAATAGAAATAAATTGATCACAAAATTTCCCATCCATCTCAATGGTAGATGCTTGATGGTCTACCTGTTTGTTATTCAATGCTGCATAAATATGAGGAACGTTTTGAACAACATCCCCAACAGTTTGTGCCTTCTACGCACTATATATCTGAGGCCTACCACCCTGATTCTATGGACAATCTCTCTTAAGGTGCTCCTTACCGCATGTCCAACACTCCAATAGACCAATACCATCACCTCTATGCTACTGTTGTGACCCATATCCCTGTCTAGTTGCATTGAATCTCTTTTGCGGTGTCACATTTTCTTTCCCATCTACATTCTGAGGCCTTTCTCTTTTCTGCTGCCATTAACCTTTACCTTTGTATTTTCCTTTCCATCCGTGCTGAGATTCATTCTTATGCTTTGATTATTCATAACAATGCTTCAATTTCCCAAGGACTTCCTCAAGTGACCGAAGTTCATCATACTCAATCTAATCTCTAAATTCTAATGTCAATCCACTGACAAATCGTTGAACTTTAGCCTTCTCATATTTAAGATATGGTACATACCTCAATAGCTCCAGGAACTTAGTTGTGTACTCTTCATCTGTCATTGATCCCATCTTTAGCTCATAGAATTCTTTGGCCTTACTGTGGTAGTACATCTCTAACAAATACTTATTCCTGAAAATCCTCTTTAAATCATGCCAAATCAAGTCATTTTTCTTGATGTTTCTAACCCGATTCACATCTTCCCACCACATGTCTGATTTACCTCTCAGGTTGAAGATAACTATTTTGGCCTTCATATTATCTGTGTACTCATGCAACTCAAATAACTTCTTCATCCCAAGTATCCAAGCCTCTGCATCTTCTGACTTCTTCACATCTCCATTAAAAGTAGGTGACTTTGTTTTCTTAAACTCATCTAGCAAGTATCCCCTATCACTCCTCCTATAAGGATGATAACGATGAAGATCATGATACCTGTCATAACTAGAACTAGAATAGTACCTATATCCATCACCTCTCCTATCCGAAGTATCCAAAAATCTTCCATATCTAACTATGTCATCTTTATCCAACTTGTGACCACCATGAGACCTACTACCATATGCCCCATTAGTTCTATCCTCCTTTCCATGGTTGATCCAAAGTGGCCCTTGTCTTTGCAATTCTGACAAAATTTGAAATAGTATTGCATTAACCTCTGCTTGTTTCTCTTGTGCCTGCATGATTTTTTCATTGTCCACCTTACAACTCCTTATCTCTTCCTTCAAGCTTCTCAATGTGTCTCCCAAATCAGAAAAGTGTCCAGTGTTCATCTAATTCATAGGGAGAGTCTTTGTAGTCTACCATCTTGCTAGTCATTTTTATCTCTTTCCTGCAAGGCGTACTATGTCAGCGAAACCAAATCACAATAAACGAACATACCTTAGCATAATTTAGGGAGGATATCTCATTTGCAAGGTCAACCAATTAACGTAATCCATGTATAATATAATCATGAAAACATATATACATATAATACATAAGCACATAACCATATAAACATCATTCTAGATAGAGTCCAATCATCAATGCATGGCCATATCAACTACACATACCATGACCTCATGCATGACAACAACAACCATACCAATGTACACTGACAATATGCAAGCATAACAACATGTAACCAATCATACACTCATGATGACATACTTCATAAAAACAACATCCTCTTTCACATGATGACATCACTACAACCATGAATGACACCATGCATATGCTACAAGCACATAGACCACAAGGATGGTTAACACATGTGCAAACAACATGAATGCATGACCAACACACCGCCCATCTAGTCCAAAGGTGAACCATGCTCTGATAGCACTCTAAAACATCCTCCTCCCACATCTACCCAAGTAACCGACCAACCAGGGTAAAAATGTGATGAGATGCTACTATGATTGGATTCAACCTCCTATGTGACCTTAAGGAAGTGGAATTGACGGAAAAACAACATACAAACCTTCCACATCATCTACAAGACTCCTAAGAACCATCCCAACCACTCAAGTAGCTAGCCTCTAAGTCCCACTGAGGTTTTATACCACTTGACCTCTGGATGCTCCCATGCTATGGACCTAACAGTGTCCAGGAGGCATTAACACTCTCATGACGAGGCCTCCCAGCATCCAAGGACTATTTTGCCTAGTGTTGTGCCAACATCCTCGGGATTTGAGAGACTTTTTCAGGCCTAGAGCCTAGGTCACTGCCCAGAATTGAATGACACCTTCAAAACAAAAACATAACAAGGAAACAATGATGCAAATGCAAATACTTGAACAAGCCCTTAACTGAACCCCTACTAGCCATGACAGGAATTCCGTCAAACATATCACAAATATGTAATCTATAAGTGTAAACAACATATTTAAGCATGGGTATCTCATACTTATCTGAGATTCGCTAAGAAGCATTGTTCCCTTATATCATTTGTTGCATTATCATCTATTAGGTCATGGATACATTGTTCATTCATTTACAAGTAAAAACATGATGGGATCCATATATAGGCACTGTCATAAAACATATACATAACTAGCATAATAGAAACATAAATACCAAGGAAATCACAACCATATGATCCACATAAAAACTAGTATAATACTCATAGAATTACAAGGAGAAATAACCTCATATTGATGATGCAAAATCCAAACCCGGAATGGGACTACCACATTCCAGCCAACCATAGAATGTTTGAGCCAAATCTCTCTTTATCCATTCACCCCCGTTCCATATTTCAAGCATGAATGTGGGACTCAAATCAAAAGAACCAACCAGGGCATCCCGAGGCTAAACCACCTCACCCTCATCAATAGAAACTAGGCTTTACCGTAATCCATCTCAAATCACTAAGCCAACACAATAAACATGTAATAACAAGATTTACCATGATCTCCACTCAATCACTAGGAAAAACAAGCATGGATGCCACTGAATTTCTCCACCTACACTGTGAGGAATTTTCCTGCCTCCTAGTCTCTCAGGATTTAATGCAATCCACACAGGATCACTAGGCCCTAAACTGAGACCCACTCTCCAGGCTTTGCCGAATTTCCAAAACCGAGATTACTAGGCCCAACAGAGAGAAATCCACCTCTTGGCTTTACCGTATATCCTGCCATTCACCGGAAAGGATTCTTAGGCCCACCGAGGCAACATAATCCTAGATTTACCACAACCCATAATCTAGCTCAGGGGTTACTAGGCAAATGGCTTTATCGTGATTCATAGTCCAGTGTGTTCTATCATTCAAAGATCCACCTCACCCAGCTTTGAGTCCATCCGACAATCCAACTGAACCAAAACATGAGAACCCCATCACACCATGGCTATCTGGAAATGGAAAGGCTAGGCTGAAAACACTATCACACCTAACAAAACCCATGCCATAACAACAAAAGAACCACATGCAATACCATGCATGCCAAATCTAGCAAGGAAAATACACACGCAAATCAATACCTGCAAAGAATATTGTTGTAGCTGCTTGATCCTGCTCTTCCTTGCTTGTTGCTTCCTTCCCTTTGCCTTCTTTTCATTTCTTGATCCAATGCCAAAGTTCTCCAATAAAAACTCTAAGTGTCCAAAAGTGGGAAAGAGAGAGAAAAAGTAATGAGAGAGCTCCAAAACTGAACTGACAAAAGGTTACAAAATGATCCTTAGAAGCCTTTTTATCAATGGGGCCTCTATTTTCTTCATTTTCCATTATTTTCCTTCAATTTCCTCCTCACGTGCGACCTGTGACCTTTCACCTTCTTTTTCTCCTAATTTCCATCATTTTCATAAGTAAATGTGTCAAAAATGTCATTTCACCTTTCCAAAGCCTTAGCCATTGCCTTTTCCAATTTCCTTAGCCATAATAATCTTGTGAACACCCAACTAGGATGTCTTTCCCAACATTCAGCTTGGAATAAGTGTCCCATCAACCATGGTTATTATTTTGCCTTTATTAACTTTTATTACATGGAATTTTCACCAGGGTTGTTACAGAACCCTCCCCCTTGGGGGACACCATCCTCAGTGTTCAACCACACCTATACCTCAACAAAACTGTTGAAAAACAAACATACTACCCATGGAGCTTTATATCATAACTCCATGAAATATTTACAATGATCACCCTACTGAGAAGCAAACCAACATGATAACATAACAAGCATAACATCATAATGACATGACACCCATACCACTTATTGGAGATTTATAACACAACTCATGGCGATATTTACATCCATATACATATGTACATATACCAAAACATCACCAAACATATACCAAAGACATATACCAAAATACCATACCAAAAATTCTTTGCCTCAATTGGCAAACAATGAAGGATATAGAGCTTGCATTAGATTCACCATCTACCATGTAGATTTATCGGCCCAAAGTATTTCCACTGCACTTTAACCTACTCGATTGCTCAGTTGTGGAGCATGAGCATCTTTTTCTGCAATATACACTGAGGTTTTGGCTAGAATTCTCCATCTAGTTCCACCTGCAATACAGACCAATCAATCACATGATCAACATCTTTAACATACTTATTAAGCAATGACACATGGAAAACATCATGGACTATCACTTTCGTAGGTAGTGCAAGTCGATAGGCTACTGGCCCAATCCTCTCAATAAGAACTCCTTGAACAACCTGTTATGATCTGCATAGCTCTTCTACCTATCCTATGCTGCCTTTAGATTCTTCTTTATAACCTGCATTTCCTGTTCCATGTCCGCCAACATATCCGTTCCAATCAACACCCTATTAAATATATCACTCCAACTAATGGGAGTATTGCAACTCTACCCATACAATGCCTCAAATAGACTCATCTTCAAAGATTCCTGATACCCATTTTTGTAAGAGAACTCTACCAGTGGAAGATACTCTTCCCACTTTCATTGTCAATGCATCACATACATCCTCAACATGTCCTCCAATATCCTGTTGACCCTCTCAGTCTTTCCATCTTTCTGCGGATGATAAGTTGTACTGAAGGCCAACTCTATGCCCAAACCTGCAAACAACTCCTTCCAAAACTTGGAAGTGAACTTTGCATCCCTGTCTAACATAGTCTTCTTTAGAAAACCATGCAATGTGACCATATCTCTAATGAATACCTTTGCGACATCGCTAGTTGAGAATGTAGACTTCACTGGAATGAAATGTGCAACCTTTTTCAAACTGTCCACAACAACCATGATGGAATCATGTTGTCTCATTGTCATTGACAAACCTGTGACAAAGTCCATGAAATAACCTCCAATTTCCATTCTGGAATCACAATCAGCTGTAGTAGTCCACCTGGATGCTTACACTCTGCATTCACATGCTGACAATCGAAACACCTAGCAAAAACTCTATTACATCCTTCTTCAAATTCGGCCAATAATAAAATTTCGTCACCGCGGTCAATGTCTTTTGATAGCCTGGGTGACCTGAATATGGTTTCGTGTGAAACTCCCCGAAGATCACCTTCTTGAGCTCACTATTGTCTAGCACATATATCCTATCCCTAAATCTAACCAATCCATCTACTGTAAGACAATAGTCCACATCCTGTGTACATGTACCTATACATTTACTACTACCTATTCTTGTACCTGTGCTCTTCTGCACCCTGTGCACAATCTCCATATACCTGACATCTTGCTGACATACCTGCAAGATCCTATCCTGTAAGTATGTCCCATAGGAGCTCATAGATGCTAATTAATTTACTTATACTTGCCGGCTAAGAAAATCTGCCACCATGTTCTCCTTTCCTTTGATGTACCTAATCTTGAAGTCAAACTCACTGATCATGGCCAACCATCTCGCTGGTCAAGTGTTCAGATTCGATTGGTCAAACAAATACCTCAATCCAATGTGATCACTCATCGGCAGAAACCTCCTGCCAAGAAGATAGTGCCTCCACATATTCAATGCATGTATGATCGTTGCTAACTCAAGATCATGTGTCGGGTAGTTCGTGCTCATTTAGTTTTCGTGACTCATAGCATACCACCTGTCTATCTTGCATAAGGACTCCACCAAGTCCTCTCTTGTAAGTATCTGTACATACTACAAACTCATTGTATGGATCTGCAATCTTTAGCAATGGTGCATGTGCCAACAACTGCTTAAGCTGCTCGAAACTTTCCTCACACTCCTTTGTCCATTCAAACTTCTTACCTTTCCTTTGCAATGATGTAATAGGAAGGTATTCGGTTGAACAACGACAAAGGCAAAGGAAAGGAGAAGCCAAAGAGAATAACTTTTGTGAAGAAGGATGATGAAAAACTTTCATGTACCCATTGCAAGAAAGAGGTACACAGTGATTATTATTGTTGGAAGCTACATCTGGAGTTAACATTGTTGGGTTGTGTTATATTCTTTTCATGACCAGCCCACCTAGTTAACCGAGGGGTTAGAGGGGGGGCAGAACCCCCCTTTCGTTGTGCCGATTGCGTAGCGGGGGCAACAACCCCCCTTGTCTAGGGGGTTTGAGTTGGGTGGGTACCCCCCCCCCTCTACAGGGTCCAAGGCAGCGCCTCGAGGAAATTTTTTTTGGACCCTATATTAGGTGGGGCGAACCTACCTATGGTTTTGTGCATGGTGTTCGCACATGGTTTTGGGCGCAATGGTTTTTGGTCCATGGTATTGGATGCTTTGGCATGTATATATATGTATTGTAACATTGAAAGGAGCATAATAAAAAATCAATCTGGTAGTCCCGGTTTGGGATCCAGGGGAAGATCTGTGTATATGTGTTTTATGTGTAATGCTCTCGCATTGTTTATTTTTTGTGTTTTAGAATTCGTATGCAGGTAATTTCTATACAAGGTTAAAACCTAAATTTGATATCATAGTTGTTTTGGCTTCAAGGGGACGCTTTTGTTGCTGAGGGGTTTCGCTCGGGCCTGTGGTAGAACCTGTTCAGTGGGAGATCTGCAGGATCAATTCTGGTGGTGAAAGAAGACGGTGAGCAGTGGAAAGATAGAGATTGGGAAATTTAATAGTTAGAGTTTTGAGTTATGGAAACTCAAGATGGAGGATATGTTGGTAGCTAAAGATCAGCGGATCGCGGTAGATCTGAGTACTAAACCAACGAGAGTGTTCGATGAAGAATGGAATAAGTTGGATCAGAAGGCAAAGAGCACAATACGATTGTGTGTCTTAGATTCAGTATTGTTGAATGTATTAGGAGAAGCTACGGCTAAGGCTTTGTGGGTCAAATTAGGGACTTTGTACCAATCTAAGTCTCTGGTGAATAAACTGTTCCTACGAAAAAAGTTGTATAACTTGAGGATGAAAGATGGAGACTCGATGACAGAGCATCTGAATGCATTTAATACTGTGATAAGTCAGTTATTATCTGTTGATATTAAAATTTCAGATGAAGATAAGCGCATCAGTTTGTTGTGTTCTCTACTAGATTCGTCGAATAGTCTGGTTATTACAATAGGTAGCAATGCAACTGCCTTGTAGTTTGATGAAATAGTCTCATCCTTGTTGATGGAGGAGATGAGATGGAAAAATATGGAGAGCCAAAATGGTGATGCCTTGTCTGTAAGAGGACGATCCTAAAACAGAAACAAAAATAAGTCATCTAGTGGGAGATCTAAATCTAGAGGGAGATCTAAATCTCTAGGAAAACTTGTAAAGGTGGTGTGCTGGAAATGCGGAAAGGAAGGGCACTACAAAAGGGACTGTAAATCTAAAGCTCCTGAGAAAGGAAAGGGATCTGATGATGCTCCTTCTACAGAAGTGAAAACCACCTCAGATGAAGGTGGGAATGTGTACTTGGCCTCTTCAAGTACACATGTAGATCATGAGGCATGGTTGATTGACTCGGGTGCATCCTTTCACTTCACTCCCCATATAGAGTGGTTCTGCGAGTATGAGAAAGATGATGGTGGTGATGTCTTCTTGGGGGATGACAGGAAGGCTAGAATCGTTGGTCGCGGAAAGGTCAAGTTGAAGTTACAAGGTGGAAGGATTAGAACACTTACGGGTGTTCTGCATATTCCTACATTAGCTAGAAATCTGATTTCTGTAAGCAAGCTCGATGATGCAGGTGTAAAATAGTGTTTGAAAAAGATACTTGCAAGATGGTTCGGGGAGCATTGGTATTGATGTGGGGAGTTAGGATTAAAACTCTGTACAAGCTGCAAGGTAGCACTGTTGTTGATGGGTGCAACAGTTATGTGGTTCCTGAAAGTGGAGCAGAGAATCTAGTGGTCTCTGGAGAAAAGACCATGCTATGGCATCAAAGGCTTGGACATATTGGAGAGAAGGGCCTTCAAATACTTCATGGTAAAGGTATGGTAGAAGATATGAGTAATAGCTCTATGGATTTTGATTTCTGTGAAAATTGTGTATATGGGAAGCAGAATCAGGTAAGTTTCCCCTTTGGTGGTAAGAGGGCGAAATAGATATTAGAGCTTGTGCACAGTGATGTGTTTGGACCTGTGAAGGTTCCATCACTGGGTAAGTTTGTGTACTATGTATCATTTATAGATGACTTGTCAAGGAATACATGGATATATTTCCTCAAGAAGAAATCTGAAATCTTTGACAAGTTTAAAGAATTTAAGGCTCTCGTGGAAAACCATACATAGAAGAAGATAAAGGTGTTGAGGACAGATAACGGTGGAGATTTTTGCAGCAAGGAATTTGAATAATTTTGTAAGAAGTGTGGTATAGCATGACATAAGACTACTTCATACACACCTGAGAAAAATGAAGTTGCAGAAAGAATGAACAAGGCGTTGATGGAAAGGGAAAGAAGCATGCTCAGTGGTGTCAGGTTAGGATAGGAATTCTGGGCAGAGGCAGTGGAGACAACATGTTACCTGGTCAACAGATCACCTTCATCAGCGTTGGAGGATAAGACTCCACAAGAGGTATGGACTGGTAAGAAACCCTCTCTTTCACATCTGAGGGTATTTGGATGTGATGCATATGTAGATGTTCCAAAGGAGAAAAGAACAAAGTTGGATAGTAAATCTAAAAAGTTCATATTTATTGGGTATAATGATGGTTTAATGGGATATAAGCTTTGGAACCCAGTAACAAGGAAGGTTGAGTACAACCGAGATGTGGTGTTCAGAGAGGTGAAAAATGTTATTAAACATGAATTCCTATCAAAGGAACCTGAGTTTGAGCTAAAGGAGGAAGAATCAGACTCTACAACAGAAGAGGAATCAAAAGATGAAGAGCCACAAACTCCGGTTGTGAGAAGATCAGTTCGAGAAAGAAGGCAGTCAGAAATGTATAGTCTATCTTCTTTCTATTCAAATTTTGCTTTATCTATTACTGATGATGATCCCAGAACTATGAAGGAAAAAATAGATTCAGAGGATGGAAAACTCTGGAAAGAGGCCATGGTTGATGAAATGGCATCTTTGCACAAAAATGAGGCTTGGGATCTGGTGGAGTTTCCGGCTGGAAGGAAACCCATTGGCAGCAAATGGGTGTTCAAGAAGAAGACAAATGCAGAAGGAAAGGTGGATAAATACAAAGCTTGATTGGTAGCAAAATGTTATTCCCAGGTGCTGAGAATTGATTTTGGTGATATTTTTTCTCCTGTTGCCAAGGTAGCTTCTATTATATTACTTTCATTTGTTGCTGCTGCTTTTGATTTTGAGGTAGAACAGATGGATGTGAAGACAATATTTCTCCACAAAGATCTGGAAGAGGAGATCTACATGAAGCAACTTGAAGGCTTTGCGGTGAAGGGTAAGAAAGCACTGATATGCAAGTTAAAGAAGTCTCTATATGGGCTAAAACAGTCGCCAAGGATGTGGTATCACAAATTTGATACATTTATATGGGGACTTGGCTTCATCAGAAGCAAAGCAGATCACTGCGTGTATTTTAAATTAATTGGTGACCGTGTTATTTATCTGGTCTTGTATGTGGATGATATGTTGCTAGTTGGAAATGACAAAGAAATTGTCCAGGATTTGAAGACCCAATTGTCCTCCAAATTCGACATGAAAGATCTTGGTGCTGCAAACTATATTTTGGGCATGGAAATTAAAAGAGATCGGGCAAAGAGGAAGATCTGGTTAAACTAGAGGAAGTATGTCAAGACAATACTGCAAAGGTTTAATAAGTAGGATAGTAAACCGGTGAAGGTTCTTATTCCTGTAGGTGTGAAGTTATTTGTTGAACAGTGTCCCAAGACACAAGAAGAGGAAGAGGACATGTCTCGTGTTCCATATGCAAGTGAAGTCAGTAGCCTGATGTATGCAATGGTTTGTACTAGACCAGACATTGCACATGCAGTGGGAGTATTGAGTAGGTTTATGTCAAAACTAGGGAAGGAGCACTAGACAATAGTGAAGCAGGTTTTTAGGTGTTTGCGTGGCACTAGTGATTATGGTTTGTACTACCAAGGAAGACCAGGATTGGAAAGAGTGTTGGATATTCATGGCTTTGTTGATGCAAATTGGGCTAGACATCTGGATCAGAGAAGATCTACAAGTGGGTATGTGTTTAACCTATTTGGAGGTGCTGTCAGTGGGATGAGTAAGAAACAATCTGTAGTGGCACTATCAACTACAGAGGCAGAATACATGGCAGCCACTCATGCAAGCAAGGAAGCAGTTTGGTTGCAGAGATTGTGTTCAAATATGGGGTTAGTACAACGATATATAAGGTAGACTGTGACAGCCAAAGTGCAATTTTCTTGGAAAAGAACCTTGCTTACCATTCAAAGACAAAGCACATTGATGTTTAGTATCACTTTGTGAGGGATATGATAGAAGTCAAAAAGGTGTTGCTGGTAAAGATGGACACTTTGAAGAATATTGCAGATGCATTGACAAAATCTATGAGCTCTGAGAATTTCTCTTGGTGTAGAGAAACAATGGGCATTGCAGAGCTGGATAAATGACTAAGCTCTCCTGTGGCCCCCTATGGAAAGAAAACAACAAGTGGAAGAATGTTTGGTTGTGTTATATTCTTTCCATGACAAGCCCACCTAGTTTGGGGGGGGGTGTTATGGGGGGCTGGATCCCCCCCTTCGTTGCGCCGATTGCGCAGCGGGGGGGTCACAGGGGGGCGGCTGGTTTTGAGATAGGAAGGGCAAGTAGAAGGTAACAATGATAGTCCAACAGGATCTGAGATCAAATTATAGCAATGAGGCACAAATCACATCTATGGGTTTGAATGGTATATAGTATTCACATGTTGGTTATGGTTCTTCAATGTTGTCTTTTCTTTTTGCAAGAAAGAGAAATGAACTCTTTTACATAAGGGTGGTAACCAACCATGTAAAAGTAGATACTTTGTTTGACACTAGATCTCAAACCAATCTGATATCCGAGGAAGTCGTTAAGGAGCTAAATGTGGAAACAACACTGCATCCTAAACCTTATTTGCTTGAATTGGTATCTAACAAAACTAAGTTATAGGTAACTGAAAAATGTACGCTTAGGTTTGCTATTATATCTATACTTTTGGATGAAGTTGAACTAGATGTGGTTCCATTGAATATTTATGGAATTGTGCTTGAAAGTCCTTACTTGTATGATAAGAAGAATATCTATTACAGGGAAGCAAACATGTATCACCTTTTCAAGGACAACATAGAATACATCATTTGAGCTCATCAAATGAAGGATAATTCTTCGCTGGTAACGATAGGGAAGTTAAAAAGGCTTGTGAATATGAGCAAGACCTTTTCACTCATATCTGCAAAAGCCAGAAAAACATATGTTTTGGAGTATGGAAATTTGTCGTGTGACCCTGTCAAGAGGACCAAACTTCTTGTTAGTACATTGTCATTAACATTCTTTTATTTATTAGTGTTTAGTGCATGGGTAGTGACTGAAGTAACACATGCAAAAGGATGTGGGAAAGTGAAAATGGGTAGTAATATGGCTTCAATTGTCATAACTATTGTTATGTAGCTTGTTGCAATGAGTCAGATACACATAATAGGGTGGACAGATATCAAACAAGTGGGGAGGCAAATCCCACTATGATTAATAAACTTTTGGAGATCCAAAAGTCTCTCAATGGGGTGGATTGATTTGGGAGGATCCTAAAAGGCCTAAAATTCAGAGTTCCCAAAACTTTATGGAAACAATGCCATGTCGAAGAGCTTGATGAGATGATTCCAAGGCAACTTGAATCACGTCGAATAGAGTCCATGTGCGAAAGTTATGAAAGTTTGAAGATTTTGACCAATAGACAAAAAGTCAAACTTGTCAAGACATGTGGTAACACCTGGATGTGACATGTGGCAGTATGGAAAGGGTTAACATGGCAACCTCTGGGCTCAACACGTGGCATAATGTGGAGATGACATGTGGCATTAAGTCAACAAGGACATGGCAATAAAGGTGGACACAGTGATGATTGAGCACAAGGCGTGGTCAAATGGTAGCATGCCATGTGGCACCTCGAGAATAGTATAGAATGCTCAACGGTTTAAAAGTTGGTTCAACAAACCAACATTGATGAGATTCAAACATGTGACCTCTAGGTTACAAGGCGGGGCACAATTGATGCTTATTGTAAGATTGGTGGAATGTTATATTTGTTGTATAAGTATTACTATATATACCAAAAGGGGAGGTTAGCGGGCTTGATCACGGGACCTCTGCCTAACTGCCAACGAATAAGCATGTGGGCCAATGACATGGTGAAATGGTAATTGGGCCATGGTTAATATTGTTACAATGTGCCAACATATATTGGATCACACGATGGTTATATAAAATATGACTCATTTGGGGTCATAACAACATATGAAATGGTTATAACATTCATGTAAGTGGTACAACGACCACATCATAGTTGGCACTACATTATAAAACAACATCGTACCAATAAAACGACAACCATGAGACCATCGGTGGTGTATCATGGTAATAAAGACCATGATGGAAACAAACGTTGATCGAAGCACATTATGTGGAAACAACAATGCACGTTGCGCAAGGTTGGATAGGGTTGCCAAGCTACGGTTATAAATATTTCCCATTTTAAAAATATAAAATGCGTGCAACACTTGATAAGGCCGACAACCCACATGCTCGGCCATAGGTCTGTTGACCCAAAAAAATTATATATACAAAAGAAATGCCAATACACCACAAAGTGTTGTAATTGTAATGTTTATGGTGCCGAAAGTTTTTAAGCCTTATTTTGTTTAGCCTTTGTATTTTGTAATTGAGTGGATTTTTAGAGCTTGATTTTGTAGCAACTAAGGGATGTTTTAGTTCGCATTTTGGAGGCCAATTCCTGATAGTAGAGAGCTCATTTTGAGCAGGATTTGGAGGCATTTTTCTTATTGTAATTGAAATTTTGGGAGAAATAATAAAGAGGCTACTCCCTTAGAGGTAGGACCCAAAGACATAGTCCACACTAGATGAACTCTGTTATGAATTAATTTTGTTCCTATTTTCTTCTTGTCTCGATCTTCCATATTTCTTCAATTGCAACTTCATTTAAGTCTTTCATGCTTGATTTAATCGTTACGTTGGTTTAGATTAATCATTCAGGCTTGAACATTTTCACAAGCCAAATCACTTTAAATATCCTTGATCACTTGTACACACCACATGCACTTGGACTTGCCTGCCTCTATGCTTTTCATTGTGCCTATAAGTCCATTGGGAACATTAATCGTTTTTGTTATAAACTTGGTGATTACACTAAGAAGTGCATTTTACAAGTAAAATACAATTTCTTAATTATATTTCAAATAAATAAATATAAACAAAAACATAAAAATACATATATATAAATATAAAATAACTAGGTTTTATCAAATAACCATTTCCTCTAATTTCATCTTTCAACATGCGATAAATCCAAAATTCAAAGAGTTTACCAGTTGAGACTAAGACTAATTTCAGAAAACAATATCAAATTATATATATATATAGCACCAAGTTTGAAACCAACCATTGTACTTACCATATTTAAAAGTAACATGTTAAAAGTGCAGGATTGGACCAAAAAATCTGATCTCGGATTGTGTGGTACAGACCAATTGAAGCTTAAGCTTCAACGCCATTATGTGGGACAGGGACCCAACTGTAAAACCAATGCAAGTTTCAAGTTAAATGCCAAATCAGTCATGGTGAAATGATGGATCTTGTGCTGAAATGAGGAAAAGTTCATCACAAGACAGAAGGCAGGGGTGGGGGCTGGCCCAAGTCCCTCCAAAACTACATGACAAACCTGCCATCAAGCTCGATGAGAAGCAATGATTCCCATGCAAGCCATGGAAAAGAGATAAAGATACAATGGAGATACGCAGTAAACAAAATTAAAGGTTTCCCAACAACCACCATCATAACAACGAGGGCCAACCATTATTTTGCTGGCTTTTTTAAAATGGGTTGAGGACTCACCCTATTCCCACATGCACACATTCCCTTTTTTTCACCAAAAACAATACATATTTAACCATTCTAAGCCGAACACATGTTCAAATTTGGAAACCCTAACCCTATAAATATTCTCATTCCCATTGAGAACCTGGTGCGTCCCATAAAATAAGAGGGATTCGCCATTCTCAAGGGCCTTGGTCCGGGAACAACAGACAAGACAGAGAGGAGACGAGGAGGATGGCAAATTTTCTATATTCTGTGGGTGGGGAACAAGCAGATTTTCTATATTCCCGGGGAGGCAGGGAAGGGATTCTTGGATTGGGGAAGGGGCAGATGATTTTTATGATCATATTTTATTTAATGACAACACAGAGCGAGGGAGCTCGGTTTGAATTATTTTTTTCGGCCGGTGGCGGGGCTCTCAAAATATCCATATCTTTACTTTCTAAACGGCGGGTGGGATCACTTCCTCGCCAAGTAAGAAAAGGAGGGCACAATTTCGCTGGACAGATTTTTGGTCAGAATTTAGTCATAAAATTTTTAAAAAGTTAAGTTTGATTGTTGGAGAGAAAATGGATTTAGCCTCATTAAAAGAGATATTCAAAATTTTGAAGCTTGACAACTGTAATTTAGATTTCGAAAAAAGTTTAGTCAAAATCTCATCAAAATTTCGATTATTTATTTAGCGAAATTGTGACTTTTTATTATAATTTAGATTTCCAAAAAAAATTAGCCAAAATCTCATCAAAATTTCCATTATTTATCTAGCAAAATTGTTACCCTGAATGCTAATTTTCGAAAAGACTTATCTAACCTACTGCCTCGCATTAAGAGCTATTATATTTTGACTTTTAACATATAAATTATCCAACTATGAACATATACAACTCCTATGCAATAACTATACGACCCCTAGATAACTCTTACCCTGATTTTCTCTGACGCTCCCAGCTTGAGCGCAGGACGGTCGTATGACACCGACGGATGACGGATCATGTTGTCGGATGGCGCGGGCAGTGAGCCGGATCGAATCCTGTCCGGGTATCACGGTGGGACCGTAGTGTCTTATCACAAGTTGCGGGTGACGAACGGATGTCCCAGTGTTCGATATTTTAGGTTAAATGGTTGTATCCCCACTGTATATTATATTTCATGCCGTTTGTTTACTGAAAATATTCGTCATAGGTTCAGGGGATAAAGTAAGCTACATTTTTTAGATGGTCTGAAAATTAGTCGTCAGAGCGTCAGTGTAGAATGTAAGCTAAATTTTTTTTATAGGGCTACTATTTTTTTTATAGGTTAAGAAGTAAAAGTAGCTATAATTTTTGCTTAAGGTTTTTTATTTCAGATTAAGGTGGATGGAGATCTGTTGAGTTGTTCTTATTTTTTAATGGATGGCTTAGGTTCATTCTCAAGAGAATATGTTTAGCATATGCTTAAACTTAATGCTTATCAACGGCTGTATTGTATTAAATTAAAGAGTTTGTTACATTGCATTGACTTTTAATAAATTAAAAAAATTAGATTCATGCCACGTGGCTCCGGCTCACCAATTTCTTAAAGATTTGAGATTATTCCAATTCTAATAAGTTCCTCATTATCATTTATAACATTCATTTATATATAAACAAATTTTATTTAACAAAATGGTGCATCATAATTTAATAAATTTAAAAAATTAGATTCGTCCATGTGGCTCCCCATCCACCAATCTCCTAGGGATTTGAGATTATTCCAATTCTAGTAAGTTCTTTTTTTTTTCAGTGGAAAAATCAAGAT
Source organism: Pinus tabuliformis (assembly GCA_031772625.1). Classification (NCBI taxonomy): domain Eukaryota; kingdom Viridiplantae; phylum Streptophyta; class Pinopsida; order Pinales; family Pinaceae; genus Pinus; species Pinus tabuliformis. Next base: position 886,080,160 of record CM062808.1, on the reverse strand, counting down.
GTATTATATTAAGGAGATATAATAATCATCATTACAGATGTCTCAGAGGAGACATTGCTAATGTATGAGCATATTGCTAATGCTGGTGAATGGATAGATACAATTAGATGTGCTGTAGAGGCCGCAATCAAAACAGCAAGATACAACGAAACAGTGTGCATATCTGTAATTCAAAAATACATGAAAGCTGTAGATGTATGCCGCAGAAGCAGACCAAGGGAGAATAAGATAATATGTAAACGAAGCATAGCTGCTTAAAAGGATCAAAAAGTGCTCTATGCCGTGGGGGGCATAGATCCTGTAATAGATGACAAAATAGAGAGCAGAGGTTTGTGTGAATCCTGGAAGAGACGGTGGTTTCTCCATTTCCAAATATACCAGCATGTAAGGATGAAGAGAGCACGCCAAGCAGGGCGCTGATTGCTCCACCAGAGGAACCCGTCCATAACAGATGCAAAGGATTGGTGAGGAAATCCGAAAATGAGTGAGAGCTCATACCAGATAGAAGAAGCAGCAGCGCATCCAAAGAACATATGATAGTTTGATTCATGCTGAGCAGAACAGAGGAGACACCTGCTCGGACCATACCATCCTTTTTTTTGTAAAACCTCCCAAGTGAGATTTTTGTTGTAGAAGAGAAGCCAGGAAAAGAGAATTGCTTTAAGGGGGCAGGGAGCTTTCCAGAGTTTTGTGGGGAAGATAGAGAGGGGAGGCGGAAGGGAGGATACAAGGAGAGAGTAGATATTCTTGACGGTGAGGGGGAGGGAAGGTTTGTGAAAGGACCAAACAAGCATATCCTTTGTGCCTGTTTGGGTGATAGGGATGCGGGAGAAATTGTTGATAGCAGAGCGCCAGAGAGGAATGAGGGGAGGAGGCAAGGCAAGCTGTAGATCATCTTTCCAGATAGGCTGTTGTGAGGGCCATGATTCAATAAGCTTGTTCCAGGTGAAAAGGCCCTTTGTATGGAAGAAAGCAAGAAGATCAGGAGGGATGAAGGATTCTAGCCTGTGCTGAGTAGGGTCGATGCATATAAGAACATTTTCGCCAGTGACCAAGGACCATCTTAAATTCTGTAAAAAGAAAGATTGAATCTTTCGGAAGTTCAACCAGATTGTAGAGCCTTTCCTGATGCCAATGGAGGAGCGCCTGTGCCAGTATGATAAGTTCCTCCCCTTGAGGTATCTCTGTCTGATGTATGTGCTCCAAGGATTGTTCCCAAAGATGCCTCTGTGTAGTGACTTGCAGAGTAACGCTTTTCCAAAGGCTCTTATGTGAAGCAATCCCCAGCCTCCAGCTTTCCTCGGTTTCATGATAGAGTCCATGTTTGCGAGGTGGATCTTTGATTGGAAAGAGTGTCCACCCCACATATAGTTGGCAGCAATGGACTTCAATTTTCTTGTCACAGACGAGGGGAGAAGAAAGAGATGACTCCAAAAAACAGCTAGTTGAGAGAGCACCGCTTGCACCAATATGAATCTACCCGCGAGAGAGAGAAAGCGGAGTTCCCAGGTGGATATTTTGCAGTAGAAACGGTCTATAATCCAATTCCAGTCGCGGACGCGATACCCCTTGGGCTTTAGGCGGAAGCCAAGATAAGTAAACCCATCGACCAGCAGCGCCAGATTGATACCAAAACGGTCCGCAACCCATTGAGCAATCTCAAGATTGGTTTCATTGTGATAAAGCACCGTCTTTGATTTATTGATGGCCAAGCCAGTAGCTGAGTGGAACTTCTGAAAAATCACATATAAACACGCCCATGTGGATTTGCAGAGAGCGGCAAAAACCAAAATATCATCTACGAAGAGATTATGAGACAGAGTTATATTCTTGCAAATTTTTACAGGCTTGCATCTCCCCTCTGTGACCGCGCAATTTATGTGTGTGCTGAGACAATTCATGACCAGTATGAAGAGGAGAGGGGAGAGGGGGCATCCCTGTCGGAGTCCCCTCTCAGCTTTGAAAAAGGTTGATGGAATACCGTTAATAATGACAGAGAAATTGACGCTCTCAACGCATGCCATGATCCAAGATATGCCCTGTGAGTGAATGCCGATCTTTGCAAGAAGAAGACGGAGAAAGCCCCAATCGACACAGTCAAAAGCCTTGTTTAAATCGATCTTGAGAGCAGCAGCATCTGTGTTATTGGAGAAGATGGAGAAGAGACATTCTTGAGCCATTGCCACCGCATCTAGGATGAGTCTGCCTTTGAGAAAAGCGTGTTGATCTTTGGTAATGAAAGAGTTCAGCACTTTCTTCAATCTCTCAGCGATGATTTTGGATGTAATCTTGTAGAGGCAATTACACAAAGCAATGGGCCTGTAGTCCCCAAAAGAAGTGGACTTGTCCTTCTTTGGAATAAGGGCTATGAAAGTGGCAGAGAGGGCGCCATGTATGTGTCCCGAGGCGCGGGAGGCTTCAATCATACCCAGCAAATCTGCCTTGAAGAGATCAAAGAAGTGAGTGAAAAATTCAATAGGCCAGCCATCGGGCCCGGGGCTCTTGTCCTTTTTAAAGCTCTTGATGATGTCCGATAGTTCGCTCTCCGTAACCGGCCTGAAGAATTCTTCATTTTTTCGGTCATCAAACATGTTCGGCAGGTTTTCCACAGCCCACATCATGTCAGAGATATCACATGTCTGTCTTTTATATTTTTCTTTGAAAAACCTAGTGGCTTCCGCCGAGATATCCTGTTGAGAGTAGAAGTAGTCACCATTGCCATCGTCGATCTTCCATATAGAGTTTTTTGCTCTACGGCCATTTGCCACATTGTGGAAAAACCTCGTGTTGCGGTCGCCTTCCTTTAGCCAGGTAGCGCGACTTTTGAGCCGCCAATGTAATTCCTCTTTTAACAAGAGGTCTTGTTTTCTTTTCCCAAGAGACCATAGAAGAATTTTTTTGTCCATGGTTAGACCGCTGAGATGGGTAGAGGAGGACAGGAGTTCAATCTCCTTGTTGATGCTTTGTAGATCCCGCCTATCCTGTTTGACTTTCCGGAATTGCCACTCTTTAGTAGCGTCTCTGAGAGACTGGATTTTTTCCCGAAAGGTGATCCACTTGGCCTCCTCGGATAGAATAAGATTAGCCCAGTATTTCTTAATGAACTCGTTGAACGTGACGTCAAGAAGGAGCGCTCTGTTAAACTTAAATGCATAGCCCGAAACCTGCTCCATAAACATCCATTTTAAAAAAATTGGCTTGTGGTCGGATGGCGATACAGAACCAGTCGATGCCGACGGGATCCCCCACTGTTCAATAATACTGGCATTGAGAATGAATCTATCGATTCTCTTGGCAATGTAAGCTGTGCCTAGTCTGCCATTATCCCAGGTGGGGATCAGACTATCAGGAGTTATATCGACCAGATCCTTGTTAAGAAGCACCTGTCTTATGTAATCAGCCATGCTATCCTTTTTTCGACATTGGCCCCAGCATTCATTTGAGTTAAGGGTGAGGTTGAGATCACCTGCAATAAGAAGGGAATGGATATCAAGAATGCCCGAATCGACCAGTGATTCCCAGAAAGAGGCCCTGTGCCTGTAAGGCGCATATACATTAAGAATGTTGAGAGTGTGTGGCCGTCCTCTGATGGAGGCTGTTATGAGGATGCCAGCGTCACACTTGTAGGCAGAAGCATTGATCCTGGTTGGGTCCCATAGAGAGACCAGACCACCCGATAAACCATCAGCATCTGTGGCCGCCATGTGCCAAGATGGAAACATCTTTCTGAAGAAAGCCAGGGAGGCAGAGGCAGAGTGCATAGTCTCTTGAATAAAAATGATGTGGGGGCGAGCGGAGACAAGGATCTCCTTGAGTGCCAAGAATTTGGGGGTGGCACCAATACCCCTGATGTTGTATGAAATCAGAAAGGTCATTTGGAAGATTGGCCAGCCGTATATGCTCTAAGGGGCTGAGGAGAGGGGAGCTCGTGGATGGGGACATCGACCAGAGGTAAGTTGGTGATCTGAAGATCAGATGCAAGCGTTCTGCCTTTATAGTGACGACTGCCTCCTTTTTGCTTCTTCCTGACAGTTATGTTCTTGGCCGAATTTGGGCTAATGATGGGGAAAGAGGGCTTATGGATCGTCAGAGGTTCAAGAATGGGGGGGTGGCGAAGAAGGAGGAGGTCAATATCACTGTCAGGCCTATTTGGCGGTGAATCAGATGGCGAGTTGAGGGGAGTCGGGGTAGATAGGGTTCCTTTCCCTTTAGGATTAGAAGGGGAGGGAGGTGATGAAGAGATCTGTATGGGATGTGAGCCCACGACGAAATCGGCCATGTTCTTTGCAGGAGGAGATGGCACGGAAGCCTCCTCGGGCTGCTCGGGAATAGGAGGGCAATAAAAATCCGTCATGTTCATGAGAGGAGGCGAGAGAGCAGCTGATAAACCATGTACCATTGGAGAGCGTGGGCTCTTGTGGTCCGCCGAGTGGGAAAAATCATGTCTATGAGGGGCAGATACCTGTGAGCAATTGGCTACGTGGGCCTCCACGTAGGCGGGAGTCTCCGATAGACTGACATCATCAGACTGTGAACCTGTATACGCAGACCTGTTCGTCCGAGGAAGGGGAAAGACATGCTTGTGTCGACGGAACCTGCAGTTTTCAATGAGGTGACCCGTTCGATGACATGAAGAGCATCGAAACGGGATGCCCCAGAAGTCCAGGCGCTGACAGATCGAGTATCCATCCCAGGAAATTTCAATCTGGTCGGGATAACCTCCCTTGTATGGCCTATCGATAAGAATCCAAGCGATTCTTTTATCCGTTTCGCCACGAACCCAAGGATCTACATAAATAAACTTTCCAATGGCATTACCAATCAGTTCCAGTGACTCCGGTGTCCAGAGCTCCAAAGGCAGGTTGGGGAGCTTGACCCAAATCATGCTGTGTGAGGGAGTGTTCTTGAGCGGGTCGAAACCCAGATACCAATTAGACAGTGAGAGGAAGCTATGACCTGCAACCCATGGTTTGTTGATGATCAGCTCGAGGTCAGATTCCTTCTGAAAATGGAAGGAAAACCAGTCCTTCATAAGTCGAGAGATGATAGGCGTGTATCCAATGAGGGGGGACCAGTGGGATGCGAGCCATTTTCTCATAACGTCCTCCTTCATTTCTGGAAAGTACCACTTTCCAACAAGAGCATGTTTTTGGAGACTTTGGATGCGGTCCGATAGAGGCGCACCCGAGACCGTGACGGCTTTAGGAGGAGCGACCGTCTTTACAGGGATCCTGTGCTTGTGTCTTGGCCGCCTGGAAGGAGAAGGGCCCAGATTATTAGAGGCCGGATGATGTGTCCCTTGGAGAGGGGGGTCCCGCAAAGCGCGAGGAATCATATCAGACACCGTGGCCTGCCAGCAGGGATCCCGGGAGGCAGGTAGACGAGAAGACTCAGCCAAGATGGCGGTGGCAAATAAAGCCTTTGTGTCAGGTGAATCACTGTCGTCCGTCATCAGGAGAGTATGAAAGATCTCAAAAAGAGGAGGATAAGTACAGCAAGTACCAAAGGAAGGCTCATTAGAGGGGAGACCAACGGAGAATAGAGCCTGGAGAATAAATGTTCTGTACAGGAGGTACAATTCAGATCATTCTCAGAAGATATCGACAGTAAAGGAAGAAACTCGGGAAGAGAGTATGAAGGAAAAGCAGAGAGATGGAAGGTGTCCCGAGGACGCATATGACGAAAGCCTGCCGCCAAAGGGGAGGAGGCGGGATAAAAAACGGTCAGAGACTTAATGCGAGAGATGACGAGGGCAAGAAATCAGACAGATCGTAGGGAAGGAGCATTGATGGGTGAGGAGGACACCGGAAAATACCAAATTTGAATTGAGCTCCGGGATGCAGATACCGGGAAAAGCAATGGGAAGCAGTGAGGAGTCGATGCTAGACCCTGAGAAGTCCTGCTGCTTCAGGCTATGCAGCAACAACAGCAGTAAAAATAGAAAATGCACCAGCAATTTCCAATTAGGAAGCGAATGTCCTTGCAGGGACTGTAGACTGATAAGGATGTTTTGACTCTATGTAGTAAGGCCCAGAACATTTTAGCTTCCCCCCAGATAAAGCTTAATAAGTAGAAACCACCTCTGAGACATACATGAACAAACCTTCTGGACAAGACACAGTAAGGACGTAAAGCTAAACTATAAGACTGTAAAGCTTAAAACAGTTAGACCACCATATATGCCTCCGCATGCAGGGAGAAAGCAATAATAACGCTTCTTGTGAATTAAACTAAGATAAAAACACAGAGAAATAGGGATTTTACAGCTTAGTAATGGGAAAGCGATGTAAAAAAAAACTGACCTGTTGCTGTGTCGCGCAGTGCCAAGAGAGAGGAGCCGGGAGCAGACCAGATGAGCCGAAAAGCATTATACGAGCAGAGCGAAATGTGGAAGTTGGCCCTCCAGCCAACAGGGCTGGAGGGAGAGAAACCCGTCTGTTCGCTGAGAAGGAGAACGACGTAGGAACAGACGAGTTAGTGGACGCGTGATGCTTGTCCACTTCCGGAGAAAACTATAGGCTGGGATGGGCGGAAGGCCGACGGCTATTGGACGCAGGAATCCATGAGAACGACAAATGGGAGCTCCCCTCTCTGGCGCGCGCTCGAGGTTCCGTAGTTTTTATAATATGCTTATGATTAAAGAAGCTCTCTGTCTCTATGGTGTGGTAATAGAACCCGCGAGTATGAGAAATTGGAGTCGAACCCTTGATCACGTTGTTAAAACCCTCATATCACTTGCCTTAATCGACATGGGTAGGATCTTTATCATGTGAATATCCTTATGGTTGTATAGAACTTCTTTTCTTTTCAATGATAAGTTCTTCATTATTATTTATAACATTAATTTATAATTCTTTTCTTTTCAAGTTAAAGTTGACTCATAACCTTTTAATACATGGTTAATGAGGTAAATGTGTAAGACATTCTACCTGTTGCAATAGTTTTTATTGGTTATCTTCTTTATGAAGTCTTCAACTATATCAACCACATTAATATTTTTAATGTAGTTGTACTAGTTATACATATGGTTTGATTCAAAGTAAGTAATTTTTTTTCACATTGCATTGAAATTAAGTTGATGGGCTATTATATATGATATTTTAGTTTGATATGTTCTTAATTTTTTTCACATTGCATTGAAATTAAGTTGATGGGCGATTATATATGAAATTTGATTTTGATATGCAATTATATATGAAATGTCGTAGTTTAATTGATAGAGGAAATAGTCTTTTTCACCCTGTAATACATGTCAAGCAAGAATGTGATTTTTTGTTTTTTAAAATACTTTTTTTGAATGCATAAATGGATTTAGCACCCTAAGAAAACCCCAAGGCACTAATATTCTACAGACTAAACAACTTAAACTCAAATTTTTAAAACTCTATGCCAAAATTTGGTTAAAACTAATAAGAAAAAATACCCCTAAAATGGTTATTTCGTCTATATGCCTATATGAAATTATATGGAAGTTTTCAAATTGAATTGAAAGTGAAGAATTCAACTCATTTTTAATTTGTCAACTTTAAATTTACACCCAAAAAAAAAGAAATATAATACAAAATATTTATTATAAATGTTGAGTGATCTTTTGATAAAAATCAAATGTAATTTATCAAGATAATATTGATTATATTTTTTTTTTTTTTTTAATTCAAATATATATAATAATAATAAAATAAAACCAATTTTAATTCAAATTTGATTAGATGTATAAAATATTTTTCGGAAGAAATCACATTGAAGATTTTGGTCTACGCCTTTTGAACGAGCGTGGTTCATCTCTACGACAAGATGAAGAAGCAGATCTAGGAAGGAGGTTAAATAGGGAGATAGGCCATCCTAACGGCTAAAAGGAAAAACAACTATATTTGACTAAGGGAGGAAAAGTGAAATATTTTATATTGTTTAAATTTTTATTTATTTTTATTTATATATTTATTTATTTATATCTATTTATTTCATTATTAAAATATGTAAATGGCTATATTTGACTAGGTTTTTACTTAATACTATTTATTTATTTAATAATTTATCTAAATGGCTAAATTTGATTTGGGAAAAAATATTTAATTTATTTTTATTTTTATTTATTTTATTTATATATATATATTTTTTATTTTTTTAAAGATTAAAAAAGGAATAAATAACACGGATGCTGCCAAATTTTTAATTAGGAGATAAGCTAAAAAAATAAATAAAAAAAAAATACTAACCTATTGTTGCTAACCTATTCATGGAAGATTTTGAATCCAAGGCTTTATCCTCAGCTGTATTTAAACCTAAGCTTTGGAAAAGATTTGTTGATGACACTTGCACCATATGGAAGCACAACCTGATAAGTTAGATCTCTTTTTCCAACATCTTAATAATCAGTCTAACTCCATAAAATTTACTATGGAGCCTGAAGTTGATGGTTGCCTTCCTTTCCTTGATGTCCTCATTTCTAGGAAAGCTGGTGGATCTTTCTCCCATGAGGTGTATCGAAAAAAGACTCATACTGAGCATTATCTTCATGCCAATTCCCACCATTTTCCTGCTCAGAAGATTGGTGTTCTCAGCATGTTAGCCACTCGTGCTTTGAGAATTTTTTATGAAGACCACCTTTTAAAGAAAAGTCCCATCTCCTTAATGTTTTTGACCAGAATGGTTATAGTAGGCAACAGAGTGTCAAAGCCTTCCTCAAAGCGAGTAAGGGTCCTAAGGTCAAGAAAGACCCCATTGATCGCAGTTCAGGAGCTCACCTCCCCTTGATCGCAGTTCAGGAGCTCACCTCCCCTTGATCGAAGGGACGACAGACAAGATTGCGAGAATCCTGAAAAAGCATAATATTCCCTTGACCTTTAGACCCCTCAGCACCAAGTTCCCTAAAATCTGTTAAAGACCGTGTGAACCCTATGGATATGAAAGGTGTTTATATCATCCCTTGTTCTTGTGGAACCTCATACATTGGCGAAACTGGTCGTTCTATTAACCAGAGGATCAAGGAACACGCTGCTGATATCAAACACGGGAGGACCAGATCTTTAGCTCTGGCCGAGCATGTAGAGAAGACCAAGCATCATATATGCATTGAGGAGGCTAGGGTTATCGCAAAGATTTCCCATTTTCATCATCGTAAGTTTAGGGAAGCCATTGAAATTGAGAGGTCTTCCAGTAATATTAATAGGGATGACGCTGGAAAATTAGTAGCTGTTGGATTCCCGCCCTCTCTTCTTAGTTTTTCTCCATCATTGTCTAGGCCTTTTGTCCCATTTCTTGTTTGTGTACTAATCCCCCCGCCCCCTTTTTTCAAAAAAAAATTCTTTTCATTAGGTAGAGAGGAATACCCTCATTTATTTATTTATTTAGTTTTTATTAGTATTATTATTATTATTATTATTATTTTAGCTTATTCCCTAATTAAAAATTTGGCAACATTCGTGTTATTTATTCCTTTTTGAATCTTAAAATAAATAAATAAATAAGTAAGTAAAAAAAATAAAAAATAAAGATAAATATATATATATATATATATATATATATATATATATATATATATATATATCCCAAATCAGATTTAGCCGTTTAGATAAATTATTAAATAAATAAATACATATTATTAAGTAAAAACCTAGTCAAATATAGTCGTTTAGATATTTTAATAATGAAATAAATAGATTCCCAGACTTCGATCCATCTACAGCAATCATCACCAAGCTCCCCATCTGGGTCAGACTTCCTAATCTTCCGGCGAATCTATGGCACTTTGCTGTATTCCAAGGGATCGGCAACTCTCTAGGCCGCCTCCTAGACACAGACACTTCTAGAGGGGAAAAGGGTTTATATGCCTATGCCAGAATCTGTGCAGAAATAGACATAAGCAAAGGTCTCCCTGACAAGATCAATATCAAAATTGGAGACTTCCATTGGACTCAGAACCTGGATTACGAGAACACAGCTTTCCGCTGCCGCAACTGCCACCACACAGGGCATCTACAGAGCTCCTGTCCTTCAATACCCGCCCAAAAGAAGAAAGCCAAGAAGAAATCCAAAAGCTGGAAGCCGCACGACCCTCCGCCCATGGACGATTTTGATTTCAGCTCAGATGAAGAGGAGGAGAATGAGGAAGGAGAGGCAGCAATGAGGGCACAGAATCCGCCCTCGGCTGAGCCTGAAAATTTGTCAGTCCAGCCAATTTCCCAGAAAAGAAATCATGAATCCTCTACCTCGGATTCAGACAAGGAAATCTCTCAGTCTGCCCAGCTCGGTTTGCAAATCATGCCAGCTCAGCAGTCCCCTCCTGAATGGGTCAAAGTTGGCAAAAAGAAAGGGAAAAAATGCCCCATAGTTGACTCTTCCCATGTTGGGTAGAATCCTATGCTTGGCTTCTGCTACTCTGTTCTTCCAGTTTCCTCTTGCTATGTTCTTCTCTCTTCTCTCTTCTTCTAGGAGCCGAGGTGGATAGCACATCCTTTCCGGCTGCCTAGGTTCTTGCTTCTCTTGGATGTAACTTCTGGTTGTACTATATTTTTTCTTAATAGACTTAGTTTTTACCGAGAAAAAAAATAATGAAATAAATAGATATAAATAAATAAATAAATAAAAGTTTAAACAATATAAATATTTCACTTTTCTTCCCTAGTTTTTTCTTTTAGCCGTTAGGATGGCCTGTCTCTCTATTTAACCTCCTTCCTAGATTGTTTCTTCATCTTGTCCTGAAGATGAACCAATTCGACCAACATCTTCAATGTGATTTCTTAAAAATATTTTATACATAAGATATAGATCACAAAAACTTGAATTAGAATATCAAATTTGATTCATTCTATGTAACATCCTAATATTTAAACTTAAATATAAAGGTTGTTATTATACATTATAAAATATTTTAGTTTTTCTTTTATTTTAAGTTTTAATAATATAATTTATTGTTTTACATATTATTGTTTATAGAACTAATCTAGGTTAAGGTTTATATTTTTTATTATTTTTTATTTTTAGCCTTGTTTTTAAAATCTATTAATTTATTGACACAAGTTTTCGCTATAATCACATCAAAATTCATTTGTCGAACGTTTCGAACCATAAGTGTGGCTCATCGTAAGGACAAGATGAAGAATCAGATCAAGGAAGCAAGCTAAATAGAGAGACCAATCCATTCCACGATAGAACTCTCTACTTGCTTCCTTGATCTGATTCTTCATCTCGTCCTGACGATGAACCACACTTGATGATTCGACCATGAACCACACTTGATGATTCGAAAGGCGTTGACAAATGAATTTTGATGTGAGCTCAATAACTTATGTATCACAGAAGCCTTAATTCAATTATCTATTAATTTATTTATAATTTTTTTTAATAATGATTTTTTTTAACTGTTTTTAGTCAATTATATGTGATAAATTATTACAAAATATTTGTTATGAATGTTAAGAGATCTTTCTATAAAAATTAAGTGTATTTCACGGTAAAAATTAAGTGTGATTCATGGTTAAGATAATATTTGTTATATTTTTATTTTTTAATTCATATATATATATATAAAATAATAATAATAATAATAATAATAAATAAAAAATAAAATAAAATAAGAAAATCAATTTAAATATAAACGTTATTATACATTATAAACTATTTTAGTTTCTCCTTTATTTTAACTTAAAATAATATAATTTATTATTTTAATTTTATTTATTTTACACACAAAAAAAATATAGTACAAAATATTTGTTGAGAGATTTTTCTATAAAAATCAAGTGTGGTTCATGGTCAAGATAATATTTGTTATATTTTTATTTTTTAATACACACACACATATATATAATAGTCCGAGGGGCAACTCAATTGGTATTCTGAGATATGTGAAATTGTTGAAACTCGAGACCTAGATTCAAATCCTTGTTTTTGCTATTGGGTTTACATAGAGGAGGACATGCAACAAATGTTTACTAGTAGTTATCTATGTCCTGAGGATGAACCACAGCGGTTGTCCCAAAAAGACATTATCTAACAAATTATTATTTAAAAAATGTAATAAAAATTAAAAAATTAAAAAAATTATATATATATATATAAACTTATTTTATATATTTAAATAGTAGCAAAACCAGTGATAATTTAGCTGTCAAACTAATAATAGGGGACAACAATTACTGAGTGTCACTGGGCCGTAAGGGAGAAGACTATTAAAACTTATGAAGAAAACGAGTTATTAGCCCAACAAAAGCAATTTTAGGGCATAATAATAATGATAAAATAATTATATATAAAAGAATGAATTATTAATAATGAAATAATAATTTTCTTGTTTTCATTTTTAATTGATTTTCTCAATGTTTATATTTCTATGCTAATATTAAATGGTAACCAACATAGGCCCATCTTATCCCAGAATCTATAAGTGTTGAGAGCCATCAAATCTATTAAGATATTGACTTTTCTTAGTATACAGAACTTGAAAAAAGGGTTTACACTTTGAGGGATTTGATCCCTCTCATCTTGCTCAATGTTTATATTTCTATGCTAATATTAAATAGTAACCAACATAGGTCCATCTTATCCCAAAATCTATCGAGGGTTGAGAGCGATCAAATCTATTAAGATATTGACTTTTCTTAGTATATAGAACTTGAAAAAATGGGTTACACTATGAGGGATTTGATCCCTCTGAGCGCTTGATAGATTCACGTTTAAAATAGATCTACATTGATTTATTCTAAATTATGTCTATCTGAAGTTGATATAAAATTATTTTACATAAAATGGGTATGGAAATATTTTATTTATAAACGTTTTTTTATTCAAAGTGATGTTGATATTAGTTAACATGAATATTCAAATATTTTATTCAAAGTCCACATTATAATATCAAAGTAAAAATATAAGAAGTTTTTCACTTTTAATTTCTCTTTTTATATACTAAATTAATGTAAAATGATTTTACTTAATATGAGAATCCAAATATTTTATTTATGTTTGACAAGAAAATATTTTTTTCATCATTAATATTTTTCTTAAAATATCATATATCAACTTTATGGTAAGGATGAAAGAAATTTTACATTTTCTTTATGGTGCACTGTAAATCAATATTATTTTAGTTGTCACTTGTAAACATCATAATGAGTAGTAAAGGAATTACACATCCTACTAAAATGTAAAGGGCACTTGTGGACAAAATTGGAAAATTTGCATTATCAATTATTTTATGTTATTTAGGATGTACATTAAAACATTTTATTTATGGCCTAAATTAATAAAAATAATTTATTATTAATATCTATGTCCAATATTGAAATATTTATTATTATATTATTAACATATTTGTAATTCTTTGGATGTAGTTATTATTTTTGAAGCATTTTATTTATGGCGTAAATTAAAAGATTTTTTTGTTATTAATATTATATTCAATCGTGAGAGATCTTTTTATTTTATTATTAACTATTTTTTAATTATTTTAATATAAATATTATTTTATTTATGTTAATGTAATACTAGAGAATAAAGTGCCTTTCAACACAAAAAAAATTACACTAAATTAAATAACTAAAAAAATAATTAATATAAATTTTTTATTTATAAAATTTTAATAATAAAAACTTATTTTTCATAACAATTTTTTTTTGGTTTGAAGTGGTCTGATTACATCAAAGATTACATCAGAGTTGACCTGTGGCTTGAGAAACCCACCCCACACCAACTCTTAACAAGACTAGATTTTTACCCATAAAATTTTACACTATTGAACTTCACATCACAAATTACCTTACCATCACCTTACCATCACAAAGTAACTTACACCATCACAGTTTATTCAAATCCTATTCATAACCATTTTCCTCGACCTGAATAAAATTTTAAGTTTCTATATTACAAAATTCCCATAATAAAAAAAAATTGTTACCAACTTAAATGAAAAGATAGCGCAATAAACATGACCAGTCATATACACCAAACAGCTTCTCAATAGAAAATGTGTGAGAGCAGGCAAATGGAACCATACACATTGACCAGGTGCCAAATGAGAAGCCTTTCTAGTCAAAGGTTCCAACCGAAAAAACCCTATAAAGTCAAGGTTCCGAGCAACTATTCTGCATGGTGGAGGTTGGAAGTGATGAGAACGAATCCGGTGGCTGCGCTGCTGAAGAATCTTCCAATCTGACTGGCTGGCTAATTACCTTTTGTCCTTTTTCCCGCTTCACAAGCCACAATTCCATTCTTTTCTATTCCGTTCTTTCAGCTATATACTGCTACTCTCTCTGCTAAAAGTTAAAATTCAGCTGCTCTGCCTCCTCCTCTGGCTGCTGCAAGGGTGCCTTCGTTTCAGCAATTTTCATGCGCTGGATCCAGCTGTTTAACGCGTTTCGTGAGGCCACTGCAAGGCCTTTGCTGTCACATTAGCGCACAGTATATTAAGGCACTCCAGGCCACGGTACAGAGACAGCTTGCTTTCTCTCTGTCTCGTCTAAAAGACATTGCAGGTCTTGGGTTGACTGCACAAATTTTACGATAATGTTCAGGTAAGATTTTAGTCTGTGCAGTCTATGTGGGTGTTTTCCAGCGGTTTTTCTTTGCAAGTCCCCTGGGCTATATTGATGTATAAATTAATTGTTGTGACAGGAGGCAGTTTCTGAACCGGTTCTGTGATGTGGGTGCGTTCAGAATCCACAGCAGCTCTGGCTGTTCCTCCAGGCTCAGCTCAACCCAAGCAGGGTCAAGGTCTCTCTAAACTATTTTCCCTTTATTTATTTTTCTCTGTGCATCTGATTGAATGATTCCTCTGCCAAGTTTGTAATTTGTTGCCTTGGGTATTATTAAACACTGAACTAGTATTAGTCCTGCTAACTAGATGATGATGATCATTATCAGCAGCAGCAAAGAATATTATGCTGAATGAATGCCAGCAAGATATTTTTGTTTTCTTGTTTTTGGTGTTTGTGCCTCCCAGCCAATCTGCCCAGTGCTCAGTTGTCCAATTCAGAAATTGTCGATGCATGGGGCAGCATGGGACTAGTGCTGGGCCAGTTCAGTACAGAAGAAGTGATGACCAGAACACAGAATCTGTACAAATCTGAAGATCTTTAATACACATAAAGCAGGCAAAAGGGTGTCCTGTTATACGGAAAGTTACTGTCCTTGAACGATCTGTTCTGTGCTCTGACTGATAAAAGCATTTCTTTTTGATATATTAATAATATAGTATCAGAGAAGAAAACTGCAGAAAATTTCATTTTATTGTCTGTAACTCTGGAGTTAGTTTACCACTATAAATATCCCTCTCAAAAGCACGAGAACAATGAGATCAATATATTGCAAATAGCAAATAAAGGACAGAAACTGCAACCTCCGGGCCTTTGGATTTTCATAATATTCCTGGATTAGTAAGTGGTTTGTTGTGAGACTTGGCTACATTGTTAAAGATTTCTGTTTCAATTAACTAGACAAGGACTTCCTGCAGACAATAACTTTGGTTTTTCTGGGATGCTGTGGTTATAATACTTCACTGTCTAGTGTGTGTGTTTACAGTGTTTCTGGAATTAACATGTTACCATCAAGTCACTTATTTGTCAGAGCTGATTTGCTGGTAGAATTGATAATGAACCTTTGTTACATCAACCTCACTGATACCATGATTTCTTGATTTGCTGATGATACCAAGCTTTCTTGATTTTTCTGATAATACCAAGCTTTCTTGGTTTTCTGATAATATCAAGCTTTCTTGATTTGTTGATAGAGTTGGCTATGGTGTTTATCTTCCATGCAGGCTTGAAGGCAAGGTAGCCTTGATAACTGGTGCAGCTAGTGGCATAGGGCGAGCCTCTGCCGAAGAATTCATACAGAATGGTGCCAAAGTGATGATAGCAGACATCCAGGACGAGTTGGGCATGGAAGCAGCCAGAGAGCTAGGACCCAACTCGGATTTCATCCACTGTGATGTGACGCAGGAAGAGCAAGTGGAGGAGGCTGTGAACCAGACCATTTCCAAGCATGGGCAGCTAGATATCATGTACAACAATGCGGGCATCCCAGGCCCCCTGTTTTCCCACATAGCAGAGATGGACATGAAGGATTTCGATACTGTGATGAATATAAACGTGAGGGGAATAGTTCTAGGGATGAAGCACGCAGCAAGAGTGATGGTGCCCAGGAAGCAAGGCTGCATCCTGTGCACAGCCAGCATAGCGGGGCTCATAGGCGGAGTGGCTCCCCACCCCTATTCTGTTTCCAAATTCGCAATCCCGGGCCTGGTTAAATCGGTGGCCGGGGAGCTCTGCAAGTATGGAATCCGAGTTAATTGCATCTCCCCTTATGCCATTGCAACCCCCTTTGCACTGGAGGGGCTTGAGCAGCTGTATCCTCAATCCGTTCGAGAAGATATTGCCATTGCCCTGAATTACTCAAACGAACTGAAAGGAGTTCGATGTGAAGTTACAGACATAGCTAGGGCTGCCCTCTACCTGGCTTCAGAGGATGGTAGATATATCACAGGGCACAATTTGGTTGTTGATGGTGGATTCTCTGTCATGAAACAATTCAAATTACCTGCAACTAGTTGACATCTCTTCATTATGATCATGCATTTTTTCAATAACTAGTGCATAAGATGAGATATATACAATAATGAAATATATATATTATTTATAAATTACATATCATACCCTCTATATATATATATCACGAGGGAAAATATATATCATTTGTATGGCATATATAGAGGATGTAAACAATGGAAAATATATATTTCATCTTATATACTAATTATTGAAAGAGTATATGGTATATGGAAATTCAAATTATATTAGAAGATTTGAAAATTTGACAGTAGTATTTGTAAGTTCAAGACTGATTTTTCAAGCAGTATATATTATTACATTGTTTATGTTTGTTGGTTTCTGTTTTTACTGGTTGTTGGATTAGAATAGAACAGAACAAACATGATATGAATTTAAGGATTGTTCAATCTTATTGGCAATGCATACCTACCTTCTGTAGTTTGTTTAGTGAGATTTGTACAGTGCTATGTGCATGAAGTTTCTTTGACTTCATAATACCATTTTCAGGGCTTTGCTGTGACAGTGATATATTAGTTGTACTTCGGAATTTTCATAAACAATTGCAGATATTTATTTATGTATTAAAGGTAAATATTAATGGCTTTTATGAATTAATGTCTCTGCTGGATCTACTTAAATGCATGTAGAATTATAATGGGAAGTCCAAAGTGCAAGGGAAAGCTAAGCTTATGGGTCATCCTATCTTTGGAAAAATGACATAATTTACTTGAGGTTCAACTAATAAGACAAACTTATTCATTTAAGATGGGACTTATAAAAAGCATTTGACAAGACATAGAACAGACTTTCATTTAACTTGGACTACAAAAAGCTGGTAAAAAGGATAGAACAGAATTTCATATTTAAAAAAGCACGAAAGTGAAGGATGTTAAAAAGAAGTGTCAAGTTAAATCAAAGTAATGTTATCATTTTTGGGTTTGATATATTGTTAATGCTTTCCTAATGGAATATCCACTATTTTAGTGGATGTTCGATAATTAAATAAGTTTTGAAATATAAATGGATTATAAAAATTGAAGGGAATAGTATGAAAAAGTTGAGTGAGGAGTTAAATTATTAAATTATAAAAGAAAAAACGAGTAATTTAACCAGGTTATGGAAAATAGTGGAAATTTGGGTATGATTTTGGTAAAAATCTGACAGAAATTTTGGGAAATCTAGGTTATAGCTGTCAAACTTTTGGATTTCGGGTGCCCCATGAGTTTTTGATGGCACTGAATCCATTTCTACCATAAAAAAAACTATTCAAACACTCCTATGGTTAGATATTTTGAAAAAAAATGGTTGAATTTCAGTGGAAAAATGACTTTTCCGGTGAAATTGTAGCTTCGGTAGACAACTTTTTTTTTGTTGGGAAATAATGAAGTTAATTATAGGATTAATGGAGAAAATTGAGAAGAGGTGGAAGCTAAGTAGTGAGATATTTAACAAAATATGAATAAAAGCAAAATGTAATGTTGATAGGAAGAAAGATAATAAGGTAAGAGTAATGAGGTCAAATGATGGAAATAAATGACCATAATGGAAGGAAAGGAATAATCATGAAAAATGTGGAGGGAGACGGTTAACACTTAAGCAAGTTGAAGGAAATGAAAATCCCTACAGAGATGAATTATGCTGAAATTAAACTAGAAAATGAAAACAATATGGGAATCAAGGGAAATAGAAGAGATTAAAGGGCTAGAAGAATACATGGAGAGGTAACAAAATAAACCCAAATAAGATAGAAATGTGGCATGGGTTTTGGGACCAAGGTGGAGGCACTAAAGTTGGGAATGCAAGTGTTATAAAGCTCCTCTAGGTAGGATAAAAAGGTAGGCAAAAGGTAGGAGCTGATATAAAATATTAAAATGAGTTTGCATGATTAATGTAGTCAAGGTTCTTTTCAATCTCTACAACTTCTCTTATAAGCATAATGTATTAGTGTTAAGTTTTGGCTAATTCTAATTTGGTCAAAACATAAAAGGTGTTTGGTATGATTGTAATTAATTTGTGCACTTATTGAGAACAATTTCAATGGCTTCTCTTTGTCAACGTCAACTTTTGCAATGGTTCCCTCTTAGACAACCCTCTTATGAACAACCCCCTTGTTAACAATGTTTACATTCATAAAGGTTTCTTCATCAACAACATTCGTGTCAACAACCCTCTTGTGAACAACCCCCTTGTTGAAGACCTCTTTGTTGACAACTCTATTATTGTCAAGTTCATTGGCAACATTCTCCTTGAAAATGCCTCCCTTGTTGATGTCCCCCTTGATTATTGCTACCTTGTAGATGGCATCCTTGTTGATGTACATCTTATCAATGATCCCCTTGTCGAGGGCCTCATGACTGATCACCCTCTTGACAACAATTTGCTTGAACGCACCCTCATTAGTGACAACAAACTTGTTGATGGTGTTGGACATTGGATAAGGCAACACTCCTCGTGTGTTTCGTGACATGTGCTTAACTGCCTCTCGTGGATTCGTTAATTCTGGTGATGCATTTGTTTACTAACACCTGCGGGTTTTGGTGTAATGACAATCGTGATTCCAGTAAGTGGTATCAGAGCCAGTACCTTCAGTCTCAACCTAACAACGAGAAGGTAGATCCTTAGAACACAAATAGGAAAATCAAGGAAGAAGGCCGCTAAACTCTTTGAAGATGTCTCATCCTTAGTTAAGAAATTAGAAAACAAATAGACGTGCAAAGCTCCCACATTCAATGGAAACTTTGATATATGGAAGGAAAGAATGAATAATTTCTTAATGGGTCAAGGTTTTGATGTTTGGGAATCAGTGGTTACTGAAAGCACAATGGATGAAGAGACAATAGCGTTACTCAAGGTTGTCATTGATGTCAATATAGCATTGATGAGATGGAAAATATTCTTGTGATGCGTGATGTTGCCTTAACCCTAGGGAAATCCTAGCTTTACATTATGCTCTAACCCTAGTTGAAGTAAACAATAATCCTAATCATATCCAAACTATTGAAGAAGTTCCAAGTGTGAAGACCTTTCATATAAAACCCTAACCTAATCCCAATCCTCATCCTTTTACATATCCTAATGAAACCCTAGTTCTACTATGTATTTTCAAATATGTTTAGGCATTAAAATATTAATGCAAGTCCCATATGATATCCTAGTCTTATTGAAGCATACACACCATATACATGAAATGACTTTGCTTAATTCCTAAAACAGCTACACAAACATCATATACCTATGCACTTTACCATTACCATATACATAAAATGACTTTGTTTAATGGCATACAAACATGTATAGACTTTGTTTAATGGCAGACAAACATGGCATACATGTTTCATATGACCATACATGGCAGACAATGTAAAATTGTTGCATGTACATGGCAAATGAGATACAATGACAGACGAGGTATTTTGCATGGCAGACAAGTCTTTAGCATGATCTCTTTTGTCTTTTTCCATATTTCACATGGTAGACATATAATGCATATACATCATGACAGACTAATGAAAATTTGTTAAATAAAATCTCCCCTTAATCATTCCCATGTCGGCTACTACAGATATGACTTTCCGTTAATTTACTTAGAAGGTTGGCTCCTCCATAAACAATGATGTTTCAACGATAAGATTAATTTCAATATTCAATTCACAAGTCGACCTTATATTCATGTCGGCTCTAGCATGTCAGCTGCTATGAAAGGACATGTCTTTTCATTTATAGGTAAAATTTGTATAAATTGACGTTAAAACACTTCATTCTAGCATCCAATCTCGGTGATCAATCCAGATATGAGGCTTAGAAGGAGACAAAACCCGAGGAAAAAGAAGATTAATTATTTCGGCAATTCTTGTTATAACATAGTTTTTATTCCTCAAGTCTGTGGACAAAACAGTGATAATATCGTTTCAGATCTCAGACCTGTATTTGTAGATGTTGATACCTTAAGAACAATCCTAGAACTGTTATATTTCAGACTTGTTTTTGGAGGCTCGGCTGAAGGAATGAGATTCTGTAATTATATTTATATCAACAGAATTTGAGACGTATCCCTGTGGAAGCTAGCGAAGAGCCTGAGACAATCTTATATGTGGAGAACCAAAAATTAGAAAGTTGTTATATCTCTGTCCAAGTGAAAGGTTTGAGGCAATTATATCTCTGTTTATGCAAGAATTTTGAAGCTATTATATCTCTGTCCAAGTGAAGATTCTGAGGCTATAAGACTACTGTATCAAAGGAATTCCTTGTTATAGGGAAAAGGAAGAGTTATTACCATACTCATTTCAGATTAAGGCTAAGTATATCCTACCAGTGCAACAATTTAAGCAAGGCTTGAATAATGAGTTAAGTGTCTTTTGAAGGAAGTTCTTGAGGGTGTTTTGGAGGTATACTGAGGTTGTTTTGAAGGAGGCTTTTGAAGCATATCTGTAGTAGTTTTGGGTAGCTTGTGGAGACCCCCTTTTGGAGCAGTTTATGAAGTGTAATTGAGGACCTCCTTGAGGTGATTTGGAACATATTTGAAGACATTATTATTTGAGAAATCCTATTGTAGCCTTTTGAAGATAATCCTAGAGAAGACTTGAAGGGCTCATTTGAAAGACATCTTCGAGACACTTTGAACCGGGCCTTGAAGTAACCTGGAGGGGCATTTATAGTGGCTATTTGAAGCATTTGCCAACACATATCTCGGAGCCATTTGAAGACCTATTGTAGCATTGTTGAGGCTTGGAGCAACGTTGTGAGAGCATCATTTGTTGCAGGCAATTTTGAAGTACACTTGAAGATACTTGAAGAGTAGTCATTAAATAATCCTTGAAGAAGGACATCCACTAGACCATGATGCATTGTTGAAGGCCCTCATGATGTGACCTTGGAGATATAGTTTGAGTACAATAAAGAGCAGTGGTGACACCTTCAAGGAGATCAAGGTTGTCAATGTTGATGTAACATGGAGACCAAAGTGAAGACTAAGCAAAATTTGTCAGGGCTTGTTGAAGAAGACATTGGGAGTCGTGAAGTGTAACCAAATACATCTTGACGAAGTAATGTGAGGGTTGGAGCCTGAACCAGATATAGGGTTGGAGCCCTTGAGGTTGGTGCCTCAAAATTGACAAGGTTGGAGCCTTGGAAGTCTAAGTCGGTGCTTGGCAAAATACAAATTGGAGCCTAGGAGATTGAAGATTGGAGTCTTCATCTAGGGTTGGAGCCCTATACTATTATTGTATTTGATTTATTGTAAAGAAGAAATTAATAAAAGTATTTATTATATTATTGTTCATTTTGTGTTCTAAATGTAAGTGATCTAACTAGTAAAAATAACAATTGAAAAGAAATATTGATTCACCCCCCTTCTCAGTATTTCCAACATCTGGTATCAGAGCCAGTACCTTCTCTCAAAGCCTAAAAACTTGAAGGTAGATCCTTAGAACACAAATGGAAAAACCAAGGAAGAAAGCCTCCAATCCTCCTAAAGATGTCTCTTCCTCAATCAGGAAAACTGAAGACAATCAAATTGGGAAGGTTCCATTGTTCAATGGAAGCTTTGATGTATGGAAGGTAAGAGTGAGAAATTTCTTAATGGCTCAAGGAATTGAAGTATGGGAATCAGTGATTACTAATAACACGATGGACGAAGAATCCAAGGAGTATAATACAAGAGCAATGAAGGAAACTTTGAATGGGCTACCAAATTCTATAAAGGCCAATTTGGAAAAATGTTCGTCAACAAAAGATATATGGGACAAACTTCATGACATTCACTCAAAAGGAGCATTGACCATGACCACTAGTCAAGAAGATGAAAGCAATAAGGAAATCCAGAACCCATCAAGGAAGCTAAAAATAAGAATGATGACATCAAGGCTAAAGAAGACCTAGAAGAAGAAGAAATCAAAGAAGACTTTGAAGAAGATCTCCTGAATAAACATATAACTGCCATGGAAGAGATTAACAATTTGAAAAAGGGAAAGGAGGAACTTAAGAAGAAAGCGCAAGATGGTGACCAACACAAGACAAGGAAGAAAATTGACCTTTTCAAGCTTCAAGTACAAAAAAGAGATGAGGAGCTCACCAAACTTAAGGAGGAATTTCATAAAATAAAAGAAAGCATCATGAAGAAGTCATATTCATGACAAATCAATTGGATAAGGCAAAGAAAAGGGAAGAAACTTTGTCAAGCCACCTTGAACAAAGACTCAAGAGCTTGAACAAACTTGAAGCATATAACTTGAAGAAGAGATTTGTCAATACAAGGAAGAGGTCTACTCCCTTAGATCTCAACTAGAAAAAGCAAGGAAACAAGCATAAGGAGCTGAGAAGGTGATGGAAGCTTTGGCATTCATAGAAGGACAAGTTGATGAAGCAAAAAAGGAGAGAAACACCATGACATGCCAACTAAAAGAAAAGGATGATGACATCACCAAGTTAAGATCATAAATCACTTCTCTTAAGGCCCAATCATGTGAAGCAACTGTTGGGGCAACATTATTGCCTATCATTTAATTTGTCAACCCGGGGGTTTCGTAAACTTGTGAAGCATGCGTGCACTATATGTGCTAGAAATTGTCTTTCAGTTTAGATCAATCTAACTACAAAATAATGAAAACCAATTCATCTAATCTATAAAATCAAATAATGAAAATGAAATTCAACTAACCTGTGAAATCAAAAACAACTAATGTATGCTTAGTTACTCCAGCATTCAATTATGAAGTGTTACCTTCTTGAGATGATGTGTAAGCAACTATTTATACTTTAACTTCTAATGCCCTAGAAAAGCAAGTAAAGTGTGCAGAAAATAACTCAGTAATTACATGTATCAAATATTCAACCATCCAATCTTGAAATATGATTAAATCAATTTCTTAGAATGATCTTTAGGAATATCAGTTAATGCAATTAAATGAGAATCTTAAAAGCAAATATAAAAGCATGAAAAAGTAAAGTTCAATGATTGCATAGGTTGAACATTCAATCACCCAATTTGAAGTCACTTTCTTGGCTTGATCCTTTATTCAATTATACAATGAATTGATGGTTTAATCTAAGAAAGTAAATAACAGAACTTGAAAGGAAACTAAATAACTATGATCCCTTGCCTCAAACTTAATCCAATTAGAAAATACATAAATCTTCCCTATTGAAATGTCTTTAGAAAAGCAAAGATTACACAGTCATTCTAAAACTAATACTAAGAAAGAAAATAAACTTTAAATTATAAAATCAATTAAATCTCACAATCATTAGATGGCCATTTCAATGGTGTATGAGGATGGCAAGTGAAGAAGCTCCATATGCAAGCAAAACTAAATCTTCAAATCTCCAAGTATAAGCTCCAAATTTTCTATTAAAAACATGAGCATTTCTTCAACTTTACACATGCCTTCAAAGGAGAAGACTCTCCTATTTATACAAAAACATAAGAAGCTACCCTATTTAATGAAGATCCACTAAAATTTCATATAGTTACAACCAAATAGCTCATAATGAGACACATATCCCCTAAGTGTCTCATAGAGTTCTAATCCAAATAATAAATGATGAGACACCTCACAGAGTTACAATCCAAATAGGACACATATCTTTCTTTGACCTTTATCCAAATCTTATTTGAAGGGAATTCGAACTTGATCATTGGAGGCCACATAAGAGTGCCTTGGAAGCTTCCAAATGACCTACACATGTCATGAAACTCAAGCCACATATATAAATACATGAAACCATGTTAATTTCCTAGTTTTTAATCATAAATTCTACACACATAAAATAAATAACTTTGGTAAATAAGGATCCTAACCCATATATTTATGAAAATGGTGGCTAATGAAAGGTTATATGGTTATGGAGTTGCAACATGTGAGTGAAATGGTGGCAATAAAGGTAAAAGTGGATGTCATTTTGAAGACATTTTGGAGGCCCAACATACCCCCCAACTAGAGTAACTGCATGTCCTCATGCAAATATTGCATTAATTCCTTTGATTTTCTCGCAACGTCTTTTCTTTTGAATGAGATTGGCTTATATCATATGTCATTAAACTTTGCATTTGACAATTTTATTTATTTTTGCAAAGTATTCCTTGTCATACATTGAATTGAAACATGTTTGGTTGGTTCTTGTGTTTCAACCAAATTCCAATTGATATTGGTTCTTGTGTTTCAATACCTTATTTCTTTTTGTTGCAACAAGATTCATTGAACATGTTTAAGAATGCATCTTTAAAATCAGCCATATAGTGTGCTCATAATTTAGGCATTATTTGCAAATCATATAACTTTTTGAACCATAATGCAATCATAATTGATTAGGACAAGTATGTTAGGATGAAATGAAAATGTGTGATGGTGTATGATATATGAATATGAAATGATGTCCCTTCCCCGCAACTAAAGATATGACAATGTGAAAGAGGAAGTGAGGAATTTCCCAAAGTTACAATTTTAGTATTTTAAGGAATTGCATGACTAAAAATTAGAAAACCACATACCTTCACTTACCTTCAATGTGCATGAGTTATGGAAATTGAAGAGTGTCGCTGCTTCTGGACCATGGAATGAAATGTAGAATTCATTTGCTTCTTGGTTGCATATATGGTGGAGGTTGTGAAGTGGATTCTTTATTTCTGCTGCGAAATCTATTGTATCTGCTGCAAAATGCTGAAATGATATAGTCTTCAATCGCTATAAAACCAATGGTACAACTCTAGTCATGCGAAGAAATGTGTCAGTGTCGAGCATGAAGAGAGGTCATTAGATTACCAACCATTGATGAATGTCGTTAACCAATGCGAGGAAAACTCGCCATTAATGTCAACGAGTGCCAAGGTACCTAAGTACATCTTGTGAAGGGTGAATAAATGAGCCGATGTCGAGCCACTTGCAAGATCTAACGATCAAAGGACATTGATGTATTCCCATGACTGTTGGCAAGAGAGCCTGTCATTAAGGCATACGAGCCTCAAGGTACTAATGAGGAATCTAGCCTTGGACCTAGATAATGTGTCGATGTCGATAGGCCAAGGCTTATTAGAAGGAAGTCCTTAAGGAATCCTCCATCGGCTAACGCGAGCATGAAACAATGATTTTGAAGGACTATGAATGGAAGATTTTGCAGTGGATCAAGGTTTATTTAACGGAAAGGAAAATGACAAGTGAATGGAAAGTAAAAGGACAAATCAACATGTAAGCGAGTTGAATGTCTTTATGAAAATGGGTTATGAGTTAGTGAAAGCAAGGCAGGAAAATATAGTTTCTATGAATAAAAATGAGCAGTGAAGGAAAATGAGATGAGAATTTTATTGTCTGACTAAGTGAAATGCAATGTGACTGCAAAAGAAATGAGATGAGAATTTTATTGTCTGACTAAGTGAAATGCAATGTGACTGCAAAAGAAATGAGATGAAGGTTTTATTGACTGAAGGAGTATGGATGCAATGGAAACACTGGCATCTGAAAGGCTTGCAACTGCTAGATCTGATATGCATTAGCATGTGCTCATGCATTGATGTTTCATCTATGTTGCTGCTCTGATCATTTTCTTGTGAAATAAATGTGGTCTTTGAGAGACACTATTTGCTTATAGTTATCTGTTCTTCCTCCTGGAAACTGCAAAAACTAGAACTTCTTCTCCAATGGATTGTAAGGTTATCAAAATAGAGAGGTGATCAATTTCTCTGTTGATAAGAATTACATAAAAAAATAAGAAACGATACTATTAAACAAGTTCATGAAAGAAAACCAAAAGAGTTTATACTTGTGTCGAAAGTAGTGCCTCAAGTTACCTGTTGTTTCTTTTCAACAATTTCTTTATTCTTTACTATTTGAAAATCTGATAATAGCTTCCTCATTTTGTAGATCTCGTCGAGATATTTCCAAGTACGCTTGAATCATCGAATTCCGATGTTGTATGAGAAAGTTAGACTGTTTTGAATTTTTATGAAACAATGAAAATTGTCATGTAAAATGTGGCATAGGAACATGATGCCACAGTGAAAGATGATTTAAGCAGATGAAATGGCATGTTGATCATGAATTTCTGGTTAGAATGCATTGTTTGACAAATAAATCATTGAGTTAAATGCATAGCTGCAAAATTGTTTTCCAGTTGCAGAATTGTCGATTAGCTACAGAATCGTTGTTCAACTGCAGAATCGCTGTTCAGCTGCAGAATCATTTTTCAGCTGCAGAATTGTCGATTAGCTGCAGAATTGTTGTTCAGCTGCAGAATCACTGTTCAGCTGCAGAATGTGCACAGTTTCTGTAGCTAAAATCCTGAACAAACAACCCAAGTCAGTAAATAACCAAAAATGAATTCAAAGAGCAAGAAACAATGTTGTGGTTTACTGGAGCCAAAATCCAGTGATAATTGCAATGCCTCATGGGCATGAATTCATTCCAGCATCGAAAACCACAGTAGCCTTGAATGGAACCAAATGCATGAACCAACACATATATAATTAAGTTATTCAACCAAACTCACGTTCTTCAATATAATGGTTCAATGCATATACATGGTTTGAATGCTTGAAAAGATACACCACGTAATTCAAAGCAAATTCAACACCAAAGCGCACATTCAAGGGTTCAATGAAAATTTTTGAGTGGATTTGATATACCAACATATACCACGACGATCATCTAGCTTTCACAGGATTGTATTTAACTGAAACAGAGAAGGGACTGCTTGAGATAATTGCGGGAGTTCAAAATACAATGAACAACACCAGGGAGTTTCCATCATCGAATTTATTGTAACCGACAAGGAAATTCCAGCCAACAGAGTTTGTTTTTAATTTGAATTCTTCCCTCTTCAACGTGCTGTGTTTAAACAGTTCATCGTGTATTAAATAGAAATCGTTTTTCCTCACGCAGTCAGCGAAACAAGGTCCCAAAGAATCTCAGATTTCTCTCAAACGGTTGCGAAATTGAGGAAACCATTTCTGGGTTATTTAATTCGACCTATTCTAAGAAAAACCCATGTCTAAGTTTTCTGAAATTTGTTTTCATTTGGCCGGAAATCGTGTTTTAAAATTGACATTTTTAAGTTTATTACACATTTCCTCTGCTCAGGTAACTGCTGGGTCTTCCATGTCCACCTCCAAGCATGGATAAGGATGAGCAGAAGTATTCATGGGTAAGTTTGGTTTCCGTCAAGAATAGTCCATCCAGGACCTCTATCTCAAATAAAGAACTGCCTTTTCTATAGTGTTGATCAGTATCCTGAACCACTCTTACCCCCTGTAGCAGCCTTAGTGCCAACTCTCTGGCCTCAGTTTCATTTACGCTGGGCCTGCAAGTACTAACTTAGCAACTAGTATCTGAAAAGTGTGCCCACCGTTTTGTAGTTACTCTGGTTAGAAGGGCTTGCCGAGAGTACATAGCTATTAAGCGATCAATAGAGTTAGTTGGGTGCAAAGTTAATTTCTTTGACTACATTACAGATATGGCAAGCTCATAAGAAATAGAACAGAAAATAATGGCCATGTCACTGAAGGAATCAATGTAGGTTTTAACCCTGTACAGAAATTACCTGCATACGAACTCTAAAACACAGAAAATAAACGATGCGAGAGCATAACACATAAAACACATATACACAGAGATTTTCCCCTGGATCCCAAAACCAGGACTACCAGCTTGATTTTTCATTATGTTCCTTTTAATGTTATAATACATATTTATACATGCCGAAGCATCCAATACCATGGACTGAAAACCATCGCGTCCAATTCCATGGACCGAAAACCATCGCGTCCAAAAAACATGTGCGAAAATCATGCACAAAACCATAGGTGGGTCTGCCCAACCTAACATAGGGTCCAAAACCAAAATTTTCCAGGGCGCTACCCCAGACCCCATAAAGTGGGGTTACGGGTGCCCCTCAAACCCCTGTTAACTACGTGGAAAGAATATAACACAACCCAACATTCTCCCACTTGTTGTTTTCTTTCCACATGAAGTCACAAGAGAGCTTAGTCATTTTTCTAGCCCTGAAATGCCCATTGTCTCTCTACACCAAGAGAACTTCTCAGAGCTCAAAGATTTTGTCAATGCATCTGCAGTATTCTTCAAAGTGTCCACCTTTACCAGAAACACCTTTTTGTCTTCTATCATATCCCTCACAAAGTGATACTGAACATCAATGTGCTTTGTCTTTGAATGTTATGCGGGGTTCTTTGCCAAGAAAATTGCACTTTGGTTGTCACAGTTTATCCTTATAGCTTCCTGTACTAACCCCATACTTGAACACAATCTCTGCAACCAAACTGCTTCCTTGCTTGCATGAATGGCTGCCATGTATTCTACCTTTATAGTTGACAGTGCCACTACAGATTGTTTCTTATTCATCCAACTGACTGCACCTCCAAATAGGTTAAACACATACCCACTTGTAGATCTTCTTTGATCCAGATCTCTAGCCCAGTCTGCATCAACAAAGCCATGAATATCCAACACTCTGTCCAATCCTGGTCTTCCTTGGTAGCACAA
Organism: Pinus tabuliformis; assembly: GCA_031772625.1. Lineage (NCBI taxonomy): Eukaryota > Viridiplantae > Streptophyta > Pinopsida > Pinales > Pinaceae > Pinus > Pinus tabuliformis. The sequence continues at coordinate 886,051,134 of CM062808.1, read as the reverse complement.
ACCATAATCACTAGTGCCACGCAAATACCTGAAAACCTGCTTCACTGTTGTCCAATGCTCCTTTCCTAGTTGTGACATAAACCTGCTTAATACTCCCACTGCATGGGCAATGTCTAGTCTAGTACAGACCATTGCATACATCAGGCTACCGACTGCACTTGCATATGGAACACGGGACATGTCCTCTTCCTTTTCTTGTGTCTTGGGACATTGTTCAGTAGATAACCTCACACCTACAAGAATAGGAACCTTCACCGGTTTACTATCCTGCATATTAAACCTCTGTAATATTGTCTCGACATACTTCCTCTGGTTTAACTAGAGCTTCCTCTTTGCCCGATCTCTTTTAATTTCCATGCCCAAAATATAGTTTGCAACACCAAGATCTTTCATGTTGAATTTGGAGGACAATTGGTCTTCAAATCCTGGATAACTTCTTTGTCATTTCCAACCAGCAACATATCATCCACATACAAGACCAAATAAATAACACGGTCACCAATTAATTTAAAATACACACAGTGATCTGATTTGCTTATGGTGAAGCCAAGTCCCCGTATAAATATATCAAATTTCTGATACCACATCCTTGGTGACTATTTTAACCCATAGAGAGACTTCTTTAACTTGCATACCAGTTCTTTCTTACCCTTCGCTGTAAAGCCTTCAGGTTGCTTCATGTAGATTTCCTCTTCCAGATCCCCGTGAAGAAATGCTGTCTTCACATCCATCTGTTCTACCTCAAAATCAAAAGTAGCAGCAACAGATAAAAGTAATCTAATAGAAGTTACCTTGGCAACAGGAGAAAAAATATCACCAAAATCAATTCCCGACAGTTGGGAATAACCTTTTGCTACCAACCGAGCTTTGTATTTCTCCACTTTTCCTTCTGCATTTGTCTTTTGTTTGAACACCCATTTGCTGCCAATGGGTTTCCTCCTAGTCGGCAACTCCACCAGATTCCAAGCCTCATTTTTGTGCAAAGATGCCATTTCATCAACCATGGCCTCTTTCCAGAGTTTTCCATCCTCTAAATCCACTGTTTCCTTCACAGTTTTGGAATCATCATCAGTAATAGATAAAGAAAAATTTGAACAGAAAGCATATGGACTATACCTTTCAAGCTGCTTTCTTTCTCGAACTGATCTTCTCACAGCCAGAGTTTGTGGCTCTTCATCTTATGATTCCTCCTCTACTGTAGAGTTTGATTCTTCCTCCTTTAGCTCAAACTCTATCTTCTTAGGTTCCTTTCGTTGGACTTCATGTTTAATACATCTTTCACCTCTCTGAACACCACATCTCGGCTATACACAACCTTTCGTGTGACTGGGTTCCAAAGCTTATAACCCTTTAAACCATCCTTATACCCAATAAAGATGCACTTTTCAGATTTACTATCCAACTTGGTTCGTTTCTCCTTTGGAACATGTACATATGCATCACATCCAAATACCCTCAAATGTGAAAGAGAGGGTTTCTTACCAGTCCATACCTCTTGTGGAGTCTTATCCTCCAACACTGATGAAGGTGACCTGTTGACCAGGTAACATGGAGTATCGACCACCTCTGCCCGGAATTCCTGTCCTAACCCGGCACCACTGAGCATGCTTCTTGCCCTTTCCATCAACATCTTGTTCATTCTTTCTGCAACTCCATTTTGCTGAGGTGTATATGGAGTAGTTTTCTGCTGTGATATACCACACTTCTTACAGAATTCTTCAAATTCCTTGCTGCAAAACTCTCCACCATTATCTGTCCTCAGCACCTTTATCTTCTTCTCTGTCTGATTTTCCACGAGAGCCTTAAATTCTTTAAACTTGTCCAAGACTTCAAATTTCTTCTTAAGGAAATATATCCATGTATTCCTTGAGAAGTCATCTATAAATGATACATAGTACACAGACTTACCCAATGATGGAACATTCACAGGTCCAAACACATCACTGTGCACAAGCTCTAATATCTATTTCGCCCTCTTACTACCAGAGGGGAAACCCACCTGATTCTATTTCCCATATACACAATTTTCACAAAAATCAAAATCCAGAGAGCTATTACTCATACCTTCTACCATACATTTACCATGACGTATTCGAAGGCCCTTCTCTCCAATATGTCCAAGCCTTTGATGCCACAACATGGTCTTTTCTCCAGAGACCACTAGATTTTCTGCTCCACTTTTAGGAACCACGAAACTGTTGCACCCATCAACAACAGTGCTACCTTGTAGCTTGTACAAAGTTCCAATCCAAACTCCTCGCATCAATACTAGTGCTCCCCGAACCATCTTGCAGGTATCCTTCTCGAACACTGTTTTTACACCTGCATCATCCAGCTTACTAACAGAAATCAGATTTCTGGCTAATGCAGGAATATGCAGAACACCTGGAAGTGTTCTAACCCTTCCACCTTGCAGCTTCAACTTTACTTTTCCACGACCAATGATTCTAGCCTTCCTGTCATCCCCCAAGAAGACATCACCACCATCATATTTCTCATACTCACAGAACCACTCTCTATGGGGAGTGAAGTGAAAGGATGCACTTGAGTCAATCAACCATGCCTCATGATCTACATGTGTACTTGAAGAAGCCAAGTACACATCTCCACCTTCATCTGAGGTGGTTTTCGCCTCTACAGAAGGAGCATCATCAGATCCCTTTCCTTTATCAAGAGCTTTAGATTTACAGTGCCTTTTGAAGTGCCCTTCCTTTCCGCATTTCTAGCACACCACCTTTATAGGTTTTCCTGGAGATTTAGATCTCCCTCTAGATTTAGATCTCCCACTCGATGACTTATTTTTGTTTCTGTTCTGGGACTGTCCTCATACAGACAAGGCATCACCATTCTGGCTCTCCATATTTTTCCGTCTCATCTCCTCTGTCAGCAAGGATGAGACTATTTCATCAAAATGCAAGGCAGTTGCATTGCTACCTATTGCAATAACCAGACTATCCCATGAATCTGGTAGAGAACACAACAAACTGATGCACTTATCTTCATCTGAAATTTTAATGTCAACAGATGCTAACTGACTTATCATAGTATTAAATGCATTCAGATGATCTGTCACCGAGTCTCCATCTTTCATCCTCAGGTTATACAACTTTTTCTGCAGGAACAATTTATTCACCAAAGACTTAGATTGGTATAAAGTCCCTAACTTGTCCCACAAAGCCTTCGCTGTAGCTTCCCCTGATACATTCAGCAATACTGAATCTGGGACACACAATCGTATTGTGCTCTTTGCCTTCCGATCAAACTTCTTCCATTCTTCATCAGACACTCCTGTTGGTTTAGTACTCGAATCTACTGCGATCCACTGATCTTTATCCACCAACAGATCCTCCATCTTGAGTTTCCATAACTCAAAACTTTGACCATTAAATTTCTCGATCTCTATCTTTCCACTGCTCGCCATCTCCTTTCACCACCAGAATCGATCTCGCAGATCTCCCACTGAATAGGGTCTACCACAGGCCTGAGCTAAACCCCTCAGCAACAAAGGCGCCCCCTTGAAGCCAAAACAACTCTGAAACCAAATGTAGGTTTTAACCCTGTATAGAAATTACTTGCATACGAATTCTAAAACACAGAAAATAAACAATGCGAGAGCATAACACATAAAACTGGGACTACCAGCTTGATTTTTCATTATGTTCCTTTCAATGTTATAATACATATTTATACATGCCGAAGCATCCAATACCATGGACCGAAAACCATTGCGTCCAATACCATGGACCGAAAACCATCGCGTCCAAAAAACATGTGCGAAAATCATGCACAAAACCATAGGTGGGTTCGCCCAACCTAACATAGGGTCCAAAACCAAAATTTTCCGGGGCGCTACCCCGGACCCCATAAAGTGGGGTTACAGGTGCCCCTCAAACCCCCTGTTAACTACGTGTAAAGAATATAACACAACCCAACAATCCACGAAGAAAAATGTAGATGAACTTAAATAGGAAGGTTCAAATGATATGTCTGTATCTATTTCCATTTCTGCGGACAATTACCTCTCTGCAAATTTATTATGGAAAAGTTGTGATAGTGTTTGCCCATTTCGAACTGGAGAAAGTTGTAAATGGCTAGATATAGTGTGTGCATAGATGGGCAGTGAATTTATAGGATTGCGAGCAAACTATGATGCATTTGATCAACTTTCGATATTGTTATTGCATTTTTCTTTGTGAATTTTTAAAGTATATTTTTTTATTGTTTTTATTTGGTTTATGTGTTTTGTTATTATTATTTTTTTTAATGATGAATTTTGGATTTTGATTCCAAGCTAATGCCAAAATATTTTTTTCCTTGCAGGTCACATGAGAACCTAGATTGTCAATTTCTTTAGGAAAAAGGAAAAAAATCCACATTTTCCTTATTCAAAAACATGAAATTTTTTTTATGTTATTATTTTTTTTTTTTGAAAATCCAACAAGATTTTTTTATTATCAAAACATGATTTTTTTTTTTTTTTTTGGAAAATATTTTTGTGAGGTTAATGAAGAAATGGAAGAAAATAAATAAAATTCTAAAAGATTTTAAAGTCTAAAAACTTAAAAAAATGCAATCAAGCTTGATTTTATTTCCTAGTTTATCCTACTTGAAAATTTTATTTTTTTATTTTATTTTATTTATTTATTTTTAAGTATATGAATGTTTCCAATGGAGCCATTTACGGATTAAACTTTCTAAAATGTTCATATCCAAATCTGCGAAATGTACCTGATTGTGCATGAGGACATGAGAAATCATTTTAACCTTTAGATTTGCCACAAGGATCTCTTGTAGAATTGATGAATATTATGGCGTAATCGCTTCTTGATACCATTCCTCAATGTAGTCTTTGGGTTGCATTCTAGATCCTTTGTCCATAAATGATTAGTAAAAACAAAAACAAATAAAATAAACTCTAAACTGGAAGTTAGTTCCTATGCACACTTCTTCGGAAACGACGCCAAAATGTTGGGGCAAAGTTATTGCATATCATTTAATTTGTCAACTCGGGGGTTTCGTAAATTTGTGAAGCATGCGTGCACTATATGTACTAGAAATTGTCTTTCAGTTTAGATCAATCTAACTACAAAATAACGAAAACAATTCATCTAATCTATGAAATCAAATAATGAAAATGAAATTCAACTAACCTATGAAATCAAAAACAACTAATGTATGCTTGGTTACTCCAGCATTCAATTATGAAGTGTTACCTTCTTGAGATGATGTGTAAGCAACTATTTATACTTTAACTTCTAATGTCTTAGAAAAGCAAGTAAAGTGTGTAGAAAATAACTCAGTAATTGCATGTATCAAATATTCAACCATCCAATCTTGAAATATGATTAAATCAATTTCTTAGAATGATCTTTAGGAATATTAGTTAATGCAATTAAATGAGGATCTTAAAAGCAAATATAAAAGCACGAAAAAGTAAAGCTCAATGATTGCATAGGTTGAACATTCAATCACCCAATTTGAAGTCACCTTCTTGACTTGATCCTTTATTCAATTATACAATGAATTGATGGTTTAATCTAAGAAAGTAAATAACAGAACATGAAAGGAAACTAAATAACTATGAGCCCTTGCCTCAAACTTAATCCAATTAGAAAATACATAAATCTTCCCTATTGAAATGTTTTTAGAAAAGAAAAGATTACACAGTCATTCTAAAACTAATACTAAGAAAGCAAATAAACTTTAAATTATAAAAGCAATTAAATCTCACAATCATTAGATGGCCATTCCAATGGTGTATGAGGATGGCAAGTGAAGAAGCTCCATATGTAAGCAAAACCAAATCTTCAAATCTCGAAGTATAAGCGCCAAATTCTCTATTAAAAACATGAGCATTTCTCCAACTGTACACATGCCTTTCAAAGAAGAAGGCTCTCCTATTTATATAAAAACATAAGAAGCTACCCTATTTAATGAAGATCCACTAAAATCTCATATAGTTACAACCAAATAGCTCATAATGAGACACATATCCCCTAAGTGTCTCATAGAGTTCTAATCCAAATAAGAAATGATGAGACACCTCACAAAATTACAATCCAAATAGGACACATATCCTTCTTTGACCTTTATCCAAATCTCCTTTGAAGGGAATTCGAACTTGAGCATTGGAGGCCACATAAGGGTGCATTGGAAGCTTCCAAATGACCTACACATGTCATGAAACTCAAGCCACATATATAGATACATGAAACCATGTTAATTTCCTAGTTTTTAATCATAGATCCATTTTACACACATAAAATAAATAACTTTGGTAAATAAGGATCCTAACCCATATATTTATGAAAATGGTGGCTAATGAAAGGTTATATGGTTATGGAGTTGCAACATGTGAGTGAAATGGTGGCGATAAAGGTGAAAGTGGATGTCATTTTGAAGACATTTTGGAGGCCCAACAACAACCAAGATGAAGGAAGAAATGGAGATCATTCTATCAAAGAATGATGAAGAATGCAAGAAAATGAAGGAAGAAATTGTTTTTCTTAAAAAGGAAGTTGACTTGCTGAATAAGAACTTGAAAAGTTCTCAAACCCTAGATGACATCCTAAGTCATCAAAGGTCTCCCCTTAATAAATCAGGTCTTGTCTATGTAGGTGAATCCTCAAGAAACAATGATGCAAACCCTAATGCTTCAAACAACAAGGATGTGAGGAAGCCTGGAAGAAATGTTGATGCTCCCAGTTCCAACAAAGGCAAGAAGAAGAGTGAAGACAACAATGGAAGAAATCCTACTCCAAGGAGACTTGCAGATGGACTTGTCAAGAATACAAAAGGCAATGAATATCATCAAAGAATCCCAAGGCGAAAAGACTTCAAAAGTACATCAAGGAAATATTCATCTTCGAGGTACCAAAGTGCATTTCTTGGTTATTTCTATTCTTGTACAAACTTTGGGCACATGGCAAAAGATTGTAGGGCATATCACAAAGACAAATATAATGTTCCTTGTCAATCTCCTAGAAGCAATTTTTCAAGAAGAAGTCATGATTGCTCATTCATAAACAAGATGGAGTGCTTCAATTTCCATAACATTGGACATATGGCACGTGATTGTAACTTGACTTGGGTCCCTACATAAGCTAGAACCATGACAACCAAGCCAAAAAATAAAGTTACACAAATATGGAGAAAGAAGCAAATTGGATCCGAAAGTCTCTTGGACACTCCAGCCAACAACACATGTTGATTTCATGAAGACATCCTTGGCATATGTGATATTCCTAGTGTTTAATGGTGATATTTTGCCAAAATGAGACTCCGCCAAAGTTAGGGGGAGCTTGTCATTCTTGATCATGATTGCAGAAGCTATCTGTGAAAGGGCCCTATGAAATCCTTGATGAGTCACACATCTTTTGGGAGCAACTCTATTAAAGAAAAAAATCTTTTATTCATGCAATGGACCATTGCTAAAGATGTCTTCCACTTGATCATAAGGCAAATGATCCTTCATGAGCTAGAGGATTTTACACAAGGAGGGGAAGTTGGTTCATCACATGAAGAAATGTAAACACATATATCATGGACCACATTTCCAGAAGAAAGAGCATCATGACAGGGGGAGTAGCATGACAAGAAGCAACGTGATAGGGGGAGTACTTGGGCACCTCGTTTTCCATTAATGTTAAAGGGGGAGAGAATGTTGGAAGGGAAAGAATATTTCCATCAATGACAAAGGGGGAGATTCTTAGTCAAGGTTTTCATTGATGTCAATACGACATTGATGAGATGGAAGATATTCTTGTGATGCGTGATGTTTCCCTAACCCTTGGGAAATCCTAGGTTTACATTATGCTCTAACCCTAGTTGAAGCAAACATTAACCCTAATCATATCCAAACTATTGAAGAAGTTCCAAGTGTGAAGAGCTTTCATATAAAACCCTAACCTAATCCCAATCCTAATCCTTTTACATATCCTAATGAAACCCTAGTTCTACTATGTACTTTAGAATGAATAAAACCCTACATAGATGAATCTTTAGGCATTAAAATATTAATGCAAGTCCCATATAATATCCTAGCCTTATTGAAGCATACACACCATATACATGAAATGACTTTGCTTAATTCCTAAAACAACTACACAAACATCATATACCTATGCACTTTACCTTACCATATACATAAAATGACTTTGTTTAATTGTAGACAGACATGTATAGACATTGTTCAATGGTAGACAAACATGGCATAGATATTTCATATGACCATACATGGAAGACAATGTATAATTTCTGTATGTACATGGCAAATGGGATACAATGGAAGACACGTCTTTAGCATGATCTCTTTTGTCTTTTTCCATCTTTCACATGGCAGGCATATAATGCATATACATCATGGAAAACCAATGAAAATTTGGTAAATAAAATATTCCCTTAATCATTCCCATTTCGGCTACTAAAGATATGGTTGTCCATTAATTTACTTAGAAGGTTGGCTCTGTTATCACTCCATAATTTTTGAGGTTGCATAGTAAATTACAGAGGTAACCTTAGAGCCTCTTTGGAAACTGGGAATCCAGTCCTTCCAGTTTTAGAGAGGGATCTCTCTTTATGATTTAGATTTGTTTTACTGATGATATTAGGCTAGTTATCATGTTCAGGTTTAGGTTTTTTATGTTGTGGGGTTGAGATAGTGGAATTAGGCCATTGGGCAATGGAGTCACAAGTTTATATTGATCAAATGCAGAGTTTACAGGCTAAACTTATAGGGAAGGGTAGGCAAGTTCATTGGATCCTTTAAGATCTATGGTATGGAGGAGAAGAAAAAGATTCAACAATCCAATTAAAAGCAGAGAAATTAAGAATTATGTTTTTAATTTTTAGTAGAAAACATAGAAATTATTCATAAGTCAGATACAAAGTGTACTTTTAAACAAATTCTATTCATACTCTTCTTAGAATAATTTAGATTTTAGAAACATATATGAAAAACAATGAAAACATTTAACAAAGAAAGATGCACTTCACTAATGAAATTGACACAAGAATCTTGTAATGCTTGCATTGTATTACTGAAATATGATCAATGATAGCTCTATGAGCTTCTTTACAACATAAGTCCTTTCTTCAAAACTAATCCCAACCCTTCATAATTCAAATTATGAAGTACTTATAGAAAATATTACAAAATATCTTGATTCTAAAGATCAAGATAGGATCCTAAAAATATCTAACAACTGATTACAAAAATAATACAAAATTTTAGGAATCTTCAAACTACTGGAACTGTTGGCCCTATTTCTAAGGATGACTGTTGATGACTAAGCCTCCAACTTTGTTGCGTTGTTTGCCTTGTTGTAGAAGATAAAAATTACTCAAGTAATTCACACAACTTCTCCCATCTGTCTTCAGTAGGGATAGAAAATTTAACTAATTTTCTATAGGCCTCATCGACATCTGTGTACTTCTAGAAAGTTGGTTTGATGAGGAACAAATGTCTAAGCTCATGACTGATGAACAAGTCGAAATCTAAGGCCTCCAAGAATGCTTTTCTTGTTATGTGTCCCTTTATACCTGCAAATTTTGACTTATCTTGGGCCATAGTGGATATTTTCTCCTGGTACTCTGTCAAGCTCATCAATTTATCTTCCCTACCAATCATTTTTGGTAGACCTTTCCTGTTCAACACCTGCATCTTCTTGTGAAATCTCTGTATGCTAGTTTCTAAACTTTGAAACTTATTGTCAAGCTGTAGTATAAGGTTCCTCTTGGTGTGCATCCTCCTTACTTCTAAAATGGTCTCTGTCTTGTCTTGAATTCCCAGATGCTCTAATTCTTCTTGTTTTTGGAATTTAGGAACTTAATAAGTGTTGTTGCATCCCCATGCTTCTGTCCTAAGTCTATTTTAATTTTCCTTACTACCTCCTTGGCCCTCTGTATCAATTCTTGTTGCTCAAAAATAATATGTATGGAGGCCATATTTCGGTGATGGCTTCACTGATTTCTGTCCATATATTTTCTCTAGATTGGGCTAGATTTTGACCCATAACTGATTCACTATGCAACTGCTCAATTTTAAGATTTAACTGATGGGTTTTCTACAACTCTGCCACATAAAAATTATCAATTTTTAACTTCTATTCTAATAGTGTCTTAAGCTGAGCTCTTAACTTAACAATTTCCTGTTCTTGAATGGACAAATTATCCATGGCTTTAACAAGCTCACTTGCAAAATCTAATGTCTGTGCTGGTGCTGAAGTTGATGTAGATGCTCCTAGGGTTGTGGTCGCTGAGATTGGGACTGTTGTAAGTGGAACTATGGCCAACTGTGCTTCCTACTCTTTCTCTTTGAGCAGTTTCTCTAGTTCTACTTCCATGTCCCTGATCTGGCTATTCTGCTCAATAACTATCCAGAATATATCTTCTTTCTGCTTTTCCATCTCTCCGACTTCCTTAGCCTGTGGATATTTTGTGGTAGGAATTTTTAGTTGTTTCCTTAATGCTGCTATATTAACATCCTTTCTTTTCACCAACTCTTCTGCTGCCTTTACATATTTGGGATTGTATCCCAATTTGATCACGAAGTCTTCCAGTGACTTGATCCTAGTATCCTTGGCTAAGGATGAAATCCTTTCCAACTTTAGTTGTGACTGTGTATTGTTTAATGATACATGCAATCTAGAAGCGGACATGGCAACATTTGTTAGTGTAGAATACATCATTTCACTAGTTTGTTTATGCATATCCATTTGATCTATTGGATGGATTTGTTGTGTGTCAAAACTAAACACAAATTCTTTGTAATCTGCTGGTGTCCTTGGGGCTAACACTTTAGCTTCCAGGAATGCAATTTGCATTTTCCCTTTTCTGTATCAAATGCTGAAAGGAGCCTATGTTGTGATGTAGCTGTCTTCCAGAATTGTGTGTATGTTGTGGCTTTCAGCATCTCATTCCTCTTTTTGATTGCCTTGTATTTGGCAAAAATATTAGGCTCAACAGTATCTTGAGCCAAGTCCCCTATTTGTGGTGTTTCTGGAGGATCTTGAGAAACAGAGGAAGATGGAGAGCCTAGAAAAACGTCCTCCTATCTTAGACCTGCAAAGATGTCTTCTGATGTTGTTGAAGTATGTTTACCTGACATGACTATGGTAGTCTTCCCTTCCTCCTCCTATATAAATACTGGTGGTGGATTCTTTTTAGGCTTCTTAGTGTAGATCAAAAATTGCTTGGCTTCAATCTTTGTTACTGGAGAAGACTCTTCTTCTCTAGGCCTTTTATCATGTTTCTCTTGAGGAATGGGTGTCTGTGACGTGGTTGTAGATAAAATATGCTCCTCTGATTCCTACAAGGTGTTTTCCTCCCACTGGTCTTGGTTCATATATTGCTCGATATTTGGCCGAGGAGTATGTGTGTAGGGAGTAGTTTTCTGATCCACGCTCAACTTTGAAATCATGACAAAAGGGTCATACGACCAAGTGAAGCTCAGTTTTAAGTTTAGTTTCTTCAACACCAACTATGCTTCTTTACCAGTTGTTCTGGTATTGCACACAAAAGGTCCTACCCGCGCTTTGATTTTAAATTGTGCCTTTTTCTTAGCTGCCACAAAATGCAGGTCATCCATATGTATCATTTGTCTAATGTATTCTAATGAGAACAGTCTCATGGGAACAAATTTTGGTAGCCTATAGGGTGGCAGTTCACACCCATAGACTCTAATCTCAGTGTAATTTTGGTATAAATACCAGTCACCTGTCTTCACCTGGTCACTAAGATGAAAAACCTTCTTAATATCTGCTCCTATCCTAGGCTCCAAATCACTGTGTAGTAGACAAATAATTGTATACAGAAACTGATCCACATAGTCTATGAAAGTGAATTCGGTGGAGTTTCTCCTGACCAGGGAGGTCCAATGTATAACTGATTGAGCACTACCCTGCTCATCCATCTTCTGCAAAGTGAAGGGAAACCTTTCTGCTTGATGATAAATAAACATATAAACTAACACAACAACATATTTGAAAGCTCCCTCTGTAGGAAACTTCATGAATTTCTCATGCATTGCCTCTGCAATAAATTCACTGTAATTAAAAACAACAGGTTTCTCACCAGTGGTAAAAATTGAGAGGAATCTAATAATGGCCTCATCAACCCACTGATAAAAGTGATAACCAAGTAGGCATGACATAATGCTGATGATCTGTTTGGTTACCTCAGGAAACATAGAAGATGAGTATGGAGGGTTTGTTTTGGGTAATTGGGCATCTTCATGAAGAAATATTTCAAATATTTTCGCTCTCTGAGGGAAGGTTAAGATCTTGTAGAGATCTGTGAGAGATTCTATTGAAAGTGGCTTAGAAGACTTTGGAATTGTCACTTGGAGCATTTGAGACATGGCTTCAACTCTGATGGTGATCAGAATTTCACCATTTCGTCTCACAATCACTCTTTTGGAGGGTATATAGCTCAATTGACACTAGGATACTAGTTCAGAAAAGTGACGGGTCCATGGGAACATGAATTGAGAGAGGGTAGACTCCCATAGATTCAATTCATCTTTTTGATCCAAGAATTTTTGCTTCAACCAACTGTGAAGTTCGAACAAGTTGAATTCATAGCTAGTTTCAACAATTTTATACTGCAGATAACCTAAGGGTATATGATCCAGATCAATAGGAGGGGGTAGCATAGGATTTTCCTATGGTTTCTTTCCCTTGTCCTTAGGGGTTCTAGTCTTAGGACGCATTTTCAATCTTTAAAAGTAACAACAGGGGGATGATGATAGTGACATTACTTGGAAGAGGAAACTGGCTACAGAAACTTGGAGTGGGGTCTCTGATAGTGACTAGATCACTGTCACTAGGCAATTGTCTATTTACTGCGACAACGTGGAGGATGAGAGCTTGTATAGGTTGTGAAAAATAGGTGGAAGAAAGGAATTTGCGGTTTTAACCATGCTTATAAGGTAATTTTTAAATTACCGTTTGACTTTTACCATTACAGGGAGCGTGAAAAGTTAATGGGCGTAACAACTTGCTAATGTGGGCAGGGGAGTGCCAGATGGCGGTCTATGATTGGGAGTGAGACAGATTCTCAGGATGGGTTTAAACGGAAAGGAAGATTAGGGGAGTGGGGTTCGCTATGTTGAGGTGGCAGATGGTGAGTGGGGTTGAGAAGGGTGTCGTGGCAGATAGGGACTGGTGGGGAAACAAATGGTCAACGCTGCATGGCATTTCTGGGGGGGGGGGGTGCAATGAGTGAAAAGGTGAGGGGGGTGCGAAATGATGTGGGGGTGACATGTAGCGGGGCTTTCAGACCCCCCCCCGCCACACATGGATAAAGTGGAAAGGAGCTCCGGGGGGGGGGGGGGGGGGTGGGGCACGAAAAAAATTCCCCACCGTTGATCGATCCAGGAGGGGAAATCCTCGATCGTTGATTTTCCGTTGGTCATCAGATGCCACCAAACCATTTTGTCAAATTCCAACTTATTACAACTTGTGAAATGTTTATAAATAATATACACTATTACAAAAAATTAATCATGTTTAACCTCATGATTAATGTATTCCAAATCAAATTAACTAATTTAAACAAAATTAACCAAATCTAGGGCACATTTCATTTTGCAAGCCCATTTATTCATTTTTCTAAGGTTTTGATTATTTTTTTCTATGTCAGTTAATCACGATTAAATGGTGTGATTAACTACACTACTGAAGCTCAATCATGATTAAACTGTGTGATTGATTTATTCACTCACCTAATTAAATTTATTTTCAGACTAATCATGTTTAAACAGTGTGATTAGACTACCTATTTCTAATTCTCCTATACGTAATGTGGCATTTAAACAAGTTGCACACTTTATTTACAAAAATTCTTGCAGTAAGCTTTCATGCAATTTTGATTTTTCTTGGTGGCATTTAGACTTGCTCACCTAGGGGGACATTTTCAAGGAAAATTTTAAGGATAGAAATTTTTCGTGAAGTTTAAAAACATTGGCGAATCTCACTAATCCCTAATATGCAAACGATAAAATTTTTATTAATATATTTGTAAAATTATTTAAATTTATAATGATTTTAAATATAGCCTCTATATAATGTTGGCGATTTTTAAGGTAAAATAATTTTATATTCTAAAATTTTGGTGAATCGCCTTTTATAAAATCGGAAATTGGCGAATCTTTTTTGTGGAAAAATCATTGAAAATTAGCCCACTCAGCGAACATTAGCCCCTAAAATTTTCCCTGGACATTTTCATATATTTTTTCTCTTTTTGTTTTTCTTTTCTTTTCTTTCATTTCTTTCTTTATTCTATTTTTTTGTCCCCTACTATTTTTTATTTTTATATATATATATATATATATATATTTTTCATTTTCTTTTGGAAATAAATTTCAAACATGAAACATTATTTACATTTTTTCAAATATAAATCATCAGGTCAAAACAACTCATCCTATGAAATATAGGACCCTAACAGGCTCCTCCATAAACAGTGATGTTTCAACGATAAGATTAATTTAAATATTCAATTCCTAAGTCAGCCTTATATTCATGTCGACTCTAGCATGTCAACTGCTATGAAAGGATGTGTCTTTTTATTTATAGGAAAAGTCTATATAAATTGACGTTAAAACACTTCATTCTAGCATCCAATCTTGGTGATCAATACACATATGTGGCTTAGAAGGTGACAAAACTTGAGGAGGGAAAATAAGATTAATTGTTTGGGAAATTCTTACTATAACATAGTTTTTATTCCTTAGATATGTGGACATAACTGTGACAGTATCATTTCAGATCTCGCACCTGTATTTGTAGAGGCTAGTACCTTAAGAACAATCCTAGAACTGTTATATTTCAGACTTGTTTTCAAAGGCTTGGCTGAAGGAATGAGATTCTGTAATTATATTTATATCAACAGAATTTGAGACATATCCTTGTGGAAGCTAGCAAAGAGCCTGAGACAATCTTATATGTGGAGAAGCAAAAATTAGAAAGTTGTTATATCTTTGTCCAAGTGAAAGGTTTGAGGCAATTATATCTCTGTTTATGCAAGAATTCTGAAACTATTATATCTCTGTCCAAGGGAAGATTTTGAGGCTATAAGAATACTATATCAAAGACATTCCTTGTTATAGGGAAAAGAAAGAGTTATTACCATACCCATTTCAGATTAAGGCTAAGTATATCCTATTAGTGCAATAATTTAAGCAAGACTTGAATAAGGAGTTAAGTGTCTTTTGAAGGAAGTTCTTGAGGGTGTTTTGGAGGTATACTGAAGCTGTTTTGAAGGAGCCTTTTGAAGCATATCTGTAGTAGTTTTGGGCAGCTTGTGGAGACCCCCTTTTGGAGCAGTTTATGAAGTGTAATTGAGGACCTCCTTGAGGTGATTTGGAACATATTTGAAGACCTTATTTGAGAAATCCTATTGCAGCCTTTTGAAGACAATCCTAGAGCAGACTTGAAGATATTTTTGGGCTCATTTGAAAGACATCTTGGAGACACTTTGAACCAAACCTTGAAGTAACCTGGAGGGGAATTTATAGTGGCTATTTGAAGCATTTTCCAAAGCATATCTTAGAGCCATTTGAAGACCTATTGTAGCATTGTTGAGGCTTGGAGCAACATTGTGAGAGCATCATTTGTTGCAGGCAATTTTGAAGTACACTTGAAGATACTTAAAGAGAATTCTTTAAATAATCCTTGAAGAAGGACATCCACTAGACCATGATGCATTATTGAAGGCCCTCATGATGTGACCTTGGAGATCTAGTTTGAGTGCAATGAAGAGCAGTGATGACACCTTCAAGGAGATCAAGGTTGTCATTGATGATGTAACGTGGAGACCAAAGTGAAGACTAAAAACATATTGACAAGGCTCGTTGAAGAAGACAATGGGAGCCGTGAAGTATAACTAAATACATCTTGATGAAGTAAAGTGAGGGTTGGATCCTAAGAGGTTGAAGCCTCGAAAAGATAAGGTTGGTGCCTTGGAGGATAGGGTTGGAGTCCTAGAGGATCAAAGTCCTCAAGAAACCAGGTTAGAGTCTAAAACAGGTATAGGGTTGGAGCCCTTGAGGTTGGTGCCTCAAAATTGACAAGGTTGGAGCATCAAAATTGACAAGTTTGGAGCCTTGGAAGTCCAAGCCAGTGCTTGGAAAAATACAGGTCAGAGCCCTTGAGGTTGGTGCCTCAAAATTGACAAGGTTGGAGCCTTGGAAGTCCAAGTCGGTGCTTGGAAAAATACAGGTTGGAACTTGGGAGATTGAAGATTGGAGTTTTCATCTATGATTGGAGCCCTACACTATTATTGTACTTGATTTATTGTAAAGAAGAAAATAATAAAAGTATTTATTCTATTATTGTTCATTTTGTGTTCTAAATATAATTGATCTAACTGGTAAAAATAACGATTGAAAAGAAACACTAATTCACCACCCCTCTCAGTATTTCCAACAAATAGCCATAGAAAAAATCTTGAGTGGCCTACCAAATCCTATAAAGGTTAAAATGGAGAAATGTTCTTCAACAAAAAATCTTTGGTAAAATATTCAAGATCTTGACGCAAAAGGACTATTGGTCATGACCTCAGATCAAGAGGATGGTAGGAAAGAGCTCAAAAACCCAGAGAAGTTAGCTAATAACAAATATTAAGGCACCAATTGCATGAAGGAGGATGATGATGAAGAGTATTTTGAAGCAAAAATTGAAATAGACCTCAATACAATGCATGTAGCTGCCCTAGAAGACATAAGTAGTTTGATAAAGAAAACCGAGGAGCTTAAGAAATAGGTACAAAATAATGATCTTAATCTTGACAAGGCAAAGGGGGAAGTTTCCCTGTTAAAGCATCAAGTACAAGAAAAGGATAAGGATCACACCAAGTTTAAGGTATAATTGCATCAAAATGAGAAGAGACACATTGAAGAAGTTAACCTTTTGAAAACTCAAGTAGAAGAAGCAAAGAAACAAATTTAGAAATCTGAAGATAAGAATTTGAAGGAAAAGACAACCTTGGCATGTCAACAAAAATAAAAGGATGAAAATATTTTCCTACTTAAATCGGATGTCATCTCTCTGAAATTCGAAACACATGAAGCAACAAGGATGATGGAAGAAATGGAGAAAAACTAGTTATGAAAAATGAATATTGTGAAAAGATGAAAGGGGAAATTGTATCTCTTAGAAAATAAATTGATTTTTGAACAAGAACTTGAAGAGTTCTCAAGCATCGGATGACATTATTAGTCATCAAAGATCTCCAACTGACAAATCAGGGCTTGGATATGCAGATGATTCCTCTAGAAAAAATGATGCAAACCATATAATTCCTCAAAACAAAAATGTGGATAAGCTTGAAGATGATGCTAATGCCCCCAGTTCTAGTAGAAGCAAGGAGAGGAGTCAAAATGACATGGGAAGAACCTTTACTCCAAGAATATTTTCAGATGGTGTCAGAAATGCAAGGAGCAACATACCTATCATGGAGAACTATCCTTGATTAAGAAAGAGAGAGTAGGGTTGATTTAAATATGATTGTTTAAATAGAAAATGGAAAATTGGAATATGAATAGATTAGGGAATAAGGACTATAATTAACCTTTTGGAAGGACAAGGTTAGGGTTCTTGTAAGGATTATAATTAAATTTTTATAAGGACAAAGTTAGGGTTTTTGTAAGGATAAGGGTTAGGGTTTTTGTAAGGGAACTAGGATTAGGATTTTTAGGTATAGAGATTAGGATAAGGGTTAGGACAAGGGATAAGGTCTCTTAATAAGGAATTAAGGTAGAACGAGAATTAGGGTTTTTAGGTATTGACATAAATGACAACTTTTTATCCAACAATATCTCCCTTTTTCATTGATGCCAATATGATAGGTGCATTGTTGAAGGAAACATTTGGAGAAAACCCTAACACTAATTGTTGAAGAAGTCTTGTAACCCTAACCCTAAATGCAAACCTTAGATGCTTCATGTACATGATGAAACCATAACTCTATATGATATCCTAGTCTTCTTGAAAATAACCCTAATGGATGAAGATCTCATGTGAAAGAACCCTTGTCATGGAAGCCCTAGAATGGAGGAAACCCTAACATGGTTAAAGATGACCTAGCCCTTGTTGTGATTTCATGAAACCCTAGAAAGCTTGAAATAGTGTATGAAAAGCCCTTGTATGCAACCCTAAGATGAACTATGCAATAAGCCCTAAAAGGTTATTTTGAAGAAACCCTAAACCTATGACCTAACATGATTCATTCCAGGAAACCCTAGGTATGCTCATGTGACCTAATGAATAAAATCCCCCCCCCAAAAAGGAGCCCTAACATTATCCCAAGCATGTCAAAATTGTGGAAAAACCCCAAGTTAATTAGTGCTCTAATTCCATAAAAGAAATTGCTTAATAGGGTTGTTATGAAACAAATATGCACATGATGGAAAAAAAATCCACCATTAGAGGTCATATCTTGAAGGGAAGACTACATCAACTTATAGGAGGTCATAAGATTTCCAATGAGTACTCACTTGCCTCCTAATTCCTTACCATTGAAGAAAAATCAATTTTTGAAATTAGCATATGTAAAAAATTGTCAAACTAGCAGGGCTACTTGAGTAGGCTCATAAGTGTCACTTCAAATTGACGTGTCCCTTCATAGACACGAATTAGTATAAATACTAAACTTGACCTTCTCATTTCAACAATGATTTCATAAAAGATCATGCGAAGAAGTGTGAGATTAAGTGAATAATTGGGCTACTATTACAAAGGAGAATTCAAATAATTTCTTATGAATATTTATTGAAACATTTTGCTTTGTTTATGTGGTTGGCTTGTCTAGATATATCTCTGTTATTGGTACAAATTTTCTGAAGTGATACACCTACTATTATCTAGGTTTCTTGAAGTAATAAATGCATTAAAAATACGAGCTTGATAAACATTTAGGTTGATGTGAAGTCTCTGAAAAGGAAGACTTCTATCTTGGATATGTGGAATAGGACGGCAAAATTATGGAGTTTCAAACTTGTGACCTTTGCTCCTGAAGTAGATCTACTACAACTCAGACGTGTAACTTGAAGAATTTTAACTTTCACCTAATTTGTACTTGTATCAGACACAAAAAATAAAAAATATGTGGAGACATTGTGTGGCTCTTCCCTGCAGATTAGTGGAGACTTATAGGAGACCTTGCTACAGACCTATAGCAGCTCTTCTTGCAGACTTGTGAAGGATTTGTGCTAGTATATAACATTTCTTGGACCTGTGTCTTGAAAGAGACCTTTTTTGAAAGTAGTTTTTTGGGCAATATTTGGAATAGACTTGAAGTGAAGCATCTTTATGATATTTTGGAGCATTGATAAGGCCCAAAGAAACATGATGAGAGCATCATTTCTAGAAACCAATCCTGAAGGTTGGAGGACAGTGTTCTGAGGACCTACTATGTACCTTTGCAGTGAACCTTTTGTGACACCTTGCAGACATTTGTTGAAGAAATTGGGATTATATTACAATGAGTCATTGAAGACCTCAAGGTTTGTGTATAGTTAAGATATTGTATCTAAGAAGACTATAGAGAAATATTTTATACAAACCTACGGAGATTTGGTGATGATCTTGATCTAGAGAAGTCATTGAAGAATCCTTGAAGATGGACATCCTCTAGATCAGATGCATCATTGCAGTTATTGTTGAAGCATTTTGGAAATAATTTGTTGAAGGCCTCTTGAGGACACTTGTGGAAGTAGATCTTGGAGATAATGTTGTTGATATTGAAGGCCTCATGGGACAGTCTTGTTGAAAAATGTAACTAGGTTCGGTCTTTATAAATGTATTTGAGTCAAAATGAAATGTATGTATTAAAAGAATGAAGAACATGTTATTATTATTATTATTATTATGACTTATTAAAGCATGGGTTTCATGCTTGGGTCATGAGTTTTTAGGTCAAAGTCCCCATTGAGGACTTCTAGGATTTATTTAGAGTCATTAGAGTCATTATCCATTAAAAGAGACCCTTCTTAGACTTTTGTATCATGTAAAAAGAATTACTATTGAGTCAAATAAGCTATATGTCACCTCCACACCAAGTCGGCCTAAAGAAGATCAAGTCAACTTCAAACTAGGAAATTCAACCTCACCAAAAGTCTATATATTGGAGCAATTCGATTTCATTTGGAGCATTCTTTCTCACACACATAAGTTCGATATCTAGAAGAATGAGCAAGAAAAGTGCGAAGGAAAAAAGCAAGGAAAAAGAAGTGCGAAGTTAGAGAAAGAGGAAGAAAAAGGGAAAATTGAAAATTTGGGCTATCTATCTCTCTCTTTCGTGGATTCCTATAAGATATCAAAGTCTTTCTTGTTTTTTGTTGTTGTTGATGCTACTAGTTGTTGGGTCGAAGCTGCTACTGCAAGTTGTTGCTGCTAGGTTGTTGTTATTGTTGGATGAATCTCATTTGAAAAAGGAAGAAAGGGCTGACTTGGTGTGGAGGAAGTCTTTGTCTAGGTCAAGAGTCTTGGATTATCTCGTGAAACTATTGAAGGAAGAATTGTTGACTAGGTTTTCCCCTAGATAGAGTTTTTTCCTTGGTTGTCCACCTATATCTAGTGTCTATGATCTCTTTGTGATAATGTTTTGGTAATCGCTTGATGAAATAAAATATTTAAGAAGAACATAAAGATATGAAAATCACAAGTAATTATATATATAAAGAAAATCTTTCTGCCTTTCTGATTTTGTAACATGGTTTCAGAGCTAAGGTGAGGAAGGAAAAAGGCAGTTTGAAGATCTACTGAAAGGAGTATAAGAAACATCAAAAGGATTGATCAAGGGACCATATAAGGAGATATTATAAAGGAAGAAGCTTAATACCTTCAAGTAAAATGTATAACACAATAAAGGGAGAGAACAAATTGGAAGGAGCATCAAATTATAGGTCATGGAAGAAGAGAATTGACCTCATTCTTGAAAAGAACAAAGTCTTGGATTTGGTCAAAGGAAAAGTGAAGAAACCTACCAAAGGATCTAGTGATGCAGATAAAGTGAAGTTTAGAGAGTCAAAGATATTGGCTATGACACTAATGGTAGAAAGTATAAAGGAAAATTTTGTCCCATACATTTCCAACATAGACCATGCTCAAGAAATGTATGAAGCCTTATAAAAATTATTCACTATCAAGAACATCGGTCAAGTAACAAGTTTGAACAATGAATTAAGGACCACAAAAATGATAAAAGATGACACTGTGGTTTCCTTCTTTGTAAGGATAAATAGAATTAGATATGACGTTCTAGCCGTTGATGAAATTATACCAAAAAAATAGCTAGTGATTACTACATTATTGGGATTGCTACCTACATGGAGTGCTTTTGCTTCAGGTCTCAACAGTTGGAAAGAAACTCCATATTTTGAACAATTATGGAATGCTTGCAGCCATGAAGAGATGAAAATCTCATTAGTATCCAACAATAAAGAAGAGAAAGTTTCAAATGCATACTTCGGTTCTCACAAGAAAGGAAACTTCAATAAGTCAAAAGGGCCAAGAAGGAAGGTAGATATGTCAAAAATAGACTCGCTACCATTGTCATAAAATGGGTCACTATAGAAGTGTCTATCTTGACAATCCGAAGAATAAGAAAAGGAACACGGCCCAAGCTAATGTTGTTGAAGAAGGATCTCCAGAGAAGAATAAAGCCGAAGAACTAGATATAAGGGTCTTACACTACTAAGTCCTTTGCTCTAAGATTTAGTTATTTCATTTTTGATTTCTAGTATTTGTAGGTTTAACATATTTTGGGAAAAACATTTTTAATTGTTTTTATAATGTTATAGGTATCCCTCGAGCTTGGAGGGATCCCTTACCAACTTCCCAAGATAAGTATCTTATTCCTTGTATTATATTTTCATTTTTAGTTTTCCTTACTTATCTAAAGTTTGATTGCATTTAATACTAATCACATTTATATTCATATTTTTCTTCCTTATGAAAGACTTGATAAATACTCAAGGATTATGGAAGAAGGCCTCACAAGACAAAGCATTGGAATTACAAGGTTTGTTAAGAAACATAAGGTATGCCTTGAACTACAAGTTTTGCTCTCTTTATAAACTATTCTACATTACTAACATTATTGTGTCTAGCTCTCCTGAATCATAAAGATTCTTGATTGGGTGATTCCTCATTAGATAAATATACCCTCCTCATATCTTTGATTGTTCATATGGAACCCTAAAAAATGTTATGTGTAAAACCCTAATTTAAGGGTATTTTGATAATAATGTGTGAGACCCTAGCCTACTTAGGGTTATTGATGAAGTCTAAAGAAAATGTTTGATGCTTTGATGAAGCCATGTTTGGGGTTTTGGTATGGTTATGAATGGTGATGTATGAAATCCCAAACATTTTAAGTATTGAAAAATTAGGGTTTTCTATGCTGTGTATTGAAACCCTAGATCATTAGGGTTTGGTAGGGTGTATAAGCAAGACCTTTATTAATGTTCTAGAAATCAAATCCTAGGTGTATGTGTGTTTGTTTGATTGAAACCTAGTCTAATCAAATTTGTTATATATCTAACTTTAATATATTGATATTTGTGTCATTGGTTTTGACTAACACATGTTATGAAATGTTTGTGCATGATGATGGCATCCTAGATATATGTGTTGGCCTAATTGGTGATGGTCATGAGTGATAGGGTTTGGAACAAAGCCCTAGTCGAAGTTCAGTTCTCCAGGATGATAGTGTTTGTGAATTCTAAGGTTTTGTAACTAAACCTTAATAGAAGTTAATTTCTCTAATATGTGATGAAAAGTGTGATAATATGAGATTTATGAAAGATTATTGAAATTTGAAATTGAGTTATGATTGATGTTTGATTTTTGAAGCTTAATGGCTCATGTATGAAATCTAGGATCTTGCATATGAGTTCTAAAGTTGTTAGATCCATTGTAGAACTATATTTGTTTGAATTTCTTTTAGGGTTTGCAATATTTTGTAGCAGGGTATGTCATACCTCTGGAATAAATATTGAATCCCTAGATATAATGAAGTTTGTTATCTTGTTTGAGGTTCTTAGAGTCTTGATGATAAAATTTAGGGTTTATGACACAAACCCTAGCAAGAAGTTGAAAAGTATGTGTTTCTTGTTG
Source organism: Pinus tabuliformis (assembly GCA_031772625.1). Lineage (NCBI taxonomy): Eukaryota > Viridiplantae > Streptophyta > Pinopsida > Pinales > Pinaceae > Pinus > Pinus tabuliformis. Next base: position 886,028,014 of record CM062808.1, on the reverse strand, counting down.
TGAACCTAAGTTTAGGTATTTGATGTCTAATGTTAAATGCTTCCATTATTATATGATTATGATACGGTTAAATTCATGCTTCTATAGATTTGGTTGTACTTTCTATCTAAATTGTGTAGGTACATAATCTTCAAGATGGTAAAGATGTTCGTAAATAAAGTTGATATGATAAACATGATGAAGAAAGTAACATGAATGATAATGGTCATGATAATTCCGATGAGAAGGATGGAATCCATGAAAGATTTTCCAATGTCATAAGAAGAAGTTGATCTCCCTAAGTTAAGAGGGAGTCTGGATAAAATAAATCTCCCTAGTTAAGAGGGAGGGCATATCATAGTCATGATGAACACCTTGAAAGAAGAAATTGGAGAATACATTTTGAGGGGCTGTTGAGATAAGAAAAGCAAGATATGTTTGTAGAATATGTTTTTGCATGTGAAGTAGGAAAGGAAGATGTGTGATTGAGGAATATTGTGTCAATATTCATTTGAAAGTCCTACTATGATAAATTGAGAAGTAACATCAAGTTTTCTGGAAGACCTCGGAGGTTTGTGTTTACTTATGTACATTTGAAAGTTTGTTACTGATTGGGGTTGTGCTTACAGGTAAATCTCTCAAGAAGTTTAATAGCATGTTGGTTTCATGAGAGATATTTGTTACTGATCTATGTGATCGGAGAGGATTTACTACCAATTGGAATAATCAAGAGTGTTGAGGCTTTGAATGTAAGACACATTGCCTGGGAGGACACCTGGCGGACACTTTGTGTTGATGTCTAGATCTTGAAGTAGGGAGGGTGGCATTGGTCATAGATCTCTGACCTTAGATACACACCTGGATCCCTGGGTTGATGGTTAGCAAGTAAGCCTAATGGTACCTAGAGAGGCCGAAAGCTTTAGTCCATATTAGTCCCACTCGTATAGATTACCCTAGTTAGGAATCTAGTTTGTGGCATCATGAGTGCCTAAACTGTTGGAAGACCTTGGATAGATTTCCCTGGTCAAGAATCTAGCCCATGGCATTGCGGTGCCTAAAATATTCATAGTTCATATGTTTTGAGATCTTCCTTGTACTTGTTATTACGAATACCTCCCTTGTTAAGAGGGAGTGTTGAAAAGTGTACTAGGTTCAGTCTTCATAAATGTATTTGTGTCACAATGAAATGTATTAATCAAAAGAATGAAGATAATATTTTTATTTTTATTTTTATTATTGTGACTTATTAAAGCATGGGTTTCATGCTTGGGTCCTCAAGATTTAGGTCAAAGTCTCCATTTAGGAATTCTTGGATTTATTCTGAGTCCTTAGAGTTATTATCCATTAAAGGAGACCCTTCTTGGGCTTTTGAATCATGTAAAAAGAATTAATATTGAGTCAAATAAGCTATATGTCACTTCCACACCAAGTCAGCCTCAAGAAGATCAAGTTGGCTTCAAAATGGGAAATTCGACCTCACCAAAAGCTTATATTTTGGAGCAGTTTGATTTCATTTGGAACATTCTCTCTCACACACATAAGTGCGATATCTAGAAGAAAGAGATGGAGAATTGAAATGGAAGAAAGGAAGGAAAAAGAAGTTCGAAATTGGAGAAAGAGGAAGAAAAAGGGAAAATCAAAATTTTGGGCTATCTATCTCTCTCTTTCGTGGATTCCTCTAGGAGATCAAAGTATTTCTTGTTTTCTGCTGCTGCTGCTGCTACTAGTTGTTGGGTTGAAACTACTATTGCAAGTTGCTGCTGCTAGGTCGAAGTTATTGCTGGAGGATTGTCATCTACAGAAGGAAGAAAGGGCTGACTTAGTGTAGAGGAAGTCTTTGTCTACGTCAAGAGTCTTGGATTATCTCGTGAAACTATTGAAGGAAGAATTGTTGACTAGGTTTTCTCTAGATAGGGTTTTTTCCCTGGATGTCCACCTATATTTGGTGTCTATGATCTCTTTGTGCTATTTTTTTGGTAATTGCTTGATGAGCTAAAAGATATAAGAAGAACATAAAGATAAGAAATTCACAAGTAATTATCTATATAAAGAAAATATTTCTGCATTTCTAATTTTCTAACAAGTCTTTGAAGAAGTTTTCCTGTTCATAAATGAAGAGTTTTGGAGACACCTAATATTGATAAAGTTTTCATTGATGAGCTAAGCGTATTGAAGATCAATTGATGGCATTGTTGAAGGGGAGCTTGAAGATAATGCCAGGGCTTGTTGCAAAATGCATATGGAGACTTGAATAACCATTGAATCCATATTGAAGATCTAAAGCAGAGGGTTGGATCCCTAAAGGATTGGAGTCCTCAAAAAGGCCAAGGTGGAGCCTGAAAAAGTTGAAAGGATTGGAGCCCTAGAGGATTGGAGTCCTTGAGAAGACCAAGTTGGCACTTGGAAAAGTAGAGTTTGGAGCTTGGTGGATTGAAGATTGGAATATTGATGTAGGGTTGTGTTGTAGCGCTACAACCACCCTCCAAAATTTTTCTTTAGCTTTGTTTTGGAGCCTCCCTACTAACCATCCTTAGTAACATGTCTTACACTGAGTAAGTACATAGGCTTCAACTAAGTTTCAATGGCTTGTTAGCCTGTGCATGTCAACTTATTTTTCTCCCACCTGTAGGTTGTCATTCCGGACTTAGTCATTTTTTTTGGCTGAGATGCTCCCCTTGAAAATTGTACAATTCTAGAGGGGAACCAAGCTTCCCTCCAGAAATTGCGCAATCTTGCTGGGCTCCAGAAATGCGCAATCCAGCCAGGCAACCTTCCCTCTAGAAATTGCGCAATCCAGCCCGACACTGGGATTTAGCTCAAAAATTTCACAATTTTGACTGACAGCCAGGGCTTTAGTCCAGAAATTGCATAATGCATGAGGGACAACCAGTCCTACTCAACCCAAAAATTACGCAAATCTCATCGTCAGGCTTGTAGACTGTTGCATGCGATGTCAATTTGACTAGTTTCCTCCAAGACTGAGCAATCCTGATTTGCATGCATCGGTTGCTTTTCTCGAAAAAGAAAAAAACATCCATAAATTTTAGGGATCTATTTTTAGCAGATGGAGGTTACATGCAAAGATCGTTTTAGAAACTTCCCTCCAAGTGTCACTTTTTCCTAGATTTGTGGCATGCGCGTCATAAGCCTCAATATTATCAAAATTTATGTACCAGATGTTGCAGAGATCATTCCTCACATCGATCTTACAAATCTGAAACCCCATATCACATCTAGGAGTCTTTGACACATTCAACTCATCATTTTCCAGGTAAGTTCGCTTTACATGGCTTTTGCTGCTTTTCTATCGCTTTTTGTATTTCAGCTTGTGTGAGTGTTGTCTACTTGGTTTTGATGAATGCTTGCTGTCATTTTGATGCATGTTAGCTTGTAGAAGCACTGTTTCATTTTTTCATTGCATTTCATCGCCGTTGCATTCGTGACACTGTTTCTGCACTGATAGTCGTCGTTGCAGTGACTCGCTTCACACACATGCTTGTTTTCCCATTTTGTAAATCCTACACTCATTGTTTTCATGCATGATCATTCACTCTTGTGTGCACTCAGCTTCACCATGCATTCAGACTTCTCATGTTTTCAGTCGCCTGTCGGCGGGTCTGGGCTACTTTCGCCTAGACCTTGCCTTACCTGGCTAGCAAATGTGAATTTCTGGAAGTGAAGGCTCTTCCTTCCCTCCAGAAACTGCAAAAATATGGCCCAACACTAGCCTCCAAGATTACATTGTGCAATTCTGGGAGACAGTGCCTTGCTGGCCCCAGAAATTGCACAATGTAGTTTGCTAGTTTACATGTCAATGTTGACTGAAATTGTGCATTGCATAGTTTCAGTCCTCATCAGGCCAGGATGGACTATGCATTACACAGTTCCAGTAGTTAGTCAGCCTCCCAATAGCCCGGACTATGCCTTGCACATTTTTGGCAGTCAGTCTGCCAACCTCCTGGTGAAAATTGCACAATCTTCACAGTCAGTCACACAGGTATGTTGCATGTCAATCCTCCAATGTGTTTTGGTTTTCAACTGAAAGATTTCTTTCCATGAGTGTTTCTATGTCTCCAAGTATCACAGGTGTTCGTCTGCCTCTCAGTAGTATAGGTACAATGGCCTCTCAGAGCATAGGTTCAAAGGACACCATTGAGAGCGCAACCGGAGATGCAGTTGAGCGAATGTCTATGAGATTGCCTATCTATGAAGACACCAAGCTATTTATAGACAAGGATATCAAGATGAAATGGCAGTGACATCATAGAGGGCAGCACCATCAACAGTAGCAGAGGGTAGTAGACCTACGCATGATAAAGGTAGGAGGAAGGTTTTTGACAACACGGAGGTGGAGCAAAGATGCAAGTTCAAAGCAGATCCACTTGTGATGAAAGCAACTTTGGAGATTGAGGCTAAGAGGTGACAGTGCGACAAGAGGATCACATAAAGGAAAAGAGAGAAACTGAGGATGGATGAAACAAAGAAGGAGTTGCAGGAGTTAAAGTGGAAACTCAGGGAAGAACATGAACTATGCAAAGGAGAGAAGGAAGTGCAACAAGAACATGTGGAACAGGAGGCGCAACATCCACATATTGATGAAATTGCACCCATACAGGTTATAGACCCATCCTAGCAGCTGGCACAAAGTACATAGGGTGAGCAGTGTTGTCGATCACATGCACAGGTGTTCAGGAGCATGGATGTCATTGTGTGCATAAATGTGATCCCATCCATTGGCACACTCATCAAGGCAAAGAAAAATAACCAGGTTTGACTAAAGCTGGACATGTACTTCAATAAGTTGATGCGCATAGCCACCATCACAAACTTGGAGATTGTTACAGACACTATGCATCGGCATGTTGTTGGTCTAGCTGCGCTCAAGACTATGATACACATGTTATCAAACGAGTTGGATAGAGGAGCAAAATCAGTGTACCCGGATGCAACGGAGGGAAGAGTTCATTTCCAGAAGGATGTCACCACAGAGTACACAGACACCATGATGGACTACCAAGCTTGGCATTGGTTCGCCACCATCGATCATCGCAAGGATTTCAAAGAGTTGGTCTTCCCACAACTGTTCGAGTCTTAGTGATGTCTTGCATGTCTTATTCAAGTCTATTTTGTCTCACAGGGGTACATGTGCAGATTTTAATGTGACATCTTGTAAAAGTGAAAGAACAATTGTTGATAGTAGAATGTAACAGTCATGTAGTAGTTGAAGAGTCATGAGGGTAGGTGAAGAGTCACAAAGGGGAATGTCAAGGGTCACCCCAACCTTTGCTATTTATAGAACCTCATAACTCATTGTACGGGCTTTTGGGAGCCAAGCTTCCTATAAGTGTATCTTAGAGAAAGCTTGGAGTGTATTGTAATGAGCCTTGGCTTCTCCACAGTGCAGAGCTAGTATATCTCTTTGGAGGAGCAGGCAGTAGTGACTGTAACGTTTTGTTGTCGGGACTAGTAGTTGGTCATGGTTGTATGTATGATTGGAACTTTCACTTTCTTAATATAACAGAGCCAACACGTTTCATGCATATGTTGTTATTGTGGTTTAGCTGTCTTGGTTACTCTAATGATATATGTAGTTGTTTTCTTATTCATGTATGTATGGACACTTTCTATATATGTATCTACAAATCTTATTGAGATGTGATGTTGGTTTAACCATCACTTTGGATCGTTGGATAACCTACCTTCCAGCTTGTGATGTATCTTTGCTCTTGCTTTCCCTTTCAAGTTGCGTGTTTCCATAGGTTTCCAAGGGACACACTCATTCCCCATTCCATGTGTTATAACCCTTCATGCACCTTCCTTGGCTTTTTGCCTTGGTCACACGCTTGTTACCAACAAGGACATCCTACTTACCTCTGCGCGCAATTGCGGTCAAGGCGATACCATACAACTCACTTCTAGGACTCCTACACCAAACAATTTGAGGTTTAGTTGGGACTTCTTATCGGGGATATCCCCTGACATGTTGGCGGTTCCAACAGCGTCAACAGGTTGGATCCCTAATATATTATTGTATTGTAAAGAGGATTGGAGTCCTCGTCAATTCTTATTAATAAAAGTAACATTTGTAAAATAAATATTGATTCATCCCCCTCTTAGTATTTCAAAAAAAGGAAAATATTAGATTGGAATATGTCAATACTAAGGGACAAATTGTGGATATCTTCAAAAAAACCCTACCATGAGAAGCATTTGAATATATTCGCTAAAATATGTTGGTCATCTCTCTTGTATCCCATTAAAACAACACATTGACATGGGGAGAAGCACCTTGACAAAAGGAAGAGTGCCATGACAGGGGGGAGCATCATATGAAGGAAGTTTCCATTGATACCAAAGGGGGAGAGAACATCAAAAGAAGGAGAAAATTGCCATCAATAACAAAGGGGGATATTGTTGGACAAAATGTTGTCATTTATGTCAATATACCTAGAAACCCTAATTCTTGTTATACCCTAATTCCTTATTAAGAAACATTATCCTTTTTCCTAACCCTTATCCTAATATGTATACCTAAAAATCCTAATCCTAGTTCCCTTACAAAAACTCTAACCCTTGTCCTTACAAAAGCCCTGACCTTGTCCTTACAAAAAGTTAATTATAGTCCTTATTCCCTAATCTATTCCTGTTCCAATTCTCCATTTTCTATTAAGCAATCCTATTTAAATCAACCCTACTCTCCCTTTCGTTTACAACCAAAACACACACACACATATAATAATAATAATAATAATAATTTTCTCACTACATAAGTTGGCCTCACTACAAGTCTACCTCTTTTCCAATTTTGATAGTTCCTCCATTCAATATTGTATAAATAAAGGATGAATTGAGTTTTTTTAGCAAAGATCTCAGTGAAGAATAAAAAGGAGAAGAAAAAAATTTCACACATCGTGAACTTATGAAGGAAAGTTAAAACTGTTTTGCAATTTATTGGGCTGAGAGGCTCATTCTACAGCCCAGTATGATGTGTAACACTGTCCGTCCGTCATCAAAATTGAATTGAAATTTTTCTCATGTCCACCAAAATAAAAATGATGAAAAATCTAAAAATAAAAAATTAAATAACTATACAAAACATTTAAATAATGTCCACTCATAAAAAAATTACACGTGAAGAAATTGGATCCTTCTTGGCTCATGTTAGATCCATATTTAAGATGGATCTATGCTGGTTTGGAAATTGTTTTTTTTTTTTCTTGGAGCTCGGATATGGAAAAAGAAATCTCTCTTTGAACTCAAACCTGGAAACTTTGATTTAAAACTTCTATTTTAGGACTCAGACCTGTACAAAGCTCCTCTTTTGTGGACTTCTGGAGATTTTTGTAAAACTTGGTTGTTGACCTTTTGTGTATTATGTGAATGCATTACGGAGTTTTGGAATCTTCCTTAAGATCTATGACAAGAAAATACTCCTAATGATCCATGACAAGAAGGCTCTCTTGCGGACTTGTGATAATAGACTTGTGAGACTACAATAACATACTTTGCAGTCCGGTGGTGTGAGCTTGCGGACTAGTTGAAGTCTATATTAGCAAATTTTGAAGGGTCGTGAAAGAGTACAATAGTATCAGCTCTAAAAGTCTTGAGTTAGAATTACACTTGACTCGTGCTGGTGGATATTGTTAGATATTGGATAAACCAACACTTTGAATGTTTCTCAACATGTGCTTAACCACCTATCATGAATTTGTTAACTCTGGAAATGCATTTGTTTACTATCACCTATATATTTTAGTGTAACAACAATTTGATTCCAAAAGATAAATCAATTTTTAATAGCTTCTTTGTTAAATCACTACGCTCTATCAACCTCTGCCATCCAAAAATGCCAACCTCTACCTCCACCACTATGACACCTACATGTTACAACATGCAACATGTGGCATATTAAGTGACAAACAATTACCTTTGGTTAAGAAACAAAATTACCTTCAACCACTAAACATTTTCTTCTATAATTGAAATGCAATTCTATATATACTAGGTCTAAATATGAATATGAGGTGAACAATAGGAGATATAGGAATTCTGTTTTATGTCTTGCTCTATTTACATAACTACAATGTGCATATCATTTGCATAGTAAAACAAATATTTCTAGATCTAATTTTCTTTGTGCATTTTTTTCATTATTGACTTCATTTATTCACGCCTGCATTTGCCATAATTTAATCAATATCACATGGTTAAGTTGTACAATGGATTGCCTATATAATTTGAATAAGTATATCAAAGCCGGCATATAATTTTAGCTAATTTAGCCATAAGACTTTGGTACCTATGCTATACATTGCTAATAACATAATTGGATTAAGTATCTATTCATTTTTTCATTACAATGCACATATACTCCTCACTTTCATATCAATGGTACAACCATCCACTACTATTAACACACTTTTGTACATAATTGACTCATTATATTATCACTTGCTTTTCTTGAATCATCTATTGTACACATATAGTTGGCTTATTGCTAGCATAGATCCATCTTAACTCTTAATCTACCAAGCATTGGGTGGATCAAATCTCTTAGGATGTTAATTTCTTTTTGGGTGTAAAACTTGAGAAAATATTTGCACTTCAAAAAATTCGGTTTCTCTGTGTTTGGTAAACTTCACATCTCTCTATATAGAAATATTCATATTTTTAATTTTATTAAAACCTTGATAATACATATAGTTACATAGAAATGGGACTTGACATTTTTCTTTACGTATTTATAATTTTTATAGTTTAATTTTTTAGTGTGATATATAGAGCATTGATGAGAGAGAGAATAATAAGTTTTTATATGCTTATTAATTAAATCTAAAGATGATACTTTGAAATATAATAATTATGAACATGAATATGTTTATTAATTAAATTTATTAAGTTTTTATATGTTTATTAATTATATGTTCTGAAATGTCATAGTTACTCATTATTTAAATTTATTTTAATGTGATATGCATATTATGATCTTTTAATCCAAGAAAGTGTTTGTGATTTTATTATTAAAAATAAATAAATTGAACCTATTTATTGTTTTTATTACTTTATATTTATATTTATTATTTTAATTTGACCAACATTATGTTATATTATTATTATTATTTGATTTAACAAACACACTACATCTTCCCCATACTAGGTTGTAGAGCACCTCTTAGTTCAATAACAAGATATCATCTATTAGAAAATAGAAGACCACCATAGCCACATAAAAGACAAACAATATGAGATCTTTTATGGAGCAACTTATTGTAATTGATCTCAACCAAGAATGAAAATCCATAAAGAGTAATTAGGTTTTACGAATTTTTTGACATTACCATCATAGTGAGAAAATTTTTTAAAGTTCCTTTTTTCGAAGTTGATCCCTTAAAATACATTTCTAGTCTTAATGGAAATAATGACTTGTATGTTCTAGTCACACTTGTATCCTTTTCACATTCTAATGAAACCATCTACAATTTTGTAGTGTGCAAAGAAGATCAACAACCATGGTAGCCAAAATCACTCTATTTTTTTATTATGTGATTTTACAATAAGAAACAAGGCTTTTGTTTTTTTTCCAAACTATAAGAAAATGGCCTTTTTAAAATCAAATCTTGACATGCATTGGCATGGCACTTTTATCTATGTCAACAACATACAAGGGCCCACTTATAGCTTTGGTCCTAAAACATACCACAATGAGGACCACTAATTCCCAAGAAGTTGTGATTGATTTCGCCTCATCCCTGTTGACATCAACTTTAATGACTTCTCCTTGTCAACGGACCCCTCGTTGGCAACCTCCTTGTTGGTGGATCCCTTGTCAACGAGCTCCTTGTTAGGGGTTCCCTTATGGATGTGTTGATGCCTCTAAAATCACCACATCAACATCGAGGAAAACCACCCGGTCCGGACCTTAGTGCAGCTCCTTTTCCGTTTGGTGTGGTGGCTCCGACTGGATGTAATGGGACCAGTTTCCCAGTGATATATGAGTTGATGGGTGATTGGTTTGTAATGTATAATGGAAGTGATAAGTGTTCTATTCTACAATGCAAAAATATACAAATATAACTAATCTATCCTGGGTATTCTTTTAACAACACGATTTTTGATTGTTTCTATTAAACAAATAACCATAAAGATGAATTATTCATAAAATAGAAATATGCATTCATATGATAATTACTTTGTTTAATTAGTTAAACAAAGTAATAATAATAACATTATCGCATTTATCATAATACATTGCTGACGTATATATATATATATATATATATATTCAAATGATAACAATTCTAAAACATTCAGAAATGAAAAGCTAAAGAATTGCTGGGGAAACACACACACACACACACACACACACACACACACATATATATATAATAGCAATGTTGAAAAATGTTTATTCACATAGAGAAACAAGACAAGCACAAAGATAAAAGTACTGTATGCATTTGAATCCTCTCGATGTAAACAACATTCAAATTCTGCCTTCCTATCTGGGAACACCTTCAAAAGATGCAATAGTGCAAATATTATAAAAGCCTCTTTAATAAAAATGTAGAACTTTGGTTCAGTTTCTGATCAAAAAATATTGGAAGTATAGTAGTGTAACTACCAAGTCAAGTCTTAATACCAATTGAGGACCCCTTATAAATACATGAAAGGGTCTTTAGATACTAAAAATAACAACAAACTATCAATAAAAATCACTATGCGTTGGTTTAACTATAAACATATAAATATGGGATTTATCCTAAAAATAGCAGTGATTTGGCAGTTGAAATGAATTCATTGTATCCGCTTCTTTTCCTGAGTTTGCAGCTGATAGATTGCGAGCATAGGCTGGATTTCTGGAGATTGAATCATCCGGGAGTGTAGCTGAGCTGTATAGGTGGCATCAGAGAGTTTGGAGATCATGCAGTTGAATGCATCTGAAAGACATTTCATGGCCATTTGCTGGCTGTGTGGCTTGAAAAGAAAAAACCAGAATGTTTCCCATGTCAAGCTTTGGATTCCTCCAATAAGCTTTTCCCTATGTGCCAGCTCCTGTTTCCATTGTTGTTCCAATGATTTTTCTTTTGGGAGTCTTCCTGGAGAGAAATCAATGATCAAATTGGACATATGCAAACTGTTATTTATCAATTCGATTAGACTATTCATTCCTGGTCTGCATCTGGACGTTTCTCTTTCAACTTTTATTAACTGAGACTCCCATTCGGAAAACAGGATTTCCTTATGTGATTCCTGTATTCTGGGCAAATTGGCAGCTATTCCTTCTTCAGAATCTTTCTAGGACAGAAAATAATTTAACTTTTCATCTGTCTTATCTAATTCAAGTTTGGCGTCTACTGCCTTTTCAATCATTGATGTAGAGATATCGCATAAGGGGTTGGCTAATGATATATTGTGGCAAAGAATATCCAACTGTCGGGACAAGGCTTTGGTTATTTCCAAAGCTTCTGTTCTGAATTCTCTCACCTGTGGATAACCTTTATACTTTTCTATTTGTTCTTTCATTTTTGCGATTTGTTCCTCCTTTGCCATGTTTTCTTGCTCTCTTAATATTTGAAGCTTGCTCAACTCTTAAGACAACTCCTTTTGTTTATGAAGAGTCTGCTCATCGATCCTTTGCTTTTCCAGCTTCAATTGCTCTTTTATTTGTTCATTTAGTTGCCTTTGTTCTATTAACTGTTGTTCAAGTTGATTTCTCTTCTGTTGTTGCTCTGTCGATTATACCTCAAGTTGGGTAATCATCTAATCCTTTTCCCTCATCAGATGGATAAATTTTATGGATTTATCCATTGTCACTACTGTGTAGGCTCCTGCGAATTGAGATAGCTTTGTCAAATCCTCGGAGGGATCGACTTTTGATCTCCATACCACGTTCATCATCTCTGCTTGAGGAGTTAAAAGAGGACTTTGATCAATTTTCCTCCTCTTCCTCTATCTTTTAACTACAACCCTGTGCTTCGGACTATAGAAGACATCAAGTGGTGGTATTTATTCAGTTTGCAGTACAATCTCCTCAATGGGATTCTCAGGAATAATCTCTATGTCCTGCTGAATTCTGGGTAGGCTGCTTGTTCCTTTAATCGAAACTATGATAACTTCTGGCTTCTGTACTGTAGGCATTTATAGCGTAGTGAGCTCTTGGGATTTATTTGTGTTATTAATGATTGAGTCGAACTACTCCCATTCCTTGATTAACTTAGGATCAATATGAATATTCGTATCAAGGGGTTTGCTAGTTCCTTTCTGTGTCTGCTCCCTTTCTGGGGTCCTTTCTTTCTCAGGAGTCTCTTCACTAATTTTCTCTTCAACCTGGCCTTGTGGTTGAATCACAGAGGTAGTATTTAACAAGTCAAAAGATAGTGTTTCCAATCTCTGTGTTCAGAACTTGTAAAATTCCTCTAGTCCCTCTGCTCCTAATTTGATTTTAGCCAATTGTTTCACCTGAGAAAATACTTTGGCTAAAGCAAATAAATCATCATAAATATCCTTCTCATAATCAAAATTGGCGATTTTGGCTTGAGAAGTGACATTGTAGGCAACCGATTTGGGGTCGTACTGTATTTTTGGGATGATTGCTAACTTTAGCATTTTTATTTTCTCAGCTTCCTTCTCTGCATGTTTGAAATCATACAGAGTGAAAGCACCACATCGGAGGGGAAATGAAGGCCACATGTGATTTTTAGATTCCTTTAAGTTCCTTGATGTCCTTTCTACTGTTATCTGGTATGCCAATTCTCTGGCAAGTAGCTTATCCGGGATGTATAAAGGGAGAACATGAGGGTTAGCAGTGTTGTTGAAAAGCCTAATGTAGGTGAACTTTTCTTCACCAAACCAACTACCAATTGCAGTTAGGTCAATAGAGGCTTCCCCAGACAATCTAGGAGCCGGTTTATTGAATATGGCATAATACACGGGGAGGATGAAACCTGGGCAGATTCTATACAAATGATTTTTGTAATGGGCTTTCCACAGTTCCTTATGATAAATGTGAATGGGGTTCGGGCCTGCGGAGTCCATTTCCATCCTAGAATGGGATATTCAGAATTGAAACAGATAGTGTCCATAATATAAGCACTCATGTAAAATGGGGGTATCACCCGGGTAGTCACAAACCTGTTTTTCCTATAGTCAAGTATCTGGTTGGCCATTTTATCAGACAAAATGGTCACCCAATCCATGATATAGCCATTAATTGCAGCCTCCATTAATGGTACCATCTCTATAGAAAATTTAGCAGAATCATGGACTCCGAAGAGTCTGCACATCATTGCACCAGCATAACAATAAGGAGAGGACAACGAATCTACGAAGTACATACCCAATGATTCATGTTTGTGTTTGGTTGGAAAATGCCTCCATTGTCTGATAGGATCTGATTTGATGGCGTTTTCTTTGGCGAAAGCCTCCAAGAATGCTTTGTTATATCTCTTCTCTAGTTCGGGCAAATGGTACATTGCTTTGATATCTTCTGCTCTGAACGACCCAAACATTCTTCCATCAGTTGTAAAGAAAGTTCTGTCTGTGATATTGATGCTCTCAATAACCCACCTGACGATGTCATTATAGGGTAAAACTTTGGCGCGAGCTGCTATTCTATGAAGATAGGAGTAGGCCAAATCTTTAAGAGTATTCTCTAACTTATCTGTGCCATCTGCTATTGCTTCCTCCTTGATTTCTTCAGGATTCTCAGCTTCCAACAAATTGTAGATACTCTCCCATGAAGCTTGGCCTAGACCGAGGTAGGTAGTATCTGATATCAGGACTTTCTTCATTGGTTCTTCTTTAGCTACTACAGGGGCCTTTGCTTTCTTTGTCATTTTAGCCGGATTCATCAACTCAGACTTGTTCTGCAGAGGAAACAAAAGAACGTAATAGAGAAACAAACCCGTTCAAAGCCAATGCATAATACAAAGTTTAATGGTAATTCAAACGTGATAAGTAATACGAAATGAAATATTACTACGGATGAAATCCTCGAAGGATTCAACCTTAATTGTTGTATTAATGACTGTTGTAACTGCCAATCATGATAATTAAATGTAATCATGATATGTCGCATCGCACATTTTACTGACAATCTCTTGAAGCAGATTTATTGGCTTTCCTGATCAGTGATTAGCGAAAATCGCATATCGCAGATCGGGAGTTTCAACAGTATAGCTTAATATGTTACCATAGGTTGCTCTGATTGCGATAAGGTGTGAGGAGGTGGGATAATTAACAAATCATATGTTTTTCGTTTATTATTGATTTAAAGTTTAAACCCGCAAATATAAGTTAAACAACCTTTTATCAAAAAGCACACTTTCCTTTATGAGATCACATCAGTGAATTCCAAAGGGCTTCGTTATGTGTCTCATGGTATATCCGATGGCTGATTGTGATTGTATTATCACATCGGAGGTTTGGTATAGACCATTGGGATGCTTTGTTGTCGAACTTGCGATTTGCGATCTCCGATAGCATTATCGCATTGGAGATTTGCCAATGAGAACTTATCCTTTTAAATAAAGGATGTGACATATTATTTTACATTTGTTTTACAAAAAGGTGTTGGATAATATCTATATTGGATCGGACCTTTTCATAAGGACTTGCATGTGTAATGTGATTAAAACCAAGCTTTCGATTTAACATTGAATTATTGATTTTAACTAAAAAGGGACCCCATTTCATGTTAAAGTTTTGGATACAAATTTTGAAATGGGGAGGGTTTTTGTATAGCACAACAATTGGCAATTCACTGGGAGAAACAGTTATCTCTAAGAAAGTAATGCAATATCTATAAGTTTCTAAATTTGGAAACCATTGAAGATAAAGAAAAAAATCTAAGAATAGTTAGATAAAAATTAACTCTGAATATAATGAAAATTTCTTTTGTAATTCCTTTTCCAATCCTAAAAATAAAAACATTCTAAGTTTATTCGAGGTTTTGATTGGTTGGTATAGATAAAGTAGGGGGCTTCTCCAACTTGGCTTTTAAGTTTACTCTATTGTCACAGGTAGTGCCTCTACTGCTAGCAGACATTTATAGTCTCGACAAGGTTACCTTTTAACCATTTAATCATCCATTGTTCCATCCATCTAAGAGTATGACTTTTGAAATATAAATTCAAAAAGATATGTTCACACATATTTTTTCTGTGTGATTTTTTTTTTATTCTTTCAAATTCTTTTAAAAGATAAAAAGCCATTGTCCCGGTTTGGTGGCCAGCTATTGACAATGCCATTCACTGGTTGTAATTAAACTGAACAAGCTGGCTCGTGATGAGACCCCTTGTCTTATAATTATAAGCCATTACCCTGTTTTGATATGCAGTATTGGTAATGTCAGTTTGATTAGTTTCCTATGATCATGGTAAGTAAGTTCATGCTGAGACCTCTTATCTTTTATCTCTAACATATTTTAGAATTACACTCTAAAAAATCATAAACTTAGTGGATGGGGTGAATGATTTTCTCCTTAAGAGTATATGGATGACAATTTTAGAGTTGTAGATGCTAAGTATGGAAAAGTATTTACTTTTGACAAATAACCTTTCTTGGCTCTTTAAAACTTTTGAATGATTTACAGTATTTTCAAGGCATGTGAAGGTCTTTTACAAATCTAAAAGAAGTTCTCAGAGTTTTCTTTTGACTAACTTTCTAGAACTGCGGTCTATTCCTTAAAGGTTTCCATCTATCGAAAGTAAGTGTTTACAATACTTCCTTTAATAACTTTCCAATAGTAAAAGGTCAATGGAAGACTATTTACAACCTTATTTCCTAACAAAATTTGAAACAAACAAAACTGCATAATGAATATTTACAAGTAAGAAGGGGTTACCTCCTTAAGTAAAGAATTTTTTCAAGATAATCCCATTGACAGGAAGAGAATCTCTCTTTCCTGATAGATCTTGCAATATGAATGTTGATGAGCCTATCTTCTCTATGATTTGAAACGGTCCAAGCCACATCTTTTGAAATTTTGTGTGTTCACCTTTATCTTCGTGTGCTTTGTCCAATTTCAAAACAAGATCACCAATTTGTAAAAATTTTGGGCTGGTAGAATTTGTATCAAAAGAAGATTTAATAACCTGTTGATGTTTTGCATGTGTAATTCTAACTTTTTCCCTTTCTTCTTCTAATTTAAGGATTTGATCATATCTCAATTGAATAGAAGATGAGGGATTTTTTTCAATAAACTACACTAAGGCTAAAGATGGGAGTGCTAAGTTTGTTGGTATGACAACTTATTTCCCATATACTAAGTTGAATGGAGAAGTGCCTATTGAGGCCTTCTGTGTTATGCGGTTTGCCCATAATGCAAATATTAAAGACTTGTGCCAATTCTTTTGGTTCTGGTCAACAATCCTCTTAATGATCTTGATAATATTTTTGTTGGTTGATTCTGCTAAACCATTACCCTGAGGATAGTAGTTTGCAGAATATTTCAATTTAAATCCTCTCTTGAGAGCAAATTCAAGTATGGTATTTCCAAAAAAATAAGATGAATTATAAAAAATTAGAGCATTAGGTACACAAAACCTGGTAATGATGAATTCAATGATTGCATCAGAGTTGGCCACCTTCAAAGGAATTTCTTCCACCCACTTTGTAGAGTAATCTGTGGTTGTAAGGATATATCTGTGCTACTTGGAAGAATGTGGAACAATCTCTCCTATGATGTCCAATCCCCATTGTTCAAATGGTTGTTCAATGTTGACTGGTTGCAAAGGAAAGGCTGGTTTCCTTTGTCTTCCACTGGCCGTTTGGCAAATTTTTCATTTCCTTACATAGTCATGGGTATCTTTAAATAAAGTGGGCCAATAATATCTAGCATGTATTATCTTGTGAGCTATTATATCACCTCCAAAATGTCCATCTGCTGGACCATCATGTAATTCCTACAACACCTTTTGTGCTTCAGTTTTTTCAAGGCATCTTAACAAAATTGAATCATAATTCCTTCTAAATAACACATTATCAATGATTTCGAAGTGTTTTGTTTTCAATCTCAAGGCACATTTGTCTTTGTAAGAAATATTAGGAGTAGCATATCCATTTTTTAAATAAAAGACCAGATCTGCATATTGAGATTCAGAGTTCATAATACTTATCTCATTTATCTGAAGAGCATTGTCTGAATCTTCATGTTCTAGGATGTTTGAAGCTCCTGCTAACAACCTGCAAAAACATTGACCTCTAACAATTTTCACTGGTTTAATATCTAAATCATATTTTTGCAATGTTGTAACCCAGTTGGCTCTCTTCTCTCCCACTTCTCTTTGGACTACTAATTGTCTCACTGCTGAGAATGGGACTATTACTTTTGTATGAGCCTTTAGAAGGAACGGCCTAAAGTGTTTAATAGATTTGAACACAACGAAAGCTTGCTTTTCTACTTCGGAATAATTAAGTTCAATACCTTATAGATTAGAACTGAAAAAAGATATAGTTGCTTCACCCTGTTGATCATTGATTTGTGTTAACACAGCGGCATAGGAAGTTTCGGATGTTAAAGTATACAAAATAAAATGATTAGAGAAATTTGGAGTGTTCAATGCAGGAGCATTAATGATTGCCTTTTTGATTAAATCAAAATATTCCTTTTCATTATGCCCTCATTTGAATACTGAGTTTTTCTTAATCATGGTTTGTAAAGGTAAAACAATTTGGGAAAAATCAGGAACAAATCTTTTTACAAAATTTATTTGACCTAAAACTGATTGCATTGATTTTTTATTGTGTGGGAGAGGAATATTAGAAATCTCCTTAATTCTTTTTGGATCAATATAAATTTCATCTTTAGATACGATAAACCCTAAAAGCTTCCTTTGATCAAGAGCGAAGAATGATTTCTTGGGATTTAATGAAATCCCGTTCCTCATACAGCATTCAAAGATTTGCTTCAAATCATATAAATGATTGACTCTTTTCTTGGAGAAGACAGTAATGTCATCTAAATAGACAACAACTGACTTATTAATCAAACCCTTGAATGCTATATCCATTTCTCTCTAGAAGGTAGCTCCAACATTAATCAAACCGAAAGGCATTTTCTGGTAGGCATATGTTCCCCATTTGGTTCTGAAGGTAGTCTTTAGTCTGTCATCTGGGTGAACCAATATTTGGTTATATCCAGAAAAACCATCCAAAAAAGACATTAATTCAGAACCAACAACTGAATGAAGAGTCTGTTCCATAGTTGGCAGTGGGAAATTATCCTTTTGGCTTGCCTTATTAAGATTTCTGAAATCAATGCAAATCCTAATGTCACCATTTTTCTTTCTAATAGGTACTAAGTTAGAAATCCATTTCTCTAACTGGGAAAATAATCTTAGCTTTCAAGATTTTATTCAACTCTGCTTTAATCTAACTCTCTAGATTCGGATGTATTTTCCTCAATTTTTGCTGCACAAGTTTCTCCTCAGAAATCATTGGAATTGTATGCTGTATGATAGAAGTATCATATGTTTTTAGATCGTCATAATTCCAAGCGAAAATATTTCTATATTTATTAAGCAACCTAATAAAGGAAAATCTTTCTTCTGGAGTAAGCCCTAGTCCCAGATTGATATTCTGTGGTTTGGCCTCAGTACCAAGATTAATTAATTCAAACCTCAAAGTAGAACTTTGAAGTTTTGAATTAGTGACTTGTTTAAACCTATCCTTGATATCATAAAGATCCTCAAGTTTGACCACGGATTTAGGTATGGAGTTTTCCTCTATTTTTTGGTTTATTTGAAGATCATGGTCATTCTCATCAATAATCTGGTCATCATAGGATTTCTCAGAAGTTAAGAAATTCAAAATGTCTTCGTCATGATTAAATACCCTCCAATTGGTGACATTGTCTGGAATGGATGGTCTAAAAATCAATTCGATTGAAAACCTATCAGGGTTGTAATCCTCCGATGGAAGGAGCTTAGAAGCAACATTGGCTAATAAATCAGCTGCTGCATTTTGAGATCTAGGAATGGGAGAAATATTAAATGCTAGAAAATGGGATATGAGGTCTTGAACCAAAGACTGATAATGCTTGAGGTGTCCTGAAAGGCAATGGATAGTATTCCTTACCTATTTGATAACAATCTCAGAATCACCAAACACTTTTAGATATTGAACCTTCAGGCCTATTGCTTTGTAAAGTCCTTGAATCAATGCCTCATATTCAGCAGTATTATTTGTACATTCAAATTCTAGTCTGCATGATAACATAGTTTTTTCCCCCTCAAGACTAACTAAAATACATCCTGCTCCTACACTGTCATTGGATTTTGACCCATCGAAATATAAAGACCAAAATATAGGCTTATCTACAGTTTTATCTACAATTTCTTCAGCAATAGTAACACATCTTGATGTATCTGTATGAGAAAATTTTTCTATCTGCGATGTGAAACTATTGACAGAGAAAGGTGATGATTGAGCATTAAAATTACCAAAGAATGATTCGGCTGAGTAATTTCCAAGAATGTTATTATTGAAAGCTATGGGTTGATTTTCCTGCTCAAACTCCGTTACAGTATGGGTCATGTGCTTCTCCCGATCGATCTTAATTTGATTTGGTTTCCCTTTATAGGGAAGCCACATATGAGACCAATCAGTAGAAATATAACCATGGAGTTTCTCAGACCAATCCCTGCTTAAAATTAACCCATAAAACTCAGGGATGTCAGCAATCAATATATCAATTCTCTGAACTACTCTAGGATCAGCTGATAACCTAATGGTGACTGAATTAATCTCTCCTAATACTTGAACCTTAGTTCGATCCAACTGAACAATATGTACTGCAGATTTTTGGGGCTCAATGTTCAATTTTGAGCAAACTGATGCTGGCATTATGTTTGATGAAGCCCCTGAATCTATTAAGCAATTGTGCAGATTTCTGTTGTAGATTTCATAGGTCAAGAGAAAAGGAGGAGTATGAGAATTAGATCTATCTCCAATTAACACAGCATCAGTAGCATCTACTCTATCCGATGGTGGCTTACCTGTACCTTTAGCCACCTTGGAGAGTACAACATTGGGAAGAGGAGAAGAAGGTACTGCATTTAACTCTTTGAGCAACAATTTCTATTGATGTTTAAGCTTGCTAAGCTCAAACAAATAAATATTTTTTCTTGTATTCTTCATGTCTTCTATAATGTTGTAATCCATAGAGTTAGAGACTACGAATGTCTTGGATGATGAGGGCGGATCGGAAGATGATGGTTGATTTTGAGTAGGCAACACAATAGATTTCTTTATGGGAGCCTTATCCTTGGCAGTAGGGCTTCAACTACCTCATCTTCTTTTGTTTCCTTGGATGAAAAAACTATGTCTTCATCCTCATCATTATCTGGATCTAATTCTGCATTAGATATGGCATTAGGTGGTTTTGATTAAGCTCTTTCGAAGTTCCTAAATGGATTTTTAGTGGAGGTTTCAGCTACCTGTTTCTTTATTTCTACCATTTCATTAACCATAGTTTTTAAAATTTTTTGCAAACCCTCCATATCATATGGATCTTTAGCCACTTTCTTCTTCGAATCATCCTTAAAAGTAACTTTTTTGGACTTTCTCTCCTCAATAGCGATTTTCTTTTCTAAAGCAATTATACGTTTCTCAACAATGATTGCTTCTTTCGTATTCTTTGCTAAAGTAGGCTTTGCAGCTCTATCAACGCAGATTGCTATATTCGAAGGTAAGGCAGAAATATACCACTCGCTTCGAACTTATTCACTAGGCTTAGACGTAGCAGGAATATTATTTAAGAGTTCATTAAATTGTGAGTTGAAATATTTAATAGGTTCTCTCGATTCAGTTTTAAGATTGGAGAGGTCATTGATGCTGTGGGTCTATCATCTCCGAATTTAGTCAAAAACTGCTCTTGGAAAGCATTCCAACTAGTAATGGATCCTGCTGGTAACGAAAAATACCATGATCTAGCTGCTCCTTGTAAGGTGTATGGGAAAAGCCTCACAACAACATCTTCTTCTGTCACTCCATTTAAGTTTATTGACAACATAAAGTTGTTTATGTGTTCTTCTGCCAGTATTCTGATATCTGGATTAAACTTTGGCAACCATTTTTCGGGATGGGCTGGTAATTGACTTAAGGGAGCAGGCATTGCAATTGCCCCTGGATTTGTCCATGGCCTTGGTTGAGGTTGATTGTGTGCCATTGTGCTAATAGCAGAAGAAAGTGAGGATGTAGTTACAAGTGGTTGGGAAGAGGATGTCGGAGTACTTGTACCCTGTTAGACAATGATATGAAGTTGGGGAGTGGATGGTTGAATTTGCAATGGATTGGATGAAATGAATGATGATGATGAAAGAGTCTCACTGTCAGACTCTTCAGGTGTCTTCCTAGCTATTTTCCTTTTAGGCAGAGGAAATTCTGTTGGTTCAATACAAATTTTTTCACTCTGTAATCTTGTAAGAGGATGAGAAGGAATGTATTGCGAAGTCACACTGCCTTGGGATAATTCAAACTTTTTCTGAGATATTGAAAACCCTTGAGGTTTGTGAATTAACGACTGAACTTCAGGGGGTTCAAGAGTGGATTTGTTCGATATGTTCAAGTCTTTAGCAATGGTTGTTGTATTTTCAACTTCTCGCTTTGGAATTGGAGATTTAGAATGGGAGGGAGAAGTTGGAGAAGATAATGAGGGAGATTTACTCTCGGAATGGACTATGGATTTGGATTTTCTCACCATTCATAGTTCAAGCCCTCCTTCTAGCACCAAAAATGTTGATGCCTCTAAAATTGCTACATCAGTGGGGAAAACCACCTGGTCCAGACCGTAGTGCAACTCCTTTTCCGTTTGGTGTGGTGGCTTCGACTGGATGTAATGGGACTAGTTCCCAGTGATATATGAGTTGATGGGTGATTGGTTTGTAATGTATAATGGAAGTGATAAGTGTTCTATTCTACAATGCAAAAATATACAAAGATAACTAATCTATTCTGGGTATTCTTTTAACAACACAATTTTTGATTGTTTTTATTAAACAAATAACCATAACGATGAATTATTCATAAAATAGAAATATGCATTCATATGATAATTACTTTGTTTAAGTAGTTAAACAAAGTAATAATAATAACATTATCGCATTGATCATAATATATCACTGACATATATATATTCAAATGATAACAATTCTAAAACATTCAGAAATGACAAGCTAAAGAATTGCTGGGGAAACATATATATATATATATATATATATATATATATATATATATATATATATATGCAATGTTGAAAAATGTTTATTCACATAGAGAAACAAGACAAGCACAAAGATAAAAGTACCATATGCATTTGAATCCTCCCGATGTAAACAACATTCAGATTATGCCTTCCTATCTGGGAAAACCTTCAAAAGATGCAGTAGTGCAAATCTTACAAAAGCCTCTTTAATAAAAATGGAGAACTTTGGTCCAGTTTTTGATAAAAAATATTGGAAGTACAGTAGTGCAACTCCCAAGTCAAGTCTTAATACAAATTGAGGACCCCTTCTAAATACATGAAAGGGTCTTTAAATACTAAAAATAACAACAAACTATCAATAAAAATCGCTATGCGCTGGTTTAAATATAAACATATAAATCTGGGATTTATCCTGAAAATAGCAGTGCTTTGGCGGTTGAAATGAATTCATTGTATCAGCTTCTTTTCCTGAGTTTGCAGCTGACAGATTGCGAGCATAGGCTGGATTTCTAGAGGTTGACTCATCCGGGAGTGTAGCTGAGCTGTATAGGTGGCATCGGAGAGTTCGGAGATCATGCAGTTGATCGCATCTGAAAGACACTTCATGGTCATTTTCTAGTTGTGTGGCTTGGCAAGGAAAAACTAGAACGTTTCCCATGTCAAGCTCTGGATTCCTCCAATAAGCTTTTCCCTGTGTGCCAGCTCCTGTTCCCATTGTTGTTCCAATGATTTTTCTTTTGGGAGTCTTCCTGGAGAGCAATCAGTGATCAAATTGGACATATGAAAACTGTTATTTATCAATTCGATCAGACTATTCATTACTGCTCTGCATCTGGATGTTGCTCTTTTAGCTTTTATTAACTGAGACTCCCATTCAAAAAACATGATTTCTTTATGTGATTCCTGTATTCTGGGCAGATTGGCAGCTATTCCTTCTTTGGAATCTTGCCAGGACAGAAAATTATTTAACTTTTCATCTGTCTTATCTAATTCAAGTCTGGCGTCTACTGCCTTTTCAATCATTGATGTAGAGATATTGCATAAGGAGTTGGCTAATGATATATTGTGGCAAAGAATATCCAATTTTCAGGAAAATGCTTTGGTTCTTTCCAAAGCTTCTGTTCTGAATTCGCTCACCTGTGGATAACCTTTATACTTTTCTATCTGTTCTTTCATTTTTGTGATTTGTTCCTCCTTTGCCTTCTTTTCTTGCTCTCTTAATATTTGAAGCTTGCTCAACTCTTGAGACAACTCCTTTTGTTTATGAAGAGTCTGCTCATCGATCCTTTACTTTTCCAGTTTCAATTGCTCTTTTATTTGTTCATTTAGTTGCCTCTGTTCTATTAACTGTTGTTCAAGCTGATTTATCTTCTGTTGTTGCTTTGCCGATTGTACCCCAAGTTGGGTAGTCATCTGATCCTTTTCCCTCATCAGATGGCTAACTTTTGTGGTTTTATCCATTTTCGCCGCTATGTAGGCTCCTGTGAACTGAGATAGCTTTGTCAAATCCTCGGAGGGATCGACTTCTGATCTCCATACCACATTCATCATCTCTACTTGAGGAGTTAAAATAGGACTTTGATCAATTTTCCTCCTCTTCCTCTGTCTTTTAACTACAACCCTATGCTTCGGACTGTAGAAGACATCAAGTGGTGGTATTTCTTCAGTTTGCAGTATAATCTCCTCAGTGGGATTCTCGGGAATAATCTCTATGTCCTGCTGAATTCTAGGTAGGCCGCTTGTTCCTTCAATCAGAACTGTGATAAATTCTAGCTTCTATACTGTAGGCATTTTTGGCGTAGTGAGCTCTTGGGATTTATTTGGGTTATTAATGATTGAGTCGAACTACTCCCATTCCTTGATTAACTTAGGATCAATATGAATATTCGTATCAAGGGGCTCACTAGTTCCTTCCTGTGTCTGCTCCCTTTCTGGGGTCCTTTCTTTCTCAGGAGTCTTTTCATTAATTTTCTCTTCAACCTGGCCTTGCGGTTGAACCACAGAGGTAGTATTTAACAAGTCCAAAGGTAGCGTTTCCAATCTCTGTGTTCTAAACTTGTAAAATTCCTCTAGTCCCTTTGTACTAATTTGATTTTAGCCAATTGTTTCACTTGATAAAATACCTCAGATGAAGCAAATAAATCATCATAAATATCCTTCTCATGATCAAACTTGGTGATTTTGGCTTGAGAAGTGACATTGTAGGCAACCGATTTGGGGTCGTACTGCCTTTTTGGGATGATTGCTAACTTTAGCATTTTTATTTTCTCAGCTTCCTTCTCTACATGTTTGAAATCATGCAGAATGAAAACACCACATCGTAGGGGAAATGAAGGCCACATGTGCTTTTTATATTCCTTTAAGTTCCTTGATGTCCCTTCTACTGTTATCTGGTATGCCAATTCTCTGGCAAGTAGCTTATCCGGGATGTATAAAGGGAGAACATGAGGGTTAGCAGTGCTGCCAAAAAGCCTAATGTAGGTGAATGTTTCTTCACCAAACCAACTACCAATTGTAGTTAGGTCTACAGAGGATTCCTTGGACAATCTAGGAGATCGTTTATTGAATATGGCATAATACACAGGGATGATGAAACCTTGGCAGATTCTATACAAATGATTTTTGTAATGGGCTTTCCACAATTTCTTATGATAAATGTGAATGGGGTTCGGGTCCTGCAGGGTTCATTTCCATCCTAGAATGGGATATTCAGAATTGAAACAGATAGTGTCCATAATATAAGCACTCATGTAAAACGAGGGTATCACCTAGGTAGTCACAAACCTGTTTTTCCTATCGTAAAGTATCTGGTTGGCCATTTTGTCAGACAAAATGGTTGCCCAATCCATGATATAGCCATTAATTGCAGCTTCCATTAATGGTACCATCTCTATAGAAAATTTAGCAAAATCATGGATTCCAAAGATTCTGCACATCATTCCACCAGCATAAGAATAAGGAGAGGAAAACGAATCTATGGAGTACATACCCAATGGTTCATGTTTGTGTTTGGTTGGAAAATGCCTCCATTGTTTGATAGGATCCGATTTGATGGTGTTTTCTTTGGCGAAAGCCTCCAAGAATGCTTTGTTATATCTCTTCTCTGGTTCAGGAAAACGGTACATTGCTTTGATATCTTATGTTCTGAACGACCCAAAAACTCTTCCATCAGTTGTAAATAAAGTTCTGTCTATGATATTGATGCTCTCAATAACCCACCTGACCATGTCATTATAGGGTGAAACTTTGGTGCGAGATACTATTCTATGAAGATAGGAGTAGGCCAAATCTTTAAGAGTATTCTCTGACTTATCCGTGCCATCTACTATTTCTTCCTCCTCAATTTCTTTAGGATCCTCAGCTTTCAGCAAATTGTAGATACTCTCCCATGAAGCTTGGCCTAGACCGAGGCAGGTAGTATCCGATATTAGGATTTTCTTCACTGGTTCTTCTTTAGCTACGACAGGGGCCTTTGCTTTCTTTGTCATTTTAGCTAGATTCATCCATTCAGACTTGTTTTGCAGAGGAAACAAAAGAACGTAACAGAGAAACAAACCCGTTCAAAGCCAATGCATAATACAAAGCTTAATGGTAATTCAAGCGTGATAAGTAATGCGAAATCAAATATTACCATGGATGAAATCCTCAAAGGATTCAACCTTAACTATTGTACTAATGACTGTCGTAACTACCAATCGTGATAATTAAATGTAATCATGATATGTTGCGTCGTACATTTTATTGACAATCTCTTGAAGCAGATTTATTGGCTTTGCCGATCAGCGATTAGCGAAAATCGTGTATCGCAGATCAGGAGGTTCAAAGGTATAGTTTAAGCTGTTACCACAGGTTACTCCGATTGTGATAAGGTGTGAGGAGGCAGGATAATTAACAAATCATATGTTTTTCATTTATTATTGATTTAAAGTTTAAACCCGCCAATATACGTTAAACAACCTTTTATCGAAAAGCGCACTTTCCTTTATGAGATCGCATTGATGAATTCCAAAGGGCTTCGTTATGTGTCTCATGGTATCTACGATGGCCGATTGCGATTGTATTATCGCATTGGAGGTTTGGCATAAACCTTTGGGATGCTTTGTTGTTGAACTTGCGATTTGCGATCTTTGATAGCATTATCACATCGAAAATTTGCTAATGAGAACTTATCCTTTTTAATAAAGGATGTGACATATTATTTTACATTTGTTTTACAAAAAGGTGTTGGGCAATATCTATATCGGATCGAACCTTTTCATAAGGACTTGCATGTGTAATGTGATTAAAACCAAGCTTGCGATTTAACATTGAATTATTGATTTTAACTAAAAAGGGGCCCCATTTCATGTTAAAGTTTTGGATAAAAGTTTTGAAATGGGGAGGGTTGTTGTATAGCACAACAGGATGACACTCCTATTAATTCTCCCATTATTTATAACCACTTGTAATTTGTTTTTAGGTAAGCTAGGAAAATTTATACTAGGGCAATATAAAAAAATAACATCCAATAATTGTTTTGTTGTTGTTGTTGGTATGCCACTAGGGATACCCAACCATTAGAACAACATTAATTTTTTTGTCAAATAATGAAATAGACTATCTATGGCATGTTATATTACATAACAAAATTGGGCATCTTTCCCCGCCCACCTATGTGTGATAAACAAAGGATAAACAAGCAGTAACTGTAAACTCACAATAACTTAGTGAAAATATAAACTAGAAGATATAAATAAAACCTATAACACCATGGATAATTGGTTGGAGAGTCCACATAAATAGTTTTAAGTTGGCCAACTTCAACCTTGGAGTCAACAAACTCACTATTGGCTAGTTAATCTACTAGTATATTGATTTTTTGGTCTATCTTCCCAACTTGCCTTTGAATCTTGTCAAAATGGAATTGAGACTCATATTATGCCTCTAAAATTTCTTGTAATACTTTACCCATGACAATTTAAATCTATTGATAAACTTCAATAACTATCAAATATTGGGTTTTCCAGAATTCAGTGCAGCTAGTGTTAGGCATCTGATTCCCCACTTGTTCCAGCATGTCAAAGTTTGAAATGTATCTTCTTTTTAACTTGACATATTCCTTTGCTGCTGAAATTTCCCTCTGCACATCTGGGGGTGTACAACTAAAGAAATCACTAGTTTCTCAACAACAATTTTCCAAGTGCGAGAAATAGAGGGTACCTCAACACTTTGTCTACTTCTACGACCACCACCCCCATGATTGGTTACACTCCTTCTGCTTCTTCGTACCATTGACATTTTACTTGAGATATTTTCAAATGAAACACATGGAGGGAACTAGCTAAGAAAATGACAAGTTGTAGCTATGGATATCTTGCAGACATAATGATGCAGGAGCATTCTTCAAAGTCTATAAGACCCATGAGTCTTATTTCAAATTTACAAAAGGGAGTGGGTTCCCTTAATCATTTTATTTATTTTCCTAAGTTTAGTTGAGTTGAGGGGATTTTTAATTGTAAACTTGATTAATGAAGAATATATTATGAATGTAGAGATTTGAGAGGAAGTTGAGTAATCTTAGGAAGAGTGAGGATTTGAGGGATTCAAAAGCTTCATTTAGGATTTGTTTGAGGTAAAGGTGGAGCTAAAGAGATACTGTAGGAGGAAGTGAGAGATTGTTGGATCTAAACTAAATTGGTTCATGAATCCATTCTTGTATAAATTGTAATATCTTAGATAATTCAAGAGGTTAGACAGGTTAGCCAGAGGCTAGCTAGAGTGAGAGAGTTAGAAGATATTAAGAGTAGAAGTGAGAATTTAGGAGGAGTGATAGATGGATTTTATGGAGAAGGACTGAATCAGTCAAATGTGACTGGTTCCCTTGTAAATATTTTAATATCAAATCAGTGTGGATTTGTGGATACCATGTGTGGGAATTTGTATTTGTATGTGCTTTAATAGCCCTATAATGCATTTGATTGTGAACCTATGAAATACTGTGGAATTCTGCACGAATAACATGAATGACTGATGGAAATTCTTTCACGGGATTAGTATTTAAATTGCTTAATTAAAACCTATGTGTAAGCATGAAGAATCATGATTCCTTTTTGAATGGACAGAGAGTCGTAATGGGTCGTTGAATCCGATTGAAGGATCGAAATAAAGTCCTAGAGTAACATTGATTAAAGAAATATATGGATTAAGCTCAGGAGGGAGTCACGCAGCGGAACGACAGAAGGACCAAAACCATTGAAGAATGCTGTAAAAACACAAGTAAAGAGAAGGATGAGTAATGAAGTGTTGTTACATAGGATTCGTTGGATCTTTAGGATCAACGGGAAGGATTAAGTCATGGCAAGTGGAGCAATTAATATCACATTGGAGGAAAGCTTAAGGAGTGAATGAACTGGCCTCATGCCTTGAGTGATTGTGATATGTGATTGAAGCATGGACCATCGGATCAGAAATAAGATCAACGGTGGAGGAGCCTTCTTAAATATCATATAGCAATGTTATATTGATATGTGAACTAACCTCGGTGACAAGCGATCGCCGATGCGATCATCAGAGTGATCACATCACAAACATACAGTGGTATTGATCGGGGCAAAGAATATTGAGGCATGCAATAAGAAGCGGACCCGATAGTTCATGTTTAATGTGACCCGTGGAGATAGCGATTGCGATTGCGATAAAGCATGCATCGAAGAATGTGCAGAGACGTGGAAAAGCGCGGAAAAGGTAAGATTTCCTATGTTGTGGAGTATTTCTATTATAAAAGAATTATAATAGAATATAGCGCGGATATGAGGATTTCATGTGCAAGTCCAAAGGAATGAGTGGGATTTAGTTTAATGTGTGGTTATATATATATTTGGGTTAATAAAAGGTTAACGGAGGTTTAAGAGGGGTGATTAAGTCCCGATAAAAGGAGAATGAGTTCTGATATAAAGGAAAGGGTGGTTTAATGGTTAGACTTTGTTAGTCTA
This sequence comes from Pinus tabuliformis, assembly GCA_031772625.1. Lineage (NCBI taxonomy): Eukaryota > Viridiplantae > Streptophyta > Pinopsida > Pinales > Pinaceae > Pinus > Pinus tabuliformis. The sequence goes on along the minus strand of CM062808.1, from coordinate 885,998,860 downwards.
TAAATCATTCCGCATAGAGAATTGTTAATGGGCCTTAAACCTTAAGAATTGAAGATTTGACTCCTTAGAGAGTTAAAAAAAACTGGGACAGACAGGATTTATGCATAGTATATGCACACTGTGGGTATACGTATGATTTCCTGCGTCATTTGGTATCAGAGCAAGATTAATGCTCTGTAGAGATTGGTTGAGGGATTGAATTTTATTCCTAGCATATATATAATTTGCATTGTAATGGATCTAATACAGAGGGAGAATAGAGCACAAGGGTTCATGCATAGAAGAACTCTAAAATGTTACAGGCAATGAAGACTTCAGTCGATTCATTCAAGATAGAATGTGGAAAAGGGTTGAGGAAGATAGGATCAGAAAGGATCTTGTAAGTTTTAAAGCTTTAATGGTATGTGTAGGTGAATGCAAGTAGTAGGTAATGAAATTCCAGCAAGTAGTTGTGACAAAGGAGCAAGTGAAGAAATTGCAGCAAAGATATTGTAAGGAAAGAAAGTGAATATGGATGTACTCAGCAAGAACAAAAATTCAGTTGAAAGAAGAATTGAAGTGTAGACAGCGAAAAGTAAAGCAGCATGTGTATTGCCCAGCCAGTGAAGGATGAAAGAGATAGATCAACAGGTATGAGTTGTATTTTGATGTTGGTTCATTTGAATTGTTTTTATAAGGGAAGAGAGTGATAGCAGCAACACACAGTAGCAGACTGTGTAAAGAAAGAGAGGAGTTGTGTTAGTGGCAGTGAACCTAAATATTCCAGCTGAAAGTTGGATAGGGAGGATAGTTAAAGTGTTCTCAAGAGAAGGTGAGTTGAGGATACAAGCCTAAAGAGAGAAGAAGAGAATGCTCAAGAGGTTCTAGAGATAGAGAACTAGTGCTTGCCAAAAGACCAAGTCCAGAGGAGGGATTGGTGAGGTAAGTGACAACAGGGAGGACTTGTTGTCGCAAAGGCTTAGTGCAACTCATAGTGAGTGAGAAGCTCATAGAGATAATGAGGAAATGACTACTGATAGTCATAGTAGGGGTTCAGAGAGAAGCCACAACAGAAGAAAGGAAGATGCCAAGGAAAAAGGCAAAGGAGAGAAGATGAGTCAAGAGATATTTGACAGAGAAATTACAGAACTGAAGGCAATTATGGATGCCATAATAGTGCTGCTAGAAAAATGTGAAGAGGACCAAAGGTATGGTTGGACTATGAAAAGAAAGAAGATAAAGTGGAAGTTGTTGCAGAAACAGATAAAGAGGAGAAAGTATATCAAATTAAGAGAAGAACTCAGAGCAGCTGAGTTAGAGATGGAAGATAGCTATTGTAGACACAAGCAAGAGGTTTACCTTGTTGAGGAAGGAATCATTGATGATTTCTTGAATTGTTGGACAAGTTCGAACTAGCAGAGAGATGTGATGATTGAAACATCAAAGAAAAAGGAGCCTAGTATTTGTGAAACTAATGATTTGTGCATGTATGCAGGTGATGAACAACCTTTAGAAGATATGTTTATGCAAGTTGCTGAAGAAATGAAACTGTTAGAAGAGATGGATGTGATAGAACAATTCTTGATTAAACATGTGTTCAAGGACACTGGAGATGGACAAATGTTGAAGACTACTAAGGAGGATGAAGATGATGAATCTAGTAAGACTTGGCAAAAATATGGCAGACAGTCTGAAAACAAAAGGAAATTGCAGATTGCAAAAGGAGAAGTAGAAAAGAGGTATGAAGATGACCTTATGAAAAGAGCAAACAAGAGTGTAGATGCAGTACAAACACTTGAGGTAATGGAATTATCTCTTCAATTTTTATTCAAAAATTATGAACCTGTATTAATAGTTAATGGACAAGAAATTATATTGGAAAGACATAATGGATCATTAATGGAAAGGACTCTTACTAAAGAGTGTATTATGGAAGATGATAGAAACAAGGCTTATAAAGAGAATTCAACCCAAGGAGGTACAATTAATCCATTCAAGGTTATGAAGAAGAAAGGAAAAGAGGACAAACAGGAACTCAAAGAGAGGTTGGTAGACACTGATGCACAACTGGAAATTGAAGACAGTGTTATTTGTACAAATTGCAAAAAGAGTAAAGGTGAATGTAAACAACAAACTAAAAATAGACAGGCAATCTCAGAGGATGAAGGTAAGAATGCTTTTGTGAACTATGCATATGCAGTGAGCAACCAAGGGGAGCAATGGAAGGTGATATTCATGGTGTTGACAGTAATTTTCATTGTTGTAAAAGGGACTCTACAGTGGAATGGAAAACCTATGGTATATGGTGATTTTGTTTCTTGTATTGAAACAAATAGAACTTTAGGTTCTAAACTCAAAGATTGGCATATTTTGATTGAAACAAAGGAAGAATGGAAAAGACAACTTAGTGGCTTACAGATTTGTAAGGAAGGAACAGGAAGAATGAAAAGGAGTGTGAAAGGAAGGAAGGCCAAAGAGAAGAGCAGAGAACAGAATTCAGAACTTAGACAACATTCAGAACAAAGTGAAGCCAAAGAAGACTTTTCCAAGACAAGATGACATGACAAGTTTGATATGTCATATATACATCAAGAGGATGACAAATCAGAAAAATTATGGAGCAGAGTTAATGAGGAAAGAGATGGAAAATGTAATATATTTTCTGATTTTGAGTTATTAATTGTTGAATGTGGTTTTCAGGATGAAGGAAAACCTACTCTTGGAGATATGTTTGCACAAGTAAACATGAAGGAATGTGTAAATTCCGGAATTACAGAAAGTCAGTTTTCCTTATGGAAACAAGAAGATGAGAGTAAGCAACGAGTTGACTCAGAAGCTTGGAATAGAGGAAGGAGAGTTGGCATAGCTCTTAAACAAGTTATTGCAGAAGAGGAAGAAAATTGCAGGGGAAGTGAAAGTACAGTCCACAGATAGATTTTGTTCTTAATACAAAGGAGGCTTAAATGTCAAGAGTTTATCTTGAGGTTGCAATTGGAAAATTGGGTGAACAGTTCAGTTAAATTTGATAGGAAAATGGAGGGAGTTGAACAAAGTTCAATAACTAAAATATTTGCAGCTGGGGAACAATGTGTAGTTGGAAGGTTATATGTTCTTGTATTAAACAAGAACCAATCTTCTTTCAAGATTGGAAGGACTCTACTTAAGCTATTGGATAGGTGGATGATGAAAACTACAAAGGTGATGAACATGAGGAATTATCAAAGTCAACAAGTCAAGGGAAGATGGAAGGATATACAGGACAACATAAAGAAATTGGTTTATAGACAGAAGGAGATGCTGGTGATTGAGTCAGAAATCAAAAGAAATAGTCAGGTACAGGACAAGAGAAAATACATAAAGATGGAGATCAATTCTATTGAGATGATGACAAGACAACAACAGATAGAGAAGCAGAGATTTATGTTGTTTGAGGAGATGTTTATGCAGGGTATCAACACCAAAACATTATGCAAAGGAGATGCTTATGAATGCAGAGCAAAAGGACATCCACAACATGGAGTTTGGCACCCAAGAGAAACAAAGGAGGCAGTAAATGCACCTGCAGTTGAAAGAGATCAGGCAGCCAGTTGGAAGATGAAATCTGATGAAGTTTACAACAGAGGAAGTGGAAAGACTCATGAACAGGAGTCCATGAATTATTTCAACCTGGGGAGTCTGATGCAGGAGCATTCTTCAAAGTCTATAAGACCCATGAGTCTTATTTCACATTTACAAAAGGGAGTGGGTTCCCTTAATCATTTTATTTATTTTCCTAAGTTTAGTTGAGTTGAGGGGATTTTTAATTGTAAACTTGATTAATGAAGAATATATTGTGAATGTAGAGATTTGAGAGGAAGTTGAGTAATCTTAGGAAGAGTGAGGATTTGAGGGATTCAAAAGCTTCATTTAGGATTTGTTTGAGGTAAAGGTGGAGCTGAAGAGATACTTTAGGAGGAAGTGAGAGATTGTTGGATCTGAACTAAATTGGTTCATGAATCCATTCTTGTATAAATTGTAATATCTTAGATAATTCAAGAGGTTAGACAGGTTAGATAGGTTAGCCAGAGGCTAGCTAGAGTGAGAGAGTTAGAAGATATTAAGAGTAGAAGTGAGAATTTAGGAGGAGTGATAGATGGATTTTATGGAGAAGGACTGAATCAGTCGAATGTGACTGGTTCCCTTGTAAATATTTTAATATCAAATCAGTGTGGATTTGTGGATACCATGTGTGGGAATTTGTATTTGTATGTGCTTTAATAGCCCTATAATGCATTTGATTGTGAACCTGTGAAATACTATGGAATTATGCACGAATAACATGAATGACTGATGGAAATTCTTTCACGAGATTAGTATTTAAATTGCTTAATTAAAGCCTGTGTGTAAGCATGAAGAATCAGGATTCCTTTTTGAATGGATAGAGAGTCGTAATGGGTCGTTGAATCCAATTGAAGGATCAAAATAAAGTCCTGGAGTAACATTGATTAAAGAAATATATGGATTAAGCTTAGGAGGGAGTCGCACAGTGGAATGACAGAAGGACCAAAACCATTGAAGAATGCCGTAAAAACACAAGTAAAGAGAAGGATGAGTAATGAAGTGTTGTTGCACAGGATCTGTTGGATCTTTAGGATCAACAAGCAGGATTAAGTCGCAGCAAGCGGAGCAGTTAATATCGCATCGCAGGAAATCTTCAGGAGTGAATTAATCGGCCTCATGCCTTGAGCGATTGCGATATGTGATTGAAGCATGGACCATCAGATCAGAAATAATATCAACGGTGGAGGAGCCTTCTTAAATATCACATCACAATGTTATATTGATATGTGAACTAACCTCGGCTAGAAGTGATTGCCGATGCGATCATCGGAGTGATCGCATCGCAAACATATAGCGGTATTGATCGGGGCAAAGAGTATTGAGGCATGCGATAAGAAGCGGACCTAATCAGTTATATGGGTGTGGTTAATGGTATTTGAAATCCAATAATGCATTATCACATATCAAATGTGATAGTTCATGTGTAATGTGACCCGTGGAGATAGCGATTGTGATTGCGATAAAGCATGCATCGAAGAATGTGCAGAGACATGGAAAAGCACAGAAAAGGTAAGATTTCCTATGTTGTGGAGTATTTATATTGTAAAAGAATTATAATAGAATATAGCGCAGATATGAGGATTTCATGTGCAAGTCCAAAGGAATAAGTGGGATTTAGTTTAATGTGCGGTTATATACATTTGGGTTAATAAAAGGTTAACGAAGGTTTAAGAGGGGTGATTAAGTCCCGATAAAAGTAGAATGAGTTCCGATATAAAGGAAAGGGTGGTTTAATGATTAGACTTTGTTAGTCTATAAATCATTCCACATAGAGAGTTGTTAATGGGCCTTAAACCTTAAGAATTGAAGATTTGACTCCTTAGAGAGTTAAAAAAACCTAAGACAGACATGATTTATGCATAGTATATGCACACTGTGGGTATACGTATGATTTCCTGCGTCACATAAAGGGAACTTAGAGAGTCCTCCTCATCCACTCTCTTGAAGGTCTGAAGTATAACAATGTTATCATAATACAAATCCACTATCTTGAAGATCTACTAGTAATAAATAATTGATAATAGTGATAGTCAAAATTCCTCCCCGCTACCAATAATCAGGCCTAGGAATACAACCAATGGATTGGTGTAGTAGCAATAGAGAAAGTTTTAGAAAATCAATAGTGGCAACTATTGATCTTATTTTCCTTAACCTTAATATTTGCTTGTGAACTTATTAACTTTCTTGTGTTCTTTTAGTTAGATATTTCATCAAGAAAATATCAAGAACATAAACTGCAACAATAGATGACACAAATATTAGGCTCTAAGCTAGATAAAAACCCCTCAAAGGGGAAAACCCAAAAATGATTCTCTTCTTAGAATTTGCTTCAAGTGCGATACAAAGACCCAAACCCTAGACTAGTCCTTCTCCTAGTACCAAGGTAACCCTTCCTCAAGTTCTTCCTTGATTTTGCACCTAACTACTACACACTGCAACTTCGACCTGCCAGCTTTGATATTGCTATTCAACCTACAACTTTGACCTTGCATTTCCGATCTTGTAGCTTCCAAGGAAACCCTATATCAACCTCCCCTTGAGACCTTCTTGGAGAAAGACAACTCCTCCTAAGGTCAACGATCTCTAGACAAAGTATCCTTCCCTCCAGCTATAATATGTTTCACTTCGTCTTATTACAATTCACTCTTGCAATTTTGACCTCCTTTTGTAGCACCAGAAACCCTAGAACTTCACACGTGAGAGAGAGAGAGAGAGCCCAAAAATAATAAAATTTTGTCCTTTCTTCTCTTCCTTAGCTTTCACTCTCCTTCCTTCTCTTCCCAACTATAGATCAAACTTGTTCTTGTGATATCGAATTTGTGGAGTAAGTGTGTCTCAAATGAGGTTGAACTACTCCTTTATGTAACCTTCTCAAAGTGTTGAATTCCCTCCTTTAGGCCGACTTGATGTTTCTAGGGTCAACTTGTACTTTGGAGTTTCCAGGACTTTCTAGAATAAAAAATAATTATTTTTACAAATATATGCTTTCCTGGAAGGGTCTTATAAACATGATGTCAACTCCTTTGACTCAAGACAATAAATCCTAAGACCTAAAAAACCCTAGAAGCTTGAAGAACATGCTTTTACCTAGAAGACCATAAATAATGAGCATGAAAATCATGCTTTAATAATAATAACTTTTCTTTTCTTGTTTATTACATAGGATACATATTGAAATGAGTTCAACAATTATGAAGACTAAAACTAGTTACACTTGCCAACACTCCCTCTTAACTAGGGAGGTATTCATAATTGTACAACCAATACAACATCATATCTCAAAAATAACAGTTCTCCAGAAGAGTTGGATTGATAAGCCATAATATAATCATCATCATCATGATGAACATTATCCTTGACGTGTAATTGGACAAGTTATACTTTAATCAAGATCATTATATTGGGAGGCTTTGCGTGTGATACCATACTACCTCTACAAGGTACATGCCCTATTTAGATGTCTACAAGGTATGTCCCTTTAGGACTGTTCTTATCTTGGATCTCTAATCACGAGTCCTCAAAAAATATTAGTCCTCTTCGACCACTCTTCTCTTTGATACCTATGACATTCTCAAATAGTGTTTGTCCCTTTCCTTTCTTGGATGCTATATCCTCAAGTAATCCACATATTCTTATCCAATCCTTCGCCATTCTCTCTTCATCACCTAAAGAGGAGAATGCACATGTGATGTTCAACATCACTTCATCTCAACCAGAGGGAACATCCCTATTCTCCTTTAATATTGAGAATAAAACCTTGCTCCTATACAAGGAGACTACTCCTTAAAAATTAAAGGAGATCTAGACTTCCTTTCTATTTCAGAAGTCATTATCACAAGCCTTAGAACTTGTCTTCATAAGAGTATCAACCACCATCTCTTCATATCTATCTTTCTCCCTCCTTTTTCTACATCATCAAGATTTATTTCTTTTAAGGTATCATGGAGCCACCTTCTCTCTTCGATCTCGTGACAGGTTCCAGGCCAATCTTCTTGCTTATCACTTTCTTATTTAATATGAGGCATTACATTGAGACTTCCCAAACTTGAAGCTGATCATAACTTCTTCTTGAAAGTGATATTCCTTTGACCTTCAGGTTATCTTCTCACACTACTACCTTTTAATCCCAATATATCCATATCTTGACTTCACATTTTACATGTACCTGATATCAAGATTCCCTCAATATCCTTCATCCATGCAATTGAACTTGCCTCAACTACCATCATATATTCCTGCAACATCTTCGAGGAAGAAAAATAATATGTTAACCAAATAACCAACAATAATGAAAAGCAGACTTACCTCACAATGACAACCTTCTCGTTCCGTAAAGATCCTTATCAACCATCTCTACTAGAAGCTTCATGCATTAGAGTTCCCAAGGGTTGAACTTAATTACCAAGTTACAACTTTTGTTATGGAGAATATACTGGATGTTAATCATTTATATATATTCCAAAGAAAGTCTTAAATTCTTTATACATCCTTAAGTAAGTCAAAACTTATTTTTTTCATGTATCATATATTCATACACCTAAGCATATTTTATGACCAAATTTATTTTCACAAGATTCTACACACATGAATCTTCTCCAAAATTTTATATTCAACATCCATTCCTATGATTTCATTAGATCAACTAGCTATTTATATATCTCACAAGGATCTTGCATCTTGAGCCATTGTGTTCTTTCATCCCTTTACTAGTGTTGATTCCACATTACATGGAATGTCCACCAACCTTGTAATGATGCTTTTCCCAAAGACCTTCCAAAATGATGGTCTTTCTTGAATAATGATGATTCAACTAAGTACGATGACAACTTCTAACATAATGTTAGGCAATACATGGATGAAAATTGTGTAAAAATGGTTTATCTATCCATCTATCTATATTATCTCTACAAAGCAACTTAACCATGCAAATTCTAGACATGCTACTATCATATGCTTCTTTCTATGTTGCCATGCAAAACATACTATCCTAAAAGAAATAATAGTCTTCATAAAGAAATTGACAATCAATGAACTTTCTTTAATAGTAAAGATATTTCACTTCTTCCTTCTTTTCCTTCTTCTCAGATTCTCTCACTACCTCGACTACATGGGATTCACTCCTTTCCTTTCTCTTGTTGTTTTTCTTGTTTGTATAGTCCCTCTTAAAATATCCAAATTCATTGCATCCAAAACATTGCCCTTTGGACATGTATTTCTTCTTGGACTTACCTAAATTTCCCTTATTCATCTTCTTGACTTGGGCTAGAAAGGCTTGAGATTGCTCATCTGATACAATATCATCCTTGACCTTGATCCATGATTCTTCCAATATGCACTGCATCCACAACTCATCAAAGTGAGTTGAATCCTTCTTGGAGTAGATTCTTGTTGCAAAGATGCTTCATTATGGTGGCAATGCATTTAGTACACAAATGGTTACTTCAAAATAAGTAATTGGTTACCCAAGTCCCTGTAGATGGTCTCTTAGTTGAGATATTCTTGCGAGAAAGGTTGCCACATCCTCATCCTTTGATTTCTTAATTCTATACATCTTGTTCCTCAACAACATATTTTTTCCTGTTGTACTTACCAAGTACAAATTCACTAGCTTGTTATACATGGCCTTGGAAGTCTTCAAATTTCCAACAAATGGAACAAGAGAATCCTTAATTGTTTAAACTATGATCCTTTGAGCCCTTACTTCCCGTTTCTTGTAATTTTCTAGTTCTCTTGTCTTATCTTTCTCAGGTTCAATAATTTCCCCAGTAACATATTCCATTACTTCTTATTCTGTGAGTATCAAGTCAATTCTTTTCTTCCATGCTAGATAGTTTGATGCCCCAATGAGTTTATTTCTCTCCTTGTAGAAAGAACCCATATGACTTGAAGATTCATGCATGATGTAATAATATGTGACTCATATGAGATAAGGTCTCTCCTTGATGATGTATCCAACCTTCTTTGATGCTTTCAAGATTCTTGAAGAGTCTTCAATAATGTCTCTTGGGATTCTTCCAACAATAGCTTCCAAGATCCTTGATGCCTTCCAAATAGATATTCTTCCAGAGAGAGAGATATCAACAATTTTCTTAAAGTATTTCTTTTATATTTTTCCTTAGATGCAAGCTTAATGTAGACTTGATCTCCTTCAATGTAGAAACCCTACTTCTAGGTATTCTACCAATGAGTATTAATTTGCAGCCTATTCTTTAGAGTTCTCCTTTTCCCTTCCCCTTGACACACAATTCATTCTAGTGTCCTTTCAACTACCTTCCTTGTTTAACTTAGCTTTGATACCATGTTGGAAAATCAATAGTGGAAACTATTAATCTTATTTCCTTAACCTTAATATTTTATTGTGAAATTATTAGCTTTCTTGTGTTCTTTTAGTTAGATATTTCATCAAACAAATATCAAGAACATAAACTACAACAATAGAGGACACATATATTAGGCTCCCAGCCAGGGAAAAGCTCCTCCAAGGGGAAAACCCATAAAATATTCTCTTCTTAGAATCTGCTTCAAATGAGATACAATAAAATCTGCTCCAAACCCCAGACCAATCCTTCTCCTAGTACCAAGTTATCCCTTCCTCAAGTTATTCCTTATTTCTATACAAAATTTCTACACATTTCAACTTTGACTTTCTAGATTTGATACTCCTACTTAGCCTACAACTTTGAACCTGCAATTTCAGTCTTGTAGCTTTCAAGGAAACCCTAGATCAACCTCCTCTTGAGACCTTTTTGGAGCAAGACAAATCCTCCTAAGGTCAATGAGGTCTAGATAGAGTATCATTCCGTTGAGCTACAAGATACTGCATTTCGTCTTACTGCATTTCAATCTTTTAATTTCGGCCTCCTTCTGTAGCACCAGAAACCCTAGACATTTGTACGTGTGAGAAAGATAAAGCCAAAAAACAAGAAAATTTCGTCCTTTCTTCTCTTCCTTGGGTTTCACTCTGCTTCCTTCTCTTCCCAATTGTAAATCAAACTTGTTCTTGTGATATCAAACTTGTGGAGTGAGTGTGTCTCAAATGGGGTCAAACTTCTCCTTTATATAGGCTTCTCAAGGGGTCGAATTCCCACTCTTAGGCCAAATTGATGCTTCCGGGGCCAATTTGTACTTTCGAGTTTATAGGAATCTCTAGACTCTTTTTTTTACAAATATTTTTTTTCTCGGAAGGGTCTTATAAACATGATGTTGACTCCTTTGACTCAAGACAATAGATCATAAGACCTAACAAACCCTAAAAGCATTAAGAACATGCTTTTACCTAGAAGATCATCAATAATGATTAGCATGAAACCCATGCTTTAATAATAATAACTTTTATTTTCCTTTCTTGTTTGTTACATAAGATACATATTGAAATGAGTACAACAATTATAAAGACCGAAACTAGTGACATTTCTCAACAGAAATATGGCCCCAGGTAGAATTTAGTGGTAGCTCTAGGGGAAGCATAGGTCACCCTCTTGTGGATATGATAGAAAGGCCTGAATTTAATGATGCAATGATCAAGCCACCAACCTTAACAAGCTTTAAATAACCAATGAAAAATGAGGCCAAAAATGCTCCATAGAGCCCACAATATCATACGAAGGATGTTTATGGACAACAATATAAAGCTAAACTAACTATAGTTTAATTGAATATTCAACCACAACAAAGTGAGTATCCCCAACCAAAAAACAAGATACCACCTCAACCTCTAGAGTGGATACAGATAGAAATACAAGTGGCTGATATAAGTAGACTTACCCCCACATAATCTGATATGATAGGGACACTTTTTAGCTGGTAACACATTTCCTTTTCTTGATGAGTTGATAGGAAAATTAGGATGAAAGATCCCCACATTGTCATGTTTGAACCTATTAACACCACTCTTATTAGACTCAAATGGATGATTACCATTATCCACCATGAGGAAGGCAACCATCATTATAATTATGAAACAATCCTTCCTTTCCAATGGTGTAATCATCGCTTAAGGGGGCCATACAATCCCCATGGACGAATGAATCTCAAACGAACTAACTTGCCTCAAAGAGACCCATATATCCTGCCATATCCAGGCCTCCATCATGAGATTGGGGACAACATGATCAATTTTCATAAACAATATCATGTGCTAACACATTTTAAATGCCCACCCTACGTGGGGGATGGAAAATATGCAATCATTAATTCTCTGCATTGCAATAAGAGAAAGTTACAGATGGAATTCATCCCAAGTTAAATCCATGATATGAACTCCCATTGTTACCCCAATATTTTCTAACTTATATGTAACTTTGTTCCCCTATTTGTGAACATGCATGGGAATGACCATTGGAATTTGGGAGAGCAACAAAATAACTATTTCCAAACCTTCCTCTAATCTCTAGCTTTTGGGAATTTTGGTAGGTGTTGATCTATCTTGAATAATTTTCAACATATGAATAATTATTCGTGAATCTCCTTCAAGAATGATATCGGTAATGTCTTTCCTTATGACTACTTCAAGGCCAAATTCTAAAACAATTTGGTAACATTGTTTCTATCTATTTTCACTGAACCATAAAAGAGATCGAGAGCTTTGCCATGAGCATCTATAATTACCCTTTTGTTGTAGATGCTACAACTTGCTCCAAAATTTTGCATTCATGTAAATTTTGGAGCCCCTTAATGTCATGTGAACTTCCATTTTGAGTCATTAAGTCATCCTTGGTCATATTTTTCTAAGTGTTCAAGTCTTCTTCTAAAATCATAAGTGTCACAACTACTTGCTTTCACATGCCTAACTCTTTCACATCTCTTCTAAGTAGGAATTGTGTACTCCTTGGAGATAGTGGAGCACACTACTTTCCACTAGGCATAACACACTTATTATTGACAATTAGTCCACACTCTTGGAACTAAAACAAGCGCACCTCTGGTTGACAATCATTGCGTAGTTCTCAGAGACAATCACTGCGTAGTTCCTGGAGAGAGTGATTGAATACTCCTAGTGGAGAGTCACTACACACTTATTTTTGACAGTGAGAGTGCACATTCCCAAGTCAGTGTTGTCACAAGTGGCAGATAACTCATCCTTATCTCCTAGTTTTCCAATATGTGTTGAGCGCACTCACAAACCCTAACCCTAATTATATGTGTGCTCTCCCTATATAAGGAGTCTATCCAAGAGCTCATTTTCACATTCATCATTTTCTTTGGAGCTCTGCACATTCTTTGAGCATAAGGAGCATTCTCGGTTGCAAGTGCACTTTTTTCTTGGTAAGTTTCTCAACTGTCACTTTTTCTTGCTTTTGCTTTCAGGTGTGTCACTTATGCTATCACATGTGTCATTTTCTATTTATTTTTCTATTGCAAGTGTTTCTTTTGCTTATTATAGCTCTTGCATGAGTCGCTTAACTTTTGCATGTGTCATTTCTAGCGTCTCTTCGCATTCCAGTCATGATTATGGTAGAATATATGAATCCATGCATGCTAGTCTTCTCATTCTCATGGTTCTCCTTTCTTTCTCTTGTTTAAAACTTAGTCAATTTTCAAGTTGATATTTGCCTCCATCCCTTCACTGGTGCATTTCTCTCTTCCAAGAAGTAAGTTCTCAAGCCTTTCTCACTACAAATGTGATATGCACACACCAAAGAATTTTCCTCTCTTTAATTACACTTTGTGCACTCTTAGTGATCAGTCTTTATCCCCTTGCTAATTGTGCTTGCAAATTGCACCCATATTTTCCTTCAATTATGCATTGTGCACTTCTACTCAGTAGCATGTAGCCCTATACTCTCTGTTGATGCGACCTATGCAAAGGAGAATCCTATCTTCTTACAAGACTACATTGCACATCTCCAAGGCCTAAAACCATAACCTTTGTCTCTTACTGATCCAAAATGCGCAATCTCTCTTCCTTATCTTAGTGCAGAGTGCACTTCTAGTGGCCAGTAAGGTCACCTTGCCTCAAGCATGGTTTTGCTAAGAACCAATGCAATATTCCCTCAAAGTGACTACTTTTTTCATTGATAAACTAGATAGAATAGGTGATTTTATGGAACTGATTTTGTTTTGCATTGAGTGAATTTCCACTTCCAAGTATTGAAAATCTATAGCTTATTAGTTTTTCATCTTCCATTGACACAATGATTCAAGCCACATTTAAAGGACCAATGGTGTCGTGGACAACTCTAGACCAAAAGTGCCCATTATGTCATATACAAAGTGATTCATTGATAAGTCCACCACCGTAGCATAGAAAATCATATACAAATATTTTATTAAGAAAGCATTCCTAGAAGAGTTGGAAGACAAAGAAGTATACATCAATATCGAAAGATCCATATTCCACATAATTTCTTGCAAATATCTGATTTTATATTATGAAAAAGTGATATGGTGGATACTGCAACATCTAAACTCCAAGAATATGATCCTCAACAATGTAAGTGGGAAAGAGATCGCTACGTATCAACCCCATGATCTTCACTCTTATTACAAGCTACTGAGTCCAGAGGAATACCTGAATTCAAATTTATGCGCAACTTGGTCTCATTTAAGTACAAAGGATATTTTTCAGACATAGTGGCAAGAGTGATGAAAATTTTTCTGGAAGCCGGAGGGAATCTACAGAATGAAGTCATTAAGGAAAGTCTATCAATACCTCATGGCTATACGATGCAGGTTGTACGAGCATGAAAATAAAAATTTCTTCGAAGAAGGATGGATTTTTATGCTTAACCCAGTTGTTTCAAAACGAAAAATATTCAGTTGGTCAAACATACTAGCCCCAGAAATGTAGATGAATGTGTTAAAGGCGAAAAGAGTTTCACAAGGTGAGAAACCTAAGTTTTATATGTTTGCATACTTTCTTGATGGGATTTGTGCCCAAAATGAGTTCCTGGGTCTAGAGTGGAAATGGAGAAGACAACAACCCTCTGTCAACATCCATTGCAAGCTACTATCATAAATTAGTTATTGGGGAGCATATGAAAAGATAGCCGAGCACTTCATTATTGTGCATTATCAAATGATCTTTAAGGTTGAAGCACCTTATATTACTAACAAGTCCAAATAAGTTGTTACTAAAGTTACATATTGGTTTTCTTTTTCTCAAGGCACATATATCAATGTCTTCGAATCCTATAAGCCTCCACATCTTAAGCCAATTTATGTGACTGAAAAAGTTTTCATGTAGGAGATTGGTTATTAGCTATGCTAAAGATTGTCACAACAATTGCAGAAGAAGAAGAAGTCACCTTGGCATATCTAACCTCTGCAAGTAGGGTCATATGAACTTAATAATCTAAAGGCAACAAAATTCGAGATTGTGGAACTTAAACACCTCAAATTTGAAGAGATGAGCTTTCATTAATATGACCCTATGGGTGTATGCAAGCGACACTGTGAAAAGATACATTTCACCTAACCATATGGTTTTAACTCTTGGGAATATGAAAAGAAGATCAAGAATTGGTATAATGCTTCCAGAACATTCAAACCAAGTGATGAGGCAGGCCTTTCTCATGCATCTCATGTACTAGATAATGATCAAGAAGGGACCCAACTGGAAGTAGTTGCCCAGGTTGATGTTGGGCCAAAGAGGACATTGAAACATGAGCTTGAAGAGGATAGGAGTAGGAAATTCAAGGCAAATCCATATACCAAGGGCACAATTGAAGCAAAAAATAAGTGAAGAGGCAAGGAAAAGAAAGCATGAAGAGGAGTTTAATCACCCAAAAATATCACCTAGCCATTTCTTACTAGGTGGATCAAAATATACCATGTAAGATTATTTTTACCATGGAAAAACATACTTTCACCAAAGGAAATAATTTAGTAAACCATTTTTCTGAATTATTTCTCATTAAAATCCAAAAATCCCAATGAAAATAATTAAATAAATCATTATTTATTTAATATTCTCTAGAAATATTATTAAATCATTATTTGATGATTATTTCTTATCACTTTTGACTTAATCACCTAAGAATAGTTAAATAAATCATTAATTATTTATTACTCCTTATTTATTCCCTATTTTCCTTTTTGAGATAATTAATAAATTATTATTTAATAATTATTTTAAATTCATATTTTCTTAATTCTCTTTTTTTGATGCAATAAGAGTAGGTCCTTCTATTCATTTATCCTAAAAACAAGTTACATAATATACATAAAGCCGAAGGCGATGTGGTCCAAAGATTTTTCGAGCCACACTGAGCCTTGGTAAATGAGCCAAAGGCTCACAATCCAGGTTGAGGGCCCACCAAACAAAACCACGAGACTTCCGATATGCCATCCCTCACCCAAACCATACAATCTGCCTCCCGAGATCTAATGGTCGGGAATCAATTTCAGAGAGCCTAACTGCACACCCATTAATATTTAAATGAGACCTGATAACCTTTATGAGTCATCGATCTAAAAGATTTCGGGTCCGCCGGGGAGGATAACCCTCGGGCATGTTGTCTGCCCGAAATCCCCCAGATGCATGCGATCCCAGCCTTGTTGAGAAACTTGCTCAGGATTTAACAACCCTTATGGACCCGAAGCCTTATAAAGTCACCACTTATGTGTATTTCGGGTCCGTTTGTCCTGTTAACTTCCGTGCTGTTTGCCCCACGAAATTCCTAGGATTGCTTCTATTCTGTCTATCTACCAACGCGTTAACATCACTCCCAACATTGCTAATTGAGAGTCCATATTTATTATATTTCGGTTTCATATGAAGATTATACCTGTATATTGTATCCCACCTGAGAACCATGGCTTTGTAGATTACTGGGTACACTTTCCTGCCCGAAGACCAAAGATAGATATTTGTTGTGTACCTGACATCCTGTTCGCTTATTTTCATGAACTGTCTCACCATGTAGACTAAAAGTCCTTTATTTCCATTAGTCCTCATCCTGCCTGTTTCTCCTGCTCTGATAGAACTCCCTATCTGAAGTCACCTGTCTGAGACATTCTTCCCTCAATCTTCCCTAGGGGATCTCTATCCAGTCATATTTTTTTATCACTCCTAGAATAGAGTATGCCTTCATTAGCCAAGATATTTGCTAATTTGTTGGTTGTTCAGTGTACATGTATAAACTGAGGGTCCTCATGTTCTGCAAGTGGGATTGAATACATTGATAAACTGGCAGAAGCCGCCGGTGTCTCGAAACTTTGTATGGAGCTGAGCCATAGCTAATTTTCTTGACCGAATTGATAATCAATTGGGAATCAACTTCAATTATGGTATTATGTAGGTTTGAGTCCCTCAAGATTTATAAGAAATGCTCAAAGGCCATGAGCTCTGCTATATTATTAGTGGCTTCCCCAGATGACTATGAAAGATAGTTTTTATGAAACCCTTTTCATATCTTATGACTCCTCCATAACCAGCCATGCCAGGGTTTCCTTTTGAGGCCCCATCTATATTGCATTTCATGAAACCATGAGGGGGAGGTTGCCAGAAATCCTTATTCACTGTTATATGACTTACATTCTTGTTTTTTCCCGGGGGAAAAGCTCCTGAAGACCCAAATGCAGTAGTATCTGCACATTCGAATCTCTAGGCTGGTTCTCAGGGGGGATTTTATGAGGGTTCCTACTGTCTCATTGAGATGTCTTATAATTTTAGCCATGATGATCTAGGAGGAACCTTTCCTGGTTGTGAATATTCTATTGTTGTGTTCTTTCCAGACATCCCAGATCAGAAAGTCTGGAACTTTTGCCCAAGTTGTGTTGATTATTTCATTATCAGAGAAATTTTTCCTCTAGTTCTTTAGAGTACTGGTAATGCTGCCCATGTCCCTGTCTGTTTGTCTGAATATTGAAGCTACCCAATTCCACAAGGTGGATGTGAAAGTGCAGAGGTTGAGTAGGTGATCCATAGTTTCTTCTTGTAGTTCACATAGCTGGCATCTAGATGGACCGGATACTCCTCTTTTCCTCAGGTTTTCCCAAGTCAATATTTTTTTATGTTGCACTAACCATGTGAAGAGTTTGATTTTCATCAGCTTTGGTTCTGCCATAGGTCCTTCCATACTCTATCAGGGTTTGGAAAGTCAAACCCAAGGGACATATGTTTGGCTTCTTTAAGGTTAAAGTTGCCTTCATTGTTTTTTCCCCATCTCAGTTGGTCTGAAGATGTTGATATCAGAATCTTTCTCTGGTCCAAGATGGCTGTTAAAGCTTCTGCCTGTGCCTTCAACGGGGAGTCATCACTGTATACCAGGTTCTTCCATATTCTTCATTTTCCATCTCTTTTATCCTAATCCCAAAATTCATTTACCCTAAGTAACCCTTTGTTGTCAGTATCGTTCTTGAGATTGACAAATTCTTCTCTAAATAGTTTAGGTTCCCCCTGCCAATTATCTTCCCAAAACCAAGCAAGGTTTCCATCTCTGATTTCCCAGAAGCTGTGTTTCTGAAAAATTGCTCTATTCTCCCAGGCTTTCTTCCAAATGTGGGAGCCTTTGATGATCCCTGACATTCTAATATGATCCCTTTCTTGCCAATTGTTTGCATATTTCTGTTTCCAAATTTTGGCCCAAGGGGAAGCTGATTCTTTTAGCCATCTCCACCATAGTTTTGCCCCCAAAACTTTGTTTAGTGTTTTAGGGTCATCAAGTCCCAAGCCTCCATGTGTCTTAGGTTTACATATCTTTTCCCAGGCTACTAAAGCCCATTTTTTTTCTCTTCCCCCTTGCCCCAAAGAAAATCTCTTTGGATATTTATGAATTGTTGCATAACTCCTTTAGGAGTTGGAAGGGTTGAAAACATAAAGATGGGGACTGTTTGGAGGGTAGCTTTTGTGAGCACTAGTCTTCCTGCTAAATTAAAAGACCTATTTGTCCACTTCCAGATTTTTTCTTGGAGTTTATTAGTAATAGGCTCCCAAATTGCTTTGCTCAGAGGTTTGTCTGTTAGTGGTACTCCCAAATATTTGGAGGGTAGCATATCTCTTTGAAAGCATAGAATTCTGGATAAATTTCTCCGAATAGCAATGTCAGTATTAAAAAAGAAAATCTTTGATTTGGTAAGGCTTACCTCTATACCCGCAGCCTTTGCAAAGTCACTTAGGATTTGTTTGTAGGCTAGAGTTTCCTTGACCGTGGGTATACCCTGCAGCATGGTATCGTCCAAAAATTGTTGATGGGTCAGAGCATCTCCATTCAGGGTGAGTTTGAGACCCTGGATTTTGCCTTCTGCTTTGACAAATTTGATAACTTTGCCTAGCCCTTCCATCATGAGAATAAAGAGGAAGGGTGAGAGTGGGTCTCCTTGTCTGAGTCCTCTTGAAGGTTTAAAGGTTTTGGATGGTGAACCATTTAACATGATTGAAAAAATTGATGTGGTTACCAGGGCCATTACCCATCTTACTCAGTTATGATCAAAGCCATATGCTATTAGAACTTCCTTGATGTATGCCTAGCTTAGTTTATCATAAGCCTTCTCTAGATCAAGTTGTATAATCATTCCTGCCTGCCTATTGCTCTTAAGTGAGTGAACCACCTCATGAGCTTGAATGATGTTGTTGAGAATTTGCCTGCCTTCCACATATCCAGTTTTCTCCTCAGACACGAGAGTTGGAAGAAGGGGCTTAAGCCTATTTGCAATTATTTTGGAGATGATTTTGTACACCACATTGCATAATGCTATTGGTCTAAATCTGTCTGGTGTTATGGCATTATCCTGCTTTGGAATCAAGGATATGAAAGAGGTGTTGAGCACCTTCAAAATGGTTTTGTTTTTCCTTGAGTCCTCCACCACATCGAGGATATCATGCTTGACAATGTCCCAACATGCTTTAAAGAAGTCAACATTGAAACCATCCGGACCTGGCGCTTTCCCATTTTGCATCTCTTTGATTACTTCGCTAACCTCCTCTTCATTCACTGGCTTGTTTAGATTATAATTGTCTTCTCTTGTCACCAGCTTAGGAATATGCTTTGTAAAGTCATTGATGAATTTTGATCTGTCTATGAGAGGTTCCTCTGCTATTCCTTGGAAATGTTGAACCAGAGAAACTTCTATTTCTTTGTGGGTATTGAGTTGATTTCCTTGAGAATCTTTGATTTTTGAGATCCTGTTTTGGGACCAGTGATCCATAGTAGATTTATGAAAAAACCTTATATTCCTTTCTCCTTCTTTTAACCATTGTACCCTCAGTTTTTGTTTCTAGAATATCTCTTCTTTCTTGTATAATCCTTCCCATTCCTATTGATGATAGTTAGCTTGTCCCTTTCTCTCCTCGTTGAAGCCCTCTGTGATGAGGATCTGATTAATTTCTTGTAGCTTCCGCTCAAGTAGTTTTTTGGCTTCAAATATGTTGCCAAATTCATTCTTATTCCAATTTTTAAGCCTGAGTTTGATGTGTTTCAATCTCTGCTGTAAAAGCAACATTTTAGTGCCCTGAACTTGCATATCCTTTGTCCACCATTTTTCAATATTTATAATGAAATCAGGATGGGTAAGCCAAATGTTTTCAAACTTGAAAGGTCTGTTTCTTGGTGTTCCTATAAAGGACTCTTCAAGTTGAATAGGCCAATGATCCGAGCCACCATCAGGGAGTATCATAGCTGACAAGTCAAGGCCTATAAGGATGAGGTCCTCCAAGATAATAAATCTGTCTAGTTTTGAGGCCACTTGAGCCTCTCATCCCCTTTTATTATTCCGGGTGAAGATACCATTACTTGTCTCTGTATATACTAGCCTCATGTTGTTTATGAAATTATGAAAAGCTATGGAATCTCTGCCAAGTGATCTGGTTCCACCTTTTTTTTCCGATAGAGATTTGATCATGTTAAAGTCCCCTCCCAGAATCCAGGGGATACCCGAATGTCTTTCTCTTAATTCCTCTAGTGAGGTAAGAAGCCTGAGTTTATCTTCAGGCTTTTGTGGACCATAAAAATTTATGATTAAATAAACTTCCTTGTCCCCCAAAGGTTGGATGACCATTGATAGATAGTTCCTAGATGCTTCAGCATCTAGGATACCTATTCTCTGAGGGTTCCAAAGTGTGAGAAGTCCTCCTGCTATTTTATTTTCTTTAACTTCTAGATATTCATATTTAATTAGCCATTTGTTGTGTATTTCTCTTAATTTGTGTATTGAACATTTTGTTTCTTGGATAAATATCATATCTGGTTTTTCCTGTTTCATTCTATTGCTGAGATTTCTTTGTTTCCTTTTTCTTTCTAGACCCCTAATATTCCATGTTGTAAGATTCATTAAGAAAGATTTGCACATGAATAACTAGTTAGGTCTTTCATCTTACCTAAGTTGATCGTGAGTTTCCCAAACTCTATCAGCAGCTTATTCTGTCTTTTCCTTCCTATTTTCCTACCTAGGTTCTTGGGAGTTTGTCCCATTGTTTCCTCCATCATTTTAACCCCTCCATTTTCCTAACTGCCATAATTTCTTTTGACTCCCGCACCTTTTGCCTGAGTTCTCTAGAGGAATAGTTGTTGCACTCTGTTAAACTCCTCTTGAGGTAATGAATCCACTCCTTTGTTTTGTCCTTGCTCTAGGAACTTTTCGAGATCGAGATGTTCCCTTTCAAGAATATCCTACAGTTCATGATCCTCCATTCCCACTTCGCTCGGGGTCATCTCTTGGGCCCTGTTAGGTTCCATAGTGCTCAACAGATCCTCCTTGTGTTGGTTGTTTTCAAGTATATCCTCCATGCTATCCTCCTTTTCCTTTTCTACATGGCTATCCTCCAGTTCCTGGTTCTCTTTATCATGCCCCTCTTCCTCTTCTAAAATCTTGAACCTATTCTGATTAAGCTGCTTTTCCTCATTGTATTTCTTCTGGTTCTTTCTCCCTCCTCTACCTTTACCTCCCATTTTGGTGAAACTTTCCATTTCTTTCCCTAAGGTGGCTTTAATATTGCTCTCGATTTTGTTTAAAGGGAAATCTTTGAAGAGATGCCTGTGTTCATGGAATTTGTAGCATCGGAAAGGGACATGCTCGTAGTCCACCGCCTGCACCCATTCTTCATCGTATACTTCTAGAATTATCTCATCTGGTAGAGCTCCTGAAAGGTCCATTTCTATGCATATACGTGCAAAGGAGGTGTATTTTCCTCGCAGTGTGGCCTCTGATATTTTCAAAAAATGCCCTAGTTTATTTCCTATGGCTTTTAATGATTCTGGCTGCCAATAATCCAGAGGTAGGGAATAGAGTCTTACCCATACTAGAACCGAAGTAAATGTCTCTCGTTCCAGGACAAAATTCATCATCCATGGCTGCATATAGAGGCCTGCAGCAACATAGAAGTACGATCCTCCTTCAAACACCCTGTCTTTATCCTCTATGTTTGTAAAAACGACTGTGAAGAAACCCTTGGATCCAAGGTGTAGATCTATGTCTCCCTTAGGTTTCCAATGATTCTTTATCCATGCATTTAAAGCTTTCTCCATAGGCCATAACCCCATGAATTTACATATCACTGCATAATTCGCCATGTGCTCCCTATGCGCCTGTAGCGCTGGATCACTTAACACCACTCGGGGTGTGATGGTCACCCTAGGTTTACATGGTCCTGCCCGACTTCTGTGCTTAGCTTTCTGACTATCTCCCTCTATTCACTTCTCTTTTCTGAATTCTTCCTGCTTATCTTCCTACCCCTGTGCATTTCTATTCTCTTGTTTCCCTTTTCCCGAACTCCCGATTTCAGCTTCTAGTGGTTTCTTGAAGCGATTGGAGACTACCTACTTGTAGGAGGGAGTAGAGCTCCCCCCCTCTCACCCCTCCTTGGTACCCAACATTGATTTTCCTCTGCAAACCCTAGCTTCGAGCGTCTTTCTTACCGTTCCCACACTTTCATTCCGATGGAAGTAGTCCAATTCTTGATATTCATTTTCATATTTTCTTAATTCTCAAAATGTGATTAATAAATCAATTTTATTTGTTAATTACTTCAACCACTTTCTAAATAAAGATATTTGACCATTTTGAATATTTTTTCCCACTTAAAAAATATAATGAAATATTCGCAACTATTGGATTTTGATTTAGTCAATAATATTTTATTATTTTATAATCCTCAATCTATTCCAATATTTTGTTATGAATAGAGGGTTTTATCTTCATTATTTACCATGACAATTTTCATCGTCCCCATTATCATCTCATAACATTTGAGCTCCCACTCGAGTTGAAGCATCTTTATTTTCTTTTCCGCCCATTGCATATCACATACTGAGAGAGAGAAGCATGTTACTGAAGCACAAGGTCAAGAGGACCCATCCCACGGAGAGGGATCTATAGACCCAAATTTATAAGTTCTCCTCACTAGGTGTATCATATTAGATATAATTTTTGGGATTCACCTGCATTAAGTAAGTCATTCACGTATGACCATTTCCATGAAATCTAGTCATAACTGACTAATTTCTCATGATTTTTGAATAGTTCACTTAGCACTCATTGCATCAGGTGATGCTCACAGGGGTGTATCATTTTGATTAATAAAATTTCTTATTCATATTATCCATTGGGTTGCTACACTTCTATTTCTAGTGTTGTATGTTTCTATTTGCATATTATCTTTTGATGCAGGGTTTTTCTAACATTTTGTTGTGAATTTGAATCATAGACACAACCATCCATTGGGTTGCTACACTTCTATTTCTAGTGTTGTATGTTTCTATTTGCATATTATCTTTTGATGCAGGGTTTTTCTAACATTTTGTTTTTAAGGTTATAAGTCACCTATAACTTAAGTAAGGGATTTTCACTCACTTGTCAAAAAAATTTACACTAACAAATGGCGACTCCACTAATCTAGTGATTCATAACCTTGGTGGATGTTGTTTCAACTATTTTCAATGTTTTTATAGCTATTTTATTTCTCTCAATTTCTATTTTTAGATTTCTTCTATTTTCTGGAGAATTCTCTATTTCTATTGGGGTTCACATCTTTTCACAGGTCACATGTACAAGCCGAGCAGGAGACGAAACAATCTGGATCATATCTACTGAGCGAAAGAGTTAGGAAAAAAGCACACTTTTTGGGCCATAATTTTCTTCTAAGCACAATTTTTCGGCCAAAATCTGCTTTCGATGCACTTTCTAGGTCAAAACTTGTGACCTCCACGTTTTCTAGATTTTTTTTTTCATTTTTTTCAGTGTTTGACGAAATTATTGCCTATGTTTTGAGAAGGAATTTTGTTCTTTTTTGAGCCACCTCTTGGCCTGGATTGGATCCTGTTAGTATTTTTCTCATTGAGGAAGGAAAACCCCCCCTACGGTTTAGAGTACACCTCTATCATTTAGGACAAGAATTGTTGAGTTGAGGAGTCTAGTGTGCAACATTTCTAGCCACTATTTTTTAATACTTTTCCCACTATTTTATATTAATTTTAGATAGGTTTTTACAACACTTTATTCCCTTTATAATCTTGTGTTTTCATCCTTCAATAGGATCCCCTTATGTATCCTTGTTTTTGCAACTTATTTCCTGTCTTCTTTCAGCATTTTCACCTCTGTTTTTGTTGGTTTTCTGCACCAGTTTCTACATACTTTTACCTTTAGATCCTAGTCCCTTAGAAAATATATCCTTTGGCCATTTTTGTATCTTTGAGTTTATATTTTTTCCATCGTTTTTCTTGCTACTTGATTGCCTTCTTGGGTGAGGGTTTGTGTGCTTGAGTTTGTTGTTTATTTTCCTGTTCATTTTTAGTACTATTTATAGTTTATGCACTTTATTTTCAGAAACATTAGCATCATCAAAACATGTTTAATTAACTCATCCACTTGACACATTTTTCACACACACACACTCTAAGAGAACATGATATTGGTTATTGCTTCCAAGCCAAGACTTGAAACACTTCACTATAATAATAACTTAACACACATAGATTAATCCCTCTTGGGAACTAGGGCCAAAATAATCTTTGTAGTTAGGTGTAGGATCAATGGGATAGGCTTCCAATAACACCCACTGATCACATACATTGAGACATAGAAAGTTGACATTTTAGGGAGCTTAAAATCCTTCATCATCCCATGGTCAAAACTAGAGTGCATCAGTAACCCGATTAAAAGGGGGTTAGGCCAGGTCATGGGGCGAGTGATTCTCCTTGAGGCTACCCAACTCATGGTATGGAATCTTTTGTTGTGGCTGATCACCAAGAAGATCAAGACTCAATTGCCCCTGTGGGACGAAGGTAACCTTAGTGGCCAATCTTAGGAAAACATTATATAGCAATTGATGTGGGAAAGCAGTTGGTCCTATACCCCACCTTTCTATAGAAACTTTTCATGTGGGGATCAGATTCCCTCAAGTAAGAAGTCTCTTCGAACTCCATCTAAAATATATAGCTAGGAATTGCTTGAGGATTTAGATCACCTTTAGGTGAGAGGTTTTTTTTCTTTCATAAGATGTGTTTTCTTGAATTAGAGTAGCATATCATTATAGTTAGTTTACACTTGGCATCGTTGCATCAAGTGTTTTCTTGTTATTTGTTACTCTTTTCTCCTATAATCACCCTTTAGCCTCTTGAGTCATCTTTTTCTTGACACCATTACACCCTTTAGGTGTTTGTCACGAAGACTTTGTGGCCTTCGCAGCTAGTTTCCTTTGGGACATCCTCTTATCCCTGCTTAATGAGTAAGGGTCCACTTACCTAGTACTGCATTGAGTCCATGTACAAACTCTAGTTCTTCTGATTCTTCTAGTTCTTACTATGATTCAGTATCTTCCCAACCCAATGGCACCACCATGTCAGGCACTAATTTTTGTTGTGGAAGCACAGGTGGTAACCAAGGTCCTAACCAACGTAACCCCACAGGTGGAATCTCTTCAAGTTTGGTCACTAATCCACCCTTTCTTCCCTATATCATTGGTTTGAGCCTCCTTGATTTAAGACAACTCATTAACGATCCTCTTCTCCATAACCAGAATTAGCCTCCTATTCCCACCAAAATTCCCTCAAACATTCCCAAGTTTGAAGGTAATCCTAGAGAGGGCCAAACCAATCATGTTCATTCTTTCCACATGTGGTGTTCATCAAATTCCATTACTAAAGACTCCATTCATCTTCGTCTCTTCCAACACACTCTAGTTGGAGTTGCTACCAAGTGGTATGTTGATCAACCACATACCTCTCACTCTACCTTTGCGACTCTTTCCAATCTATTTCTTTCATATTTCCAATTACCTCTTCGATATGCCACGAGTACCGAACTATTAACCTCTTTTCGTCAAACTTCTTCCACCCACCTTTCTAACCATGTGCAAGAATGACGTAGAAGGAGGATCATTTATAAAGCCCTTGATTTTGAAGATTGTATGTACATGGATTGGTTTTTGAGAACCTTGTTGCCCCCCATAAGTAAAGTTGTCGCCTGTCACTTCCCTCATATTGAGGAAGAATCTATCTAGATAGTCTTGAAATATGACTTGATCTATGCATAATCAGGTTATGTTTATACTGTCCTACTTGATTTGCCTCATCCTGGTGTTGCTTCTGCACTAGGGGCATATCATGCCACTGACGGTATCACTGGATTTCGTTCCCACCCTCACCCATCACCATATCCTAAAACTCATATGAGTTATGGTAAACCCCAAGGGGGAACTAGTTCCTCTTACACCTATCCCTCTCCCGATCCTTCATGTGTCAACTCTTACCAAGGTACAAGCACATCATATGCATTTCCCCATCCACATCAATCAATGCTAGGGCCAGTTGTTGCTCAACTTGGTTATTAAAATTTTTCCATGAATCCTTATTATCCTTATGCACCACATAACTCTCCAACCCCAATGGCAATGGCGGCTCAACCTTCCATGCCCCCACCTCCTCTACAACAACAAAAAAAAACCACCTCCACAGAGTCAACTGTATGGTCTCTAGAGCGTTACCAATCCCGCTAACCCCAAGAGAAGGAATAAGGGGAAGGATAACCAGAACTAGAAACCTCAAGGTAAACAAGGAAACCAAGGTAGACAACCTAATTCTCATAAGGGAAGACAAACCAAACAAAAAAGGCGCTTAGAACTAATAAAACTTATGCTTTTCATGAGAATAGTTACCATTATACACATGAATGTCCCATTTTAACTTAGATGTGTTAGACATGGGAAGTTCAAACAACTGCTTCTGGAGGACCTTAGCCCATGGCTCTACCTCCTCCTCCCTCTTCTTCATAGCCGACCATGCAACCCATTCCATTCCCTCATCAAGGATATGTGGCTACCCAAACCGCCTAGAATCCTCCATCCCTCCAACCTTCACAATATGGAAAAAATAATTACCAGATTCTCATGATGAATTCCGAAGACATTAACCTCCAGACTTGGTCGTGCTAGTATGAAAATCCTCCTGATGAGTTAGTGACTGATTTCCAACCCAAAAGTTCCACTGAGCCCCTTTCATCACTAAATGGTACCTTATAGATCCCCAGCCTAAGGTAGAGGTTCACTCTATGATCACGAAAGGTCCATTACGTCCAAATGCGGCTTCTTCAAAAGCCACCCATACATATAATATAGTAGATGACTTGGTGTAGCCTCATGTCACCATGTCAATGTTGGAAGTCCTCAAGGCACGCCCATCCCAATAGAAGGCTATAATTTATGCTCCAGGCACTGTGAATCCCTCTAATGGTCATTTGATTGTCTTTGACATTGATAAAGTGGAACATCCCTGTTGAACCCCAAAATTGCCTCTTTTTGACCACTTTCCTACATTCCATCCTCCTTCTTTTTTACTCTCATAACTCTAAATTTGGCATCAATTTAGATGGTCTATGGCATAGCAGGTATCTAATCATCTTCTATTTCATAAGTATCATTTTTATTTATTATTTAAATTAGTATTTGCATGAGCTGCTGAATTGCACCAATTCTGCAGCTAGTAACTAATTCTGTAGCAAAATTGAAGGTTTGACAGGTTTCGGAACTCCATCTGAGGAGTAAGACATATGGACAGGTGACAAATCACTGACACAATGATTTGTACCTATCTGTTGTAGCAGGTGCAACACCCTCCAAAATGTTTTCCTGCATCCAAATTTCGGAGCCTTCCTTGGTTTTTCCACTAATGGTTGTGTTATCACCCCAAGAAACTCTCCTAGGTTGTATCTGGGAGATGCTCGGGAACATTACAAACTCAACTAAATGTTGGAAATGGATGAATGGAAGGAATGATGAATGTTCAAGCCAGATAACCACTCCTACTTTGCTTAACTCCAAACATGCGTGAACACCCCTAGACTTCAAGGCTTTAGACCACCAATTACTCACAGTTTAAGGATTGGGTGGATATGGAGAATACTGACCACACCAGCAGATGCACAGGACCCTATGATGGCTAGCTGCAACCAGTAAAAAGGTCTGCAAATATAATTCCCTAGTGCACAAACAGGATGACAGCTCTCTGTCACTAAGTGAAAAGAAACCTGATTAACAGATTCACTGATACATGCAAGATTCAAACACTGAGGTAGGATGACAGCTCCTCTAATGCTATACATTAAGAGTTCAGGAAAAAATGCATATCAAGCACAACCTAGAACAAAAAAGAGATGGAAAGTGAGCAATTAACAACAAAAGAAGCTTGTATTAGCTGAAAATGAAGATGAGATGCAGCAAGTATCAAAGTAGTTACAGTCTCCAGAGGTTGAACCTTACATCAAAACAACAACCATCAACCTTGATTACATCTATTTTTTGGGTATATATAGAGTTTGATTACAAAAATGTTCTGCTATTCTAGGCGTGGAGGGGTCATAATCGACCATCAACCGCTTTAACTGTCTGGAAGAACTCTTGAGTACAATCGCTTGCTGTAGCAGATGGATTTGATCTCCTCGGGTGCTTTGCTTTCCTTTGAAGTGGCTGGAGTGTCACATAAGCCAAAATGCCATGTTTGTTAAATGTAAATTTTTGCTCAAGCCTTGTCCTTCTTATTCTCGGGTACATGGTCTGTTGAAAGCGGTGGTTGAGGATCTAATGCGCCGTGTACTAGATACTGGACACCTTCGTCCTTGGGAGGTATGGAATGTTTGTGGACAAGAGGACTGCATGGCGGACGTATGAGCAGGACGGGGAATGGATATCAATCATTGGATCAAACGAATGGACGGCGGAGATCTCTCCGTGGGAGCTATCGGGAAGAAACGAGAGCAAAGATGATCCTGAGTTGTTAGATCTTGGGTGGGAAGATCCAACGGCTATCGGGCGGAGGAGACGCGCAGGGGTTAACGAGCGGGAACGGTTGGATGGGCGGTAAGCTATTTTGGTCGCACCACTTTTGGACACAAGGCGGTAAGCATACGAGGGCGCGCAATCCCACACAATGCATGATGCGTGGCGGAGGGGAATGGGTGAAAACCGCTTTTATCGCGAGTTAACATGTAGTTAGTTTGCGGGTGCGGGGAGAGCGAATGTCGTCCGATCGCGGCAGAGGTGATCGAACAACAGGAAAACAAACGAGTAGGTTATCCATTAAATGCGGTGGGGAACCGTTGGATCGGGACGCGACGATCGATGGCTACAATTAAAAGGCGACTATGGGCTACGAAGGCGCAGGGTCATGTCATGACGGTGCTATGGAGCTTTAGACTTAGCTCTTTGGGGCTTGAAGGAACAGGGGCTTATGCTGAGTTTTGGAGGAAAAATAGAGATGGCGGGGGTTATGAGAGTGTGAGCAGAATGAAGGGGGAAGAGAAGGATGACTGATATGGGTCCTTTGTGAGCATAACCAACACGGCCAGACATGTATTTGACCCTCAAATCTCGAAGTATGTAGCAGAGCTAACACTGGCTCCTTTTGGGGATGAGATCCTCCCTGTGAGGTCTCAAGAACTTGCAGATCAATGCCTTTCCTGTGAAAATAAAATAGCAAAATTTCCTAGTGTTCCATTGGGCATGGAGTCTAACTGATCTTACACTAAAACTGATAAAACAACATATTTACAACTTTAAGGCCAAAGACCTTAAATCACATAAATTTTCAGAAAACGCCCATTAACTGGGCCATCAAAAATCGCTTCTCCTCCCATACTTTTCAGCATGAAGGTATTGTTCCCTTGGATTTGAGAAATAATAAAAGGCCCTGTCCAGAAGGCATCAAACTTCCCATGGTTGCCTTTCTTTTCTTTCAATGCATCCCACTTCAAAACCAAATCTCCAACTTGAAAATTATCTATTTTTGTCCTTTTGTCAAAGACTTCCTTGATCTTCTTCTGATGTGCTGCAGACTTTTCAACCAGCTGTTCTCTGATTTGATGTACCTTTGCTAAATCAGTGATTCTTTTGGCCATATCTTCTTCCTCATTTTGTTCTTCTTGTAGGAACTTTGCCATAGGGAGAGTTAAATGAATTGGGAATACAGCCTCGGTGCCATATACCATCTTGAATGGAGAATTCCCTGTGGATTTCTTGGTGGTTACTCTGTCAGCCCACAGTGCATATTTGAGCTTAGAATCCCAATTCTTTTTGTTGTCTTCCAACAATTTTTTAATTATCCTTATCAGGCTTTTATTGGAAGATTCTGCTAGACCATTTCCTTGAGGGTAATATGAGGTGGAATGAACCAACTTAATGCCCATTGAGTCACACATGTCCACTAATTCCTTTGCCCTGAAGGCTGCTGCATTGTTTATGACTAATTTATGTGGACAACCAAATCTGGTGAAGATATGTTCTGTCAAAAACCTCATGACCACATGATGATCAGCCTTTCTGGTAGGGATGGCCTCAATCCATTTAGTGAAGTAATCAGTGGCAACTAAGATCCATCTGTGTTGGCCACTGGAATGTGGATTGATCTCTTCAATAAAATCCAAGCCCCACTGCTGAAAAGGTCCATTAGCATGTATTGGTTTCAAGGGTAGGGACTTCAATTGCTGCTTTCCTTCAAATCTTTGGCACCTATCACATGATTTAACAAATGAGAAGACATCAGAAAATAAGGTGGGCCAAAAGTACCCAGCTTTAAGGATTTTGTGGGCTGTAGTTTTCCAATAATGGTGTCCCCCACACATGCTAAATGAAACTGCTGCATAACCTCCATTGATTGTTCTTTATCCAGACACCTCAAAAGCATTCAAGATGGGTCCCTCCAGTAGAGAAGATTTTCATGAATGCAATATTTTGCTGCCCTGAGCTTAATAGTTATGACTTGGCTTGAACTAAGGCCTAGGTGAAATTCTAGCTTCAGAAAGAATTTAGCTATTGTAGAGTACCAATCACAAGAAGCTAGATTTTCTGTCAACGACTGCTTTTTTCCTGGTTCAGCTGCTTCCCCTTCTTCTTTTTGACCATTTTATGCAATTGTGCCCATGAAATCTATGTCCAATGACCTGCAAGTTTCTTCAGCCATCAGTTTGGTAAGGCCCCGACCTCTGACAAGCTTGGTGGGCTTCAATTCTATATTAAACTCAATTAACTTTGCAATCCATTTAGCCCTTCTTCCATCAGCATCAGGCTGTGTTAAGACATCTTTTATTGAAGCAGAGGGTACATATGCAATTATCTTGGAATGCAGAATATAAACTCTGACAGCATTCAAAGACTTGATAAGAGCATATGCCTGTTTTTCAATGATATCATAGCTCAGCTCAGCGTCCCTCAATGTCTTGCTGAAAAAAGCCACTGGATGCTCTGAGCCTTATTCATCTGCTTGCAATAAAACTGCTGCAAGGGTGTCTTCAGAGGCAAATGAAAATATATGGAACTCCTGGCTGTAATTTGGACTTCTTAAAGTGGAAGCCTCCATAATAGCTTTCATAATGGACTCAAAAGATCTTCTTGCTATATCAGTGCATTCGATCTTCGACCCCTTTCTCAACATGGAGGTAATGTGATTTACGAGTTTTGCAAAATTTGGGATAAACCTCCTCACAAAATTTATTTTGCCCAGAAAGGACTGGATGTCTTTCTTTGATCTCGAGACAGACAAGGTCTGTATTGCTCTTACTCTTTTTGGGTCAATTTTGACACCTGCAGAAGAAACAACATGTCCTAACAGCTTACTCTCTTCTAAAGGATTGACTGAAATTTCAAACCTTCTGCACTTCAGGAACACCTTCTTTAAATGCTGTAAATGGTCATGATGGCTGCTGGAGTACACTGTTATATCATCCAAGTAGATAAGGACGAACTTATCCTTCTCTCCCACAAATTCTATATCCATAGCTCTCTGAAAGGTGGCTCCAGCATTCATCAACCCAAAAGGCATCATGGAATACATAAAAGTGCCCCAAGGAGTGGTGAATGCAGTCTTCTCTTGGTCACCTGGATGTACAAGAACCTGGTTATAGCCTGAAAATCCATCCAGGAAAGACATTACTTTGGCCCTTGAGACCTTCTGCAGCAAATTCTCCATCTTGGGTAGAGGGTAATTGTCTTTCTTAAAGCATTTGTTTAAGTTTCTGAAATCAACACAGAGTATGATTTCTCCACTTTTATTCCTCACTACCACTAAGTTGGCTACCCATTTGGAATATCTGAGAGGGACTATGATTTTGGCAGCCAGTAATTTTTTTATTTCTTTTTCAATCAAAGGGAGGATCAAAGGATTCATTGGTCTTAGCTTCTGCTTAAAAGGGATGGTGTCTTTCTCTAAAGGGATTTTATGCTGGATAATCTTTTTGTCATATGTTTTCAGGTCACTATATTCCCAGGCAAAGACATCAGCAAATTGCTTCATTAAGTTGCAGTACTCAGAACTTTGGTCAGCAGACAGATGAGTGGACAGATTTATGTATCTTGGCTGACCTGGACTCCCTATATTATGCTTACAGACTGTAGATTGATCTTCTTTTTGGGCAGCCTTATAAGGCACATCATTCTGGTCAAACAGTCTCTCTAGCGGAATTAGACCCTTAGGTATATGATTGCTGGGCAGTTGAACAATGCTATCTTTGCCAATTCTGTTTCTAAGCTAGGATTGGGGACTTTCTTCCAAGGCTTCATTCTCTTGGTCAATTTGCATTTCAGAAAATTCATCAATGACTTGCAGAAACCTATTTACTTCATCATCATCTTCAAAAAATTTCCAATGCTGGACATTATCAGGCAAGGATGGTCTATATTTCATTTGGACTTCATAAACTAGTCTAGGAGGCATGGGAGGGATAAACATGCTAGCAGACACAGCAAGGGAATTGGCAAGCTGATTTTTTACTCTAGGGATATATGAGATACAAAAATTATCAAAAGAATGTTTAAGTCTCCATACCTCATCTTTGTATGCTTTCAGCCTTGGGTGCTTTGCTTGAAATGTTTTATTCACTTGCTGAATGATAAGATTAGCATCTCCAAACACTTTTATATTTCTGATTCCTCTGTCTTTAGCTGCATTAAGGCCCAATAGCAGGGCTTCATATTCTACTATATTGTTGGTGACTTGGAAAACCATCTTAAAAGACAGATGTGTGCTTTCTTGATTTGGAGAAATCAGCACCACCCCTGCTCCCGCAGCTTCCCTAGAGCATGCTCCATCAAAGAACATCTCCCAAACCTGACTTCCCTACTCTCCTTTGGCCCGATTCACTAGTTTCTTAATTTGCACTGAGGCCTTCTAGGATTCTTCAATTTGGAGAATACAAGCTCCTAAGTCGATGTCCACGGCATATATGGGATGATTAGAAGGATTCTTCTCATCACTGATGATGTATGCCAGCTGTGCTTCTCTGTACAATCTCCTGCTTTCTCCTCCAAAAACTGGGACAGTGGCATAAGATAAGTCATTCTGTAATGTCCCACCTAGTCTCTTAATCCACCCTCTAGACAACAGCATGCCAAACTTAGGAGGGACATCTGCTACCACAATATCCATCATCATACTCTTCATGGGCAGCTGAGTCAGGGTAATGGCCAGGTCTTTGATTAATCCTAGGCATTTTACCTTCCTTGAATCAAATGAGAATAAGTCATGATATGGTCTAGTGATATCAAGGCCTAACTCTTCCATGACAACTTTAGGCATCAGATTGTGGCTGGCCCCTGTGTCTAGCAGGCAATTGTGGAGGATTTTGTCATGAATGGTCAAGGAGACATAAAATGATGGAGAATTATTATCAACAGGTTCAATCATAGGGCTAAGCACAACTGCAGGTTTGTCATCTTGCAAATTGACATAGTCAGTGGGGGTTTGTGTGGCTTTCAGCTCAAGGGCCTCAAGGATAGGCTTTCTAAAAACTTCACTCTTTACCAGTTCTAACAGAGGCACATATATTTTTAACTTCTGGACTTCTGACTCAAAACTAAAAGGGGAAGGGGACTTATCAGGATCTCTTACCTCTTGAGCTAGCACTTTGAGGATGACTGGATCAGCTGCTAGCTTCTTCTGTCTGATATTCTGTTGCTCTGTCTAGAAAACAACTTTTTGAGTAGGAATCTCCTTGACATTGTTTGCTTTTGACCTCAGATTATACCTTTGCTGCTCACCAGTCTGCAAAACAATCTCTCTGTCCCACTCTTGACTGGTTTGGTCCTGTAGCAATGATTCTTCATATGCAGCCAATGTCAAAAAGGTAGCACTAGCTTTATCTTCCATGCAATGGATTTCATCCTCTTCTTCAAACTGCTCCTCCTCCATGACTACATTATGGAAAGGAGCCTTAACCTTTTGTTCTTCATTTGCTTCTTTACCCCTTTGAATGATTTGCAACTGTTCATTTGCTCTTCTGAATGGATTTGGACTTCTTGGAGCAAATGTGTTTTGATTCATTGCTTTCCCAGAACTCTGCTCAACTTTCAGCTTAGATATCTCAGCAACTAATGACTCTATCATTTTAGTCATTTTATCCAATTTGGGTTCTGCAGATGAAGCAGAGGAAGAAGAAGCCTCACCTCTCTGCCTTCTTCCATCAACATGACTTTTAAGCTTTTTTGCAGCCATAATATTTGATTCCACCTCCAATGCTGCATCTTTCATATCGACTAGAGTGGCACATATTCTTTCTCTCAAAAGCAGGTAGAAGTTCGAGTCAAAAGCATTGGCATAAGTGAGTTTGGTAGAGGTCGGGGTAGGCTTTACCTCAGCTGGTATCTTACTATACATACGGTTAAATATTTTATTAAAATCAGGCAAAGATTCCCCATTCTCCCTCTTTAGGTTTTCAAACTCTATATGGTAGTAGAGTAGGTCTTTTCTATCTCCCCATTGCTTCAAGAATGCATCATCCAATGCCTCAATGTCTGTTATGGACCTATGGGGCAATTCTCTGAACCACTTCCTAGCCTCTCCATCAAGGCTCTGAACAAACACTCTCATCCACACATCATCCTCACTGATATCTAAGTTATCATCATAACTATAAAAAGACTCAAGGTGTTCTTCAGCTGTTACCCCCTCTGTATGAGTGAATTTGGGCTTATATTTATGATATTCTCCTGTAGGCATGGAATTCAAAGGAACAGGCAAGACCAGGGGTCCATACCTAGCAACTATGATTCTTTCCATCTTCGTGGGAGCTTGCTGACCTGCCATGACTAGGCTAGGTGGAAGGCTACTGGCAGATTGAGTGGTAGGAAGTAATGAAATAGATGACAGAAATGAAGGAAATTGATGAACTATATGGGAGGCTTTCTTTGGACTGAGATCCAAAGTGGAACTGACTGAAAAAGGAGCTGTATGAATCTCTGAAGGTATTTCTTTACTAACAGTACTAGGCTCTAAATCTTCAAACTATATATCCTCAGCTATAACCTTCTCCTTCAAAGATACATAAGATTTCTTGGGCTTACCTGATCCTGATGCTCATTTCTGTGATGTTTTCTTCTGCTTAGCATCTTCTCATGGTCAGGCACTGGGTCAGTTGGTGATTTTTGAGGATTTCCCCGAGTATGCCTCACAAACTGAGCTAGAACTGAAATGTGGAGTCGCCACCAGGTAGGTTCTCTAGTAGAGTCGCCAGATAGATGATTACAACTAGAAATGTGTCCAAAATTTGTCTATCATCAAAGCATGGAACTGTGTCATTCTCCCAGGGAAACTGAGCTTCAATCTCCTCTCCTCGGCAATGGCGCCAATCAATGTTATCACCCCAAGAAACTCTCCTAGGTTGTAGCTTGGAGATGCTCAGGAACATTACAAACTCAACTTAATGTTGGAAATGGATGAATGGAAGGAATGATGCATGTTCAAGCTAGATAACCACTCGTACATTGCTTGACTCCAGACATGCATGAACACCCCCAGAGTATAAGGATTTAGACCACCAATTACTCACAGTTTAAGGATTGGGTGGATATGGAGAATACTGACCACACCAGCAGATGCATAAGACCTTGTGATGGCCGGCTGCAACCAGTAAAAAGGTCTGCAAATCTAATTCCCTTGTGCACAGACAGGATGACAGCTCTTTGTCACTAAGTGAAAAGAAACCTGATTAACAGATTCATTGATACATGCAAGATTCAAACACTGAGGTAGGATGGCAGCTCCTCTAATGCTATACATCAAGAGTTTAGGAAAAAATTCATATCAAGCACAACCTAGAACAGAAAAAAGATGGAAAGTGAGCAATTAGCAACAAAAGAAGCTTGTATTAGCTGAAAATGAAGACGAGACGCTGCAAGTATCAAAGTAGTTATAGTCTCCAGAGGTTGAACCTTACATCAAAACAACAACCATCAACCCTGATTACATCTGTTTTTGGGTATATATAGAGTTTGATTACAAAAATGTTCTGTTATTCTACGAGTGGAGGGGTCATAATGGACCACCAACCACTTTAATTGTCTGGCAGAACTCTTGAGTACAATCGCTTGCTGTAGCAGATGGATTTGATCTCCTCGGGTGCTCTGCTGTCCTCTAAAGTGGCTGGAGTGTCGTATAAGCCAAAATGCCATGTTTGTTAAATGTAAATTTCTGCCCGAGCCTGGTCCTTCTTCTTCTTGGGTACACGGTCTGTTGAAAGTGGCGGTTGAGGATCTAATGCGCCGTGTACTAGATACTGGCCACCTTCGTCCTTCAGAAGTATGGAATGTTTATGGATGAGAGGACTGCATGGTGGACATATGAGTAGGACGGGGAATGGATATCGGTCGTTGGATCAAACGAATGGACAGTGGAGATCTCTCGGTGGGAGGTATCGGGAAGAAACGAGAGCAAAGATGATCGCGAGCCATTGGATCTCGGGTGGGAAGATCCAATGGCTATTGGGCAGAGGAGACGCGCGGGGGTTAACGAGCGGGAATGGTTGGACGGGTGGTAAGCTGTTTTGGTTGCATCGCTTTTGGACACAGGGTGGTAAACGTATGAGGGCGCGTGATCCCACACAATGCATGACGCGTGGCAGAGGGGAACGAGAGAAAACCGCTTTTATCGTGAGTTAATGTGCGGTCTATTTGCGGGGGCAGGGAGAGCGAATGCCATCCGATCGCAGAGGAGATGATCAGATGGCAGGAAAACAGATGAGCAGGTTATCCATTGAATGCAGTGAGGAACCGTTGGATTAGGATGCAGCGATCGACGGCTACGATTAAAAGGTGACTATGGGCTACGAAGGTGCAGGGTCATGTGGTGACGGTGCTATGGAGCTTTAGACTTAGTGCTTTGGGGCTTGAAGGAACAGGGGCTTATGCTGAGTTTTGGAGGAAAAATAGAGATGGCGGGGGTTATGAGAGTGTGAGCGGAATGAAGGGGGAAGAGAAGGATGATTGATATGGGTCCTTTGTGAGCATAACCAACACGACCAGACATGTGTTTGACCCTCAAATCTCGAAGTATGTGGTAGAGCTAACAGGTTGCAAACACTCGATCTCATTCCATGAGCTATTGTAGAGTCTTTAGCCCCTTTTTTCTTGTTCGACCAACAATCGTCTTTTGGCATGTTGATTGATTGTCATGCTTGTGATATTATTCTAGCGATTTTGAAGGTTGGCCTTTGTGTGCATGTGTTGTATTCACTTTGTGAACATTGGTCATAATCACACACAAATTTGTAAGCACAGTCGTGCAAGTGTTGTACCGGTCATTCGAAGGTCTATCTCAAGTGTCGCACTTGTTGCTTTTAGCCTTAAGACAATCTCACTTAGCATATGTTCGTTTTGCTGGTTTGTGGTGTCCTATCATCAAGTCATGCTAAGTGTTTGATCACAATGTCATGTCTACACAAGTTCACTTGCTCTCGCACTTAGCCATTTTTCCTGAAAATCTGTTGACCGGAAAAACCCCTTCAACTGGACCTCGACTAAGGTGCACTACACAGTCTCAACTCTCATTGACCCTGCTCTACTACCCAGAATTGTGCAGTGCTTGAGGCTATCCTCTGAGGTAGCTGCACTGCACAACTCTGGAAGTGAGTAGGCTAACTCTCTCCCAGAATTGCATAGAAGTTGTCTCCAAACCCAATCCAATCCTTGCTTCCCACAAGATCAATTATCAAGCCTCCCTTTGGTCTACCGAAAATCTGCATTGCAATGTGACCTAGGTCTGCACTACTCTCCAAAACTATGTAGACATGCCCAACTACCTGCAGAAACTGTGCAGTAATGTTGATTAGACCTTTGCTGCCCTTCTCTGGACTATTCCCAGAAACTGTGCAGGCCTATCTAGCAGGCCCTCCTAGTGGCTTGCTCTGCTCTGCTCTTGAAAATAGCACTATCCTGATTGGTACACCTTCTGCTGCCCCACTTTGCACTATTTCTAAAAACTACACAGTCATGATGGGAAGGACCCTGCTGCTTGTCCCACACTGTCCCTAAAAAGTGCACAGTTGTGACCAGAAACTCACCGCAACCCGATCATGCCTTGTTTTGAAAAACTGCACAAAATTTCCTGCTAGTGCCCTCTGCTTCCTCGCTCTATCTCCCTCTGAGAAGCTGTGAAGATTCCTAGCTGGACCCCGAGTGGCCTGCTCAGTACTCATCCTCAAAATTGCATAGAACTATCCAATAGTTCCCCCCGACACCCTACCTTGTGTTCCTCCCAAGAACTGCGCAGTTCTGCCCAGCTAGGTTCCACCTTGCAGCTCTCACTGCTGTCCTTGATTGTGAAATTTTGCCTCCTAGTGACCTTTGTGTATTTTTTCTCAATAGTACTCTAGAGCCCCTCATCTTAGCCTGAGCTATTCTCTGTGCAGTTTCAGTGTCTTGTCCTCCTTCTCGATCACCTAGACCAGAAACCAAAGAAATTGCATCATGCTAGACAAGGAGATTTTTGGATTTGATGTCGTCCTACCATAAGTGAATTGCAGGAACAGGTATGTTGATGAAACATGGCGTGACAACGAACGAGATGAAGAAGGAGTGCATGCTAGGAGACTTACTAGTACCTAAACGAACATACAAATCACATCGAGAAACAAGCAAAAGGGATACGTGCACTGAACCATCAAGAAAAGACCAAGACCATCAAAGACCCCGCAACACTTTTCCATGTGGAGGTGAAGACACTACACACTGAGAGCACATCCATCACTCAGCAGCATAGAAGCTCGATATTAAAACCACATTCAACCAATACATGTCAACAGTGTCATGTCGAGTTGTGTCATGAGTTGTCTCGGCTACAACACTAATATGGGCCATACTTATGGTAATCAAATGTAATGTAATGTGAAAGTCCAACGGATGCACATATGAAGTTGAAGATTCACGTCAGTTGAAAAGTCATAGGAAGTTGAACGGTCATGAGGGAAGTCCAAGAGTCACATGGGTCAAGCATCACCCTTGGCTATATATACCCCCTCACTGTATGAGCAAAAGACTTTTCACCTTGGCTCCTCCCACATAGCCTTGAGAGTCTATTGTCTATTCTTTGAGGAGTGAGGAGTGGCTCTAATGTCCCACTACTGGGACTAGTGATGTATGGTGTACACACATGTCCTAGAAATTTTTCTTAATTCATAAGCTTGTCTCAGGCCAGCATGTTTTCATGCATGTTTTGTATCTATTTGTAAGACTATTCTTTAAATGTTTGTAATGCATGTTCGCCTAACCTATACTAAGATAGTTGAACTAATTTTGTTATTTTAGTACTTACATTGTTGAAGATGTGTTGTATTGTTAATCACTACTATCTTGTCCATGTGGACTACTTCACAGGACATTAGACAAACCATTCTCGTTTTTCTTTGTTATAATGACTATCACCCCCGTGTGGACTATTCCACTGGATGGTGTAGATGTTTTCCCTTACTCTTTGTTTTTAACGACTGTTGCATTTGCTGTGGACAACTCTACTAGATGCTGGACAGACCCTTGTTTTTTTCGTTTGTGTCTCTCCATGGGTGGTACTACTACCTCTCATCTAGAGGCTCACTTTTACTATCTCCCCTTACAATAAGAGAACCCATACACAAAGTTAGCTCACCAGGCATAATCACCTCGCTTTTTGAAGATACAAGCATTACACTCTCATGTGTTGAACAACAAGAGCTAAAGAAAATCTTTAAGATAATGGCAACTAGGTCATCGTACTCGATGGGACTCCTACACCAAACAGTGTGAGGTCTAGTTGGGACTTCATATCAGGGAGATCCCCTGAATGTTGGCGGGTCTAACAATGTTAACATTTCTGGCACTAGAAGGAGGGCCGGAGGCAGTTTATGGTTGAATGTCCTACCAACCCCACTTGTCTATCATCTGGTCAAGGTTGTAACACAAACTCCCTCTCTCCCATGAGAAACTCTAAAGTTGGTTATTCCTCACCTCTGAGATCCGAACAAAAAATTTCATATCATCACACCTGTGTTGTCTGTCCCATCACCCGTCAATTTTCTAAATTTGTTGGACTGATTCTAGGAGTGCACACTGTTCCCTTTTCGCAGAGGAAGCAAAATACTACACCCACGAGAGTGGTAGTCTCATCTATTGAAGAAGTAATCCTCGCCACTCTTGAAGAGCTGAAAGAAGATGTTGAAATGAAGAGGAAACTTCAGTTTTCCCAGAAGGAGAAGAATATAGCATCTTACTCTTGGGCTCAAGTTCTGGCGGAGGAATCGTAGGGGAAGGTAGCGGAGGAGGCGGAGGCGAAGAGAAGCCAACATATTTAGAGGTTGAACTAATAGATTCAATAGAAGAGGAAGAGGACGAAGAAGAGGACAACATGGCTGACCAAAATCTAGAATGGATGACATAGGGCCCATTGGCACTCTCAGTTGTCTTGCACAAGATTCCAAGACACATAGAGAAACTGTTAACAAAATATGACCATGATAGAGTAGTGAAGGGGGAATATCATCTAGAAACTTTCTACCTACATCTGCAGACATTCAAGGTACATTATTATGATGTTGCATGTAGACTGTTTCCATGTACCTTGGATGGCAGAGCAGCTATATGGTACCACAACCTTCCTATCAACTCCATTCAAAACTTGGGGGTGTTCAAGAGAATTTTCCTTGAGAATTTTGCTGAAGACAAAACCCGCGCCGTTTTTCTAAAAGAGTTGGGTAGTCTCAAGATGGAGCAGAAATAAAAGTTAAATATCTTAACCAACTTTTTAACCGTATCTTGAAGAAGTTCACAGTAGACACCAAACCTCACGACTCCATCACAGTTGACTACTACACATTTGCACAACCGACCAACATTGCGCAGTTCATCAACTGAGCTGTGAAAGAAACGGTTTTGGAAAATTTCCAAGAGGCAATTGATGTGGAGAAAGAGCTGAACGCTATTGGAGTAATTGTGTATGATGAACTAGCTAAGGACTCCAAAGACACAGGCAGGAGGTCTCAGGCTACTGTGAGTAAGGCAAAGGAAAAGGAAGCAAGTGAAATAAAAAACCTTACTCGTCTCATCAAGTCCTTAAGCACCGAAGTTTCCGAACTCAAGCAGTGGACAAGCGAGATAACTATGAATAGTAGGCCTCCCAGATTTTCGTAGAAGAAGAACTCAAGTTCGAGTAGTAGTAGTCACCTGGCCAAAACTGCATAGAGCTCTAACCTTGTGTTCAACATGGATGCAATCGTGACAGATCATTATTGCAAGTTCCATGGCGAATGACATTCAGAGAGGACTTGCGAAGGTTGGAACTAAGGAATGAGCACACTGGCTACAAATTTGACTAATAAATTTATGGCCGGTGAGCAGGCTGAGCCAGAAAATGAAGACCAGGAGGAAGCTACTACATCTAATGAAGATCCAAGTTCTGGGCATGTAATCAACATGTATCAATGTCCTAATGCTACCCAAAAGAGTACCATTGAGAAGGAGCCTTCGAGCGACCATCTGACCCCAAAGAAAAACAATCGAAATAGTTTGCTGAGTCAAGGGGGCCCCACTATTTTTGAGATACCAAGAGAAAATGTAAGACAACATTTTCTCAGAACAATGGATCCATTGGTCATCTCAACACAACAAACACTAGGCAAGTCAGGGAAGACAGCTACAACTAAAAGTACGTCCATGAACAACAAAGACAAAAGCAACCCATTGGACAACACGAACACAAGTCTACCCCCAGACAACTTGGTGATTCTTCTCGCTCTAGATTGCAACATTGTTGAAGACATGAAAATGACCCATGCGAACATCTCTCTTTATGATTAACCAAGTTGATGGGTTAGCGGGATACTCATTTGTGCGCACCGGGGTAAACCTCCACAGACAATGTTGCCTCTTCAAATAAGGGACCAAGCAAGTCTCTTGACAAACTCGCATCTGTGTTCAACACGCTTCGAATGGTCGAAATGAACTCGCTTTGCCCACCATTTTTTTTATCTTTTGAAATATTCAACTTGAATGTCCACAACTATTTTGGTTGATTTTGGCGCATCAGTCAATGTCATGCCACTTTCTATTGGTAAGTGGATCAATGATCAATGGAGTAGAACAAATGCACACATTATGCAACTTGATAGAATATGTTTACCAACCAATGGTGAACTTCAGGATGTGATCATCCAGTTATCATCTGATGAATGAGTTCATCAGTGCATTAACATTTTAGTTGTGGACATCCCAGAAGCATATGGCTTATTTCTCAGCAGAGACTAGTCCAACAAGCTACAAGGATACTTTGCTATGGGCTAGTCACATTTATGGCTTCCGTACAAGGGCAGAAACAACCAGATCTGGGTGTTTTCGAAAATATATATGAAACATAATGTTACTCCCTTCAACGGGAACCGTTTGCTTTCACAGAACTTATGTTCAGAAATTGCTTTTTGGAAACATAGCTGGGGTGTTATCCTCGATAGCCAAGCTCCACCCCACCAGACACACAGTTGGGTCTCTTTCTTTTCCCAACTGACGGAAATGAAACTTGTACAATAACAGTGTTAGTAGTAGTGTTAGTAGTACTAGCACGACAAGCAGTCCTCGTACAGATGACATGTGGACCTTGTATTTCGATGGATCCAAGACATAGGATGGCTCTAGAGCCATGTGTGTTTTGATAGACCCAAGGCAAAGGAAACACTTAGTCTCAAGCCACTTGGAGTTCGAGTGCACAAATAACACTGCCGAATTTGAAGCACTCGTTTTAGGCTTACAAAAAGACGTTAGCCTCAACATTGCTATGCTAAAAGTGGTAGGTGATTCAGAGATCGTGGTATGTTAGGTACATAACACCATACAATGTGTTTCACCTTGTATTAAGAGTTACCAACAAAAGGTATGGTAACTTATCTCTAACTTCCAAGCTTTGAATATTGTTTATGTACCAAGAATGCGTAATGCAGCTGCAAATGCTCTGGAAAATGTAGTGGTTAGGATGACACTGCTTAGGGATAATTTTTCTATTGAAATTTTATACAAGTCATCTATCCTTGATAACGTCACTAATTTACGTGTTCTTGATGATGACCAACAGATACTGCACTTCGTGGCCAACGCCGACGTCTTCAAAGACGCAGTGATAGACGAAGATGAGCATGAGAATTCTTTGCAAGACACAATTGACACAAGTAAAGGAAACCTCATCCCCAAGGGTGTGGTTTCACTTGAGAAGCTATATGATTAGCATAACCGTTTCCAGAGACCTAGGAATGCTAAAACCCACATCTCCACACTAATGCATGAACAAATAAATCTAGGAACAGACAAAGATCCAAAGTTCGTGAATCTTGGTACGTGAAGAGCGGCAAGCCTTTGTCCACCTGTTCAAACAGTACCATGATGTATTCGTGTGGACATATGATGACTTGAAAACATATGATATGAAAATACTCCAACACATCATCCCAATCAAGGAAGGTGCCAAACCATTTTAGCAGAAGCTCAGGAAAGTACATCCTTCGCTTGAGTTCCTCATTCAAAAAGAGTTGACTACGCTGTTGGATGCTCAGATCATTTACAAAGTTCGTCATTCTACATGGGTTTCAAACCTAGTTTATGTGAGAAATAAGTATGGGGAGATCCACATATGCGTATATTTTCATAACCTCAACCGTGCCTCGGACAAAGAAAATTACCCTGTGCGATCCATGGAACACATATTGCAGACAGTATCTGGAGCAGAAATGTTTTCTCTGTTAGACGAGTTTTCAGGATATAACCAGGTTTTGGTTGAAGAACCTGACATACTAAAAACAAATTTTCGTAACAAGAGGGGTATGTTCGCTTATCAAAGAATTCCATTTGAGTTGGTAAATGCAAGTGCAACTTTTTAGTGCACAATGGACATCACCTTTCGTGGGCTCATTAGATAGAGTGTGGTGGTCTACCTTGATGACATAACCATTTTTTTCCAGAAAATGTACAGAACACCTACA
Source organism: Pinus tabuliformis (assembly GCA_031772625.1). Classification (NCBI taxonomy): domain Eukaryota; kingdom Viridiplantae; phylum Streptophyta; class Pinopsida; order Pinales; family Pinaceae; genus Pinus; species Pinus tabuliformis. The sequence continues at coordinate 885,954,664 of CM062808.1, read as the reverse complement.
CCATCTCAAGAATATATTTGAGCGATGTCGCAAGTTCGAGATATCCTTGAATCCCAAGAAGAGTGTACTTTCAGTGTTTAAGGGGAACCTCCTTGGGCACAACATTGCCAAGAGTGGGATCTAGGTAGATCTGAACTGAGTCCATACCATCACATAGATTCCTCATCCAGTGAACAAGAAAGTTATACAGTTCTTCCTAGGAAAGATCAACTTCCTTAGGAAGTTCATCTCTGATTATGCACATATTGTCAAACCCATACACGAGATGATCAAGAAGGATGCAATTTACAGCAGGTGAAAGAAGGAAAAGAACGCGTTTACTCGTATTAAGCAGGTGATAGCAGAAGAACCTACATTGTACAATCCAAATTTTAATAAAGATTTCTTACTCTACACATTCACTTCTGACACTTCACTCACTACAGTTATCACTCAAAAGGATGAGCTCAATAATGAACGTCCCATCTCGTTCATGAGAATGAGCTTGCAGGGACTAGAGCTCAACTATACCACCATGGACAAACAATATTACTCTATATACAAGGTGGTTAAACACTTCAGACCCTACCTATTGAAGAATCATTGTATAGTCTTTGTGCCAAACCCAGTAGTTAGGTCACTACTTGTTCAACAAGATGTGGGTGAATGACGAGCGAAATGGATGACTGGATTGCAAGAGTATGATCTTGACATCAAGTAAGTTCACACCATCAAGGGTCATAGTCTTTGCATATTGGAAGTGAAAGTAGTGCGCACACAAGAGGAAGAAGAAGAGCTTACCGATTGGGAGCAAGAAATTGACATGTACAATGTAGAGCAAGCACCCCCCACTTTGCATGGTAACTCTTGGTATGATGAAGTGTGCCAATACCTTGAGCATGGCACCATGCCCTCTCAGTTCTCTATGCGATAGAAGAGGGCACTCCGACTCAAATCCTTATCTTACTAGTTAGTGCACGAAGTGCATTATAGAAAGCACCAGAATGACATTTTTCTCAAGTGCTTAGAAGCACAGGATTCAAAGAGAGTCTTACGTGATCTGCATGATGAACCAGCTGGGGGGTCACTTCGTTGGTAAAAAAACAGTGAACAAAGTCATGAGAGTCAGTTTCTACTAGCCCATATTGTTCAAAGATGCACACACTTATACCCACAAGTGTCTGGTTTGTCGGAGATGTTCCTGCAAACAATGAAGATCAACAGCCCTACTGCAGCTTGTTGTAGTGGATGAACCATTCCAACATGGGGATTGGACATTATTGGGGAGATTTTCCCACATTTTTCAAAGCAACACTGCTACATATTAATTGCTAAAGATTACTTCACGCAATGGAAAAAAGAAGTTCCGATGAAACAAGTGAATGACGAGGAAGTCATCATATTCCTAAGAAAGAACATCATCTCAAGGCTTGGCATTCCTGTATCACTTATTTTTGACAATGCAATGTACTTTTCCTCGTTAAAACTTTATGAATTTGCATTGTAAAATGGCATTGTGTTAAAGCATTCAGCTAACCACTACCCGCAGGGAAATGGTCTTGCCAAATCTACAAACAAAATCTTATCCGCATCATAAAAAAGACCATTTACTTTGAACAACGAAACTGGCATTCCACTCTGGTGAATTCTCTTTGGGTTGACCGAGTCACAACCAAACCCTCTTAAAATACCTCCCCCTACTTCTTGGTATACAGAAAAGAAGCCATCCTCCCACCAAATATCTACTTGCTTGCTCTTCAGTTATCCCAAGAATCCCAAGGCAAGCCATGTCTAGTGGTTCAGTGTAGGATTGACACATTACACAAGCTATAGGAAGAAAGGATGAAAGAAAAAGAAATTTTTTCACTCCACTAGAACCGTATCAAGAGATGGTTCAAGAGGAAGTCTGCAGGGAACACCAGCTTCGTTGTCAGTGACTTAGTCTTGAAGTGGGATAAACCCCACAAAGACAAAGGAAAACATACGAAGTTTTAGTCCCTGTGGATTGACCCTTTCATATTTCATGATAAGCTTGGCCAACACACATATCGTTTACAATAACTTGAAGAGAAGATTGATACTCTCCCTCTCAATGGCCAAGATTTAAATTTTTATTTTCAATGATCTGGGGCCGCACCCCACACTATGTACATAGTATCTATATTGCTTGTTCTGTTGTTTTGTATCATGTTTTTTCTTTGTTTTTCTTTGCTTTGTTTTGATATCTTGTCATTTCATTTTGTAAATAAGTGTTGTCCTGCACTGCGTTATGGATTCTGAATAAGTATTTGGCTGAAGTTTAGGAGTCTTGTGATATTGCAATGCTTGGCCAATCTTGTGTTCGTCTTCTCTGTGCTTGGTTGTAACTTTTGGTTGATGAAGTCTCGATGGAAAATATGATCTGTCTATAAGGGAAGCTCTGGTCAAACCATGAACCTGGGTCCAAACTCAGAAACCTAATGCCTGTACTCAGTCTTTTGCTCTGTGTGTTCAAACTTATCCAACTAGTAGAAATAAAGAAGAGGAAAATCTAAATGAGCAAACTTAAATCAGAGGTCTTACATGCTTCTCTGAAGGAACAACCTCCATTTCTCTCAATAAGTCTAGATCCCTCTTTCGCCCCAAAAATAAATAAGTTCCTATGCACAATCCTCTTTTCAAAAAAGGAATAAATAGGTGAAAGAAGAGAAAGGATTCCTATGCAGAGAGGTGAAGCAGGAAAGTCCACCAAGGTACTGACCAGGCTCGTTGGGAATGGAGCAATGCTTGTGTTCCTGCATGACTCCACTAGGGCACTGTCCAGGCCTATTGGTAGAGGAGAAACACCAGAGATGAAAACTTATACTCTAAAAATTTTAAGCTCGTGAACCAAACTGCCCTTACCGATTTTGAAACACTGTGATCTGGCTAAATCTTTGTTGTGTTCAACTGAGTTGGTACAAGGTGAACCATGTATGTCCATGGGGTAAGTGGGGAAGCTGAAGTGACCTGCACAACAAATCAATACTCCATGAAAGGTGAAAGCCCTGCACTGAAAATTAACGAAAACAGAGAAGTTGGTATTCAACCAGTGTGTCGCCAAGTGTTGTAGCGAATGCAACACCCTTCAAAATTTTAGCCTGCATCCAAATTTCATAGAATTTCTTGGTTTTTCCACTGATGGTTTCAACATTCAAGCTCATTCCATGAGTTGTTGTAGAATATTTACCCCCTTTTTCCTTGTTCGACCAACGATTTTCTTTTGGCATGTTGATTTCTTTATCATGCTTGCAATCTTGTTTTGGTGATTTTGAAGGTTTGTCTTTGTGTGCATGAGTTGTCTTCACTTTGTGAACATCGGTTGTAATCAAACACAAATTTGTAAGCATGGTCGAGCAAGTGTCATCATGGTCGTTTGAAGGTCTATCTCAAGTGTCACAATTGTCGCTCTTAACCTTAAGACACTCTCACTCAGCACGTCTTGTTGGCTTGTGGTGCCCTGTCATCAACTCATGCTAAGTGTTTGATCACAATGTCATGTCTACGCAAGTTCACTTGCTCTCTCACTTAACCATTTTTCTTGAAAATCTGTCGTCCGGACAAACCCCTTCAACCGAACCTCGACTAAGCTGCACTGCGCAGTCTGAGCTCTGAGTGACCCTACTCTGTAACTCAGAACTATATAATTCTTGAGGCTATCCTCCGAGCTAGCTGCACTCTGTAATCATGGAAGTGAGCAGGCTGGCTATCTCCCAGAACTACAAATAAGTTGTCTCCAAGCCCGATCCAATCCACGCTTCCTGCAAGATCAGTTATCAAGCCTCCCTTTGGTCTACCGAAAATCTGCACTGCACTGTGACTCGGGGCTGCACTACTCTCCAAAACTGCACAAACATGCCCAGCTACCTGTCCTGCACTGCCTTCATAAACTATGTAGTCATGCTTAGTCAGGCCTCTGTTGCCCTTCTCTACACTGTTCCCAGAAACTGTGGAGGCCTGTCTGGAAGGACCTCGTGCTATCTTTCTCTTCTCTACTCCTGAGAAATTGCGCAGTCCTGACTGGTACACCTTATGCTACCCCATTCTACATTGTTTCTAGAAAGTGCACAGTCATGATGGGAAGGCCTGTACTGCCTGCCCCATACTATCCCTCAAAAATGCATAGTTGTGACCAACATTTTTCGGAAGCCCAATCATGCCTTACTTTGAAAAAATACACATAATTTCGTGCCAGTGCACTCTTTTTTCCTGCTCTATCTCCCTCCGAGAAACTGTGTAGATTCTGAGCTAGACCTCAAGTGGCCCACTCAATCGTCATCCTCAAAAATTGTGCAGAACTGTCCAACATGTTCTCCCCAACACCCCGCCTTATCTTCCTCGTAGAAATTACAGAGTTTTGCCTAGTTGGGTTCCAACAGGCTGCTATCACTACTGTCACTAAATGCCAAATTTTTCCTCCCAGTGACCTCTGCGCAGTTTTTCCCGACAGTAATCTGGAGCCCCTCATCGCGACCTGAGCTGTGATTTGCACAGTTTTAGTGTCTTGTCCTCCCTCCTGACCACGTTGACCCAAAATTGAAAATAATACATCATGTTAGACTAGGATATTTTTGGATCTGATGTTGTCTCGTCATGAATGAATTGCAAGAATAATTACATTGGTGAAACATGGCATGACAATGAACAAGATGAAGAAGGAGTGCATACTAGCAGACTTGCTCGCAGTTGAATGGACATACAAAGCACATCGAGTAGCAAGCAAAAGGGATACATGGACTGAACCATCAAGCAAATGCCAAGACCATTGGAGATACCTTTAACACTTTTCCATGTGGAGGTAAAGACACTACACACCTTGAGCACATCCATCACTCAACAACATAGCAGCTCGACATGGACACCACAGTCAGCCAGTACATGGCATCAGTGTCATGTTGAGTTGTGTCATGAGTTGTTTTGGCCAGATCATTACTATGGGCCATACTTGTTGTAATAAAATTTAATGTAAAGTGAAAGTCAAACAAACACACATATGAAGTTTAAGAGTCACGTCAGTTGAAAATTCATAAGAAGTTGAATGGTCATGAGGGAAGTCCAAGAGTCACAAGGGTTAAGCATCACCTTTGGCTATATATAACCCCTCATTGTATGAGAAAAAGAATTTTCACTTTTGCTCCTCCCACATAGCCTTGAGAGTCTATAGTCTATTCTTTTAGGAGCGAGGACTGGCTCCAATGTCCCACTACTGGGACTAGTGATGTATGGTGTACACATGTGTCTTGGAACTTTTGCTTAATTCAAAAACCTATCTCAGGCCAACATGTTTTCACCCATGTTTTGTATCCATTTGTAAGACTATTTTTTATGTAGGTTTTACCTTGTACAAAAATGACCTACATACAAATTCTAAAAAATGAAAAATAAACAATGGCGAGATCATAAAACATAAAACAAATATACACACATATTTTCCCCTGGATCCCAAAACCGGGACTACCAGGTTGATTTTTCATTATATTCCTTTCAATGTTACAATACATATATATACATGCCGAAGCACCCATAAACCCCAATCCATTAATCCTAGATTAGAACATAATCGTAGTTCCCTTGACTGGATCTACAAAATACCACGGACAGAAAACCATAATTCCCAAAACCATGTGCGAAATCCATGCAAAAAACCATAGGTATGTCCACCCACCTAATATAGGGTTTAATTGTTTTTTCCCAGGGCACTGCCCTGGACCCCATGCAAGGGGGCTATAGCCCCCCTGTATACCCCCCTGTGACCCCCTTTCTTACTCCCCTGTGACCCCCCTACTGCGAAATCCATGCAAAAAACCATAGGTATGTCCGCCCACCTAATATAGGGTTTAATTGTTTTTTACCAGGGCACTGTCCTGGACCCCATGCAAGGGGGCTACCGTCCCCCTGCATACCCCCCTGTGACCCCCTTGCTGCACCCAACGCAACATACATTTCGCACTTTCAACGTTTGTAATGCATCTTCACTTAACCTGTAGTAAGATAGTTGAACTACTTTGGTTATTTTAGCACTTACATTGTTGAAGATGTGTTTTATTGTTTGCCACTGTCTCATCCATGTGGACTACTCCATAGGAAATTAGACATACCATTCTTGCTTTTCTTGGTTATAACTACCGTCACCCCCGCGTGGACTATTCCTCTAGATGGTGTATATTTTTTCCCTTGCACTTTGGTTTTAACGACTGCTGCATTCGTTGTGGACTACTCTGTTGGATGCTGGACATACCCTTGTTGTTTTTGCATGTGTCTCTCCTTGGGTGGTACTTCTACCTCTCATCTAGAGGCTGACTTTTACTCTCTCCCCTTACAGTAAGAGAACCCGGAAAAAAAGTTACATTACACACTCACCAGGCATACTCACCTTGCTTTTTGAAGATACAAGCATAACACACTCATGTGCTGAACAACAAGAGCTAAGGAAAATCTTTAAGATAATGGAAATTGAGCCATCATACCGAATGGGAATCCTAGACCAAATGGTGTGAGGTCTAGATGGGACTTCATATCGGGGAGATCCATTGAATGATGGTGGGTCCAGCACCATCAACACTATCTTCATAACCTGGATCGATAAGGAAAGCACCGTAGCATCTCAGTCAAAGCGAAAGTCAACCACTGAGGAAGGCAAACCAGGTGAGCGAGGAATTAATGAATGCATATATTCAGCCTCATGATTTGCTTCGTTGATAGAAAATCATGAGGAAATCACATTATGTTATCTCTTCGTGTTAATTTTAGTCATTGTCGAGTAGGGTAGGGTCGTAATACTCTGAAACAATTATTCGTAAGAGATTATAAATCTGGCTCTTGACATGACAATGATATACCTAGATATTATTTTAAAACTTTATTTTTTCCATTAAAAACTTTGTTTCATTTCATCATTTTGTTGTGCAATTTATCCATCTGTATATAATGTTGTGAAGGAATTGTTCTATCACCTACTTATCACAGGAGCCCCCCTGGAGTTGTAAGGTTTTACTGTTTTCAAACTAACATTTCAATTCCGCATTCTATATTGTGTTTAATTAATTTATTTCACTAATAGTTTGATTGTTAATAGTGATCATAGAGTTGATAACAGAGTACAATTTGTTTAGTCATTTTTCTATAGGAAGAATGAGTGAAGTCGAGATCTCTTATGCACATGAAAGTAGTATAACAGAGTGTGGATTGATATATACTTGTAGTATAGTTTTGTGTTACAACCGTGTGAATAAGATTTCAATTTAAGTATAGAGTTAATTTCTCTTTCCATTAGAGTAATTTAGATCTAGTTTCATTATCAAGTTTTATTTCAAGGAAATGTGTGTGTGATTTAATTTTAAGCAAGAGTCAAGCAAGTGTGATATTTCCTCTCAAGCAAATGTGTGTGTGTGATTTCATTTCAAGCAAGTGTGATTTTTTATTTCAAGAAAGTGTGTGTGTGATTTCATTTCAAGCAAGAGTGAAGCAAGTGTGATGTTTATTTCAAGAAGAGTGTGATCTTTCTTTTAAGAAAGAGCAATAGTTTTGATTTCATATTTACTTTCATAGTTGTTAAAGAAAACATGTGCATTTCAGTATCTAAATTTAATTTAGGAATTTTTTAAGTAATAAGGACTCCTAGCACAAAAACTGCACATATATTTCATCAATTTACTAGCCCTGGTTGATAATTCATGTAAGTAATTTAACACCAATTAAATTACCAAACATTTTGGTGTTGTTTCTGGGGAAGTGTATATAGGAGTATTTTTATTTTTATTTTCATTAAAAAAAATAAAAATAAAAATAAAAATTATATGCATAGGGAAAGAGATTCTAGAGGTAGATTTGTAAGTAGAGGTAGGAGTTTGATTCCAACATCATCACTCACCCCACCACGACCTTGTAGTGCCACACCATCCACCCAAACTCATATTCCATCAATTGTAGGCATACATAGACTTCCTGAGGTACTTAGATCTGAAATCCAACCTAAAGATTCACCAACTTCTTCAACTGAAGCTGTAGTAGAAGAAGAAGATCCTACATCCCCAACTGAAGGAGTAATTTTTCTATCTTCAACTGGAGAACAACTTCTAGGACAAGAACTAGAAATCCCTAGTGAAGAGGAAGAAGAAGAAACCTATTTTAACATTCCATTGATAGAAGAACCAAAGGATCTAGAGGAGGATCTACAAAATCCTATTTTGGAACCTTACATTAGTTCTGAGGAATCTACAATGGCGGGAGAAGGGGAAGGAGAAGTATGTAATGTGAATGGTGAACAACCTAGGATTGGAGATGGATGAGGAGGAAATAGAGGAGGTGGAAGAGGTGGAGGAAGAGGAAGAGGAGGTTGTAGAGGAGATCCAGAACCTTTTGGATTCCCCATCTTCGAAGAAGATACCACAACCACAATGAAAAATATCTCACCCTCCATCCTTCCTAATTTTCATGGATTAAGAAAAGAGGATCCAGAAACATTTATGTTTGAGTTTGAAGTCTTGTGTAGATCTTATGACTTCTTTCTTGATACTCAAAAGTTGAAATTGTTTCCAACCACTTTTAAGGATGCAACATTAAAATGGTTTATGGGCTTAGGAGTAAATTCTATAAGAACATGGGAACAAATGAAAACTACATTCTTAGAAAAATACAAGGATTATTGTATGTCCCATAGCCTTAAATATGATGTCTTTAAAATGATACAAAAAGAAGACGAAAATCTTGAATATTTCGTTGAAAGATTTTCTTATGATGTAAAAAGGGCCAAAATGCATAATCTAGATGAAGAAACTTTGAAATCTCTGTTACTAAAATCTATCAGAGATGAGTGGATAGATCTTCGCAATTTGATGGGTAAAGGAGATATTTCTTAGTTATCATTTCAAGATATTTATGAGTTATGCATACACATTTCAAGAGGAAAGACAAGAACTAGAAAAATTCAAGAGATCCTGTTATGTCTAGGATTAATAAATCTGCAGTTGGGACAATAAGTAGGGTTGAAATAGGAAATTTGATTGACAACTTTAAAACATATATTTTGGGGAGTCTTAGTGAACAAATAGATACCCTTAAAGTAAAAAACAAGAAAAAGGATGAAAATGCTGCATTAACTATCTTTCATCCAAAATATAGAAAGAAGCATGCCTTGAGAGAGTGCACCCTTGACTTAAAAAGTGTGGAAACCTGTGTTATATGTGCAAAAAATCATGATACAAAGGAATTTCCTTCAATACCAGGTCTTAAATATGTCTATCAAGAGGAATTAATGCCAAATCAAGTAGAACCTCTTTTTTTTATTGCCAAGAGACCATGGAAAAATCCACAATCGAATATGACCCAAGGTTTCAACACTCAAACATATGCACAACCATCACAAAGTAATTGGATTGCACCCATGCCTTGGAAACCTTGGCCTCAACCTTGGGCACAAGAATGGAAAAATCCTTATGGGAAGTACCCTCAATATCCTCAATATCAGCAACCTTACCCTGTTTTTCCATCGCAATATTTTCCTCAGCTCGTTCAACCCTCTCAACCTCAAAATCCAAACCCAAAACTTTCACTACCATTTCCACAAAATCCAAATCAATTTCCTGCTCAGCCACTTCCAAATCCAAATAATAAAAATTCACAACCTATTTACAAGATGGAAGAAAACAATTTCCAAACTTATATGATAACTCCATTAGATCTAGACAATGTCCAACTTGGATATGGTAGAGTATTGGAAAAGAAGTCACCATTGGTTGTTGTCCAAGAGTCTGCAAAAAATTACCTCTCTGAGAAAGAGACATATTTTCATCAAGAGGAAAATTCTCAAAAACGAACCAACCCTGTACATTCTGATGATACTCCAATAAACTCAACTCCCATTATAGAACAACCTTTAGATTCTATTCAAAATCCATATTTTCTTGAAAGATTGAAAATTGACAAAGTGGTAGACAAACAAATTGTGTTGCCTGATTATGATATGATAGATGAACTGAATAATGGTTGTATAAAATCTCCTTTGTTACAAGATATCATAGAAATACCAATATTTGTAAAGACAACTAGGGAGTGAAGTATTAAAAAACTAGGAAGAAAAAGGAAAGAAGCTCAAATAATCGAGCTAGTTAGAAAAATTGTAGATACCATGAGGGGAAAGACAACAGTTCAAAAATATCTAGATCTAGGAATTCCCATTGTGAAAACACACATTAATGGCATTGAGATTACAAATACATTGATTGATTTAGGAGCGGCCATAAATATCATGAGTAAATAAATGATGAATGGGAAAGTGAAGCATGGATAGAAGATGATAATGAAAACTTTGATATACAACCAATTTTTGTTACTTCAATAATATATGAAGAAGATCAAATTTTGAATTTAATGGAAAATAGTGAATCTTCCTCATATTGTGAACAAAATCAAAGTTTTCAAGAACAATGTAATATTGAATATCTATCATCTCCTCAAATCGATTTACATTCTATGGAGAAATTTGACAGTTGTTTAATAGAAATTTTTCTAGGGAAAACTTTGAATATTAATGATAATCTCGAAAAAACTCAAAAGAAAGAATTAATAAAGATGTTGTAAGAACATTCCTCTTCTTATGCATGGGAATAAACTGATATGAAAGGAATTGATCCTAACATTTGTATGCATCATATCTATATTGAAGAAAATTCCATACCAATGTGACAACCCCAGAGGAGAATGAATCCAAAGCTAAGAGAAATTGTTAAAGAGGAATTACAAAAATTGTTAAATGTGAATTTCATTTATCCAATATCAGACAACCAGTGGATTTCAACATTGGTAATTATTCCTAAAAAGAATGAAAAATGGAGAGTATGCATTGATTAGAGGGAATTGAATAAAGCTACTTTAAAATATCATTTTCCAATTAATTTTATAGATCAAGTCTTAGATACATTGGCAGGGAAAAAGTATTTTTCATTCTTGGATGGTTTTAGTGGATATAACCAGATCCAAGTAGCTCCAGAAGATCAAGATAAAACAACTTTTACCTATCCATGGGGAACCTATGCTTACTAAGTACTTCCTTTTGGGTTATGTAATGCACCTACAACATTCCAAAGGGTAGTTTTAGGCATTTTTTCTAATCTAATTCATGATTGTGTGGAAGTTTACATGGATGCTTTTACTATATATGGAAACTCTTTTGAAGAAGCTCTTAAAAATTTGTAAAAATTTCTAATTAGATGTAAAGAAGCCAATATCTCATTAAGCCATGAAAAATGTTTTATGATGTTCACTGAGGGAATTGTTTTGGGACACCATATTTCAGGAAATGGAATTAAAGTGGATGCATATAAGGTAGAATTCATTTCTAAATTATCAGCACCAACTTGTCAAATAGATGTTAGAAGTTTTATTGGTTTTACTAGCTATTATAGAATATTGATAGAAAAATTTACAAAGATAGACTCTCCACTTTTCAAATTACTTACAAAAGATTTTGAATTCATATGGAATTCTGACTGCCAAAAATATTTTGAAACATTGAAAGAAAATATTTCTGAAGCACCCATTTTAAGAGAACTAAATTGGAAACTACCTTTTCACATTTGGATTGATGCCTCAGATACAAATTTAGGAGCTCATGTATTAGGAAAAAAATATTTAACTCCTTATGTCATTTACTACACAAGAAAAAATTTGACTCTTGCATAGTTAAATTACAATGTAACAAAAAAGGAGTTTTTAGCTGTTGTACATGCCATCAATAAATTCAAACATTATATCACTGGTTATGAAAGCTTCATTCACACAAATCATTATGAAATCAAATATTTAATGAATAAATCAATTACTAATGGTAGAGTTACAATATGGCTATTTTTATTACAAGAATTAAATATTACTATTTTGGATAGACCTGGAAAACAAAACACAGTTGGTGATTTTCCATCTGGAATCGAAAATGATAATAATGATGTTCCTGTAGAAGATAATTTTCCCGATGAATATCTTTTTACAGTATTTATTAAATCTCCTTGGTTTGTAGATATTTCTAATTATTTGGCTACAAGGAAGTTACCATCATACTTGTCTCGAAAGAAAAGGAAGGTCATTCAAAATAGCGCATCTTATTCATGGATAAATGAATAATTGTACAAGACATGACCTGACTTAATCATTCTAAGATATGTTAGAGAGGATGAAGTACCAGAGATATTAAAGGCTTGTCATGATGAACCATGTGAAGGAAATTTCGTTGATAAAATAACTGCTTATAAATTCCTTGTTGGTCCAATCAATCCGTCGTCAAGACAAAAAATGTACATTCTTGTTTGTACATATTATGTCACAAAATAGGTAGAAGCTATAACACTTTCTCTTGATATTGAAAATTCTGTCGTTTCATTTCTTTTTGAGGATATTTTCACTCGTTTTTGTGTCCCAAGGGAAATTGTGACAGATCAAGGGCATGATAAGGGCACTCTATTTACATCCAAGTTGGTACATAATATAGTGGAGTACAAAATGAAACATAGGAAGTCAACTCCATATCATCCACAAGCCATTGGACAAGTTGAATCTACCAATAAGTTAATTGAAGCAATTCTTACCAAGATTATGCATCTACATAGAAGGGATTGGGCACAAAATCTTCCAGAAGCTTTATGGGCATATCGGACCACATGGAGAAATACAACATGACACACTCATGAAATTTTTTATGGAAAGAAAGTCCAATTTCCTATTGAGTTCCAAATTGGACTTTTAAAATAACAACCAAGTTGGGTCTTGATCTATCAGAATCCCAAAGACAAAGAATGGAGCAACTGAATGAACTTGATGAGATACGAAAAGGTGCTATTCATAGAAGCAATATAGTCCAATAACAAAGATCCAGGTGGCATGATAAGTTAATCAAAGAAAAAAAATTTCAGCCTGGTGATTGGGCATTGCTTTTTGATTCAAAATTTAAAGATTTTCAAGGAAAATTTCAAATTCATTGGCTTGGTCCTTATGAGATTGAAACTGCCTTTGATAATGGAGTAGTAAGAATTAGGACCATTGATGAAGAGAAAGTAACCTTCTTGTAAATGGTCATAGATTACAACTATATCATAAACCATTAAAAAGAGAAGGATTCATAAGAAATCTGCAAGATAATATTGATTTGAAGTTGGTTATGGAAGATTCTTCTTCCTCTCCAACTTAGCCTTCTACTTCCTTTTTCAAAAAAAAAAATGAATAAAAAAATTGTATAAACATGAAAACCAACATTGTTGGCATGTTTATACATAAAATCCAGGTTGAAACCAAGAGTTCTTGGTAGCTTATATTTTCTTTTCCCTATTCTAGTCCCATTTTCTTTTTATTCCTCTTTTCTCTTTTGAAAAATATTGCAGCTACAAAATTGTCAATAATCTACATCTCTAAAAGAATTCTACAATTGACTTGGCAAATTGCGATCAGGGAAAATGGAGATCATGGCTAAAGAAAACTTAGTGAAGATTAAAACTAGAGTAGCAGAGTACAACCTACAAAAAGACAAATAAAAAATCAGTAAGGAAAAGATATGAGGTATGTAAATATTAATTAGGCAATAAAGGTGACAACATTGAATTATGAAATAAAAAGATGAATGATCGTTGCTACCGCCATTCTGAATAATGATTACTCTCATTACTCACATGACTTTGATCTTAATGAAAATATCTTGTCAAAATATATAACTCTGATATGAGACCTTGCTATCATTTAAATTCACTCCCTTCTCTCTGTATATCATTCCACTTCATGCATAATTCTTGCATCATATCCATTTCACTTAGCCCTGTTTCATTGCCGAAACTGCCCTTTACCTAAATTTTGTCTCTTCGACCCATTCCATAACTAAATTTCTTCCATAACCCTGTCAAAAGAGCAATTAGGGGCTAAGGCTTCTCCAACATGGGAGTCATTGTATGCTCAGAGCCAAATGGGGCTAAATTCCTTGAAGGATACCCACAGGTAAAAAAACAGTTGCATCAATCGCAGTGGCTATAATTTGTGAAAAAATTTGATGGGCACGAGAAATAAGTGACAAAATCCTTTACTTGGGCATACAATGGCATAAAAGCAGAAATTGGGGATGTGAAATTAATTTTTATAGAGTCATTCGTAGCAGAAGCTACTGGATTGACAAGAATCAGGGAAAGCTGGTTCAAAAGCCAAAATATCAATGAGAAGGACTAGGAAATCTTCCTTAAAAATACAAGTATGGATATCTCTAGCTTTAAGAATGGAATTCCAGTCACAACATTAAAGAATAGATGGAGAAATTTGTTGTTAATTATTCAAAATTCATAACTTGTGATGGTACATTTGGGAACATGTTCTTTTACCATGCTCGCCTGATGATGAATTTTCTTGATGGTAATGAAATCAACCTACCTTACTTCCTACTTAATAGTTTGAGAAAAATGGCTGGAAATATTCAAAGGAAGATACAATCCATAGATAATTCCCTATATCATCATGGATTAGTGAAAATTCTAATTGAATCCCATCTAAAAAGAAAAGGAAATAATTGGGAGGATTTTCTGATTAGAAATCATTTCAAAGAAGCTGAACTAGAAGGAAATAATGATAAAACTAGGAAGAGTAGAAGAAAATTGCCCTCAAACTCTAAAGAAAACTCAGCTGCACAAGAAACACAACAAGATAAATACTCTGATGATGAAACCCCTCTTATAAATATGTTAGAAACTCTTAAGCAAAAGAATGTTATAATAAATATAGCTAGTAATAAAAGGGAAACTTCATCGAAAGAAGAAACAAAGCAAGAAGAAGTTAAAAAGCATCCCTGAACTATTGAAAAACCACCATCAATTGTAAGAAGGAGTGAAAGTCTTAATAAACCTCTACATGCACAGTGACCTCAAAAATCTCTAAAATTCCTAATTTATAAGAAGAATAAGAACTGAGAGTTCCATCACCAGTTTCTAGTCCAGCTAGGAGAACTCCAAAAATTGATCCTGTCCAGCAAGAAATATACGACTACATAGAGTCTCTGGAGAAAAGAGCTATGGGAAAGACTGTTGAATCATCCTCAAACCAAGAAGAAATTATTCATTTTGATCCTCGAGAAGAATCCCAGCTTATAAAATCTCTCAAAGAGGAAATATTTGAATTGGAGGTTTTAAATAGACATTTGAAGCAGGAAAATGAAATAGTAAAGGCACAAAACAAATTCTAGAGAACTCAAAATGACAACATCCTATTACATCTTGGTTTATCATATGAGAAAATAAGAAATTGAAAACTAAAAATCAATTTCTTAAGAAAAAGGTGACAAGTTTGCAGAATAGAATCTTGATGAAGAAACCAAGGATGGCAACAGTCAGCGTGAGGAAAACAAAGAGGAATAACTTAGATGTCCTTGCCCAGGCTTTTGAAGATGCTCAATGACAAAGAAATATTACAAATTTTGAAATTTTGCATGAGGACATGCAATGTCTTCTGTGTGGGGGAATGTTGAACCCCAAAATTGCCTCTTTTTTACCACTTTCCTACATTCCATCCTCCTTCTTTTTGACTCTCATAACTCTAAATTGGGCATCAGTTTACAAGGTCTATGGCATAACAGGTATCTAATCATCTTCTATTTCATAAGTGTCATTGTTCTTTATTATTTAACTTAATATTTGCATGAGCTACTGAATTGCACCAATTTTGTAGCTAGTGACTGATTCTGTAGCAAAATCAAAGGTTTGACAGGTTCCGAAACTCCACCTGAGGAACAAGACATATGGCTAGGTGAAAAATATCTGGCACAATGATTTGTACCTATCTTCATATCTTGGATTGATAAGGAAAGCACCGTAGCAGCTTAATTAAAGTAAAATTCAACCACTGAGGAAGGTGAGGAATGATTAAATGTAGATATTGAGCCTCATGATTTGCTTTGTTGATAGAAAATAATGAGGAAATCATGTTATGTTATCTTTTCGTGTTAATTTTAGTCATTGTTGAGTAGGGTAGGTTCATAATACTCTGAAACAATTATTCGTAAGAGATTATAAATCTTCCTCTAAACATGACAATGATAGACTTGGATATTATTTTTAAACTCTATTTTTGCAATTAAAAACTCTGTTTCATTTCATCCTTTTGTTGTGTGATTTATCCATGCATATATAATATTGTGAAGGAGTTGTGTTGTCACCTACTTCTCGTAGGATTCCCCCCTTGGAGTTGTAAGTTTTAATTGTTTTCAAACTAAAATTTCAATTTCGCATTCTATATTGTTTGTAATTCATTTATTTCACTAATAGTTTGACTGTTAACAATGATCACAATGTTGATAACAGAGTACAGTTTATTTAGTCATTTTGATGTAGGATGCATGAGTGAAGTTGAGATCTCTTATGCACATGAAAGTAGTATAACAGAGTGTGGATTGATATAGATTTGTAGTATGGTTTTGAGTTATAGTTGTGTGAATAAAATTTCAATTTAAGTATAGAGTTAATTTCTCTTTCTGTCAGAGTAGTTTAGATCTGGTTTCATTATCAAGTTTTCTTTCAAGCAAATGTGTGTGTGATTTCATTTCAAGCAAGAGTCTGGCAAGTGGGATATTTTCTTTCAAGAAAATGTGTGTGTGTGATTTCATTTCAAGAAAGAGTCAAGAAAATGTGATATTTTATTTCAAGCAAGTGTGTGTGTGTGATTTCATTTCAAGAAAGAGTGAAGCAAGTGTGATGTTTATTTCAAGAAGAGTACATACTTTCTTTTAAGAAAGAGAAATAGTTTTAATTTCGTATTTAATTTCATAGTTGTTGAAGAAAACATGTGAATTTCAGTATCTCATTTTAATTTAGGAATTGTTTAAGTAATAAGGACTACTAGCACAAATAGTGCACATACATTTCATCAGTTTACTAGGCTTGGTCGATAATCACTGTAAGTAATCTAACAGTAATTAAATTACTAAACAATCCCCACCTCCCTTCATCCGTTTCCTTTTAGATGCCAGTATCCATAAAAAATGCCACTATCCAGCAGTGTATAATAGATGAAGGTGCTTCCACCAGTGTGATGGGCACCAGTGTCTGGAAGCAACTTGGTTTCCTAGACCTGTCACCATCCAATGTCACTCTTCGTGCTTGGGAGGGTCACCCCTTGCAACCCCTTGATTTGTATCATAATTTCCCCATCCTTATTGTTGGAAAGACAATCTTGATTGATATCGAAGTCATCAATGCCCCTTTAGATTATAACATCTTTCTGGGTCATAGTTACACATGCCATGTCAACTATCCCATCTCTTGTCTTGATCAGTTGACTTACTATGACCCTCAGTCTTAGACCTCTCCTCAAACCACTATTTCATCGATGATTGGCAATAAGACTGCTACCCCCCTTACTAATATTTCCCTGGAGTATTTAAATATTCCATGCTACTTGGGGCTTACTATGGCCCACCACCTACTCCTTCTGAGCTTAGCTATTCTAGTGTTTGCATGCTTCGAGCATCACAGGCCACTGGCAAGCAGTCTGGTATGTCTTCCTAGCAGACAACTCCTCTGCAACCCCCTGCTCAAGATTCAACTCGTCCTTCAGGTACAATTCCTCTAGGCTAGTTCCATTATGCTGGTATCTCTCCCAGTCCTTTCCAACAAGGAATTGTTCTTCCAGGCCTTTCCCACACAGGAGAAGTTCATCTAGGTCATTACCCCTCTGGTCAAATACCTTTCTTATTCCCGCCACAAGGAATCTTTTCATTTCTTGTAATGGCTATGTTGAGTCTTTCTATTATCATCTTAGGGATCCCAATATGGTACATTGACGCTCCTACAAACACTCCTCCTGACCAACTCAAACCTTACACGGCTTTGACTTCGATTCAACCGGTTCCTACTACCCCTTCATTTCCTTCAATTCGAAAACAAGCTACGTAGGAGGCCACTCATACTGTGAAAGCATCTTGTGAGGGGGGAAAGCCTACAAAAATGGAAACAAAGACAAGGTAACCCAAGAAACTCTCGCTCCTCCTAAACCACCAAAGCCTTATCCTCCATGTGCTTTGTGTGATGTTTTTGGGAATGCCACCAATAATTGTCTAAAAATCCCTCATATTAAGAATGTGGTATTGATAGTTTTCCCAACCTTAACATTCCTGAGGTCCATGTTACCTTACCTGAGTCCACCAAGAAGAACAAAACCTTATGCACTAACCACCCTTGTGCTTTGTGGGATAAGTATGGACATTATTACGATCACTATCCCCATATTGGAAAATTTCATGATAAACTTCATGTGCTTCGCAGATTAGATGCCACTCATAGTGAATCTAATTCCCCTTTACTTGCGGGTTCTAGCCCCACTACTTTGCTAGGAAACGAGGTTTCTCAACCCACCATCATGATTCCCCCTCTTGATGTCAAGATGACAGATAGTTCAACCCCTATTCTCTACTTGTCATCATCCATGGGATCAATATATTAAGTCTCTTTAGGAATTTCCTATTGCTCTTCCTTCCAACCATCTTCAAATGACACTTTGGTCTTAACATCGGTAGATGTCACATATACTAGTCATCTATCCCTTCCTTCTGATGCACATGTGAACCTTGTCTCTCATGATGATGCTTTAGGTACTTCATCTTCATAATGTGGTCCTTATTCCTCCAGTCACCACATTTTTCATTATGATGAAGACATCATGGAGGCCATGACCACCCCTTACTATCCTTGGGATGATATGTAGCATCATGTGTGCTTCCTTCCACAACAAAACCATGATTAATATGCTATGGATTCCAAATAATTTACCCATGGTGAGGTCAATTGGTTCAAAAATCCCATCCTACATTAGATGCTTTCGAAGAAGTTAATATGGGAAACATTTCCCCTACCATCAAGATTAACATTTCGAATAGGCCATGGGTTGAATAAAATATCACCTTGGGGCACAATGTACACCGGAAGAAATTGCGGCTTATAGTAAGTTATTCAAATAATTCTGTGATGTTTTTGCATGGTTCTATTGATAGATGCCCATATTGGATCTTGCCATTGTTGATCACCATATCGACACATGACCTAGTGCCATTCCCATTGACCAAAAGCAAAGGCCTATACATCCTTCCAAATGAGATGCTATTAATGCCAAAATTGATAAGTTCAAGTAGGTTGGTTTCATTTATCCCATTAAGTACACCACATGGGTGTCCAAACCCGTTCCTGTTCTAAAGAAACAAGGCAACATTCATGTCTACACGAAATTTCATGATCTGAGCAAAGATTGTCCCAAAGATAACTTCCCCACACCTTTACTTGACCAAATCATTGATGAATGTGTGGGACATGATGTCCTTTCCTTTATGGATGGACGCTTGGGTTACAACGAGATACATATCCGCTCATCTGATCAACTTAAAAATTCCTTTACTAGTCCATGGGGAAATTTTTTCATATAGGGTCATGCCTTTTGGTTTAAGGAATGTTGGGGCCACTTTTCAACATGCCATGTCCTGTTTCCTTCATGACCTGGCTCACATTATCCTTGTGTATCATGAATATCTCAGTGGTCTTTCCAAACTTTGGTCGCAACACCTTGCTGATTTGTGTACCATATTCCTTCGATCTCGCAAGTATAAAATTCGCCTCAATCCACTTAAGTTTGTCTTTTGTCTTCCTTCCAGGTGGATTTTTGGCTTCATTATGTCCAAATATGGTATCAACCTTGACCCTATCTATGTTCAATCTATTCTTGAACTTTATTCTCCTCACACCCTTTGCCAGCTACAAAGGCTCCAAGGCAAAGCTAACTTTATTTTCTGATATGTTCCTGACTATGCCCCACTACTTATAGCTTTCTCAGACTCCTTCAATCTAACATTCCATTTGTTTATATGGTCAAGCTTAACAATCTTCTGATTCCATCAAGCATGTCCCCACTTCCACCCACTTGATCAACCCACCTAAATTTTATAGGGACTTCATCTTGTACATCTCAACTTCCACCTATTCAGTTGATATGGTCTTAATACAAGAAGATGAAACTAGAAATGAGCACACCATCTATTATGTTAGTAAGAACCTTAGAAGACCCCCTGTGTCCTATTCCCATGAAGAAAAGTTGGCCCTAGCTGTGGCTTTCTCTGTTAAAAAATTCCATCATTATATCCTTACTCATACCACCAAGTTTGTGACTAATTCTAACCCCATGGCTTTCCTGTTGAGTCAACAAATAATCAATGGGAAGTATGCCCGGTGGATTGTTATCCTCCAAGAATTTGATTTAGAATTTGTCACACCCAAGGGTAAGAAAGGTTTAGCCCTTGCTGAATTCATATTTGACTTTCCTATTGGTGTGCCTGATCCACTGGTAAATGAAAAACTTCCAAATGAACACTTGTTCACTATAACCTCTGATGATCCTTTGTATGATGACATCCTAACCTATTTGTGAACCCAAAAATTCATCCCCCCCATCTCACTTGCAATGATCGACGACGTATTTGACATCAATTGCCTCGCTACCTCCTCATTGGTGATGATCTTTATCATCATGGTGTTGACACTATCCTTTTTCATTGTCTCACCCATGTTGAAGTTGAGAAAGTGCTCAATGCCTACCACTACGAAGATTGTGGTGGTCATCTCTCTGGAATGGCCACTGCCCATAAAATCAAGCGTGCCAGATAATTTTGGCATTATCTCTTTAGAGATTGCATTGAGGTAGTTAAACATTGTCCCGATTGTCAATTGTATGCCCAAAAGGCTCGTGATCCACTTACTCCCCTCCATCCTGTCATCACAACCAGTCCTTTTTGGAAATAGGCCAATGATTTTATGGAGTGTCGATCCCCATATACTAATAACCATAAGTATGTTATCATGGCCATTGATTATTTTACCAAGTGGGATGATGCCATGCCCACGTTCAATAACATGCAACTACTGCAACCATTTTATTTTTTAACCACGCTATCGCTTGATTCGAGGTTTCGAAACAATTGGTTTTTGACCACGGCCGAAACTTTGAAGATGAGATCTGGTGTGATATATCCTCGCTGTTGGGTTTTGAACACTAATATTCATTGTCTAATTACCCTCAAGGAAATGGAAAAGTTGAATTTATCAAAAAAATTCTCAAAACTATGCTTCAACAGACAGTGAATAAGCTCAAGACCAACTAGAATCTTATGCTCTTCCCTACATTGTTGGCATATAGAACTTCTGTCAAAACCACCACCAGATTCACTCCTTTCCACGTTATCTATGGATAGGAGGTAGTCTTAATAATCGAGTGTGAAATCCCCTCCCTCCACCTTGTTGCTGAGCTCCTGCTAGACACCTAACCTTTAAAACAAAGAAGCATCATGCTAGAATGTGCTAATGAAGACTGTTGTGTTGCCTTGCAATCCATTGAAGTGGCTAAAAAGCACACCAAATATCAATATGACCGTAAAGTACACCCTCATACCTTTCATAAAGACGACCTTGTTCTTGTCTATGACCAAGCTCACGATGTCCTGGGGCATGGAAAGTTCAAACCATTATGGCATATTCATTATATCATTCATAAGTTTTAGGAAATGGGACATACATTTTAGAAGGTCTGGAGGGCAAGATTCTCCCCAACCCTTGTAATGCACTCTACCTGAAGAAATTCTATCCATAGAATTTCCCATTGAAATTTGTGTTGTTTGTTTTTCTTTTTGCATTTAGGTAGCATGCATCTCCCATCATATCATTAATTTTCTTCTTGTGTGTTTCATATGGATTGATCATCCTCACCATATATCGGTTATGCCGATGGTGTGAGTCGCTTCTCTAGGAATCTAGCCTTAACAACTTAGGCCATTTTCTCCCCTTTGAATTCGTTAGTCCACTCCAACGGTGTTTGCATCAGATCTACCACCAATAACTAGGTCCAATATGATACAATGATAGGTTTATTAGTCAATTCCCTTGATCATCGCATCCTTCACCTTCATGTTTGTCATGATTCCTTTATAATCGTCATGCAATTGAATGACGTTTATCATGTGCGTAATCTTTTCCTATTTAGAAAATATTTATGAGTTAATATTTTGGCACGTGAATTTGAATCCATTTCATTCAATCATGTTCCTAGAGCACAAAATAACTATGTAGATACCATTGCAAACAACATTCTAGATTGACATTTATCACATGCATATACAAGAAGGCATCCATAAAATAAACAAATGGTGAATCACATCATCAAAAAAAACATGCATAACCATTGACTCTTTTTGAATTTAAGTATGGGGGATTTACGCAGTGCATTATATTAGATATCATTTTTGGGATTCAACTGCGTTAAGTAAGTCATTCAAACGTATGACCATTTCCATGAGAGGTAGTCTTAACTGACTAATTTCTCATGATTTTTGAATAGTTCACTTAGCACTCATTGCATCGGGTGATGCTCACAGGGGTGAAGAAGTGGGATTGAAACTAGTGAAATGTGGAGAACGAATCACATAGCATCAATCATCACTTCCGGGGCTTGCACCTGGTAACCAGGACTTCCCAGGAGGTCACCCATCCCAGAACTCCTCTGGCTCAAGCGCGCTTAACTGTGGAGTTTTTCCCACAATCAAGCCCACTTAGCTTGCTACCCCATTTGCAAAACCTTAGCAAGTATTGTGCCTCATGAACCATTCAAGTAGAGATCCCTTGACTCTTTTTGAATTTAAGTATGGGGGATTTACGCAGTGCATTATATTAGATATCATTTTTGGGATTCAACTGCGTTAAGTAAGTCATTCAAACGTATGACCATTTCCATGAGAGGTAGTCTTAACTGACTAATTTCTCATGATTTTTGAATAGTTCACTTAGCACTCATTGCATCGGGTGATGCTCACAGGGGTGAAGAAGTGGGATTGAAACTAGTGAAATGTGGAGAACGAATCACATAGCATCAATCATCACTTCCGGGGCTTGCACCTGGTAACCAGGACTTCCCAGGAGGTCACCCATCCCAGAACTCCTCTGGCTCAAGCGCGCTTAACTGTGGAGTTTTTCCCACAATCAAGCCCACTTAGCTTGCTACCCCATTTGCAAAACCTTAGCAAGTATTGTGCCTCATGAACCATTCAAGTAGAGATCCCTTGACTCTTTTTGAATTTAAGTATGGGGGATTTACGCAGTGCATTATATTAGATATCATTTTTGGGATTCAACTGCGTTAAGTAAGTCATTCAAACGTATGACCATTTCCATGAGAGGTAGTCTTAACTGACTAATTTCTCATGATTTTTGAATAGTTCACTTAGCACTCATTGCATCGGGTGATGCTCACAGGGGTGAAGAAGTGGGATTGAAACTAGTGAAATGTGGAGAACGAATCACATAGCATCAATCATCACTTTCGGGGCTTGCACTCGGTAACCAGGACTTCCCAGGAGGTCACCCATCCCAGAACTCCTCTGGCTCAAGCGCGCTTAACTGTGGAGTTTTTCCCACAATCAAGCCCACTTAGCTTGCTACCCCATTTGCAAAACCTTAGCAAGTATTGTGCCTCATGAACCATTCAAGTAGAGATCCCTTGACTCTTTTTGAATTTAAGTATGGGGGATTTACGCAGTGCATTATATTAGATATCATTTTTGGGATTCAACTGCGTTAAGTAAGTCATTCAAACGTATGACCATTTCCATGAGAGGTAGTCTTAACTGACTAATTTCTCATGATTTTTGAATAGTTCACTTAGCACTCATTGCATCGGGTGATGCTCACAGGGGTGAAGAAGTGGGATTGAAACTAGTGAAATGTGGAGAACGAATCACATAGCATGAATCATCACTTCCGGGGCTTGCACCCGGTAACCAGGACTTCCCAGGAGGTCACCCATCCCAGAACTCCTCTGGCTCAAGCGCGCTTAACTGTGGAGTTTTTCCCACAATCAAGCCCACTTAGCTTGCTACCCCATTTGCAAAACCTTAGCAAGTATTGTGCCTCATGAACCATTCAAGTAGAGATCCCTTGACTCTTTTTGAATTTAAGTATGGGGGATTTACGCAGTGCATTATATTAGATATCATTTTTGGGATTCAACTGCGTTAAGTAAGTCATTCAAACGTATGACCATTTCCATGAGAGGTAGTCTTAACTGACTAATTTCTCAGAAATTAGTCAGTTAAGACTACCTCTCATGGAAATGGTCATACGTTTGAATGACTTACTTAACGCAGTTGAATCCCAAAAATGATATCTAATATGCATAACCATATTATGTATCACAATATCCATCATATAGTGTTTGGAGTCCACTACTCTGAATACATCTGACATGTTATCACCATACATATAAAAATGGGGGAACCTATGCCCCTATACTGGTGGGTCCTATGCCAATGGGGTTTCTCCCCTATCTCGTAAGTCTTTGACTTCCTGACTGACAATCACTGCATGCCTTATGATAGCCCACTAATCATAGGGAAGACTCGTACATTCATCTGCGTACTGATCTTCTGGCTCATGCCCCCCGCACTCTTTCACACTGGTCAGCACCAAGTCGAGCTTATGACCGAGATCCTCTAGTAATGAATCACTATGTCACCTCTTCTGTGATGTCGATCCCAGATGATCTATATCCCTAGTTGTTGCAGCTTGTCTCACATATCTCGCCAACTTCATCGGTGCTATATCTGCATGCCATAAGTTTGAAAATTAGTACCACATACATATATTTTCTAAACTATACATGCAACCAAAATGTAACAACTATCACTTACCATCTGGTCTCCATGCTCGCCCTTATGGATATTCATCTATGTATAGTGGCATATGATTCCAATGAGAAAAAACCTTAGCTTAGAACACACATCCGACTCCTCCCCCTTCAGCACATCAAAGGAGCTACCCCAATGGTGCATATTGGGCTCTTATGTCCCCCCATTACGGATCTGCACATGTGGTTGGATGGTGGCGATCTTCTCAAAGATGAATGAGAAAAAACTATCTTAAATGAACAATTATCCTTGGTCGCTGCCTACAGAGACCCAACTAACATTTCAACACCATCAACAACATTTGGGCCCACCCATAGTAGGCCCCTCCTAGTACACTCTCCATTAGCATTATCTTCCCTCCATTGATGTGGCGGAAAGCATGGATGCCCTCGATCTGCATCACTGTTGCGGCCATAGCTCGTGTCTCAAGTCTCCCTAAACCATTTATCTGGATACTTGTGTCCTTTACATGAGTAGCTAGTACATAGTAACATGCCACAAACTCTCCAATATGCCTCCCATGTGGCAGCACTAGATGGATCTCTCGTACCATCCCCAAGTGTGGCAAACTTGTCAAAAGGTATATTACCTGGATAGTGATCTCAATCCTATGTCACTGTATCACAAACAATTCTTGATATGGGTCCCAATAGCTCACAATCTGAGATAAAAGTGGCTCACCAGCCCTCGTCAATGGGTTTTCCAAGAACTTTAGTAACCCATATCGTGCCAAATTCCCTTTGACATCCTAATTTCCCTGAATTTTAGTGCAAAGATCATCAAAGTCTCATTTTCACCATACCAATTTTAAATCTACCATACCTGTAAAACAACATCAGATTTCGTCAGTTCAGAGTCATCATATACATTTTCAAACGTTAGCTTCAGCTTCTTGGAAACCCCTAGCACTATTTTTCCCTTATGTCCTTGGCTCAATTTTTCCTCCGAAAACTGCACTGGGCGCACTTTTGAGCCCCTTTTCTGTGCCCTAGGGTGCAAAAAAAAGCCCACCAATTGTGTTGTGACCACGAGGAAGATAATGGGCTCCCCTAACCCATAGAAGCCCTAATATGGAAATTTAATCCATAGAAAATGATGAGTATGGTTAGGCCACCTATTTGAAAGTCACAGATCCATATTCTGATGTTCGGTTTGCGCAAATGAATTCGAATTAGGGGCAAGACTCCCTTTTATAGGGAAAAAACGTAGTTTTTTCGGTTGACATTTATGAGAAAACCATAGCTTGGTTCGAATAATCGTCAGCATTGTTGGAAATATCTCACTGAGCTCTATAATGGGTCTCTCTTCATTTTTGGTAACTTAAAATTTCACCAGGAAGCCATTTTTTCCATGTCTCATTTTGTCGCCTATTACAACCAAATCTTTTCATATGAGTCATTTTTACTATGGAACCACTTCGCCTTTGTACTTGTTTACTTAGTTGTTGAGTTTTGTCATGAATAACCATTATTTACTCATGTTTTTATGGTCCCCTTTGGGCCTTCCCCTTGTCGTAGCATCGTAGAGTCACCCTTGTTCAAAGCATCTGAGATGAGTTTCCCTTGCATCCATGGAGTTTGTTTAGAGTCCCATCAATTCCTATTACAATACATCATCCCTACTTGCGTCACATTCATCCCATTTTGTTCATATTTAGCCTCAAGCTATTCTAAACTATCTTTGGAAGGCCTTTGTCTGAGTAATTGACCATCCTCTATGGAATTGAGTCAGTCACTACTAGGTCAACCATGCATATTATGCTCTGAAAAGGGAAGTCGCCATTCCATCACTCATATTATTCCTCCATCTTCATCCATAGTGTTAGTCTACCAGTCACATTACTATATCTCTTGTGGATTTGTTGAGGAATCATCATTGACTCAACTCTTGTGGGTCCTCTTCTGTCGACTTCAACACATATTTTATAGGAGAGTGGTCTAAAGGTCAGTGTACCTTGGTTCCAACCTTTATCATTGTTTGGTGCCTCAGATCAAGAAAAGGGAACCATCATTTCACTTTGAAGGTTAGTTCTCATGTGCTCAACTCCAACTCGTTAACGAACGATCAAGAATCGTACACTTGATGGTATAGTGATGCAACATATTGTACCAACCTTTCCTAGGTGTGTGTGAGATGTTCTAGACCTCGTGAGGGGTGGCCCTTTAGGTATCCTCCCAAATTCCTAGATGTTAGCAACTCATGATCCAACCTCATATGCAGTTTCGTCGATTTGAGTGGTTTAGTCTCCACCAATCACAACACTCACAACATATCTGTCTCTTTCAGATAGTCCATTCATATCTTTAGAACCCTTTCCTATTCAACAAGGCTTCTTTGGTTGTGATCTCCCCTCCTCTTAGCTTGTGGGGGAATTATGTCTAATGTACTCATATCAACAAATGTTATTGTATCCAGTCCTGCCCTCTGTTTTCCAAGCACATTATGTATATGGGACTCATTGTATCACTTTCTAGCCCATTGATGCTAGAATATCATGTATCATGTACATTATTTCTTAGATCCGCATTACTAGGAACATCATTATTATTTGTACTAAGTTATCTTGGAAGGTATAGGTGTGCCTCCCTCGCTCATTTGATGTTACGTACTTACCAATAAAAGGAGACTTCTATCAGATAAGTAGGTCTCACCCCCACCATTCTCAGTCCTTCCTTACCTCTCTCTCTCTCTTTATTACTCCCCTTCGGTATCTCATGAAAGTGCAACCTACAACGTATTTCAGGCATACGATTTTCTCCTGACACTCTTACATTGGGGGGAAATCTATTATCACCCAAAAAATGTCACTTATCCATTTCTTACTAGGTGGATCGAAATATACCATATAGGATTATTTTTACCATGGTAAAAACCACTTTCACCATAGGAAATAATTCTGTAAACCATTATTCTAAATAATTTCTCATTAAAATCCAAAAAACCTTATGGGAATAATTAAATAAATTATTATTTATTTAATATTCTCTAGGAATATTATTAAATCATTAGTTGATAATTATATCACTTTTGACTTAATCACCTTGGAATAATTAAATAAATAATTATTTATTTATTATTCCTTATTTAGTCCCTATTTTCCTTTTTGAGATAATTGTTAAATCATTATTTAATAATTATTTTAAATTCATATTTTTCTTAATTCTCACAAAGTGATTAATAAATCATTTTTATTTTTTAATTACTTCAACCACTTTCTAAATATTCACAATGACTAGATTTTAATTTAATCAATAATATTTTATTATTTTCTAATCTTCAATCTATTCCAATATGTTTTTATAAATAGAGGGTTTTCTCTTCATTATTCACCATGACCATTTTCATTGTCCCCATTATCGTCTCATAGCATTTGAGCTCCCACTTGAGTTTAGGCATCTTTATTTTCTTTTCTACCCAATGCATATCACATACTGAGAGAGAGACGTACGTTACTGAACCACAAGGTCAAGAACGACCCATCCCACAGAGGGGGATATATAGACCTAAGTTTATAAGTTCTCCTCACCAGGTGTATCATTTTGATTAATAAAATTGCTTATTCATATTATCCATTGGGTTGCTACACTTTTATTTCTGTTATTATATGTTTCTATTTGCATATTATCTTTTGTTACAGGGTTTTTCTAACATTTTGTTGTAGATTTGAAGCATAGGGACAACCATATTTTTTTTTAAGGGTTATAAGTCACTTATAACTTAAGTAAGGGATTTTTGCTCATTTGTAGAAAAACTTGTTATAAATAAACCCTCATGCCTCAAGTAAACGATGGGGACTTTTAGAATTGAGGCCTTGGATTCTTTAGCTTAGCATAGGAGATAAGATCATTTTTTTGAGGAGAAAGTGGTAGCTTCATGTTCCACTATTGGGGTTAGTGATGCATCATTGTAATTGTGTATATTGGCACTTTCACTTAATGTTTTGAAGCTCCCATAGCCAACACACTTTCATGCATGTATCGTGAATGTTGCAAGACTATTATTTCATGTTTGTGACGTACCTTTGTATTCATATGCACTAAATAAAATGAACTATTTCATTGGATTTGGTATACATCTTGTTGAATGTGAATTCTTACCTACTTTCATGATTATTGTTACTTTGTGAACTATTTTTCAGTTTAATTAATGATTCTTTCTATGTATTTGTGTGTCTTTATTATGATGGTAATATTACTTTTCTTCTAAAGGCTCACTCTTTCTTTCATGTACATTATTGTACTTTATATACATTGCAATTGGTGTTTCATAAAGTTATCTTACTTTCTTATCTCAAAAGTTTTGTGCACGTTTTCTTGTGTTTTTGATTGCATGCAAGGCAAATATTTAATTTCATAGTAATGCCAGTCGAGCCTTTTTCCCGGATGGAGATCCTATCACAAATGGTGTGAGGTTTAGTTGGGACTTCTTATGGGGGAGACCATCTTGTGTTGGTATCTTGCAACACCATTAACAAAATGGCACTAAGGGCCAGAAAACAAGATGAGCCCATGAATGCTGTTTTCAATCTTTGATCTTAAATGGCTTCTCCCCAAATCATAATCCCGAGATGTTTTTCTAAAAGAGTAAATCTTACAATACATGCAGAAGTAATTCATAACTTGACACAATTTAAGTTTGATGAGGGTGGAACATCCATACTTGTGCATACAATTCAGTTTTTTAAGTGGTGTGATTATTATGAAGTGAATTGTGAAGATGTTTCTTGCGAATTATTCACCCTCACATTTGAAGGTTACATTAAGAAATGGTGTCACACCTTACCAGCTACTTCTATCCATTCATTTGAACAACTCATCAAGGATATTCATCAAGAATTTGATAAGTACTATTATAAATATGTGTATAAAACGATTAATCAACTTAGAATGAAATCTGATGAATTGTTAAAGGATTTTATTGATCAGTTCCTTCACCTTTATTATGAATTTTTAGAAGAATATGTGGATTGGGATTCATGAATGAAAAGATTGAGTATTTAGTTTAGATCTCTTTGGAACAATTATAATCTAAACCATCTTCAAGTCTCATCCCAACTTTTGTTTTCCAAACTCAACTCAGTCATGAGACACCTCGAATCTTAGAGGAGGAATCTATCCATTTTGTTCCTTCTCCTTCTCCTTTTCCTTTAGCAAACAAAGTGATCTCTTGTACTAATGTTGAATTTGGGAAACCTAAAAATCATATTTTTGATCCACTTATTTTGCTTTCATTTCCTACCCATGATTAAGATCTTGATGAACCTACGGAAAATCTCAAATATGATTTGATTGAGAATAATTCTACTTCAAGAAATACCTTTCATCCTCCATCGTTTCAACATTATGACCCTCTGTGTCTTGATTTTCTTTATCAATTAGCTCCACCAGAAATTATTTCAGATTCTTTTGATTCTCATGGTGATTAAGTAATGGATGGTTACATCACACAAATAGAGGAGAAAAAGGGTGAAGATACTTTCCATTATGATCCATTATTTTGGAAAAATAATATTAGTGTGGAGGATTCGAGTTTTGAATCATAATCAATTGCAATTGATGATTCCCCACCTAAGTCTTTCAATTTTCCTTCACCCTTGACACATTATTCATTATACTCTGATGTGTTTCATGAACCTGGTATACCTACCATTTCTATAAATTCCTTATATCTTTATCCTGTTGGTCTTAATTACAATCAAGTATGGGATGGTGTTATTCACGATTAGAAGATGAGAAGGTGGGATCCATTGTTCATGATTTTTTTCATTGCTCATATTCAATAGTTGAGGAGGAAGGACTTATAACTCTAAATGTTAAAGGAAATCATCTATTTGATTCATCCATCTACTTTATCCAAGAAGAGTCCCATGCGCTAAAAGTTGAATATGATCAAATTAGTGGCATTGACCATGTGTTCATCCATACATATAGTGGTAGTTGTTAATATCTACTTGTTGATCTTTCTAAGCCACCCAAATTTGATTATTCATCATTCGAGAGTTTAGAAAATTGTAAAGGAGTCGAGGCACTTAAGCCTTTGCTGATGGTTATGTCAGGTTCTCATTACCTTAACAATGTTTTTGAACAATATCATATCAAATTCCCTGTGCAAGATTATTTTCATAATTCGATTGCGCTGATTGAAAGCTCTTTTTCTCGAGAATTTCAATATTTTTCAATGGGTTATTTTGAATATCATCATCCAATTGTTGAGTGGCTAGAAGAATCCTACTTGGAAAGCTCTGTCACACATAATAAGTTTCAAACTTTTTTGATGCTTTCTAAGATTTAAAACACGAACAAATGTACATCCACTAGAAACTTTCAAGATTTGTATGATCATCATCCTAACAAAAAAGGTAAGTATACAGAATGGTTAAAGGAATAATTTCTCTCATGTCTTTTTCTCCATATGTCTGACCTTCAATTTCATGTGTAGACCATTTAGATACACCTTTTCATTCCTACACATCATTTCACTATAATACCAATTCCTTCTACTCTCGTGCTTATGGGTCAGGAGCAACTCTTCTGGATGCACTAGAAATTTGACTTTACATAGTGTTGATCCTTTATCCTATAGTTTAGGTGTACGTTTAGTTTTATTTTTGTTTTAGTTTTACTTTCTTGCATTTTTTTAGTTTTGAGTTTTCTTTGATTTGTATTTGAGTCTTGGGTTTTGCACCCTATTTATGAGTTTGTACATAAATAAGATTTTGTGTGAAAGTTTTCTCGTTTGGCTCTCATGTAATGTGGAAAACGATTAAGAGGGAAATATGATGACTAACAATGCTTGGATTATGTCTCTTCCCCTTATTTGTTTGGGCCTGAATACATTTAAAGGTATATGATGCTCAAACGAAAAATAGGACTCATTTCAGACAAAAGCCTTAGTAGATATAAAATGCTCATATCTATAATGGGATATTTGTTTCTTGAATCGACCATTTATATTGACCGGTTTCAGCTTGTCAACTCAGTAGAGTAGAGAAGGTAAAGGAGAAAACTTAAGAGAGTGAACTAATTTTAGAGGTATTGTTGACGGTGCTGGAACCACCAACATGTCAGGGGATCTCCCTGGTTAAAAGTACCAATTAGACATCATATTGTTTGGTGTAGGAGTCCCAGCAATGGGTCGTATGATATCACCTTGACCATGGTTCCCTCCAGAGGAAAGAAAGATTTCCTTGATGGTAGAAAGGGTGTGACAAATGCAACAAGCCAAGGAAGGTGCGTGAAGGGTTCTAACACATGGAAAGGAGAATGAGTGCGCCCCTTAGAAACCTATGTAATCACACAGCTTGAAAGGGAACACACGAGCAAAGATACACCGCTAGCTGGAAAGCAGGGAAACGAATGATCCAAAGTGATGGTTAAACCAACATCACATCTTAGTAAGATTCATACGTACATATATAGAAAGAGTCTATACATACATGCGTAAGCAAACAACTACATATATCATTAGAGTAACCAAAACAACTAAAATACAATAACAACATATGCATGAAATGTGTTGGCTCTGTTATATTAAGAGTGAAAGATCCAATCATACAATACAACCATGTCCAACTACTAGTCCAGACAATGGAACGTTACAGTCACTACCACCTGCTTCTCCAAAGAGATATACTAGCTCTACATTGTGGAGAAGCAAAGGCTTGTTACAATACAACCCAAGCTTTCTCTAAGATATACCTATATGAAACTTCGCTCCCAAAAGTCTCTATAATGAGTTATGAGGTTCTATAAATAGAAAAGGGTGGGGTGACCCTTGACATTCCCCTTTGTGACTCTTCACCTACCCTCATGACTCTTCAACTACTACATGACTGTTACATTCAACCATTGACACTTGGTCTTTCACTTTTAAAAGATGTTACTTTACAATCTGCACATGTACCCATGTGAGACAAAATAGGCTTGAGAAAGCCATGAAAGCTATCACTAAGACTCAGACAATTGTGGGAAGACCAACTCTTTGAAATCCTCGCGATGATCATTGGTGGCGAACTAATGATGGTGTCTGCGTGATCAATGGTGATATCCTACTGAAAGTGAACCCTTGCTTTTGTTGCATTTGAGTACATTGATTTGGCTCCTCTGTCCAACTCGTCCGATAACATGCGCATCATAGTATTGAGTGCAGGCGAAATAGCAACATACTGATGCATAGTGTCTGTGTTAATCTCCAAGTGTGTGTTGGTGGCTATTCACACCAACTCTTCAAAGTACATTTCCATCTCCAGCCAGACTTAGTTCTTTGTCTTCACCTCAGTGAGTGTGCCAACTAACGGGATCACAAGCGTGTGCAGAATGACATCCATGTTCATGAACACGCACACATGTGATCGATAGCATTGCTTACCCTGTTTACTCTGTGCCAGCTGCTAGGATGGGTCTATATCTTGTATGGATGTAGTTTCATCAGTCTACGCATGTTGTGCCTCGTGCTGTACCTGTTCCCGTTGTGCTTGCTTCTCTCATCTATGCAACTCTTGTTATTCTTTGGGTTTCCACTTCAGCTCCTACAACTCCTTCTCTATTTCTCTCTCCACCTTTGCACGATCCTCTTGTCACGCTGTTGCCTCATAGCCTCAATCTCCAAAGCAGCTTTCATCACGAATGGATATGCTTTGAACTTGCAGCTTTTATTTGCCTCTGCACTGTCAACAACCTTCCTCTTACATATGTCACACGTAGGTGTGCTACCCTCTACTGCTACTGATGGTGCTTCTTGTTGCTATGCTGTTGCCATTTCATCTTGATATCCTTGTCTATGAACAGATTGGTGTTTTCATAGATAGGAAAGCTCATAGACACTTGCTCAACTGTATCTCCTGTTGCACTCTCAACAATGTCCTTTGACTCTGCTATCTTGGAGGTCATTGTACCTGTACTACTGAGAGGTAGACAAACACCTGTGATACCTGGAGACATAGCAACACTCATGGTGAGCAATTTGTCAGTTGAAAACCAAAAAAAATTGGAGGGTTTTCATGCAACATACGTGTGTGACTGATTGTGAAATTTTCATTGGGAGGCTGGGAGACTGACTGCGAAAACTACATAAGGCATAGTCCGGGTTTTCAGGAGGTTGACTGACTACTCAAACTGCACAATGCACAGTCTAGTCTAGCCTGCTGAGAACTAAAATTGTGCAATGCACAATTTCAGTCAGCAGTGACATGCTAGCCCAAGGACTGCATTGCACAATTTTCTGGGTCATCAGGGCACTGCCTCCCAGAATTGTGTAGAGCAAGCCTGGAATTCAGTGATGGCCAGGTTTGTGCAATTTTTCTAGTTGGAAGTCTGAGCCTTCACTTCCAGAAATGCACATTGTTGTTTGGGCAAGGTTCGGGTCAAGGTAGCCTAGACCCACCAACGGGCGACTGAAAACATGAAAAGGTTTGGATGCATGGCGAGACTGAGTGTAAGAAAGAGTGAATGATCATGCATGAAAACAGTGAGTGCAAGATTTCGAAAATGGGAAAGCAAGCATGTGTGTGAAGCGAGTCACCGCAACTACGACCGCTAGTGCAAAAACAATGTTATGTATGCGACAACAGTGAGATGCATAGAAAAATTGAAACAATGCTTCTACAATCTAACATACATCACAATGAAAACAAGCATTCATTGAAATCAAGCAAACAACGCTTACACAAAGCAAAATACAAAAAGCGACAGAAACACAACACAAGACATGCAAATCAGACTTACCCTAAAACAACTGAGCTGAATGTGCCAAAGACTCCTAGATGTGATGTGGGATGTCAGAGCTACAAGATCGATGTGAGGGATGATATCTATAGCGTCCGGTACATAAATTTTGATAAGATCGAGGTTATGATGCGCATGCTACAAATCTATGAAAAAGCGACACTTGGTGGGAGGTTTCTAAATGATCTTTTCATGTAACCTCCAACTGCTAAAATAGATCCCTAAAGTCTAGGGATGCCTTTTGCATGTTGCCTTTTGCTATTTCGGGAAAAGTATCCCATGCATGCAAATCAGGATAGCTCAGTCCCAGAGGGGACTGGTCGACCTGAAGGAACATGTAGTAGTCTCCAAGTCTGGGAAAGGGATTTGTGCAGTTTCTGGGCTGAGCAGGGATGGTTGTCCCTCATGAATTGCACAATATCTGGGGTAAGCAGGTCACTGCCTCTTAGAATTTCTCAATTTTTGAGCTGAAGCCCAGTGTTGGGATGGATTACATAATTTCCTGAGGGAGGGTTGCCTAGCTGTATTATGCAATTCTATAGCCCAGCAGGTAGCCCAATAGGATTGTGCAATTTCTGGAGGGAAGGCTGGTTCCCCTCTAGAATTGCGCAATTTTTAGAGGGAACATCTCAGTAGAAATTTTCCTAAGTTCGGAATGACAGCCTGCGGGTGGGAGTCAAACAAGTTGACATGCACAGGCTGTTGAGCCATTGAAACTCAGCTGAAGCCTATGTACTTGGCAGTGCAAGACATGGTGCTAAGGATGGTTGGTAGGGAGGCTCCAAAATGAAGCTAACGTAAAATTTTGGAGGGTGGTTGTAGCCACTACAATAGGTATATATAAGAGCTTCTGCAAAACAAGGAACAACCTCTCTTACTCATAAAATAAGTTAGTATCCCTCTTCCACTCTTAGTGAGATAAACACCTATGAAATTATAATGAGCATAAAGTTACAAAATAAATAAAGGGTGAAAGAAAATAGAGGCTTCCTGCATAGATAGGTGAAGCAATCAACTTCCCCACGATACTGAACAAGCCTTTTGACAGTGTAGAAATGCTTGTGATTCCTTGAAGTAACTTTGCTGGGGTACTAAACAGGGCTACTCGTAGCGATAAACACCATATATGACACTAAAAATATGAACATATTAAAATTGTGTAACTCATGTAACCCTTCTCCCTAATCTAAATAATTGAGGTTTGACGAGTTTTATGGAAGTGTTAAGCTGACCAAGGGAATAACAGAAGATACATCTATAACTAAGTTAAGTAAGGAAACTTGGGTTATCTATTGGATGAGACAATACTTTCTAGAAGCTAGACCCTGTGCATAAAGTTAGATCTAAACAGAGAAGTTGGGATTCTTCTAGTGAAACACCAAGTGTTGTAGCTGGTACAACTCTGTCCAAAATTTTGACTTCATCTAAATTTTGTTGCTCCTCAATGTCATGTGAATTGTCATTTTGAGTTGTTAAAGTCATCCTTGGTATTATTTTTATAAGTGTTCAAGTCTTCTTCTAAACTACTAAGTGTCACAAATACTTTCTTTCACATGCCTAGATCTTGTGCATCTATTCTAAGTAGGTCTTGTGCAATTCTTAGAGATAGTGGAGCATGCTCCTTGCCACTAGGAAAAACAAACTTCCTGTTGGAAGTCAGTGCACACTCTCGGGACTTAAACAAGTGCACCTCTTGTTGAAAGGCATTGCATAGTTCCCAAAGATAGTCATTGTGTCATTCCTAGAGAGAGTGATCTCACACTCCTTGTGGAAAGTCACTATGCACTTCTTGTTGACAGTGAGAGCTCACTTTCCCAAGTAAGCACTATCACAAGTGGCGGTTAAGTCTTCCTTATCTCCTAGTTTTCTAACATGTGTTGAGAGCACTCACAAACCCTAACCTAATTGCATGTGTGCTCTCATTATATAAGGAGTCTAGCCCAGAGCTCATTTTCACATTCATCATTTTCTTTGGAGCTCTGCACATTCTTTAAGTAATAGGAGCATTGTCAATTGCAAGTGTGCCATTTTTTGGGTAAGTTTCTCAACTATCGATTTTTCTTGCTTTTGCTTTGGCATATGTCGTTTTCTCATGCTTTTTCTATTGTAGGTGTCACTTTTTCTTATTCTAACTCTTGCATGTGTCACTTTAATTTTGCATGTGTCATTTCTTGTGTCTCTTCGCACTCCAAGGCCTTTGACATTCCAATCATGATTATGGTAGAATATATGAATGCATGTTGCTAATCTTCTCATTCTCATGGTTCTCCTAGCTTGCTCTTGTTCAACTCTTAGCCAATTTTCAAGCTAATATTTGTCTCCATCCCTTCATTAGTGCATTTCTCTCTTCCAAGAAGCAAGTTGTCAAACCCTAACCACAACAGATGCGACATGCACACATAAAATAATTTTCCTCTCTTCAATTACACATTGTGTGCTCCTAGTCAGTAGTATTGATCCCCTTTCTGACTGTGCTTGCAACCTGTGCCTATATTATCATTCAATTTCACATTTCACACTTCTAGTTAGTAGCATACAACCCTCTACTCATTGTTGATGCGACTTATGCAAATGAGAAGCCTCTCTTCTTGTAAGAATGCATTGCAAAACTCAAAGACCTAAGACCCTAACCTTTATCTCTTGATGACCCAACATGCACAATCTCTCTTCCTTTCCTTAGCACAGAGTGCACTTCTAGTGGCTAGTACGGTCACCTTGCCTCAAGCTTGCATGATTTTGCTCAAAACTAGCGCAATGTTCCCTCATTATGACTAATTTTTTAATTCATAAACTGGATAAAATAGGTGCTTTTGTGGAACCAATTTTGTTTTTCCATGAGTGAATTTCCACTTCCAAGTACTACAAATCCAAAGCTTATTAGCATATCTTCTTCCACCGACACATTTCCTATAGTCACATGTAAAGGACCGACAAGGGACGCTACTGAAAGCAGTGCCGAGGGTTTCGTGGACAACTCTAGACTAAAAGTTCCCATTATGTCAAATAAAAAGTGCTTCATTAAAAAGTTCACCACCGTAACATGTAAAATCATATACAAATATTTTATTAAGAAAAAGTTCCCATAAGACTTGGAGGACAAATAAGGATACATCAATATCAAAAGATCTAGATTCCACATAATTGCTAGCATGCATCAGGTTTTACCTTGTGCAAAAGTGATAGGGTGGATACTGTAGCATCTAGACTCCAAGAATATGATCCTCAGTAGTGCAAATGGGCAAGAGCTCACTATATATCAGCCCCATGATCTTCACTCTCATTACAACATGCCAAGTCTAGTGGAATACTTGAATTCAAAGTTCTACATAGCTTGTTCTCATTTAAGTACAAAGGATGTTCTTAAGAAATGGTGGAAAGAACCAGGAAAATTTTTCCAAAAGATGGAGGGAATCTATAGAATAAAGTCATTAAGGAAATTTTTATCAATACCTCATGGTTATGTGTTGTAGGTTGTACGAGCATGAAAAAACAAAGTTATTCAAAGAAGGATGGATTGATATTCTCAACCTAGTTGTTTAACAAGGAAAGATATTTAATTGGTTAGATATACTAGCCCAAAAACTACAGATGAATGTGTCAAAGGTGAAAAGGATTTCACAAGGTGAACAACCTGAGTTCTTATGTTCACATACTTTCTTGATGGGATCTGTTCCCAAAAAAAGTTCTCGGGTCTAGAGTGGAAATGGACTAGACAACAACCCTCTGTCAACATCCATTGCAAGCTACTGCCAAAAGTCAATTATGGAGGAGTATATGACAAGATAGATGAGCATGTCATTGTCGTGCATTATCAGATGATCTTTGAGGTTGAGGAACCTTGCATGATTGAAAAGGCCAAATAAATTGTTATTTAAGTTGCAGATTGGTTTTCTTCTTCTGAAGGCACATATATCAAAGTCTTTGGATCCTATAAGCCTCCATATCTTATGTCGAATTATGTGACCAAGAAAGCAGTCTTGGAGGAGATTGGTTATCATCTATGATCAATATTGTCGTAGTATTTGCAGAAGAAGAAGAAGTCACCTTGGCCTGTCTTCCCTATGAAATTAGGGTCACATGAACTTAAGAATCTAAATGTTGTAGAAGCATAAATTGCAAAACTTAACCACCTCATATTTGAAGAGATGATATTTTATTTATATGACCCATGGGGTGTATGCAAGAGATACTATGCAAAACTACATTTCACCTAGCCATATGATTCTGACTCTTGGGAAGATGAATGAAAGAACAAGAATTGGTATATTCCAAAACATTTAAACCAAGTGATGAGGTTGATCCTTGTCATACAACTCATGTGCTAGATACTGATAAAAAATGGACCTAATTGGAATTGGTTTCTTAGGTTGATGTTGGGCCAAAGAGAAAGTTAAAACATGATCATGAAGGAGAGGAGTAGGAAATTCTAGGACGATACACATACCAAGGGCACAATTAATGTAGAAAAGAAAATGAAGGAATGGGAAGGGGCAAGGAAAAGAAAGTAGGAAGAGGAGAGTAAATGGAAAGAAGAGCACAAGCAGGAGGAAGAGTGTAAAAAGAAAGAAGAGCAAGAAAAGAAGAAGTAGGAGGACATACAAAAGAATAGAAAATAATTGAATAAGAGAATAGAAGAGGAAGCTCAGAAGAAGCATCAAGAAGATTTTTTTTGAAGCAAAGGGAAGAAGATGAACAATGGAAGCTATTAGAAGAGCAAGAAAACAAGAGGAAATAGGAGGAGGAGTTTTCAAGGAATTTGGAGGAATATTTGTAGGCCTATAATACAGATGAAGAATACGAGGATGATGACTAAGTGATAGATATTGGGATGATCACAAAATAACCAAACTAATGATCACCTCTAGTCCAGTGAAATGGGAATTCTTCCTACACCTGATGATAAGGTCATGGACATCTCTAACTTCACCTTTGATGAGATAAAGAACGAGAAAGTATAGATAAGAAGAAGGTACTTTCCAAATTATCATAATATTCTTGTTTCCATTAACACAAAAGGGTGGTTGTGTCAAACACCAGTAAAAATCCTAGAGAAATTTCCTCAGACAATGCAACTTTTGCAGTGGGCACAAGAAATAATACATACTTCTTCATGAAAAAGATTGAATAGTTAGAGAAGGACCTTGCCATTGCAAGGCAGTATATTGATCATCTTCTTGTTAAGAATCAAAGAGTGTCTTCCACCGGTGCTAACCGAGAGGGATGACATGCAACCATACTTGAAGAACTCAAGCCATTGGAAGACACAATGAAGCAGTTGTATGAGGAGATGACAGCTCTACATAAGGTAGTGTCAGCTTTGTATGAAGTACAAAAGGGATTGCATGAAAATTTTAAAGTATTGAAGACAACTTATGCAGCCATAGATGCGATCTAGGAATGGGGCGCAACATATTTGAATGGACCTACAACGTTGGTTAGAAAAGGAAGACTAGAAGCTGAAATGGAAAAAGTGGAGATAATAATTTTCAATAGGTCTATGAGTAGCTCAAAAATAATGTAACCAACATGATGTCATCATATGCATGACTGTAAAATGGATTGGACGCTTTGGTGAGAATGCACAAATACATTTTTTACGTGCACTTGGGGAAGTGAAAAGTAGGAATGTTATCAGGAAAGAGATAGAAGAGTTCTTGAACAATGTTCGATAGATGACCACTCAAGATGAGTTAGAGGTGTGAAAAGACTCTGTTCTACAATATGTAGCTAATCCAACCAAGTGACATATGAATTTAGTCATGTTGTGGAACATCATACAAACAAGCTCCAAGACTATAAATCCAGGTGCATCAGAGGGAAAGATCAAATATAATCCACATCTACCATAAAAGATAAGATACATAGTAGCATAATATAAATATTGGTATAAACACATCACAATGGAGCTATGTGTCACATTCATCGATTTGAAATTCCACCAAATGTGAACATTTTGTATTCAATTGTATTTTGTGGAATTTTACCACAATTTTTGGATTTTTTTTTTGTAATTTCAAACAATAAAAAAAATGTAAATTGTGTGATTGGAAGTCCAAGAGTAACATGAGGAATTTGAAGAGTCATTAGGTAGTTAAAAGGTCATAAATGAGGTCAAGAGTCACATGGTGAGGTGAAGGGTTACCTCACTTGTTATAAATAAACCCTCGTGCCTCATGTAAAGGGTGGGGACTCTTAGATTTGAGGCCTTGGCTTATATAGCTTAGAATAGGAGAGATATCATTATTTGGAGGAGCAAGTGGTAGCTTCATGTTCCACTATTGGGGCTATTGAGGCATCATTGTAATTGTGTACCTTGCCACTTTCACTTAATATTCTGAAGCTCTCAAAGCCAACGCACTTTCATGCATGTATCATGAATGTTGTAAGACGATTTTTTCATGTTTTCTATGTATGTACTGAAGAAAACGAACTACTTTTTTGACATTGGTATACATCTTGTTGAATGCATTCTTACTTTCATTCATGATTGTTGCCACTTTGTGAACTATTTTGCAAATTAATTAACAATTCTTTCTATGTATGTGTGTGTCTTTATTAGGATGGTGCTATTACTTTTCTTCAAAAGGCTCACTCTTTCTTCTCCATCGTGAAAGTAATTTATATACATTGAAATTAGTGTTTCATAAATCTAAATTACTTGCTTATATCAAAGGTTATATGCATGATCTCTTGTGTTGTTGATTGCAGCTAAGGAAAATCTTTAAGATCATAATATTGGTAGCTAGTCCTTTTTCTCCTATCCTAAATGGTGTGAGGTGTAGTTGGGACTTCATACCAAGAATACCCTGTTATGTTGGTGGCTTCCAACACTGTCAACACCCTCATTAACCAGTTGGACCAATATTGCAATTGGAGGCACCATCAAAGTTGATCTTTTAGTTTCTCAAAGGTGGAGGGGACCATTTTTAATCATTATCACATTTTGTGTTTGGGGTGCTACACAAATATTCTCCCTAGGTAAGGTAGATGTCCATGGTTTCTAGGATTCTCATCGCATCTAATCTACCTTGTCAGTCTTGATTTTACTAGTTACATATTATGATAGTTTCCTTGATGCCAATGATAATACATTTTCAAGCTTCATCTACTAATTGCACCAAGATTTTGGAAATTCTCCTATTTATTTCCTTGCATTTCTCCCATGGAGTGAAGCTTGGAAGGAGTTTCCAAGCTTTGTTGACTATCCCATTATTAAATTTTGTGCCTCTCCACTTAGTAATAGTTATAGTGATGTTACCCCTTATTTTGCCCAATTTTCTAAATACTACTGCTCCTTTGTCCCAAAGTTTAGAGACATATGAGAAATCATACAGGGGGTGGTCCAACGCTTCCTCCTTTAATTTGTAGAGATGATAGTAGAAGGGTTATGATAACCTATTTCCCTTAGTTTATCCCATGTAAGAGTTTTACAATGACCTATTAGCCAAAGGAAAGTGGTGGTTCTTTGCCATTGTTTGAGGTCCCATATTTTCTTCCAATTTTTTTATTTCATAATTTATTCATATCTTACAGAAATAATATAAGATTTGTTCAAATTGTAAATGATTTCAAATCTATAACCCTAACAGATTTTGTTAGGAACTTTCTAAACACAATTCCTCCAAGACTTCATGATCTTTATTGTAGCACCACTGGTCCTTGGTTTTCGACTCCCTCCAACCTTAAAGAACTTTGGTTCTTTTCCACTAGTATGCCACTTTTATCATTCATCTATTGGTCATCCAATCTTTTAGCTCTTGGAAGTGAAAATTTTGATGGAGCTGGAAGTTTATTCCAATAATCTTCCTAGAATAAGTTGAACTGCACCTCTCTAAATGACCAAAAGTTATGGTTTTGTATGAGAGATTTATTCTCCCAAGCTATGTTTTGGATTTGAGAACCCTTCATATATGCTTCTAGCCTAATTAAGTCTAGATCCTCCACCCTATGTGTGTATTTTTTCCTCCATATTTGCTCCATAGGTTATTTGGAATTGTAAACCATTTCCATTATGTTTTTGCATTTTTTTTTTGTAGATTTTATGGGTCCCCTAGGCCGAGACCTCCCTTGACTTTGGGTTGGAAGATCTAGATCTATGAAACCAAGGACCATTTCCATTCACATCTTGCCTTGCCCCATAGGAATAATCTTTGAATATTATGAATAATTTTGATAACATTACAATTTTATAGACGACTAAATCCATAAATAAATACAAGGGCATGGATTGTAAAACAAAATTTAGAAAGGTTAGCTTCCTCGCAAAGTTGAGATCTCTCAAGGTCCAACAAGATAGTTTCTTTTCAAATTTGATCAGCAAATATTCCCTTGAGACAAGTCTTAAAATAATTTTTGAGGAGAGGAGCGTCGAGATATTTATTAGGGGGTGTACTTTCCTAAATCTTGATAGTACTAGAAATACAAGTCTAAATAGATAAAGGGGTGTTGAAAAATAACTAGGGTTTGTTGGCATTAATTTCCATTCTTGGGGCTACTTGAAAGTCCTTTATAATATTCCTAAAAGATTTTTCTTCTCTAGCAAATGGATATCCTATGAGCAAGGTATCATCTACAAATTGTTGGTGAGAAGGAGGGTCATATT
Organism: Pinus tabuliformis; assembly: GCA_031772625.1. Taxonomy (NCBI): domain Eukaryota; kingdom Viridiplantae; phylum Streptophyta; class Pinopsida; order Pinales; family Pinaceae; genus Pinus; species Pinus tabuliformis. The sequence continues at coordinate 885,911,625 of CM062808.1, read as the reverse complement.
CATTACGAAGTTTGAGTCCCTTTATATGATTGAGATTTAATTAAGATTTCATGGTTCTTCTTAGACCTTCAACCATGAGTAGGAAGGGGAAGGGAGATAAATGATCTCCATTTCAAATTCCCATGGTAGGGATAAAGGTGGCTGTGGGAGAACCATTAAGCAGAATGGAAAAAAAAACTTTTGATACTAGAGCTAAGACCTAATAGATCCATTTTCACAAAGGCAAAAACAATAAGTATATGGTACATATATTGCTATCTAATATGATCAAAGGATTTTGAATGGTCAAGTTTTATAAACATACTTGAATTTTAGAGGATTTTAGAGAATTTATTAGTTCTTGATCCAACAATATGTTGTCCATAGTCTTCCTACCATCAACATCTCCAGTTTGCTCAACATAGATGATTTACAGAAGCAAAAGCTTTAATCTATTGGATATGACTTTGAAAATTATTTTGTAGATGACATTCCATAGCACAATAGGTTTGTAGGCTGTCATATTCTCACCTTTACTTCCTTTGGGAATGAGAGTTATAAATATGTCATCAAGGGAAAATAGAACCATATCATATTTGCATGAATGCTCCACCACTCCTAGAGATCATAACTCAACTTATTGTAATAGGCGTGTAATAATTCCATGGTGAAATCATCTGGGCCTAGTGTTGTTCCTTTATTCATTTCCTTAACTACTTACTCCACTTCATATGGATAGATATCGCTTAGAAGAAACAAGTTCTACTCCTAAGGCGTGATCCTAGCAATATTATTGTTATTTTTGTTATTATTGGTCTTCTATCCCAAATAACTTCCAATATTAGTTGGTGAAAATAATTTTTTAACTCCTCCTCCAAGTCTTGGTGATTCCCTAGTTTGAGCTCCTAAGAGTCATCGATACATGTGCTGTTATTTTTTTGTCGATGTTGAATCATTGACTTGTGGAAGAATTTAGAATTATAGTCTCCTTCCTTTAACCATTGAATTCTTGATTTTTGTTTCCATAAAATTTCCTTTTGAGCTTGACTTTCTTCCCACATAGAAGCAAGTTTTGTTTCTTTGATAACTAATTCAAATTGTCCCTTTTCCATGCTCTATCTTTGTATTACTTCCATTTCTTCATTGAGCTACATCATGGCCTCGTGGATATTTCCAAATTTATTCTTGTTCATTTCTTTGAGGTATTGCTTGATATGCTTCAATTTTTACTAAAAATCATGCATGACAATGTCCTCTATGATAAGAAATTCTAACCACAATTTTTAATTTTTGTAATAAAATAATGATTTCTTAACCAACTTCAAATTTGAACAACCTTCGCATAGGGCTACCTCCCAAGTATAACTTTGGACGTATCGACCAATGGTTCAGGCCATGGTTGGGGAGAATTGATGCATTTATTTCCCTTCTTGAATCTATAAGAGAATTGAAAAAAAGGTAGCAATCCAAGTGTTGAATGTGTTTTCATTGATTTTAAGTTTAGGGGGATTTATGAATGGACAAAGAGTTTCTAATGTCAGGGGGAGTTCTTAACAGAGGCCATGAATCATTAGTGGGCATCTTTAATAAGTTATGCACTTAGTCATATTTCAGATTTGTTTGTATACGAGCATCTAAATATCCTAAAAATCACAAATCTAAAACAAATATCGATATCTTTTGGACATTTCAAGTATTCCTACCTCTGGTATTTTGAGTGTGCATAAAGTTAAAACTTTGTCAAGTGAGGGGGATTCCAGATTTTTTTCATGGTTAGAAGATGGACCCCACACAATGAACATGTAGCAGTATGATAGTCAATAATGAAGTGGAAAACATGTGAGAAAGTTGATGATGTGGTAGTAGTAGAGTAGGACACGTAGCAATCTTAGGTTAGTCGTAGAAGGTGACTTGGAAAGTGAAGTGGCAGGTCATCTAGAAAGTGACATGCCAAATTTTGGGTCCCAATTTAGAGATAAAAGGTTAAAGTAACCTAAGTGTCCAACCATCTAGGAGTGTGCTAGGGTAAAGAATTATGTTATTTGACCCAGATGTGGGATTCAGTGAAGGAAATTAGAGCATAATTCCATTTTTTCATGGTTTCGTAGTGAGAGGCAATTGAAGAGTCATCTAGAAATCTAGTAATTTGCGTGTGAACCAAGTGTGCTTGTTAGAAAATGGATTAGAATTCAGATTCAAGTGAAGGAAGGGAGATTTGTTAAGGTTTCAATGGTCTTGGTTCCACAAAAAAGGAGAACATCTCGATATCCAATTATATGCCTATGTGCACAATGGTGTCAATTAGCAAAAGACACAAATTCTCGATACATTATATAGGTGAGTTAAGACGAAGGCCCCAACCTTAGGTCATAATTTTAGAACTCAGAGATGCAAAGGGAATAGAATGGAAATATGATCATATGATGATACAATTATTTAACATATAACTCATCATTGCAAAGCCCCAAATACAAAATTCATTACAATAAGTGAAATAAACCAATGGTCATGGCTACTAGTCATGAGGAAGGGTTGAAGGTGAGTAAAGTCACTGGAAAGGAAACAAACTAAGATAAGGAGGTAAATGTTATTACACTATACACACACACACACACACACACACATATATATATTTGTGTGTGTGAGAGAGAGAGAGAGTGTGTGTGATTAATTGGTAAGAGACGAAAGGTGTGGGAGTAGAGAATATTACATAGCACACGCACCATGATGAACATGAGTAAGAGGAGCACATGCTTAAGTAGTGCATGTGTGTCTGGAGAGCACAAGAGTGAAGTGGGAGTAAACTATGTGACAAAAGTTGAGAATTGAAAATATTTGGTCCAATACAGAGCATGCACAATAGATATTTGTGCTTTGAAACAAGTTAGAAGACTATTAGTGAACCAAAAAGAGAAGGCTGCGCATATATATATATATGTGTGTGTGAGAGATTAATTGGTAAGAGAAGAAAGGTGTGGGAGTAGAGAATATTACATAGCACATGCACCATGATGAACATGAGTAAGAGGAGCACATGCTTAAGTACTGCATGTGTGTCTGGAGAGCACAAGAGTGAAGTGGGAGTAAACTATGTGACAAAAGTTGAGAATTGAAAATATTTGGTCCAGTAAGGAGCATGCACAATAGATATTTGTGCTATGAAACAAGTTAGAAGACTATTGGTGAACCAAAAAGAGAAGGTTGCTACCAAAGAAAGAAAAGGGAGGAAGTAGATTTGAGTTAAAGATTGTTGTTTGTGCAGTAATTGAAGAAGATGACTCTAGATCGAGTATGAAAATGTGATGAAACAAATATATAGAAGGTAAAATAAATTAGATCAATATATCCAAAGGGGATTGGTGTGTCCTACAAGTTGGTGCTTGCAAATATGAGGGGATTGGTGTCTCCTACGAATTGGTGCTTGGAAAGCTAAGGGGATTGGTGTCTCCTATAGGTTGGTGCCTGCTATTAGGTATGAGTTATATTATTTGCATCACTTATATGGGCCATGAACAAAAGGGGTTGTTTAGTCCCCACTGGTTTGGGGGTGGCACCCCAAAGAAAAAAAAATTGGGTGGTTTTTGTGTAAGTTTTTGGACCACAGTTTTGCTAAAAGCGGTTTTGGTGCATGATGTTTTTTCCCATGGTTATTTAAATATGGTATGGAGCTATGGTTGGATTGGTGGTTTGAACTAGCTACAAATTATCCATAGTGATCTATGCTCCATAAATAAACTATCATTAGTTAGTGTAAGGTATGTATGGACCTTCATTGATTACTTTTCCAAGTATACTTGGGTATATTTCTCGAAGAATATGAGTAATGTATTTGAAAATCTTAAGGAATTTAGGGTATTCATTGAAAAAAATATGTTATCAACCTATGAAGTGTTTAAAATCTAATAATGGAGGTGATAATGTAGGTAATGATGTTGAAAATTACTTGTCACAAAGTGGTATCTCTTGGCAAAGACCTATACTATATATGCCAAAAAATAATGGCATTGTTAAGAGATATAATCCCACTCTGGTGGAATTGGCATGCTGTTTTCTTTATGAAAAATGATTATAAACTAAAATTAAGGCAAAAGTTGTCTATTTCTCAAATTATTTGTTAAATATAATTTCGAATAAAGTTGTATAGGGTGTGAGTCCAATAAGAAAATGGAGTGGAAGAAAACCATTAGTCAAACATCTTGCAACCTTTGGATGCATACTATGTGATTGTACTCCAAAATGAAGGAAGAAACTAGACACAAAGGTCATGCTTGTATGATGATGGGATACTCACTGTGAAGATTTGGATATTTATAGGTTGTTTTACCTTTCCAAATAGGATATTATATATGGAAGAGATGTTTCCTTTCATGAGAATATCTCATGTATCCCTTTGTTTAATTCTTGTTTTGGATTATTGAGTAGCGATCCTCTAGAAATCTTAGGGGATTCTAGATCAACTAATTATTTCATAGGACCATTGATTGGTTGTTCAACCTTTTTTTACCTAAATTGACCTATAGTTGACCTTTCACAATAAAATTGACAAAAAACTTTGGGACCCATGTTTAGTAAAAAAATGATCATATTCATACTAGAATGATTTCAACAATTATTATTTGAATTTACATATGGGAAAGCAAGATAATTGAAGTTTTTGGAGTTAAAATAATATACATCAATCATTCAAGTTCAAAAACAACAATTCAAAAATAACATGATTGCTATAATTGCACACGTGTTAGAGGCATGTGATTTAGAGACTTATGAAAATACATGTGATATTCTTAAATGGGAGAATGCTATGGATAATACTATCATTCCTTAATGAAGAATGACACATGAGATTTAGTTCCTCAATCATAAGGAAATATATTTGTCAAATGTTGGTGTATTTTCAATACTAAATTGACATATAAATGTGTGATTGAAAAAAATTAAGGCTTGTTTGGTGGCTAAATGCTTTTCTTAGAAAGAAGGCATTAACTATAATAATATATTTTCCCTTATTGCAAAAATGAACACTATTCAATTTATTGTTTCACTTGTTGCTCACTTTGGATGGGAGATACATTAGATGGATGTACAAATTAATTTTGTACATGGTGGTCTCACTAAATTGATGTATATGGAGTAACCCCCTAGTTTTGAGAAGGATGGAAATATTGTGTGCTAACTAAAGGAATCCTCATATGATTTGAAATAGGCCCCTAGGGCATGGTATGAGAAGACTGACTATTTTTTTCACTTTCATAGGTTCAAGCACCATGAATTAGATCACAATATATATTTATTACATGTAAATGTTGAAGCATTAATTATTGCACTATGTGGATCACCTCGTCATTATTGGAAGCAATATTAATTTACTTTTTGGTTGGAGGAAACAATTAATAGATACATTTGAGATGACTAAACTTTGCCTATTGTATTTCATTTTCGATAGAAAAGTCTTACAGTTGGATGATGCTACCTTTATTTATCAACCCAAATATGTGTTTAACCTTTACAAAATTTCAAATTGGAAGATTGTAAACCTTTTGCTACACTTTATTAGTTAGGACTGAAGAAACCAAGTTTGATTGTCCAAAATATGATGTTATATTCTATTGACAACTAATCAATAGGTTTATTTATTTAATACATATTTGAACTAATTTTTATTTTTTTTGTTAGTGTGGTTTCTTGAATTATGTGGGATTTGTGAAAAATTCACCTTAAAGCTATAGAGAGAAATGTTTGTTATAGTAAAGGAATATACTAGCTTAGTATAAAGTATCACAGTGACAAAGTGAACTAGTTAATTAGTTACAATAACTTGGATTGGGATGTTAGGTTCCTAATATTCTTAAACCCCTACATAGATAGGTAAGTTTCTATGTATTGATATGTATATATTCCATCTCTATAAAATAAGACCCATGTTGTAGTGTGAAAGAAATAAATATAAGAAGGATTATTCGAAGGTTTCACCTATTAAAAATTTCCCTCTCTAGAATGTTCTTAGGAGGTAAATAATAATATATAAAGAAGTAGAAGATATGTAATAAGTTTTCTTGTGAAAACTTATTTTTAATCATAGTTCTACTCCTCTGTCAAGAAATATTTTATTTCATAAACCCAATCTCAACAAACTAGACTTAGTCCTAGAATAATTACCCTAACACATGACTATGTACAATCAATTTGAGGACTATGCATCCCCTTAAAGGGATTTGAAACATCCAATCCCATGGGGGTCCTAACTCATCAACTTATTCATCATCCTATGACATAAACATGGCATGAACTCCCTAATTTGTATCTAAATAAATTGGATAGCTCTGACCCCATAAGCTAGGCCACTTATATGGAACACTATTTTTCCCTACATGGCATCATCAATGAATTAATCAAACTTTGTGTGGTGTCTTATATTTAGAAATAACATAATAACTCTCATAAGAGTTATATTTCTTGGAAACAATTTGTCGCATATGTATATGAATGTTCTAAACCAAGCAATCATTGTCTAGGTAACTTGACCAATCTTAAACAATATAGCATAGTGGAAGATTTCATATCCACTTTTTATCCATTTACTTTTCACACTAAAGTCAAGTATAATAACTTATTTTAGAAATTGTTTATTGATATGAAGGAAGAGATACGTACCCAAGTTTTAATGGCTCACATTACAACTTAGAAAGACAACTCTAAAATAACCAAGGAAGTCCAAAAGGTGGTGAACTACCAAAAGAAAAGACAATCCTTTATATCACATCCCCATCACACCAATCCCTCTCCTTCCTTGCCTCCTCTCAAGATGCAAAAATTTAACTCGAGTTGAAATGGAAGAGTGCCAACTTAAATGTGTCTACTATATTTTTGATGAGAAATATTTTCTTGGGCATAAATGTAAGGAGAAGAATGATTTAAGGCCATTTCAATGGAAATTTTGAAATATGACATTGAAACTATACCATAGGAAACTCTATCTGCACCAATTGAAGACATCCCTCCCTCTAGTCAAGTAGATGTGAAACCCCAAATCTCCTTGCATGCCCTAATTGGTATTTTGGTTCCTTAACCCCTCAAATTAATTAGCTCCTTTAAACATCATAAACTCATTATCTTAATTGACAATGGGATCACTCATAAATTTATTAACTAGTAGCCCCAAGAGTTAGCTCAAGTGGTCTAGAGCTAGACGTGAAGTTCTTTGATATTGTTGCTAGTTGTTGCTAATCATGGGTTTGAATCTCCTCAATTCCCTTGGGGGGAGGCTCCATAATTAGGGTCAATAGTTTAACCAGTTTACCATCCATGGGGAAGTACTCTAGGGTTTCTCATGCTTTTATTCCAAGTAAAAATAAAACTTTATTAACCATTGGGTAGCTAAAGAAGCACACTGCTATATCCATGTAGTCAACAACTTCCAGATCATGATTGCTAATGGTGGTTCCATGAAATGTGGGGGTCATTGTGAAGATATGTAGCTTTAAATGGATGGTTGTTCCTTGAAAATATTCATGTTTTTATTTGAAATTGTGAACTACAAGGAAAATACCTTCTAATGGATGTTTTTTTTGTAAGGCCCTATAAAAATAGCCCAAAAATACATTTGTAGCGAAGGTCATTAGTAGAGGTGCGCGAGCGATTATTTTAGCGGATGTTTTTTGGATGGTGCATATACAATATACAAATGCATTAGTGCTTTGCTATCCATACAAGCACCGGTGCGGCTTAGAACATGGTGCACCATGGAAACTTTATTTTTATAAAATAAAAAAAACACAATGCACGAAGCTTGAATAATTGATAACACCATAAAAAGGTTATCTTTTAAGAATTGTCGATGCTATATACACCTGGAGCACCGGTGCCCTTCATGTAGTAAAATGCTTCGGTGCATACTAAGAAGGAGCACCACTATAGTTTTTAAATTAAAAAAAAAATATGGTGTTATTTTCCAATGATGCACTGGGGTTGTAAATGTATTTAAATGCCCCGAGGCAACTTCTAAACAGCACCGCTAGGCATTGTTTTAATTTAAAAAAAAGAGCGGTGCCATAGTCAAACAAAGCACTAATGCAGTACCTGTATTAGAATGCACTATTATAGATTTTTTAATTAAAAAAAAGGTTGTTTCTCTTGGATATATTCTGCACCAGTGCAGTTAAATTAACACATTGGAGGAGGGCTAAATTAAAAAAAAACCTCCCAAATGTAAATTTAATTTTTACAATCTATAGTGTTGGAGAGCTCTGAAGCACCGATGCCACTCTTGGCTCATGCAAGCACCATAACGTCAGTGATTCTCTTGCTCACCATCCTTCCATATCGTGCTCACTACTTGACTTTCCAATGTTTTCAAACTATGGTCATTGTTTTTTCTCCATTATGTGTCAACAATTCCTCCTCGATGAGCGAATGCCTATGTAATGTCTATGTTTCTCTCTAATTTAATTTTTTAGCAGATAAGTATTACAAATTAGCTTAAAATTTCCATTGTTTGAAAAAAAAAATTCCCTGTGTAGTGCACTTAATGTGTTCAGCTCACACCAATAGCGGTGCACCCTTTAAATTTACAGGGTGCATTGCAGTTCAATTTGTGAAAATAACACATCGCTATTGTTGTGTTATGTTTCGTAAATGAAAACGCACCAGGAAAGCTATAAATTGTACTTTGGTGCATATAATTTTTAGGTTACATCTAGTGCATTTATATTTACAAAACTCAGAGAAAAAATAATATTTAAAAATATAGCTATAGCTCAGCCCATTGATAACTTGAACATTCTATACTGGTGCACAAAAGTTATACGTGTGCATAGGTTCATAAGTGTGATGCACCATGATGAAAATTTAAATTTGTGAACCAATAGAAGTGCGTCATACGTATGTGCACATTGTTAATTTTCCTAAAGGCTATATTGTTCTTTGCTTTGATAATTGCATTTCATTATTTCCATAAAATGTCGCCCCACAACATCACGACATTATTCAAATTTACATCATTGTTCAACAACATATGCAACTATATACAAAGAACAATATCATTATCAATGCAGCAGAACATAACAAAACAATAGAAGAAAAGCATTCACACATAGAGACACCAAGATTGGTCAGAGACTACAAAAAAAACCCACTATGGGGAAACCGTTTAAAATTATTCTTCTTATTAGATTCTCATTGAATGATTCAACAAAAGAGAGAGTACAATAATCCATATCTTCATCCATACAACTACCCAGCCAAAATAGCTAAACAACATTCATGAGATGAACCCAACAATGCCAATAATCAAAACCCTGATTCATAAGCCTATAATCAATTGTCTCTATCTGTGGTCAACTACCAAACTCTCTGGTCAACTGAAGTTTGTGGTCAACTTGACGGAATTCAAACACTTCTTTCCAACTGCAAGGAAGACATGTTGTGCATGCAGCTGAAAGGCTTCAACATCACGGATGAGCCGACTAGCATGTGGTTGCAGCCGATATTTCTCTGTGACATGCTTGTTGCTAGGACCCAAAACCCTAAAACAAAGATGTGATTTTCAGACTTTGCAATTTCACCTTGGTGCAAACCTATTCTCCGTAAACCTACCTCAAACTCGTGTGAGCCAAAACCAAGGAAATTAATAGAGTAATAATCCAAGATGATTGTCAATATGAGTGTCATTTGACTTATATTTATAGGCATCCATGGGTTTCCAATTTTATTTAGCACCAACCTGATCAAATGTGCACATGTAGGATTTAATTCAAAAATACACTTTCCCTTATCCAAATTGAGGGCTTCAATAGTCAAAATTGGTCCTCTTGAAAAAAGGAATCTAGTCCTATTATTGGAATTTGTCACTAAGCTACCAAAAATTAACACTCCCTATCATCTAGGGAGAAATTACAGTCCTGACATCATATCATGTCCCATTTTAAGTATCTCGACATCAAATGTCATCACTACTCACCTTGGTTTATCTGCTTATCTCTTGCTTGTCTCTACTCATATTCTTAACATTCTCAAATCTAAAATAAGAATAATTTGACATCAGAGAGGAGCTTAATATAACACTCTATATTCATCGGGGAGCCACTGATATCACCTGGAATCACTGTCAGTGAGGAGCTTAATTCTACCATCTGGGAAACCTCTTCCAGCGAGGAACCAATTATAACTTGGGAAACTTTACTAGTGGGGAGCTAATGCTATGACCCAAGAAACTCTATCAATGAGGAGCCAATTCTACGACCCGGGAAAATATGTCAACAAGGAGCTAATGCTATGGCCCAAGAAAATCTGCCAACGGGGAGCCAATGATATGACCTTTTCTAGCAGGGAGCCAATGCATCGACATGGGGAACTATACCAATGGGGAGCCAATTATATGACCTAGGAAACTCTACTAGTAGGGATTCAATGCTACAACCCAATAAAATATGCTAGCAAGGAGCCAATGCTACGAAACCAGGAAACTCTGCTAGTAGGGAGCCAATGCTACGACCTGGGAAACTCTGCCAACAATGATTCAATGCCACTACCCATGAAATTTTACTAGTGGGGAGCCAATGCTACAAACCAAGCAACTCTTATGATCTTCCCAACATGACATTTATAATTTAGTGATAGAACACTTGCATCTCTAGCTTGAGCGGGATTCCACTTAACATAAATAGTAAGGATCACACCTAACTCAATCAAGCAACACCCATTGGTGAAATGTGTGGGAAAGACATATGCTAACTGGTTTATACTCTGCATAGAACAAGATAGGGAAGAAATATCTCCTACCCTATTGTTCAGAGAACCCTCAACCCCAGGAGCCCTCCATCTCAATTCCTCACCCTAGGAGCTTAGACAGGGGGAAGAGTTAGATCAATGTTCTCAATAAGTCCTGCTCTTTATAGATCAGAAACATATAATCATACTCATATATGGTACTTGCTTAATCATCATGTCACAATCAAATCAAATATTATATCAAACACTATAGTATCAAACTTTATCAATCCATCCTTATGATCATAACATGAATAATTTTTTCCACTAAATATGAATTCATACATCAGGGATAAGTCATATAAGTTCCATCCATTCATTGTGATATTATTGCATACTAAATAAGAACTTCTTATACTTCAATCAATGTGACAAAGCCAATGAAGCCAATAGAAAATTAATGTTGACATAAATCATTGAAAGTCACAATGCCCACATAACACTGCCATCAAGGTAAATCATCAATGATCAAGTACCAAATCAAATCAAAACTCTAACTTCTTATCACTATGAATTCAATCAATCCATAAGCCAAAAAATATTTATGAACCATCAAGCATCATGTCAAAGTTCTAAAGAATCATCAATCATCCAAGAAAATATTCTCATTTATAATAAGTCAAGACAATAAGATAAATTTTGTCAAACCCTTGCAACTGTTATCAAATTCTGTATATACTAGCTTCAATGATCAAATCAAAATAACATATTGATATGCATATTTTTGTCCCCTGCAAACACAAGTTTAGCCAACACATTCATACTCACTATAGTAAGTCAAAAATTCCCTTCTCATAGGAAATTCTATTGTCTGCTTCGTGTCTATAGGACTATTATACTCCTGGTGTACTCCTGATCCTGTGCAAAAGACTTCAGTTTTTGAGACCTACAGGCATACCCACACCCATATACCTTCTTTTGTGTTGTTGTGAGCCTTATAACTGCACTAATAAGCTTGCTTCCATGTGGTTGGGGCTTATATTAAAGGAAAATCTATTTTCTCAAACCAAAACTTGCTGTAGGCCAGCAATGTCAGACATTTGTCTATTTAGGTCCCAAAAACTTGTTTCAATAGTAAAGAATCTTCCATAAATTTAATTCAAATGACAATAGGTGTAATGATCTTATTAAGAGTCTCCCACTTAATGATACGTCACTTTATACTTCATCATTATCAACCTGTCTATCATAATACTATTGTGCATCAACACAACTTTTAGACAATAAAATCAAACTATATCACGTTCTAAAACATATATCCATCATGGCCATAACATGTTAGCACCAAATACTTCATCATCACATATGAACATGACATCGAACTTACATCAAGGGCTAGAGTCATATGATTAGGAAAAATGGTATGTGTATCGTAAAATATCATAACACAATATCACTTACATAACTTATTCCATCAAGCCAGGGCATCTAGATTTACCACATTGTCAAAATTACTAAGCCAAGTTCAACAAGGAGATCTTGAGAAATAATCATATTGTTACACTTCTATCATCATGGTTATCATGCTTATCACAAACACTATCAATAATATCAATCTACCATATATAAGAATCAATGTGTCATCCTTCTTTATAAGACTAGGAAATCCATTGTCTAAAATGAAAAGATGCTTGCCAAATATCAAGTATACCAATATATCAAAAATCAATGTTCCTAAGTAGTTTCACCATGACTCAATACCGAATGTACCATCTCATCATAAGTACCATGAATCAAATTTAATTTCATATGCATGCATGAGCCATATAGATCTTACCTTGTCATCCAATATTGCAACTGAAACGTAACATTGGAACAATGCACCATACATACCTTGTAGTATTCAAATACTTGTGCACCTTCTTATTTGACATAGGCAGTTGTAACACTTTGTCAATTTTTCATCAGATGCCTCTTTTCCTTTTCGAGTGCTAGCTCTTATCTTCTTGCACTAGCCATGATCCTAAAGAAGGATCCACTTATCATAACTCATCAGGAGGCTAGAACTATCAAAATACTCAAATATACATGCAGGAAGTATAGATAATAATCAAATCAATAAACTCAAACAGGAATAAAATCACAAAGAGGTAACATAAATCTAAAAGATACATATCTTTAAAGAGAGGAGATCAAATCCCTCTTTAACCAACCTTTAACAAACAAGGCCATCAACAGTGGCATTATATTAGAACATCTTCACACTAATCATGTTTCAAAACTCAAGCCATCATTTTATACTAGGGTTTCTTCCAAACCCTAACCTCATGTCATCCATCAAACCCTATTAACCATATTTCCAAGGGTTTCCTTCAAACCCTAGTATTCTTTAAGGTCTCCTCCATCTTTTCTTGCTTCCATGAAAGGTGTATTCTTAGGGGTGATCTAAATGGATTTTCTTCATCCCAGCTTGATACTATGTTAATTTTTCTAAGGGATATATTGTTCTTTTCTTTGATAATTGCATTTAATTTTTTCCATATTAAATTCACCCTACAACACCATAACATTATTCTGATTTACATCACTATTCAACAACATATGCAACTATATAGAAATAACAATATCATCATCAATGAAGAAACACATGAAGGAACAAAAGAAAAAACACATTCACACATAGAGACACCAAGATTGGTTGGAGACTAGGGAAAAAACCACTATGGGGAAAACCCACTACAAGAAAAAAGGTCATTGGTGAGGGTCATACCTGTGATGGACCTTTAAGGTCCGTCACCAATGTCACATTTGGTGACGATATTTAAAAAAGCGTTGTTGTAAGTGTATATAGTGATGGTCCTTTAAGGTTTGTCACCAAAGCCATTTTCAATGACACTTTTGATGAGGTTCGTTAAAGGCCCGTCACTAATTCTCTCTTTGGTGACACTTTTGGTGAGGGTTGTTAAAGGCCCATCATTAATTCTCTCTTTGGTGACACTTCTAGCGACGATCTTTGATTGATCATCACTAATGATCTTTTTGGTTACTTTTGGTGACGGTAAATAAATGTTCGTCATCATTGATCATTCTAGTGATCTTTTGATGACGCTTCATGCCTGTGATGGACCTGTAAGGTCCATCACCAATGTCGCATATGGTGACGATATTTAAAAAATTGTTGTTGTAAGTGTATATAGTGATGGTCCTTTAAGGTTTGCCACCAAAGCCATTTTCAATGACACTTTTGGTGAGGGTCGTTAAAGACTCGTCACTAATTCTCTCTTTGTTGACACTTTTGGTGAGGGTTGTTAAAGGCCCATCACTAATTGTCTCTTTTGTGATACTTCTAGCGACGGTCTTTTATTGACCCTCACCAATTCTCTTTTTGGTTACTTTTAGTGACGGTCAAAAAATGTTCATCATCATTGATCATTCCAATGAGTTTTTGATAACGCTATGTATCTGTTACTATATGTTTTGTCAAAATATAATGATTTAAGACCATTGTTGTGGAGTCCTTTTCAATCTGTGTCCTAGGTCATAGTGGTTATAATATTCAATCAATTTGTTAAGAAGTAATTAGTGTGTATCATTTCCCTCAAGTCATAAGAATATAGTTTTCCTATGAGTAAACACATGATTCATCTCTATTAGGTTTATTATCAAGCAAATTTCCTTTAAATAAAGTTCCACTATTGGGTGTAGGAACTGTATTATTTAATACCTAATCAATCTCTGTCAATTCTATCAATGAGAGAGACCTAGCACTCCTCAACACTCATGGCACACCTCAACATGCTTTGGAACAATACACTGACATTCCTTGGTACCTCGCATGACTTGGAACATCTTTGTACATGGATTATCTTTGTACCTAGAACATCTTTCCATGAGTAGGATGCCCAAGCACATGTTGGAATTCCCTAGCATAGCATATCACTCCCCTATCATGTGTTGGCATGCCCTGTAGTCCCTAGCATTCCCTGGAACACCTTGGCATAATATTACATTGACAAACACTAGCACTTGGCACACATTGGCACTTGGCATGTATTGGAACATATTATTAGTGTGCCTAGCGTGTCCCTTTTGAAAAATATAAATTCCCGACTTATTAACTCTCTTATGTGTTCATTTCCTTGCATTTTAGCTTGGTTATTCCTTTTGTTGCCTTGAAACTCCTTGACGCATATTGGCATACTTTGGTACCCTGCACATCCTAGCTTGTCTTAGCACCTGGCATGCCTCGACACTATTTGGCACATGTTAGCACACCCCAAAAACACCTAGAACACTCGATCACTTCTTGACATTTCTTGATATTCCCTAGCAAGCCTTACTCGTTCTTAGCATACCTTGTCACTCCCTACTTGGCATGACAACTAGCACTCATTGACACTCCCCGACACACCCTCATATTCATTCACTTCCATGCATTTTGACCTAGTGCTCCCTTGTGTTTTCCTAGTACTCCCTAACACTCCTCATCATGCATTGGTGCTCTCTAGCACGCCTTAGCACTCTTTGATATGCTCTGCCACTTCATAGCATGCATCACACTCCCTAACGCACATTGACACTTGGAAAGTCTTATAAGCATGTTTGGTATGCGTTGAGATGACTTGGTATGCTTTGGCATGGTTGAATATTAAAGTTATTTGAGATCAATTATTGGAAACTAGATGAGAAGAAACAAATGAAAATTTGGCACTTAGAATGCATTGACACTTGGCACTTGGAACCTATTGGCACGTAGTATGCCCCTCATGGAAAAGGTAAATTAATGACTTATTAACCCTGTAATGTGCTCATTTCCTTGTAGTTTAACTTGTTCCTCCCTTTTGTTGCCTTGACAGTCCCCGACATGCATTGTCACACCCTTGTACATCTTGGCATGCCTTAGCACTTGGCAAATATTTGCTTTTTTGACATGTCTTCATACTATTTGCGACATGTTAGCATTACCTAACACACCTTGGAAGTCATGAACTCACAACTAACATTACATTTTTCCATGACTTGGGAACCTTACATTCACTAGAATACCTCAGAACTCCCTGGTTGTCATGCCCTCTGTTATCCTCCACAATGTCCCAAGCTAACGAGGAGATCGACAGAGGTAACCATAGACTAAGCTTTTAGTTTGGTAGCTAGCCCTACCAAACTAGAGAGGGCTCTCTCTATGAAATCATAGCCAAGAGATAACTGGAATGTAAAGGATTTTAGGCTAGATAGATAGTCTTAGGTGGGTTTTGGAAAATTTAGGCTCATCATATTTGCTTGATGACCCTACCTCCATGGGTTGTACTGACATGGTTTGGTGTTGGCTTGGTGAAGTGGTTATATGCGTTTTCAAGGCTACCTCAATGAAGGTGTCCCATGTCATGTTCTTCTCTTTCAACTGATGGAGTACTATAGCCTTTATCAAACTATGGGGAAAGAGGCTAGGATAATGCACTTTCCCTTTCAATTGCACCCTTTCAGAAATTTTGGTTAGGCTCGTATACAAGTCGCTGGACAAATTTAGAGACTTGGGAGTTGTAAAGTGCATGAGTAGTCTTATGTGGTATTGATATAGCCTAGAAAATCTTCCCTCACATGTGAAGAACTTCATGAAAACCTTCATCAATGGTGCATATCTCTCCAACAAGTATCTGAATGGGAAAACATGTAAGTGAGTTCCTTTGTATTGTGATTTCAAGTAGGGTTTGTACTCTTCTAGGTCTAGGTTTATGCCTTTCAAATGGTTTTCAACATGGTTTGGTATGCTTGTAGCTTGAGAGATGGCATCCACTGAAAAAATGAAATTGGTCCCTGCAATGGTGATCTTGTCTTCCTTCAAGATGATGGAAAATATACCTGTGAGATGCTCATGGTAACCTACTTCTTGCACTCTTTGAAAAAACCCTAAACAATTTACATCTTCAAAGCATTTCATGGAAAATGGGGAGGAGGTGATTTTATTGCAATTAGAGGGCTCAAACCTTAGTATCTTCCCCCCCTCGGTATCTTTAGACCAAAAGAATTGATGCTATTACAGCTAGGTGCCTTTGGGTTAGGCCTAAATCCACAAATAAGATACTTTTGAACTATTTATAGGTGCTTGTGGGACATGAGAATGATTAAGGGTGGGGTATAAAGGACACATAATGTTTTAGTAAGGATTTAATTGTCAAGAAATTATAGAAAACTTTCCAGGGAAAAGGTATTTGGTAATAGGTTATTAAAGAGAAATATCTAAAAAATAGACAACTTAAGGAATGGATTAAAGAGGCGGCTCCAAAGAAGAAGGTGGCATCTTATATATGGAGAAGCATGATGAGAAACAAATATTGGCTACTACGAAATCTGAGATGGGAGGTTGGAAGGGGGAATAGGATAGCAATAGGACTAGATGATATCAAAGGAGTGGAGGGAATACATACTCTTTCTATTCGCATCCTTGAGCATTTACATAAGAAAAGGCTTTACTTTATGAACTAAATCTCTTGTGATTGAGGATCTTCTTCTGTTACAAGTTATTGGCTTAATGCATTTGAACTTGGATTTCCAGAGGATCTATTTGTGGAATGGGCATGTTTCGCAACAAAATTAATTAGTTTAACAGGTTTAAAACTCACTGAGAAGAAAGAAAAGCTAAAATGGGAAGGTGTTATGTATAATGAGCAGATCTCGGTTAAAGAGATTTATAAACATATTTCTCATGGACGTGGCTTGAATGATAATGATTTTTGGTTTCATAACACGTGGAGATGGGATATACCTCTCAAATTAAAATGTTTTATGTGGCTGGTGGTCCACAATAATATTTTAACTTGGGATAATATCCATAAAAGGGGCTTTCAGGATCTTGGAAGATGCTCTTTATGCAAAGAAGATTTAGAAGACATGGAACATCTATTTCTAACATGTCCTTTTGTGATCTCGGTATGGAGTGGGGTTCTTCAAACACTTAAAATACATGTAATCTAGAACATGGTTTCCATTTAGAGATGTCTCACTCAATGGTTTGAAGGTTTCAAGACATATCGTTCCTTGCCTTTCTATATTTTGTGGGGCATATGGAGAAGCAGGAATGAGAAGATTTTTGAACAAACAGAACCAGATACTAGAGACGCCTATTTAAAGATATTTGCATATTTTATGGAGATATGGCTAATGAAGGAGGAACAACCTAGAAGACATTTTCGACTCGTGGAGCTATGGTCATACTTTATTTTTTTATTTTTTATTTTTTATTTTTTATTTTTATTTTTTATGGAGCATCCACCAACGGGGTTTGTGGAAGTGGGACACATTTATTTTTGAATCCAGAAAACACCTTCCATTTCAGTTGGTATGGTGGCACAATGTCAAATAATAGAGTTGAGCTAATCATACTCTTGGGGGCTCTTCTATGTGCTAATTGGATTGCAATTGAAGATTTAGATGTGTTTGGAGATTCCAAGATGATCCTAGATTGGGTACAATTGAGAACAAAATTTGGACCACCTTCCCTTACTTTTTGGATGCAATGCATAAGATATTTGATGAATACCTTTCAAAGACTGGCCTCTAATAATTCCTATAGAGAGTAGAATCAAGTGGCAGATCTCCTACCAAAGAAGGGATGCAACTGTGTGCCAAGAAGGATTTTCTACTCATTTTTTGACAAAGGAATCTATTGACGATGTTGGACTAGCTAACATGTCTAGGGGATCTCCTCGGTAAGAAGTCCCAATTAGACCTCATACCATTTGGTGTAGGAGTCCCAGTTGTGGGTCGTAAATCAATGCCTTGATCGCGATGTCGCACAGAGGCAAGTAAGATAATTCTGTCAGTATCAAGGGTGTGACTGCTGCAATGAGTCAAGGAAGGTGCATGAGAGGTTCTAACATATGTGGGTTGGGATGAGTGCACCCCTTGACAACTTGTAATAGTACTCAACTGGGAATGGAACACACGAGTGAAGATGCATCACAAGCTGGAAAGCATGTCAACCGACAATCAAAAGTGATGGTTAAACCAACAACACATCTGCACCAAGATTCATATAATTGCATACAAAGTAGTTCATACACAACTATGTAAGTTAAACAACATACATCACTACAACAACTACAACAATCCAACTACAATAACAACATATGCATGAAAACGTGTTGGCTTTTATTATATAAAGAAGTGTAAGTCCCAATCATACAATACATCCATGTATACCTGCTAGCCCCAACACTAGAATGTTATAGCCATATCCACCTGCTCCTCCAAAGAGATGAACTAGCTCCGTGTAGTGGAGAAGCCAAGGCGTGTTACAATATTATCCAAGCTCTTTCCAAGATAGTCTTATCAAAAGCTTGGCTAACCAAAAGCCTATACAATGAGTTATGAGGGACTATTTATAGCAAAGGGTGGGGTGACACTTGACATTCCCCTTTATGACCATTCAACTACCCTCATTATTCTTCACCTACTCTATGACTGTTACATCCACTATGGACACTTGACTTACACTTGACATGACTTAACATTACAATGCACATGTACCCATGTGAACAAAAATGGCTTGAGCAAGCCAAACAGACACCACTTTGACTTAGACAACTATAGAAGTCCATCTGCTTGACATCCTCATGCTAATCAACAGTAAGATATTGATGCCAAGAACTGTAGTCCTTGATAGTGTCTGTGTGTTCCACTGTGACATATGTCTGGAACCTGAACCTTGCCTCGATAACATCCGAGTACACTGCTCAGGCTCCTCTGTCAAACTCGTCTAAAAGCATGCGCATCATTGTCTTCAATGTGGCCGAAGCAACAACATACTTGTGCATGATGTCTACACTGATAGGCAAGTCTGGGTTGGTGGCAATGTGCATCAACTCGTCAAAGTACGAGTGGTGAGCTCCAGTATTGCAGCAATAATGCTACAACTCTTGGGACTCCCTTCTTTACTTTTATCAACCCGGTAGTTCGTAACAAACTTGGAAGCGACGGTGCTGTATGCACAAGTACTAGCTCTTACCGCAGCTGTCACTTGGTCAGCTGGCACAAGTCCGCTAGGGGCTTAAGCCAACTTCTATGAGATCTGAGAAGAAGCTTGTTAACTGATGGACGAAAGCTAACTTAAAGAAGGCTGATCTATTTGCAGAAAGAAACTAGAAAGCTAAGAGGAAACATAAACCCTAGCAAACCCTAATTCTACCAGCTAACCCTACTGATGCAAGAAAGAGGATGTAAGCTACTGAAGGAGATGCCATTGATTTCTAGAAAGGTAAATACATTCATCTAAGCTACTTCTACAGTAACATCTAAAAAAAAACATCTTTTTGTATTTTTGATTAAGTTGCCAGAGTTATTATGCATATGTTTTGACTATTTTTGGGCTGTGCAGAGGTGGATGGGCAAGAAGAAATGCATGGAGGAGGTCAAGAAGGTTCAGAGAGGGCCTAAGGGGTCTCTAACACCCTTCCATAGAGTTTCACTGAGTTTGGCTATCAGGAAACCTCATTCGTGAGCCTCTACAGGAAGTCTGCAGGGGTTCTACAAGATGTCTGTGATTTTCTACAGGATGTTCAGAAATGAGGTTTTTGGTGGATGGATGGAGAGGGAAAGGTGAAGGAGTGAGTGTGGAGGTAGGGTGAGGGGTGGAGATGGTCTAGGACTCGGTGGATGGAGTTGTGGACAGGTGTGGATGGCTGGATTTGGTTCAGGGAAGAATGAAGCAATGTTACACACAAAACTAGGGTTATGGGAGAAAATGGCGAACGGGAGGCAAGGATGCTAAGTAGAGGGTGGAGCGGATGGTGCTGATGGAGAATAAACAGATGGAGTAGTGGTAAAGGCACTCTGCAAGGCGTTTTTCCAACTGATCCAACGAAGACTTGTAAATTCAAAAAAAACCTAATTACGTTGACCTAATCTGCTAGCTACTAGTAAAGAGAATGAACAGAAGTGTGACCTGCGATGAAACCATGTATTTTAACTCATGCAACTAAGCAAGCAAAAGTCTGAACTTGTAACCAACTTCTACACATGAAAATCAAACACTAGTGATTGCATGGCAAAGCAAAATCAGTGTTTTTGTGGGCAGCAAAGTTATCCTGATCCTACTGAAGGAGAGGTGAAACCAGAGATGTTTGATGGCCCTTTTCTTGAAGCTTTTTCCTATTAACAACCTATCAACTAAATCTGAGCATTCAAAAGTCTTTCTAACCAATAACAGTGACCTAGTTAATCAGCAAACTTTAATCTACTTAACAGAAATGTTTTTGCAAATGCATAAAGAACAAATAACAATACATAAAGGAGGCCTTAGCACTCGGGTTGGGCCCAACCCCAAGAGCTGCAGGCTCCTATAAAGAACTCAGATCTGTGGCCAAGTAAAGCTGCTTCTCATTATTCAAAAATAACCATCATATGAAAGTTGTACAGCAGTAGCTACAAGAAAACAGGCTGAGCAAAATGACAGCACTATAGTGCAAAAATAACAATAGTTCCAAAAGTAAACTACGAAGGCTGAGGCCTTCCTATTTGTACAATACGAGGGGGCTAGAAGCCCTCCTAGATTCAAGGATCTCGGCTGTCCCAACTACTAGTAAACAGTCACTCTTCCCAAAGCTGCTTGGCTGCCTTTGAAACTCGTTTTGGTGGCCTGTGGAGCTCGGAGTTGAGGGTGGAGATTTCGAGGAAGGCCATTTAATGCAAGAGACAACCTCCCTACGAATCCTCCCCTCAAGCTTGGCTGTCAGCTGACCCATGATTGCTTGGTTTTGCTCCAAAATTTGTCCAAAAATCCTGAAATAACCACGTATTAGCTTCCTAGGTAGAGTGACCACCCTTATTCGTTCAAATAACACAAACATACTAAAAAACATGCATAATCTATGAAAAATGGAGGATTGAACAAGGACAATTAGGCAAAATGAGCCCAATAGGTTACCCAGTTTGGGGGCTCATCATCACCCCCCTGCTAAATCGGTTGCTCATCCTTTGAGCAACTAGTCCAGCTCATCATCCTTTATGGCTTTGATCACCTCCCTCACATCCCAAGCCTCTGTTGTGATATCCTCTTCCCGGTCGTGGAATCCTGCCTTCCTTTCCACTTCCTCCCATTGTCTACCTTCTTCCTCTGCCTTCACTCCTTCTAGCAATCCCAAAAGTAAAGGAGGACTGAATTTCAAGCCAATCCAATTGGCCTGCAAGTTCTGCATCAACTGTTTGTAGAGGGGTACCCTTGCCAAGGCTTCCCTCATCTTGGTGGGAGAGTGGTATTCTTTTATCTTCAGGCTGTGAGGCAGTGTGTTCCACCGCCTTGTGCAGGCATGCATACAGTTTTCTCCCAACAGTCTCTCCATGTCCTCAAAATGGGCAATGGCTTGAGCCTGTTGCTCAATGTATTCCAGTAGATCCTGAGGACTGTTGGCCAAGTGCTGGTGGGCGCTTATCACTGCTGATGGGTCATCTGGCTCTGCTCTGATCATGAGAGGCTCACTGAGCTCTCTGCCTATGATACTGCGGACCTCTGTTGCTCTCTTCTCCTCATGGCTCATCCAAGAGGCCATGGCCATAAGCTGGACATCTCCTATCACCATGTTAGGATCCCATGCGTTCATGTCCGGAAGGGCAAAGTTGTGCAAGTAGAACTCTGCCAATTTGGCCCTATCCTCAGATGAACTACTGCCACATAGAGCTGCAAACTGATGATAATTTTGGAAAGGGGTGATGCCCCTTTGAGCCAAGGTATTGATTTGAAACTGTAACCATTGGTCCTTGAGGTATAGGGCATAGGATTTGGCAGGCTGCCTGCACTGCAGAGCTTCCATTGCCCAACTGGCCATGCAGGCCAGTTGGGCCTCCTTTTCTTGCAGCTGCTGTTTCAGAGAATGTATCTGCAATTCTTGTTCCTGTAGCTGCTGGTTCAGTGCCTCAATTTCAGTCTGTGTCCCTTCCTTTCTTTGCTGTTCATAAGGGGTATCTGTGGCTGTTGTGGGCCCCTCCTGTTGCTGTTGCTCTCCCAAGATATGAGGCCTGTCTTCCTTCCTCTGTCCCTGTAATTGTAGCTGCTGTCTAAGCAGCTCATTTTCTTCCTGTAGCCTGACCCGCTGGCTGCTCTCCACATGCCGTACTAGAGCCAATTCCCTCCTTGCCTCTTTGAGCTGTTCCTCCAGAGGACCTATATCCGCCACACCCTTGGACTTAGCGATTTTCATCCAAGTGTGGGTCCTCACTGTATCTTCCTCTAGTGCAAGGAAAAGTGGCACTGTGAATTTTTGAGGAATGATCTTTCCGGCCTCCAAGAAGTTATAATAGGAGCCCAAGCTGGGCTGGGGGCTAGGTTCCATAATGTTTTCTACCTTTTCTTCCCTCTGAGGTGATTTAGCTGCCTCGCCCTCCATTGCTTCGGTCTCCTTCAGTCTAGCCAGTGTTTCCTGTAGAATAGCCTCAGCATCCTGTAGAGAGGCCTTGGTGTCCAACATTTTCATCCTCTCCCTCCAGGTGGATGTCTTCGGGCTTCCCTGTTCATAAGTGATGGCTACCTTGGAGGGGGACGTCTCCTTTGGTGTGGTAGGGGTGTCGAAAATGGTGATTAGTTCTTCGTACGGTGGTTGGGGTCTGCCGGTTTTAATCCTCACGCTCCTTCTCACCTTAAAATATAGTGGAATCTCCCTCTTTCGCTTCTCCTTCTGTTTGGGGGATGTGCTTAGGGTGGCTAGCATAGCTGCTGCCTCCCTAGCTAAAATCTCGGGCGATTTCTCCTTCTGCTGCCCTTTCCCCAGACTTCCTATAGAAAGTCCTGTAGTGGCCGTTTTCTGGCTTCCTGTAGAAGCAGTTTTCTGGCTTCCTGTAGAAACAGTCTGCTGGCTTCCTGTAGAACCAGTTTTCCCTGATTTGGCTTGCTTGGTTGGGGGTGCCTTCTCTTTGACTTGTGCTGTGGTTGCCTTGGGTGTGCCTTTACTTGTTTGGACTTTTTCAGTCCTCTCTGCCCGGGTTTGCAACCGCTTCTCCCTTGGCGTTTGTGTTTTTATTTCACCCACAGCTTTGGCCTCAGTAGCTTGGCCCTTTTCTTGCTTTTCCTCTTGCCTTTCCTGTGGCTTTTCCTGTGATGGTCTGCCCTGGGTTTTCTTACCCTTAGCTTCCTTACCCTTAGGTTTCTTCTCTGCCTCAATATGCTCCTTCTCCTCACTGCTGGATGAAGTGAGTTCCTCGGCCAGAATCTGGATATCATCATCCTTGGACATATTGCGGAAAATCTCCCAGGAGATAGGGACAGTATAAGTATGGAGGGCATCTTCTACGAGGAGCTTGATAAGCCCATGATGAGCCAACTGGTCTGGTGTCCCCTCCTTCAATTTTGTGCCACACTTAATCAATGACTGTAGGAGGAAGTATGGGATGATCAATTTTTGTTCTGAGGGAAAATCCATCTTATGCCTGAGCTCAGTTAACAAGCGGAAGTGATAACCATACACAATACTAAATCGCCCCTCACAGGTAATATATTTCATAATTTGAAGGCTGACCTCGCTCCAAAATGGCTGAAGGCTGGCTCTCCGGACCCCATTCTTATCCTCTGAAAATTGTTCTTCCGGTAGGAAAAATTCCTTTTTGGCCTTCTGGCCCAATTTCCTTTCCTCTTTATCCCACGGTATCCCCAATGGAAAATCAGTGACCCGACTAATGAGGTGTGGGGTGAGTTTCAAGGTCAATCCTCTGAAATTTATAGTGGCCAGTGTTTTTGATTTGGGCTGCAGGGACCTTAGGAACTCCTCTGTTATTTCATCATCGTGACCTTGAATCCTGTCACAGAAGGTCATCCACTTTGCACGGGTAAACAGGTCTACCACCTCAGGAGTTTCTCTCAACTTCTTGGAATCCGAGGGTTCCTTTCGGATAAACCCTCCTGGCATGGTGAAAATACCCTGTTTTTGGCTTGAGCTCTGGTTAGAATGGAAATTCTGATATGGTTTTCCTCCTTGACTCTCAGGACAGGGTTTCTCCGTTGTTTGTATCTCCCCTTTCACCAATTCTCTGGTTATAATACTGCTGCCGCCCAAAACTCGACTTGTCAAAAGGAATTAAGCTCTCACAGACAGAGTGCAGAGCTAATTTTCACACCAACCATATAGCAGTCACAAAATTTTTATATGTGCACAGGTGCCTTACAACGGTTTATCGTTAGAATGGGGAGAGTTTGTTAACAGGAACCATGGAGGTGAATATGACGCAGCACCATTTGAAAGAAATTCCGTGTATCATATAAGCAAACGACAATTCTTGACCCACAGGCAGACTGGTTTTAATTTTCCCCACTTCAAACAAGCTAGTTCACCACCTTTCGAAAATTAAGCATGGGGATGGCGTGTTCGAGCCTACCTCTCTTCGAAATTTCCAATTCCGACGCAACAGACACGGGTTTCTCTGCTCCGGGAGCTTTCGCTGTGCTTCCTGTAGAGAGCTTTTGCTGCTTCTGGAGGACGTCACGGTGCTGCTGAGCAAGTCTGGGATGCGGGAAGAGTTTGAACCGGGCCGAGAAACTCGGGCTAATCGAACTGCAGAGGAGGAGGATGCTCACGTTGCTGAAAACCGGTGGTAGGCGTAAATGACAGTGGTTAATGTGAGTGCTCTGGCCGAATGATTTTGAAATACAACGCAATTCATGGCACGGGGGGTGAGGTGTCCAGGCCGAGCCGTTAGACAACGTCACGGCCATCATTCCCCGGCGTGTCTCTGACTGCCAATGTCTATCTCCGCCATTACCCACCGTCATCCCTGTCAGTCCGCCGATTTCACTGCAAATCTGCTGATTTCCCCCGACTAGACACTTCCCACGTGTCGGCTCCACGTCCTTTTGGCAGAATCAAGTGTAACCATGCTCGTTCGGATCCCACGAGGCAATTCTATTGGCTGTGGGTGGCCAGTTGACTGGCCATTGCATTCGTTCAATCCGCCCCATTCACAGATATGCAGTGTTCATAGTATAGCTTATGCAATTTGACGAAATAGGGTTAGGCACTTACCTGTGTGGCCGTGGACGTGTTTCACAGGTTTTTGGACGTGAAACAATGGCTTTGCTCACTGCTGCTTCGTGCACAGGCGTTTGAATTCCCTCGTTCATTGGCTGATGCTGGATGCAAGGCTTCAGGACCCGGTCCTCTGGTGGTGAACGTTGCATGCACGGCTCTGTCTTCTCTCAGCTGTCGAGGAGGTGTTCATATTTACGCGGAGCTGGTTGCATGCCTCCTGTGTTGATTTCAACTGCTCTTGACTCCATAGTGTGTATTCCAGGCAGATCAGCTGCTACAGGATTCCTGTAGGACATCCTGTAGTTGCTTCTCCTCCTGGGCTGCATGCTGAAACGGGCACGGCTATGGTCATGGATGAGGGGTCCTATTGAAGCTTTTGATAGGTAGAGGGTGCGAGCTTTTGAACGCTTGATTTGTTCCTTAGAAAAAAAATTCACTTTGAGGCAAACAGAACTTTTTGCATGGCTGTGCAGGAATACGGGACCAAATTGTGGTAATGGTGGTGGAAAGAGATGAAACAGGTGATGGATGGGAGAGAGAGGTGGCTGCAGGCCTCACCAACAAACTCCAAGCTTTAAATCCTTCTCCAGAATCAATTTTGGCTTGCCCAAAGGTTCTACAGGATGTTTCCTGTAGAAATGCAGAACTTCCTGTAGAAAGCCCTAAAACTTCCTGTAGGAGGTTGAATCTTGACCCGAATGTGTCCAAATCCTGGAAAAAGTGTGTGGCCATGGAGGGAGTGTCGGTGAGGATGCCTGGTAGCTTGGGATGGACCCCTGTCCTTGATTTGCGCGACCCTCTTTATGCATTATATCCCTGCAACCTGCAATAATTTCAAAGATCAGACCTATTTTTTTCTTCTTTTTCTTCTTTTTCTTTTTCCCTTTTTTTTTGAAAGACAGCAGGGGCGCCTTTATGAGGTTTTCACCCCCACTATCTGCCCTGGGCACCTCAGAGAGGTTTTCACCCAAGGATCTTTTTATTCAAATTCTTTATTTTCTGAGAGACAACAGGGGTGCCTCCCTGAGGTTTTCACCCTCACTGCCTACCCTGGCCGCCTCAGAGAGGTTTTCGTCCAGGGATCTTTTTATTCCTCTTTTTTTTTTTTTTTTTTTGATGATCAAGGTGTGGCTGGAGCAGAGGCAGAACCCTGCTCTATTACCAGCACTGATTTTTCCACAGTTTCAATGAACTCCTGCCTTGAAAGGGGTTTCTTGTAGATTTTCAGTCGATGCCCATTGACAAGCATGGGGATGGCCTCTTCATCAATGGTCCTGATAAGGACTGAACCATTTTCGTTACATTTCTCCACTGTATATGGTCCTAACCATCTCGTCCTCAGCTTCCCTTTGAAATCCTTGTATCTTGAGTCATACAGCAGCGCCCAATCTCCCGGCTGGAATTGCTTT
The DNA here is from genome assembly GCA_031772625.1 of Pinus tabuliformis. Classification (NCBI taxonomy): domain Eukaryota; kingdom Viridiplantae; phylum Streptophyta; class Pinopsida; order Pinales; family Pinaceae; genus Pinus; species Pinus tabuliformis. The sequence continues at coordinate 885,884,528 of CM062808.1, read as the reverse complement.
TCATTAAGGTGCCAGTCATGCCATATCTTTCTCTGGAGTTGAACTACTTCTGAGTGGAGGAGGGCCTACATTCTTTGTTCATCTAATCCATTCAGCTGCAATAATCTTTCACATTGAGCATGGCTGAGATCTAGGTCTAGCTGAGCTGCCACCCTCAATGTATTGTACTCGAACTCTATGGACAGCAAAGCTTTCTTCTCGTAGACCAGCTCATAAGGTGTGAAACCGGTTGTGGTCTTCCAAGTGGTGTTGTAGGCCCAGGTGGCCTCAACCAGGCGATCTGCCCAATCCTTTCTGCTGCTGCTCACAACCTTAGTCAAAATCCCTTCCAATGCTCTATTAGTGACTTCCACCTGCCCATTTTCTTGAGGATGATAGGGGTGGAAGTCTTGTGCTTGATCTTGTGATGAGCGAGAAAATCTTCAATCAGGTTGGAGGTGAACTGGCTTCCTTGATCTGTGACTAACTCTCTCGGGTAGCCAAACTTGTAGAAGATATTTTCCCTCAGAAACTCAACCACCTTTTCTTCTGTTGCTACTTTGATTGCTTTCGTTTCTGCCCACTTGGTCAGATAGTCGGTGCACACAATGATGTAAGACCGTTGCTTTGAAGGAGGGTTGATAGGACCCACAAAATCCATGCCCCACTTCTCAAATGGCTTGAAGGTCACTTGAGGTTGGAGAGGCATTTCATCTCTTGGAGTCGGTTTCCCCATCCTCTAACATCGGTCACACTGGCTGATGTATCTTCTGACATCTTGATGAAGAGTAGGCCAATAGTAGCCTGCCTGTAGAATTTTGAAGGCAGTCCTTTTGGCTGCAAAGTGGCCTCCACAAGGTCCATCATGACAAGTTAGGAGGATGTCAAAGACTTCCTCCTCCCTAACACAACGCCTCAAGATTTGATTTGGGCCAAGCTTAAACAGGTTGCCCCCGATCCAAGTGAACGGGGCGCTCTTCCTTACGATTATGCTCTTCTCTTTTGAGGACAGATGCGGAGGGAACTGTGCTGAGACCAAGTAATTTGCTATATCAGCAAACCATGGAGAGAGTACTGAGATAGCAAATAGATGTTCATCTGGCATCTGGTCATCCACTGTTCCTTCTTCACCTGCAGGCAAGTCCAATCTAGACAAGAAGTCAGCAACAACATTTTCCTTACCTGGCTTGTCGACAATCGTCAAATCAAATTGTTGTAACAAAAGTAACCATCTAATAATATGAGCATTGACATCAGGCTTATTCATTAAGTATCTAATCGCAGCATGATCAGTGTGTACAAATGTTTGATAACCAGTGATGTAGTGTCTGAACTTGTTTAGGGAATGGACTACGGCCAGGAACTCTTTCTCGGTTACAGTATAGTTCATTTCTGCCTTGGACAGGTTTTTGTTGACGAAGTATATGGCATATGGGAGTTTCTCCTCAATTTGTCCTAAGGCTGCCCCTATGGCTTTGTTCGAGGCATCAGTGTGGATGTGGAAAGGTAGGGCCCAGTTTGGACCTCTCAAGATCGGGGCGGACACCAGCTTATCTTTCAATTCGTCCAGTGCCCCTTGACAGTTGTCAGTCCATTTAAACTCAACATCTTTCCCTAAGAGTCCAAACAAAGGCGAGGCTAGCTTACTGAAGTCTTTAATGAATCTTCGATAATATCCTGCTAAGCCTAGGAAACTCCGAACATCTCTTACCTTTTGAGGAGGTGGGACCTTTTGGATGATAGCAATTTTATTAGGGTCCACCTGTAATCCTTGCCGAGAAATGGTATGACCTAGCACGGTCCCTTCAGTCATCAGGAATTCACATTTTTCAGGACTGAGGGACAGGTTCATCTCAATGCACTTGGTTAGAACTTTTCCCAGATTGGTCAATGCTTCTTGGAAGTTGGACCCATAAGGAGTGAAGTCATCCATATAGATTTCTACCGAATCATGGACCAACTCAGAAAAGATGCTCAATACTGCTCTCTGGAAAGTGGCAGGAGCATTGCATAGCCCAAAGGGAAGGACTCGATAGGCAAAGGTACCCCAAGGACAGGTGAAGGTGGTTTTATCTTGGTCTTCCGGGCTGATTTGGATCTGGTTATACCCACTGAATCCATCTAGGAAAGAGAAGAACTTCTTCCCTGCTAGTCCATCCAACACCTGATCTATGAAGGGCAAAGGGAAATGGTCTTTCTTAGTGGCTTTGTTAAGTTATCGGTAATATACACAAATTCTCCACTTCCCGTTCTTTTTGGGCACCAGCACTAGAGGCGAAACCCACTCACTATCGGAGATAGGGTAGATGAATCCTGCATCCAATAATTTTTGCAATTCTTCCCTGACGATATCCTTAAGGGCTAGATTCATTCTCCTCTGAGGCTGCCTGATAGGTTCACAATCTTCTTTAATGTAGATGTGATGGGTACAGACCGAAGGATGGACTCCTTTCATCTCCTTATAGCTCCAGGCGAAAGCATCTAAATGATTGTTCAGTAAGCTACACAGCTCCTTCTCCTGGGAAGGAGATAGGGAGGAGCTGATCTTTAAAGTTCTTCCAGGACCAAACTCCACATTCTTAACTCTGGGAGAGGTTGGATCAGTCACACAGAGGTCCACTGAGGTGCTGGCTTGGGTATCCTCTACCAATTCCTCTAAGGACAGTGCACTGGGAGGTGGATTTTGAATCAAGGTCTCAATCAAATCATCCTCGGTTTGAGGACCTCCCCTAGTGGTTTCTATTGTGCACAAGGGTGCAGAGTAGACCTCATCCTCATCTCATTCTTCCAACCATAGTGGTAAGTCATGTTCTAGCAGAGGTTGGGCAAGAGGTTATAGGACTAGCTGCTTGGACATAGGCCCATTCTTGATGGTCATGTTTCCAGCTCGGCAACTGATGTAAGCATCCGCAGTGGCTAACCAAGGCCTTCCCAAAATGAGGGGGTATCCAGTAAGCTTTGCCTTTGGTTGAAGGACCAAGAAGTCTGCAGGATACTCCCAAGAGTCAACAGAGACCAAGACATCCTCCACAATCCCCTCGGGAGTCACGGTGGAGCGGTCTGCCAACTGCAGGACTGTCGAGGTCTTCCTTAAGGAACTCTGAAGGTTGAGTTTAAGCATGGTGTCCCTGGTCATCACATTAATGGTAGCCCCTAGATCAATCAAGGTATGGGGGATAATGGTGCCATTGATGTGGACATCAACTACAGGACTCCCAGGGTCCAAATACTTTGGACATATTACTTGCCCCAACATTAGATCGGACAGTTGTCTGATGACATTGATAGTCGAGGCATCTCTCTTTCTCCTGCCTGGGTGCCTGAAACACTTCTCCTTAATCAATTTGTTGTATATCGATACATCTTTGATGGCCTGGAGAAGGGGTATTTTCACACACAACTGTTTTAGTTCTCCCAGAAGTTCAGTCTCCTCTGGGTTTGGTTGCATGGTTACTGTTAGTCGCTCAGGAAAGGGTGGAATGGCTTTGGGTTCACTTTCCTGTTTCTCTTCCTCGTCCTCTGGGGGAGGAGGTTGGTGATCTGGAAGGGTCTTCCCGGATCGCAGGTTGATCTCTTGGATCTCCACAGCATAGGTAGGACATGTTGTCTCCCTAGTGTATACCTGCTGGGCCTGTCGGTTGTTGGGGTTCGGGTTCGGTTGGGCAGGCATCTAGGGTTGTCTTGGAGGAGCAGGAGGTAATGGTTGTGGTTGAGCCAGTGGTGGAGGCAGAATGGCAGGAGGAGAGTTGTATTGGGGCCTCCACCCTAGTTGAGGTGCATTCCACTGAGGCTGTGGCTGGACATGTGAGTGAAACGAATGAACAGTGGGTTGAGTATGGTATTGAGGTGGATAAGACCACGGAGGAGGTGCAGACCAGGAAGGATGAGCAGGGGGACCCCAAGAAGGCATGTGAGCAAATTGGTTGGGGCCATAATAAGCTTGGGATGTCCCTTGCATCCCCTGCTGGTAAGGTTTGGGTCCATGCGGTCTCCTTTGGTTGAGGAAGTAGAGAGGTTCAGTGGGTGCCTCAGTCCCTTGGTACATGGCTTTGAATCCGGGCAAGGTTGGGCATTGGTTTGTGGGGTGGTCCTCCTCACAAACGAAACATACCTCTACTGAGTGCAATGGACACTCGTTCTTAGGGTGCTTCCTCGTACATCTGGGACAGAAGATGGCAAAATCCCTCTCAGCTTCCTCTTTCTTTTGTTGGATTCGGAAAGTATCAAGTTGCATGGCAATGGTCTGTCGCATCTCACTTTTGAGGTCTTCCATCTAATTAGCAAACTCATACTTGGAGAAGGTAGTACTAGTTGAAAGTGGATTCCCCCTACCTCTTTTCCGGGTTGCCCTAAAGTGGTTTCTAAACACAGTCTTTATGTCCTCATAAAATAGTTGGTAAATATCTCCTCCAGCTAGCATGTGAAGGGTATCTAGAAGGTCTTCAAGGACTCCTCGGAGTAGAACCAACTTTAGAGATTCAGGGTCAAGTGTGCACCTGGCCCGTTTATAGCTAAGTTGGAACCTTTCCTCATAGTCCTCTAAAGACTCATTATTTCCCATGCTCATCTGAAAGATTTCTTCCTTGGTTTCCTTTGACCTACAGTAATCCTAGTATTTGTTGTTAAAGGCTTGCTGCATCTGAGCCCAAGTAGTGATATTGTTTCCAGGTAACCCCATGAACCAGCGTAATGCTGCATCCTTGAGGGTAGAGGGAAAGAGTTTCAACTTTTGCTCATCTTTTGTATAGTCATAAGTTCGACAAAGGACAGAAAACTCAAACAGGAAGGTATCAGGGTCTTCAGTGGTCAATCCATGGAAATGAGGTAAGGCTGAGGGACTTATGTTCTTCATTTTCATGTCCCCGTTAGTCTCTTGGATGGGGAAGGTACCTTCTATTCTCTCGTCATCGTCTCTACCATTTCTGTTGTCAGCCATGGTCTCAAAAGGAATGTTTTCTTGCTCTTCTTCTGTTATAGGATCTTCGTATATCTCAGGAGGTTCACCTATAGGTTCTTCTGGATCACTGCCACCAAAGAAGAGAGAAGGGTGACTCAGTGAAGTGGTGGGGGTGTTGGGTAGGAATTTTCCGGTATTATCTCTGTTCCTACGAGGCATGAAAGGATTTTTGGTTGCTTTTGCTTTTTTCTCTGCTTGTACCTGCAAAACTGAAACAGATGGAATTGCAACTAACTAAAATCTATCTTGCAGAAATGAAAATGCGGAATTGAAATGAAAGCAGGAAAAGACTAATCTATTTTGCTGAAATCAAATTGCGAGAAGGAAATACTAGACTACGCTTGCAGAATTGAAATTCTATTTTACGCTTGCAGAATTGAAAGGTTAATCTACGAAAGCAGGAAATGTCTAATTTACTTTTGCAGAAATGAAATTGCAGAATGGAAATGAAATAAACTACTTAGTAGAAGGCGAGAGTAGGAAAATAGAAGAAAAGCAGCAATCACAAATACTCTGACGCTTCCCTAGCAACGGCGTGTTGGAAATAATACTGAGAGGGGGGGGGGTGAATCAGTATTATCATATCAATATAACTTTTTCTCTTTCCATATTAAGATTCATATGTGATGCAACAAGTATATATCCATTAAACATATGATTCAGTTAGTTGATCTCTAATGAGTGCATCAGAACATTATTAACCATATGAGCAGTAAACCGGAGCAGTAAAATAGAACAGATCATCACACACAAGAAGCACACATGAACACCATGATGTAAGTTCGAAACCCAATGTGGGTGAAAACCACCTGCTGCAAGTCGTCTCAATCTTCTTTAATAAGAAATACCTTTTACAATAGTTCTGTACTGGTGCAGACTTATACCAGTACACAGGCTTCTACCTGCAGAAGGCTACAACCTTCTCTCGTTCTCCAGACTCTCCTGGAAGGGAGCTACAACCCCCTTTGCGCAGGCTGCTACCTGCTGAGATGCTCCAACCTTTATTTGTATTCCAGCTGCTACTAGAAGGGAGCTACCACCCCCTCGGCTCTTGTACTAGCTGATGTACTAGTATTTAGGTGCTGACCTACCGAAGGCTACAACCTTCTCTTTCTTCCTCCAGGTACCACGTTTCATCAATTTTCAGACTGGATACACTGAAGCACAACATCATAATATGAAAGGCCACGTTTCATCCAATTTTCATACTGGACCCATTAATATCATTGAAGCTCATAATCAATCAATACTAGCATCATCAATCTCTGAATTACCCAATACTGAATCAATGCTTTCACCAAAGCCAACACACATACATATCTACAAATATTTCCTTATAACTTTGCAGCTGTTCCATACATCAAACATACCCATATCATACCATCCATAAAACATATGTCAATAATTCAGATCTAGTCTATCAAACCAGATAATGATAAACATTCCAATCCTTAAGATCCCGATCCATCAAGTATCAAATAGATCTGCAATCAACCAACTTCCTTGTGCATAAACTGAATTAATACTTTCTCAGCACACAGCAACCAGATATCAAATCAGAACCTTGAACACTGCAGTAATAGATAAAAACAGCTAAAACATATTTCAAGTAAAGTCCGCAACTTCACCAACAGAAACCTGCGTATAGATCTATAAATTCATTCTTTCAAACATTCAGATATTAGTTAACCCAGATTATCAGATTTATAGATCAAGTGTGCGCCACATATCACAAATCAATATCATATAGAGATACCACTATTCCAGCCTTAAGATTTTGACCCATCAATAGAACTTATCCTTCTCCTTGCGCTCAGGTTCCTTCTTTATTCAGATCTAGATCTGCACCATAACCCAATCACCGTATTCCAAATCTATCACTTTATCAGATATTCAATTAATCAGAAGATGCCTTGCCAAATGATCTCCTTCCTCTTTTATAGCCTTAGGCCTTTCACAATACCACGGACCAAAAACCATAACAATTCAATACCATGGACCCAATACTTGGGATCAACACTTTTGGATGCAATACCACAGACCAAAACCATAGGATCAAAAACTGTCGGACTAATACCATGAACCAACCATAAAAGTGCGTGAACTTTTCTTTGCATGAAAGTGCGTGAAATTTTCTCTTCATGAAAGGAACTTTTCTCTGCATGAAAGTGCGTGAACGTTTCTCTACATGAAAGAAACTTTTCTTTGCATGAAAGTGCGTGAACTTTTCTCTACATGAAAGAAACTTTTCTCTGCATGAAAGTGTGTGAACTTTTCTCTACATGAAAGAAACGTTTCTCTGCATGAAAGTGCGTGAACATTTCTCTACATGAAAGAAACTTTTCTCTCCATGAAAGTGCGTGAACTTGAAAATAACTTTGCTGCACTATAATTTATCATCTGTGTGATTTGCCATCAAGGACAACACTTGTCTCATAATGCCAACACGGCGCCAAAAAGAGTGGTGAGCTCTAGTATTGTAGCAATAATGCTACAACTCTTGGGACTCCCTTCTTTACTTTTATCAACCCGGTAGTTCGTAACAAACTTGGAAGCGACGGTGCTGTATGCACAAGTACTAGCTCTTGCCGCAGTTGTCACTTGGTCAGTTGGCACAAGTCCGCTAGGGGCTTAAGCCAACTTCTATGAGCTCTGAGAAGAAGCTTGTTAACTGATGGACGAAAGCTAACTTAAAGAAGGCTGATCTATTTGCAGAAAGAAACTGGAAAGCTAAGAGGAAACGTAAACCCTAGAAAACCCTAATTCTACCAGCTAACCCTACTGATGCAAGAAAGAGGATGTAAGCTACTGAAGGAGATGCCATTGATTTCTAGAAAGGTAAATACATGCATCTAAGCTACTTCTATAGTAACATCTGAAAAAAAACATCTTTTTGTATTTTTGATTAAGTTTCCAAAGTTATTATGCATATGTTTTGACTGTTTTTGGGCTGTGCAGAGGTGGATGGGCGAGAAGAAATGCTTGGAGGAGGTCAAGAAGGTTCAGAGAGGGCCTAAGGGGTCCCTAACACCCTTCCATAGAGTTTCACCGAGTTTTGCTATCAAGAAACCTCATTCGTGAGCCTCTACAGGAAGTCTGCAGGGGTTCTACAGGATGTCTGCGATTTTCTACAGGATGTTCAGAAATGAGGTTTTTGGTGGATGAATGGAGAGGGAAAGGTGAAGGAGTGAGTGTGGAGGTAGGGTGAGGGTTGGAGATGGTCTAGGACTCGGTGGATGGAGTTGTGGACAGGTGTGGATGGCTGGATTTGGTTCAGGGAAGACTGAAGCAATGTTACACACAAAACTAGGGTTATGGGAGCAAATGGCGAACGGGAGGCAAGGATGCTAAGTAGAGGGTGGAGTGGATGGTGCTGATGGAGAATAAATAGATGAAGGAGTGGTACAGGCGCTTTGCAAGGTGTTTTTCCAACTGATCCAACGAAGACTTGTAAATTCAAAAAACCTAATTACGTTGACCTAATCTGCTAGCTGCCAGTAAAGAGAATGAACAGAAGTGTGACCTACGATGAAACCATGTATTTTAACTCATGCAACTAAGCAAGCAAAAGTCTGAACTTGTAACCAACTTCTACACATGAAAATCAAACACTAGTGATTGCATGGCAAAGCAAAATCAATGTTTTTGTGGGCAGCAAAGTTATCCTGATCCCAGCTCCTGATCCTACTGAAGGAGAGGTGAAACCAGAGATGTTTGATGGCCCTTTTCTTGAAGATTTTTCCTGTTAACAACCTATCAACTAAATCTGAGCATTCAAAAGTCTTTCTAACCAATAACAGTGACCTAGTTAATCAACAAACTTTAATCTACTTAACAGAAATGTTTTTGCAAATGCATAAAGAACAAATAACAATACATAAAGGAGGCCTTAGCACTCAGGTTGGGCCCAACCCCAAGAGCTGCAGGCTCCTATAAAGAACTCAGATCTGTGGCCAAGTAAAGCTGCTTCTCATTATTAAAAAATAACCATCATATGAAAGTTGTACAACAGTAGCTACAAGAAAACAGGTTGAGAAAAATGACAGCACTACAGTGCAAAAATAACAATAGTTCCAAAAGTAAACTACGAAGGCTGAGGCCTTCCTATTTGTACAATACGAGGGGGTTAGTAGCCCTCCTAGATTCAAGGGACTTGGCTGTCCCAACTGCTAGTAAACAGTCACTCTTCCCAAAGCTGCTTGGCTACCTTTGAAACTCGTTTTGGTGGCCTGTGGAGCTCGGAGTTGAGGGTGGAGATTTCAAGGAAGGCCATTTAATGCAAGAGACAACCTCCCTAAGAATCCTCCCCTCAAGCTTGGCTGTTAGCTGACCCATGATTGCTTGGTTTTGCTCCAAAATTTGTCCAAAAATCCTGAAATAACCACGTATTAGCTTCGTAGGTAGAGTGACCACCCTTATTCGTTCAAATAACACAAACATACTAAAAAACATGCATAATATATGAAAAATGGAGGATTGAACAAGGACAATTAGGCAAAATGAGCCCGATAGGTTACCTCATTTGGGGGCTCATCAACGAGTCAAGCTCTAGTCGGACCTGCTTCTTGGTCTTCGCCTGGGTGAGTGTCCCAAGTGATGAAATCGCATGTGTGTGTACAACAACATCCATGCTCTTGAATACTCGTGCATGGGAAGCGTGTATGATAGTGATGAGTTGCAGGAGGTCCTCATAGTTACGGATCTGACTCTGGATATGTGCTTGCAGCTCAACCGCATTGGCCCTCATCATCTTTGGCAAGTGAAGCGAGGCTCCCTTGTACTTCCTCATCCATTTTTTGCATGTTATCAACAGCAGCATGCATGTTCGTCAAGATGCGTGCTCTTCTAGCAGATCGTTGCTACCATCCATTGAGATGGACGATTGCCTTGTGCACGGTACCAAACTTGGAGTATAATGCTCGCATAATTGTGTCAAGGGATAATACTTCATCTAATATTTCCTTCTTTAGTTCATATTGGGCGGACATTGTCACCAAGTCTCCTCCTTTCTTGGCCACCTATAGTTCCTTCACCATTCACTCATTCTTAGCTATCATAAAGTGAATACTTGAGCTAGTGGCTTCGAAATACACTCTGTATGCATCTTCTAAGGCAACTGGATGCTTGTGCACATCAGTCACATTCACTCACTCCTCAAATTTCACAGGAGATGTTTGATCCTCCAGAGTTGGTACTCTGTGAGACTGCACAACTTTGTGATGAGATTCGTCAAAAGTGATGTTATGCATCTCTCCTTCTAATTAACCACCAAGGATCTCATTGCCTCCTTAGTCATTCGAGACTTGCTCATCATATGGATGCATTGAAGTTGGTGAGGTGACCTATTTGTGGTGAGGCATGAGGTTGGTGTCTTGTTTCAACTCCTGCTACTCCATGTTTGCATCTAATTGTTGAAGTGCTTGTTCTATCTCATGAGCAAAGTCTCGTTCCTACGATGGTTCACCCTGTTCACTTGATGTCAGCTGTTCAGATGAATCAACTACTTGTACAAGAGTTTCTTCCTCTGTCTGCACATGTTGCGCCCCCTGCTGTATCTGCTGATGCTGTTCTTCCCTCTCCTATTTGTGCAACTCTTGTTCTTTTTGGAGTTTCTCCCTCAACTCATGCAACTCCACCTTTGCTTCTTCCATTCTCTTCTTATCCCTTTGCCTTTGCGTGATTCCCTTGTCGTGTTGCTGCCTCTTTGCCTGAATATCCATAGCTGCTTGTTCTACAAGTGGATCTGCTCGAAACTTGCAACTTTGCTCCTCCTCCATGCGATCAACAATCTTCCTCTTCCCTTTGTCATGCACAGGTATGCTTGGCTTTGTTGCCTCTGCTATTGTTGCTGCTACTACTGCTACTATTGCTACTCTCTATGATGCTGCTTCATGTTGCTTCGCTAACCACTCCACAGTGAAGCCAACCTATTCATTGGTTTTGGAGGAATTGTAGCAATACCTCCATGAGTCCTCATCGGCCCAATTAAATTCCCCATGGCTCCAGTTGAATTGAACTCTCGTGCAGTGATCCTTTACAATGAAATGTAGGTCATACAGATTGAAGCTTCAGAGGTTGAATGGGTACTTCTTCATTATTCTTCTTCGACATCCGCTTGCTTGATACTCCAGATCTCATATAACCCAATCTGCAATGGAAGAGCGAGCCAAGGTACCTTCTTCTTCTGCTGCAATCTAGCTGTCAATCCTACTGAGACATGATATGCTACTTCCTACATGACAAGTATGTCTAAGGAAAACTTGGGCAGAACATGCAGAGGCTTCTCCGCATTGAACATTCAGATGAAAGTGTCAGACGGTGAGGCATACCAATCTACAATGCCTAACAATGCCTCAATTGTTTCCTTTGAGATGCAGGGTGGATCCTATTCGAATATCATCTTGTACACTGGGGTGAAAAAATGGTCAGACATCCATGTGAGTATTCCTATGAAGTTGCATTCAGACAACAACTTGAAATATGTGTTCACAACAGTCTCCGCTAGTGACCATGCCCATTCCAAGCCTAGGAACACATGTCGGGCACAAACTTCATCTAGGATGTAGGTAGACATGTAAATCTATGCATGCATACCTTCGGGTGACTGTCGAGCCTTAGTCACTTGCTCCTTCAGCTGATGAGGAAGTATGCTAGACCAGTTACATGGTTATCCTTCTTTAGTCCTCATAAATAGCCTTACTTTTTTTATGACTTGGGAACCCAACCAAGTCATTGAAAAAATAGTGTTGTGCCTAGACCAAAGTCTCCTTTTGTCTGAAACTTCTTTTTCCATCCTCTTATCACAATCATATGATTTCCTCCTACAAGTCCTAATATGAAATTCTCCTAACACACTTCATCCATGGGACACCTAGAATTCACTGACACTCCTTGACATAATCTCTTATTCATTCGTTTCCATGCACTTTGACCTAGTTCTCCCTTCTGATTCCTTGACACTCCCAAACAATCCTCGACATGCATTGACACTATCTGGCATATGTCAACACGCCTTTTCATTCCTTGGCAAGCCATGACACTCCTTAATTATCATGCTCTCATAACTAGCCTTATTTTCTTTTAGACTTAGGAACCAAACCAAGTCCTTCCTCGACTACAACAACTTTACAAAGTTACATTTACTACAACTAGACTATATCTTGTTCCCCTAATGGCCTATAACTCATCTTAGGCTTCTCATGTCTAATATTAACTCATCCCACTTAACAAGTTACCAAGTCAAGGCTCACATCCAACCATGCCCATAAAACAACTAAGCAACATAGTTTACATCTTCACATGCCATAACATCTGGCACGTATAACAATCCATTGGCACTACATGGCACACATTATCATCCCTTGCATTCCTTGGCATGATTTTTCACTCCCTAATAGACCCTACCACTCCCTAACATGCCCTGACACTCTAGCATGCCTTGGCACTTCCTAGCATATAACCTTGTCACTCCCTCCTTAACACAATTGGAACTTGCTGACACTCCCTATCACACACTCTTATCCATTCATTTCCATGAATTTTGAACTAGTTCTCCCTTGTGTTCTTGTGGAACTCCCTGACACACATTGGCACACCCTAGGACTTGGCACATCTTGGCATGTTGCCCTGGTACTCTAGCATTCCTTGGAAATACCTAGCATACCTTGTCACTCCCTCCTTAGCACACCTAGAATTCACTGACAATCCCTATCACGCACTCTTATTCATTCATTTCCATGCATTTGAAACTAGTGCTCCCTTTTTTTTCCCTGACACTCCATAACTCTCCCTGGAATGCATTGGCACACCTTCACACCTAGCACATCTTGGCATGTTTCCCTAGCCTCTAGAATGCCTTACCACTGCCTAGCATACCTTGTCACTCCCTCCTCAGCACACCTTGAAATCAATGACAGTTCTTGTCACAAACTCTTAATCATTTATTTGCATGCATTATTTTCACCTAGTGTTCCCCTATGTTTCCCTAACACTTCCTAGCACTATTTGACACACCTTGGAACCTAACACATATTGGCTGCATGTCGCTCTGGCACGCTAGAATTATTTAGCGCTACTTAGCATACCATGTCACTCCCCTCTTACCACCTGAAACTCATTGACACTCCATGTCACACACTCTTATTCATTCATTTCCATGAATTTTGACCTATTGTTCCCTTGTGTTTCCATAGCACTCGCTAACACTCTGCACACATTGGCACACCTAACTGCAATGAGTTTCACTAACAATCAATCCAAAAACCCTTCTAGAGTCTAGCTAGTTACTTGTTCTTCACTAAGATATTAGGGTTAGATTTATTGTATAGTGTTCAGTGTGAAAATATTACTAGGTGTTTTTATCACATTAGTTGGAAGGTGGCTAAGCCACAAGCATGACGGTAAGGTTCTTGAATCTTGGACTGTAAAACTAACCAACAAATATATGACTATAAGATCTTTGGGAAATTGTAGTTCTCTAAAGAGATTCATGGTAGTGATTTTCCCATTGCACTAGACCCGAGAACTCGATTGTTAATTAGATGCATAGAAGTGGTAGTTTGATGCAGTAAATGTCAAATGTACAGTTCAACAACATGATGGAGGCTTACCTCTGACATCATAATTCAGTTTGTTATCTTCGTGGTGCAAACCCCATGATGTCCAAGTGTGACACCCTCCTTGCAACAACACCCTTCGAGTAGTTACCCAGTGACTTCCTTGCCTTTGATTGCCCTGTCCTCATCTTGTTCACTCTCAATTCCTTCTCCCTTACTCTCCTCTTACTGTGCTCTTTTGCTTCCTATTCTCCTTATCCCAATTTCCCTTCTATTTATACTTCTCACTCCATCCTTTTGTTTAGTTAGGGCTTGGCTAACTGGATTTTCCCTTTCCTCCCATTTTTCCTCTCATTTTCTCCCCATCTGTCATTTTTCCTCTTCTAAGGTGTGTTCTAGAATTGACAAGGTGCGAGGGAGGAGAAAAATCCATTCAAGTGTGATTTTAGGTTGCAAAATATCTCCCCTCCCTCATTGACTGCATCAAGGCCTTTAAATATTATGCCTGTGAGTGTCTGTGAGTCTCTTCTTAGGTCTTGGGTCAAATTATTTTTTCTCTTTCAACTATATGAGTTGAGCTATATGCTTTGTAACCCCCCTATTGATAGAGTTCCTTATACTTGTATCGTGCCCCTGGTATGAAGACATATGTATAGGTTATTACACTCACCTTGAAGTCATTGAGGTTCCATCTAATTCCCCCTAGTTAATTCAAGGTTCATTGAGTTAGAAAAATGTGCCATCAATAATTATAAGTGGTTACCTTAAGGAAGGACCATTGGTTGAAGCCTCATCAATGGAGATTGGGTCAATGGTTAGGGTTTTGATTCAGTTAGACACTATTCACTATTATATTTATGGGCATAAAGTAATTATGATCTTCTCCATGTACACAAGGATAACTGAGAAGTGTTTCCCATAATCATGCAAGTGGAACATCAACATGTACATTAGGGTAACCACAAAATATTTATCATATTTATACAATGTAAGGTGATAGGAAAATATTTACAATATATACATGAATGTACTAAGATTAGGACCATTAGCATCATATCTACATACATACCACAAGATGAGGGTCTTTACAACCCCTTAAAAATAGCCATAAGGCCTTCCTCTTTTGCATCTCCTTGACCACAAGGGTTTAATTGAAAAACAGATAGTTCCTTTAAAGATTTGAAGGTTGAGGCAACCACTTCAAGCCCTTGAACTTAAAGATAATCAAATATTTACAATTTGTTACAATAATAAGTCCATTATGCACACTCCTCATCTTAGAGTTGGGTAGAGAGGGATAATATTTGATTGATGCCATCCTTGTAAATGAACAACTTTGCCTACTCATTGGTTGGACTCTCCACCTCTAGTTGACACCACTGACACAACCAAAAGTCCAAGATAACCATAAGATGTGCCCTACACCCAAGGGCTTAGACTACACCTCCATAAAATGTACCTTCAACTTTAGATGTCCCAAGACAATAATATCCTAACCAAATATAGCCTATTTGTTATATTTTTGTAACTTTCTCCTTAACTAACACTTGTTTTTAACTATTTAATCCACTTACCATATACTTTCTCTTGTTTGCACCCACCTAGTATACAAGAACACTTATGTTTTTAATAAAACCAAGTTAAGAGGGCATGTTTCTTTCTTACACTTAAATGTTTTCAATACAACCAAGTTAAGAGCACGTGTTTCCTTTTCAAATTCCAAAAGTATAACACGTCTATCTCTATAAACTAAAAACAAAATCATTGCATAAAAAAGGTAAGCTTAAAATTAAATTAAAATTAGATTATTATTATTATGATAAATACACCAAATATGGAAAAAATGTTTTCAAACACAACCATAAAAAAAAGTGTTAGTTTGTCAAATACAACTATAAACGTATTAAACCATCTTAGATCCATCTTAACCTAGATCTATCAAGCGCCGAGAGGGATCCAATCTCTCGACGTGAAAACCTCTTTTTTGGCGCTTGATAGATCGAGGTTAAGATGGATATAGGCTGGTTATATAATACTATATAGTGTCTATATTTGTATCTATGTGTCTCTTTCTTATTCCCTCTCTCTATCTCACCCCAAAAACATACACACACTCTCTTCATATCTATATCTCTCTCCCTCCCTCTTCCTCTCTACCACTCTCTCTTCCCTCTTATATCTCTCCTCTCTCCATCGCCCCCTTGTCACTCCCTCTCTCTCTCTACCTTTCTCCCTCTATGTCTTTCTTCTTCCTTCCCTCTCTCTCCCCCCCCAACTTCATCTCTCTCTCCTCTCTCTTAGTCCTCTCTCTCCCTTTCTCTCTCACCTCCCTCTGTCTCCCCCATCACTCTGTCTCCCCCCTCCATCTCTGTGCCTCCCTCTCTGGCATGACTTAGCACAGCTTAGCACACCATGTCACTGTCTCCTTAAAACACTTGGAACTCACTAACACTCCCTATCACACACTCTTATTCATTCATTTCCATGCATTTTTACCTAGTGCTCCCTTATCTTTCCTTGGCACCCCCTAATAGTCCTTAGCACGCATTGGCACACGTTGGTGCTTGACACATCTTGGTATGCTTCCCTAGCACTCTAGCATGCCTTGGCCCTGCATAACATACCTTGTCACTTCCTCCTTAGCATACTTGGAACTCGCTGACACTTCATTTCCTTGCATTTGAAACTAGTGCTCCCTTGTGTTTCCTTGGCACTTGGCCCTAATATTCCCTAACATGCATTCGCTCCACACCCTGGCACCTAGCACATCTTGGCGTGCCTTAGCAGTTGGCTTGTCTTAGCATGCCTAACATGCCTTAGAATTTTCTAGCATGTGTTAGTACGTCTTGGAATTCCCTAGCACACCTTAGCACTCCCTAATTGTCACGCCTTCGTAGATAGCTTTACTATTTTTCTGACTTGGGAACCCAACAAAGTCATTGGCAAGACAATGTGGTGCCCAACCCAAAGTTTCCCTTTGTCTAAAACTACTTTGACCAACCCCTTATAATTGTAAACATAGGTTTGCCTCCTACAATTCCTATTCTAACCTTCTCCTAACACACTTTGTCCTTAAGACACCTGGAATTCATTGACACTCCTAGGCACACAAACGTATTTGCTCATTTCAATGTATTTTGACCTAGTTCTCGCTTGTGATGCCCTAACACTCCGTAACTTTCCTCAACATGCATTGGAAATGTTCGACATGTGTTAGCATGCCTTTTCATTCCTTGGCACGCCTTGGCACTCCTTAGTTATAATGCCCCCACACTTACCCTTACTTTTTTTGGGACTTGGGAACCCAACCAAGTCTTGTCTCGACTACAACAACTTGACCAAGTTACAGTTACTACAACTAGACTATGCCTTGTTCACCTAAGAACTGACTATAACTCATCTTAGGCTACTCATATATAATTTCAACTTATCCAACTTATATTAACAAGTTACAAGTTACCATGTCAAGGCTCATGTCCAATTGTGGCCATAAAACAACTAAGAAACATAGTTTACATCTTGACATGCCATAACACCTAGCACATCTAACAATCCCTTGACACTATGTTCCCTTTTCCATGCTCTTCAACTTGCAAACATCATTCAATATGTTCCTAAAATGAATCAATCATCAAGCTTCAACATCATATCCATCAAGATATTTGCATATCCCTCTGAAGTTGTCATGGCTCATTTTCATTTTTCAAGAGACCATATCAGATGTTGATCAATATCACCAGGTTTTATGCACAACCATCATGCTTCTATACATCGAGTACCCATATGGAAGAGTCCTTATTTCATCTAGTATTTAACCAATACATACCAAGCACATGAGTCCTTATGCACATCTAGTATTTAGCAAATATATACCATGCCAAGATGTAGGCCCTGACTTCCATATATGATGTGGAAAACCTCATAATGGAACCCTTAACCTAGATGGAGGCCTAAAATCCCTCAAAGAAGGTTTATATTGTTCTTTATGGTCTTTTTCATGGAGTGTAAGCCAAATAATTTTCATTTTGGGCTTGAGGCCATTTCTTTCATCCCTTTGCCATGGTACAAGTTGAAGACCCATTCTTACTATGTGAAACATATTGATGTCACTAAAGATCCCCCATAGAGGCCTAAGATCCCCTATAGAAGTCATGTGTGGTTCTTTGAGAACTACTTCACAAAGCTTAATCATCAAATATTCAAATAAGGCATAAGCCCCTTATGTTCCTGTTTTGACAAAGCCTACACTTGTAAGAATCATATGTGATTTGAAAGCCTCCTAATTTAATTAAGGTCCAATGATTAGGTTCCAAGACCCAATCGTGGTGTGTAAAACCTTTGAATGGTAGACACATCCCTCCTATAGGCGAAAAAATGAATTTCCCTCAGAGAATATAATTAATTTAGTGATTTGAAACCCTTTTAACACCACTAATTATTTAGGACTTAAGTCCCTTTTTTTAATTTTCTTCCTTGGCCATAGTAAAAGTCATGAGACCCATTCTGATTATGCAAAACACATTGAATGCCTATATTCCTAGCTAGAGATCTTGATCATGGCAATTGAGCATGATAAATATTAATTTAGGGACTAAGGCCCTTGTTTTCCTCTCCTAACCATAACATAGACACTAACTCCCATATGTAGTGAGAAATACCTCATATAGTGCCCATATCCTGACTTAAGACCAAATATCCATCAAAGAAGATCTATGTGGTTTTTAAGTCTAACTCACAGCCCTTGATACTAAAAAGCTTCTTATAAGACCTAATGCCCTTATTTACCTCCCCTACTCATAGTACATTCCTTGACTGCTATACATGGTGTGAACAAATTCCTATTAAAATTGATATCCTATATACCCCTAAAATTATTTATATTTAGAAAAGATCTACGTAATTTTTCAATGCCAAATTCATAACCCTTAAACATGAAAAATATAATGCCAAATTCATAATCTTTAAACATAAGAAACTTCATTTTAAGAATAAAAACCATTTTTCCTTTCCCTCACATTAATTTTTATCATACTAATTCTTATTATGCCCTTCACTATATTTCTAATATGTACTAATTCTTATTATACAAAGAACATTAATGGTCACATATTCCTAGTCTACGACCCATTTCCATGTCGATCAGTAAAGGCCTTGAGGACTATTTGTGTGAAAAATCTTGTTGATCGGCAAAGGAGGGAAAGGAGGGCAGCAATGATGCCAATGAGGTTCAACGTTTCACAAAATTCTTGTTGATCGAAAAAGGAAGGAAAGGAGGGTAGCAACAACACCAATGAGATTCAGCATTTCAGAAAAATCATGTTGATTGAAAAAAGAGGGAAAGGAGGGAAATGAGGGCAGCAACGCCACCAATGAGGTTCAGCATTTCACAGGAGGAGCGTGGGCGCATGCAAGAATGGGAGGCCGAGGCGAAGGTGCCGATGCAGGAGTGTGAAGATATCACCACTGTCACCACTACCACAAATATTGAATATGAGTGTGAGGTGGTCCATCATTAGAATGAAAAGTCTCCAAAACCTTAGATGGATGATAACTCCTCCATGGTCAATAGCTGGTATACCAAAGACTCAGATTTGGCCATGATTATTTCAAGGACCCGGAAGGATTTGGAGTAGTGGTCCAAGAGCTGTATGAATACTTTTTGAAGTTGTCAGAGCTCGTAATGAGGTGTCCAGGATTTTAGAGACCCACTTCCAGTCCACCATTGGGAAACCCATGGGTACTTTATTTAACTCTCTCTCAATCCATCACAAGTTGTAGTTTTAGTGTAATTTTATTGTAGTTATGATGATTTGTCGAATCTCATTTGGGTTTCATTTTGATGAGAAGTTGAAAAAGAAAAAACCATTTCATGGGCAATGTTGGTCCAAATTTGGTAAAACAAAAATCTATGATTTCATCTATTTATGGAAGACAATCTATTTGTGTTGTTTTGTTTTTTTATTTGTATTTCTAGGTCCACTCACAGAAACAGAAAACCACTTTGACGATGTCTGGTCTCTTTGAAAGGCAAAGATAGTGACTGAGGTCAGTGGTGCACTTCCATTAGATATCGATGTGAATTTTTCCAGAAACAATGTAGGTAGGTAGGTAGAGTTTGATGTCATCAGCCTTTACCTGTTTTATTGTTCTCAGCAGAATCCCTTTGAAACATAAATTCTTATATCTTTGCACACAAATGGCTTCTGTCATGAAGCACATCTTGCCAAGAAGGATTCGGTATGACATATACTCATTTTCAGCTTTTGATATTAGTTTTGCAGAACCAAGTAGTCCTTGTATCCTTTCGATTCTCTCATCCCGTTGTGGTTAGGGATGAGAGACAATCAACATCTTCAAGTCAATGCTTATCACCACCAAGGTTGTGGGTTTTCCATGGCATTTGAATTCTAAACATCAACATTGAGCAATATTTGGAGATAATTTTTAAGTATATGCATTTTAGTCCCTTTGTTTTGGTAGTTGTATATGCTTATATTGACCGCTTGTTTCAACTCAATTCAGGGTTTTGGATTACTTCTCAGAATGTACATAGACTTCCAATAACTAGTGCGATGGTTGTTTCCAAGTTTCTTGATGATATTTGAGTATCTTAGACTTGGTTATCCATTAATATTCTATTGGTGGTAATACTTCCAATTTTTTTATCCCTGTTTCCTTATTTTTAGGAAATCAAAAGTATAAAAATCTATTCCATAGTTTTAGGAAATCAAAGAAATCAAAAGTATAAAAATCATGCCTCTATTTTTTAGGATGTTTTTTCCTTTTGGTTATATTCTCCATGTATTGCTCCTCATGGGTTACCGATTTTCGTTACAGATCCCTACCTTTACGAAAATATTTTGTTGTTATTGACAGACCTGACTACCCTTATCGCCCATGGGCTCTTTTCCCCCTCCTTGCCTTTGGATCTCTATATCTCGCTTGTCAATTTTGAAGGATTTCCTCCTTTTAGTTCTTCATAAATTGCTCCTCCACCTGGCAGTGTTGCCTCCATTCCTTTTTCTTCTCACAATGTAGTCCCCCCACCAATCTCATTGAAACCTCCTCCCTTGACCACAATCCACTTCGTAAAATCCCACTCATTTCCCCAAGCCCAACCCCCCATGTGGTGCTAGAAAATGAAAAAGCCCCTCCGTTAAAGAAAAGAAGGGCCAACTCTTCTTCATTCTGGGTGTCGGGATCCAGATTTTCGAAGTCGTTTAAATGTATGAGTTTGCATTGACGGGTTGTGCTCGTGGTCATCATTTTAGTGGGAATACAATATCATAATGGATGATAATGGAGTAGGGGGCTCATTGAACTCACTACCAACTTTCAAATACCAGTAAGAGGTTGGCTCATTTTCTTTTCAACAATTCTAAAGAGGTTCATTGGGCTTTGAATAAGGTTTGGAGTATCGACTCCACCCCTTTCATGCTTAATCATTGGACCCCTCTTTTTGATCCTACTTGGATAGACACTAGACAAGGTCCCTATCTGGGTTAAGCTTCTGAAACTAAAAGTATAATTCTAGTCAAAGTAGGCTCTTAGGGAAATTGGAAACAAGTTGTGGGAATGCTTGTAGGCTGACCTCACTTTCAAGGACTCTGTGGAGATGAAGGTGGTGAGGGTATTGGTAAATTTGGATATCACATACGAATTATGGGGTGAAATGAAGCTCCAACATCAAGGCATCACTTCTCTTCATAATTTACACTATGAGGGTGTCCCCTTTAGATATCCCAAATGTCACAAGCATGAACACAATGCTATGAATTGTTCACTGGGGTTCCATGGAATCAAAGGAAAGTACAAGCCCTTGTCTCCCAATATTAAAAAAAAAGGATTTGTCTCGATGATGATGACTCCTTCTGTCCTTTCTGTAACTATCTCGGCTACCCCTACTATCTTGATGGCTTTGGCTCCCAAACTCACTGCGATTGTTTCTATGATTATTGATTGGGCTTCCACAAAGCAAAAATCTAATCAGCCATAACTCCACTTAGCCACTACTTCAATGGTGTCGCCTTTGGGTACTCTCTCTTCACCCGTTTCTTTAACTTCTATTCTTAGTTGTATTTTGGATTTGGGGAAATATTGGAATACAATAGAGCATGAACTCCTTGTATATATGTTATTGAAATTTTTGAAATTGAAATGAACTCCTTATATATATAACAATTTTTTTGAAATTAAATCTCATTGGGAAGAAAAAGTTTTATATTCCATTAGGAGGAAAAGACATCTCTTTATCTTTCCTTTCTAATGAACTATCTCACTTTTTGAAACCTTCACATCTTTTCTCTAATTCATAATTCATGGAGGTCGACATTTTCCCCCCCTATTACCTACTTTAGAGCCCTTTGTTTATGTAGGTATAGTTATTCTCTACCCCACTTTTATAAGGTAAACTCCAAGTTGTGCATTTCTTTTTATCTAAACTCAGTGACTGAAAATCGTCCATCTATATTCACCATACTCAATCAGTCTAGCATTTGATGGCACATGAGCCTAGTAGTGTAGGTGTGCCTTCTCCGTGTCCTCAATAGCAAAGATGAGCAAAGATGAGGCATAATTTGGGGTTCTGAACACCCACAACGGTAGGTAAGAAGAAGGAATCTAATCTCTCTCATGCAAGTCCTTGGACTCCTACAGTCGTGGGTTCAACTAGCCCGATTGGGTAGCTGAGGTCTGTGCACTGCGATGAGAAGGAAAAATTTAGAATGAACCTGAGGCCTCACTACTCTTCAGCTAGTCAAAGGGCCCATTAGCATCATTTCTATTTGCGGCCAAGGGCACATTTATTAGGAGGTTGAGTTCACTTGGATTGGAGGCAAAAACTTTTCAAAATTACCAAAAATATATGGAGGACAATCTCAATTATTGGAAGGCCAAGCCCATCAAGTATTATGACCATATTTTTGAAGAGGTTGAATCTATCTGGAGGTGGATTTATTATCAGAGGGGTCGAATTATTCAGTTAGGGAAAGATCATCATTTTCTGAGGCCATATCCTTAAGAAAAGAGTAGAAAAATTTGTTGAAGGTTCCAGTGTTTTGGAAGACCAAGATCAACTTCTTCTAAAGGCTGAATTGTTTCATTGTTGCCAGATCTATAAACCAGGTTCAACAATGCACTGTAAATCTTCATATCAAGCTAATATGATCCACAAACCACATGAATTCTCTCAAATTAATGAAGCTGCACATGAAATTCTAGAAAATGCCATTGATAACATTTCTACATTTCAAGAAAATAATGTTCCTTTTTCCTTGGATCATTGGCCAAAATTAGGAGTGTGGTATTTAAAATGGGAGGAGTGATACACTTAGATGTCACCACAAAGTTGTTTACATTGTCTCCTGTGGATGGTGTTGTGGAATGGTGGAAAGGATTTCTTGATAATTAATTCAATGCATGCCCCCCTTCAAAATGCTTTCCTTGAGAAATAGGGAGAACAAAAAGATAATAGATACTTATTGGTTGCTCTTAGTAGTATAAAGGAAATCATACTAAAACTATAGAAGAGTTTAATAAGTGGTTTAACAAATTGTGCAGAAATCACCATGCAAATATTAAAAGTCTAGAGTCAACCATATTTATATATTACCTTGATTAAATTAATGGAGAGCTTCATTTCTAGATCAAAGAAAATGATCCCCAGAACCTTAAGGCAATCCAAATTTGTTGAGTTTAGGATAACATGTTCTTGCTTAAGATAAATTATACAAATTCCATATTAGCCCATTTGTTAGTACATTTCACTTTCATTAGCACTGAATCATTATCACATTGATAATAACTTAAGAAAGAACATATGATTGAATCAGAAGACAAGCCAAGATAAGAGAATGCAATAATTGGTACAAGCCAGGGAAAAACCCCAAAATGGGGAAAACCGTTGATCAAATATTCTTATTATCAATATCAAATTTTCAACATAGAAAGAGAGAAAGAGAGTACAATCAATGTCAAGGTTGACTTGCCAATATGATGAATAGAACCACTAACCATGTGCCAAATATACAGCCTAGACAGGTTTGCAATTATGTCTTCACATAATAGAAGACAAGTTCTGCCCTAACCAGTGGACAATAGTATTCAAAGGTGCAACTCAATAGGTTCCAAAATGAGCTCGGTCCTGGTTTACTTCAAGAAAATTCCTTTGCTGATTATAAAGAGGCCAAGACAGTCTCAAATTGAGCAGTGAAGCTTGGTCAAAGGGTTGACGAGTTCCAAGGTCGAAGATTTGCAGTTAGGGCTTGTAGATTAGCCCAAATCTTGAGACGATTTTTGTGGTCCTTCCTTCAGACAAACCTGATCTAAGGTTTTGTGCTACAAACAACCTCCATCAAGGTTTCATTTCTACTTGTATTGCACCCTGTTCTGCTCCTTAGAACAACCTTCTGGTCCCCTTTCCAAGACTCACAAATCCTGCGGCCCTCCTGAGATGATTACAAGAAGATGCATCCTTCAATAGATATGAAAGCTCACCAAAATTCTCTACCTTGACCTGCGGCTACCATGTTGCTTCAAGATCGAACCTATGGAATGAAGAACACACCAAAAACATACCCAATACTTGTCCTCCTAGCTCCTTCAAGCTGTGGCTACCTCAAAGATATATTAGAGCCCTTGAGTTGTGTAAATGAGGTTGAAAGGCACCTCTTTATATGCAATTCAATGGGGTTGAATGTTAGAGAATCTAGGGCAAACTAGTGTTGTGATGATTCTCCGTGACTTGATAGCAATTTGTGAAGTCTTTTTACTTTTTATAGTTTAGCTTATGCTTCTTGTTCTTCTTATTAGTGCATATGTGTGTACTTCATCAAACTTCTACCAAAACAAAATAGCAAGAACACAAAGTTTGGTTCTCTACCAGGGACAAACCCTATCCACTCTTGAAAGGGAAACCCTCTGTAAGATTTCTCTTATTAAATCTTCTTATTTGAAAAACTTCCAAACCCTAGACCATTGACTATAGGATCCTCCAAGCACAAGTCAAATCCATCCTCTTTCTTCACCATAGCATCTGACACATGTACCTCTGTCTTCCGACACTTTTGCTCCTTAGTACTTTGTACTTTTTTGCTGTTCTAAGTTAGGAAACCCTAGAATATTAGGGCTTCTCTTCTTCACTATAAGGAGGACCTTATTCGCTTTCCTTGGAGACCTTGTAGACCTTATTATACATTCAAGTGAGGTCTCGCAATATGCTGCCATTGTCTACTGTCAAGTCTGCAACAGTCTACTTCTAAAGTCTTCACACGTGGATAGAAACCCTAGAAAACTCCTCCTTTCTTCGCTGGATGGGGAGGCCTAATAGACCTTGTGTATTAGCGCAAAAACAAATATATTTCTATTATGATTTCCTGTTGTACTAGACCACAGATAGGTCCTTTCTTCCTTGCATGTGTGGCTGTTGATGCCCTAGAAGACAACCCTGTACCTTCGCTTTTTTGTCTTCTTGTCTTGCTGCTCTTGTAGACTTCCTATTTCGGCTTTCTTGTCTCTATTTGCTTGCGGATTTCAGAGCCAAGTTCCACGTTGAATGAGGAGTAGAAAACCTCTATAAATAGAAGTCTGTCCCTCCTCTTTAGGCCAACTTGAATGTCTTTTAAGGCCAACTTACAGTTTGCATTATAATTCAATTTTTACCCATCATTTTGCTGCTTGGAGACCACGTTGATGCTAGGAGAGGATTTAACCATGCTTTGAGGTGTTCCCTTAACCTTGTATGATGTCATACATGATGTAACAAGCCCTCAAAGGGTATTATCATAATTACATTTGAATTTGACTCTCTAGAAGCACTTCAAACTGTGCTTGACCTATTTTCAATGAGCAAGAAACTCATTGACAAATAATACAAAAATAATTTATCTTTTCTTGAATAAGTACAAATATCAAAATTACATTTATGAAGACATAGACTAGTTACACTTCCTTCAACATTGAAGAGATGTGACTTTTGGGTTTATTGAGCCGACATATAGGTGAGGCCGACCTTGATGATTTTATATGATAGAAACATAAATTAAAAAACACACTTTTCCTTAACCAAATTCGATGAACTTTAGGTCTATTTTGGTCCTCTCGGAAAGAGGAATTCAATGCCATAATTATCTTCTTCAAGAGACCTACCCAAAGTGGAATTTGGACCTAGTTTTCAATTTTAACACTCCCTCTCAACTAGGGAGAATTCCACTTGCCAATCCATCCAACATCAATCATGCCATCGTGTCATCATGAACCATCTCAGTATCTCTTCTTTGGTCTACTATGCTAAACACTGATATGAATAATAAAGAAGAATTGATCAAGAGTGAGTCACAATACCACTCTCCACAGACAAGATTTAGTCCATATAACCAAAGGGTGAACTCCAATCAGACTCGATCCCAAGTGATCAAGTTGAAGAAACATCATTCATCCTAGACATAGGGAGTATGACAATACATGCGTCCATAGGTAGTGCTATGGTCCCAAACCATTTTTCCCAACTCATTGGCCAGATGAGAGGTACTTCCCATGTGTCCCAGACTACATGGGTAGGATGACACAAGAACATCAGCAGGGAAAAGAATATATCACATCTTGCTCACAACCACTTGTAGGGAAAGGGGAAACCACATCCTACAAACACATGTCATAATCACACGTACGAAAAGGATGAACCGCATCTTGAAAACACATATCACAATAATCATATGGAAAGGTTAAACCACATCCTACATGCATGAAAAACAACAATAGTAGGACCTACACGTGGGGAAAGGATGAACCACATCCCACCGACATGTTAACCATAAATCGTAGGGAACAAGCATCCTACATGTGGGGAAAGGATGAACCGCGTCCCACCGACATGTCAACAGATGCCTATATGCTTCTCTCACTGGGGTATTCGCAGGAGAAAGTGAACCATTCATCCTCCTCATATGCCATAGAGAAGGTGAACCACTCATCCTATGCATATGTCATCAACAGTAGGGGAAGATGAACCACTCACCCTACACACATGTCAACCACCATGGGATATCACAAGGGAAGGTGAACAACTCGCCCTGTACACAACGCGCCAATAGGGTAAGGTGAACCACTCACCCTATGGTCGCTTATAGTTCAATAAGCACCCCAGGCCCCAAGAAGCAACTAGAGCTCAATGTTCAATTAGGACCCTCATAGTAGGGTCTATCCATGACTCCTAGTCTCTCCCCAAAGAAAGATAATCTTGACCTTACCAAGAGGATGATAATAATATGCTCATCCAACCAACAATGATGGAGCTTGGTAGCTCTCTAATGTACCATATCAAAATAAGGTGGTACCCAATACTTCGAGCTGTCGTGGAACATGGATTCCTTGAAAAATGAACTTGACTAAAAAATATCACAATATATAATAGTGGTTACTAGTATGTGCTTAAATGGCTCACTGAAGAGCTTCCTCAACCATCTGGCTTCATAATAAGCCATACTTGCTCCTATATACATCCAACCTTAATAGTGCTTCCAGAGCAACCAAATCAAGAGATACAACACTAAATGTGCTTTTCCATCCATCACATTGCCAACCGATCCAGTATCAGAATATCCAATATATGAGTCTTTATTCATAGATCAACTTAGAGTCTTCATAGTGAGTCATATGTTTGATACAATGTTTATCAAGAATACCAGGAATCCCATAAGATATACTTCAGAAAACTTGTAGCGTTTCCAACTCATCAGACCTTTAAGTGCAGGAAATAGTGCAACATGGCTAGGTCTTTCATCTTGACTTTAAAGGTCAACTCCCTCTTACATTGATAAATGAGAGAGTCATCAATCAAACATCAACAATAGTTGCATCTTTACAATCAGCATGGCTTGTCCATAACTCCCTCTAAATATAGGGAAAGTGATAATGCCAAAGAATAATCACCAAGCCATTTGTAACCTGACCCTTTTCCTTAGGTCCATGTGACAAAGTCATCAACCATAATTTGCTACCATGGATTGTCTTTTTCAACAAACATCGAGCAAGAAGAGTCATTGGGATATACTACTGGGTGTTCTAAAGCCTTGCTTGATGAGCTTCTTATGAGACAGACTTTCCATAAGGCACCTGCAACAACAAAATTCTAAGAAGCTTACCTCAGAACAGAAAGAAAGCTTTGTAGAATCATCATGGTCCTTCTTCAACCAAAATGAAGAAATAGCTTCATTATCCTCCTTTTCTAGATGGCGATGACCAATGAATTAAATTACCCAGTCCATGATTTCTAGGCATCCATATTCATAAGTTTGTCTTTCATAAGATCTTGGCTTAATGCATCAAGGAGCTCAATAACATAATCAGGATGTCAAGATCAAGGTCCTCACAGTTCCATCTGCTTATCATGCTTTTCAAGACATAGGATTTGATATGTTTTCATGCTGATAAGGGATGTTATAAGGAATATCTCCAAAAGTGCCATGCACTTTTTCTCCTAGCTGCTAGACTTCCAAGGATACTCAAGGGTACCAATATAAAGGTGCTGCATAAACTTCCATTCCTCCAGCTGCTAGATAAAGATGTAAATGTTTGCTTCCATACACCATCATTTCTCCTTCGATTATTGCTACAATTCACTACATCAAATACCACCATCATTGCTTTAAATGACTATTGTCGTTGCTCCTCCATTTCTCCTGCACTTCTCTATTTAAAAACATTTTTTTGATTGCTTAACTCATCAAGTTCTTATAGACATTAAAGTCAAAGATACTGTCTTATTGATTATTGTCATGAACACTCCCAGTGGAGCCTCTAACGTCTCTAAACTTAAAGGCTCTGGTCTAGAATTATATATTAATCAAAAGCATCTGAAACAACTTGCCTACTATACTCTGTTCTGTATGCGTTAATGATAATTACACCTCAAGTGTAATGATCATTTTTTTACTTGAAGCATATTGCTATCAACAGTACATCACAAGGATTAGGCTGGTTGATGCTTCTAGGATCCCTTCAGGTTGATGGCCTTGATCTACAAACCACTCATTCAATACCATGCCAGCAAACTCTAGAAGATCTCTGTGCTAGCGAAACAATGTGATCTTCATAACTTCCTTACTGCAGGTATTCTTCAGTTAGACCCATAGGTGGACTATCATGAAAACTTTAGGATTACTTTCATACAAATGGTTACTATCACAATGGTGATGTGTCAAATTGATAGTCTTAAGCAATTGCTGTAGGGAAATGATGAATTTGTTGTTCCCTTACTACTGTGAAAGGATGCTTGACCTATTGTAGTAACACTGCAAATATTGATGAAGTCCTTTCAGCTATAATATTGCAACTATCCCTTAAGTATCTTTATTGTAAAGGCTGTATCAGGGATACATATATAGTCATTGAGATGAGACTTCAATTTTTCCTTCTACCAAAAGTGTACTATAGCTTTCTTTAGGAATTGTTTGTTCAAGTTTCAAGAGAATGACTTCAACATGTCTCTTACTTTTCTGTAGGTAGATAATCACTTTCCACGATGATTCTCAATAAAAAATTCTTCAATGAAAGCTGAGCTTGGAGAATTCCTTTCAGTGGCCTGAACCTTCAAGTTCTTTTCTGAATCAGTGCCCTAAACTCTTTGCTACCGAGACAATACAAAAGAATTGTCACAGATCCTTCATAACTACACAAGAATGATGTCGTATATAGTCTTGCATTGAACCTACAAAAGATGAGACTTAGCTTAAGAGGCCTGTAACGATCCTTCAAGACCTATAGAATATTATCAGATATAAACCCATAGAGATTGGACACAAACTTCGTTCTTCACCTTGCAAAATAGTTGCCCATAAATAAGATAATTATGTTGTATCTTAGGTCTTTAGGTCTGCAAAATAAAAAAAACTTCGGTGTTCTGCAATTGATGCCCTAATTGGGGCTTGTCAATGAGACTTCTTTCTTCTACCTCAAGGATTACCATATCCCAATTGGACTGCTTGATATTTTTCAGTCTGGGATATATAAGAGGATGTCCTCAAAATACTTCAGTTCTTTACCAGCAAGAGAAAGGAATACACCTCAGCAAAATACAAGTCTGCAAAATATACAGCTCCTTGGTCTAGAAGAAAAACAAAAGAAAACTTGTTTTGTTGTGAGTTAACATCCCAGGACCGCAAATATTTAGAGATAATCGAATTCTCTGTCTTGGACCATTCATTTTGATTAGAATTCTCTGAAAGAATGCACTTGGATCTTGACTTGAAATAGGAACTTGGTTCTAGGTATGCTACTATGAAACTGACCTTCTTTTCAGCCCTCTCTGAAACTTTGACAAAACATAGATCTGCAACCTCAACTATGGCTATTTCCATACATATTCTTCAAGAGAAAGGAGCTCTAAATCAGACCTTGTGGAGACTTGGTTTGGTACAAGGTTTCTTTGATTTCTGATTCAAAACAACGAATTCATCCTTCTTTCTACTGTTGATCTACAAACTTCACTTAGTGATTCTTTCTCTTTCACTCTTGCTTGAGCTTGTACTCACCTGAGCTCTGATACCACGTTGAGTTTAGAATGACATGTTCTTGCTTAAGATAGATACTTCAAATTCTATATTAGCCCATTTTTTAGTCCATTTCACTTTCATTATCATTGAATCATTATTACATTGATAACAACTTAAGAAAGAACATATGATTGAATCAGAAGACAAGCCTAGACAAGAGAACACAATAATTGGCGCAAGCCAGGGAAAAACCCCAAGATGGGGAAAACCCTTGATCAAATATTCTTATTATCAATATCAAATGTTCAACAGAGAAATATAGTACAATCAATGTCACGGTTGACTTGTCAATATGATGACTAGAACCACTGACCATGTGCCAAATATACAACCCATACAAGTTTGCAATTCTGTTTTCAAATAATAGCAGACAAGTTCTACCCTAACCAGTAGACCATAGTATTCAAAGCTGCGGCTCAATAGGTTCCAAAATGATCTCGGTCCTGGTTTGCTTCAAGCAACTTCCTTTGCTGATTATAAAGAGGCCAAGACAGTCCCAAATTGAGCAATGAAGCCTGGTCAAAGATTTGACGAGTTCTAAGGTTAAAGATCTGTAGTTAGGGCTTGTAGATTAGCCCAGATCTTGAGACAATTTCTGCGGTCCTTCCTTAGGAAAACCTGATCTAAGGTTATGTACTACAAATAGCCTCCATCAAGGTTTCATGTCTACTTGTACTGTGGCATGTTCTACTCCTTAGAACAACCTTTCGCCCTCCTGTCCAAGACTCACAAATCCTGCGGCCCTCCTGAAATGATTACAAGAAGATGCATCCTTCAATAGAGGAGAAATCTCACCAAATTTCTTTGCCTTAACCTACGGCTGCCATACTGCTTCAAGATCAAACCTATGGAAGGAAGAACACACTGAAAACATACCCAATAATTGTCCTCCTAGCTCCTTCAAGCTGCGGCTACCTCAGAGATATATTAGAGCCCTTGAGTTGTGTCAAATGAATTTGAAAGGAACCTCTTTATATACAATTCAATGGGGTTGAAGAGACGTGACTTTTGGGCTTATTGAGCTGACATATAGGTGAGGCCGACCTTGATGATTTTATATGATAGAAACATAAATTCAAAAACGCACTTTTCCTTAACCAAATTCGATGAACTTTAGGTCGATTTTTGTCCTCTTGGAAAGAGGAATTCAATGCCATAATTATATTCTTCAAGAGACCTGCTCAAAGTGGAATTTGGCCCTAGTTTCAAATTTTAACAAAATTTCAACAAAATTTCAACAGTTAAAATTGTGAAGAAGATGACCATTACTTTGGCTCCATGCAGCATCAGTTGCAAGCAGATAAAGTCCTTCCATGATTCAAATCAATCCCTGAGATTCAATTAGAATAACCTTTATTACATATTCACATCCTACATGTTTAGCAAAACAGGCAAGTCTGTATTTTTCTAGTCTTTCTTTACCAGGCATATTTTTCAGTCAGCATGGCTAACATGCACACCATGTACTCAATTACATCCTGAAATTCAGTGGCATTAAATCTACACAAATAAAACAAATTGAAAGACCTTGAACTTATAACAACCACAATTTTGTTATATGGTGTACTTTCAAGGTCCACAACCACTCATTTCATCAGGACTGGCAAGTCCCATACAATGGGAAAGCAAGCAGAAGTTGAAAATTTTATTTAATTAATCCATATAGGTCAACTGATGGAGGGTCACTAACAATGAGAGCCAAGTTATATATGCTCTCTTGTATATCTTAGCAATGGGTCATAACTTTCTAACTCTTTGTGAAGATTAATTATTGTAACCAACACTATTACTAATATAACTACCACTACTTTTATCTGAGTTTTTAGTTGGGATTGTGAAGATGTATTAATCTAACTTGTTTTGAGTTAACATTTCACTCATCATCGAAGAAGTGAACTCTTCAAGAAAAATGTGTCAGATTAAATATTCTTACATAGTTCATACCAAAACTCAATAGTGTTAACCTGAGAAATTCTCCACTTGACTTCTACTTGATTATTACCAAGGTACATCAACTATAACATGGCAGATCAAAACCATTTCTTGAGCATCTCTCATAATATTTTGCATTATTCTATCACTTAACATCTGCTTGTTGAATGATTTGTTTGTGTGGATGCATGTTAGGATCTTTTGCAGGATGTTATTGTTATTAGTATGGATGTTCTTCAAAAATGAAATGCTTTTAGAATTGAGTTTCCTTTGGTACTTCCAATTCTGGAATGGTGGCATTTGACACTTATACATCTTCTTTAAAATATCTTGGGCATGGAGCTTCAAATAGCTTATTGTTAAATCTCTACTTGACCTCAAGGAAGAAATTTTAGTACCATATAACTAGTTTTCTGCATGATAACAAGCATCCTAACAAACTTTGCTTTCTCTAGAACTTATAAACTGTCTAGACACAAGCACCTTTTCAGGTTTGGCAATGAAGCAGGTGTGATGCCCCACAGTTTCAATTTAAAATTTTTAGAACGATACCCACAAACAATCAAAAAATACATTTATATCATAATGAATAACCAATTTTCTACCAATACCCCATCCATTCCCATTGTGAAAGGCAGGTTCCACTTCCAAACCGAAGAATAACATTCCATCCTCGGTCCACACTGGCACTAAAATCAGCTTTTATAACATACAGGTCCATTGTATTCATGACCAAATACATTCCCACACTAAAAAATAAAAACTTGAAGAAAAGTGACAATCTGAAATCAAAACTTCAGTAAGTTAGATGCTTTATTATATTTTATGCGAAGAAAAGTGACAATCTGAAATCAAAACTTTAGTAAGTTAGATGCTTTATTACATTTTATGAGAAGAAAAGTGACAATCTGAAATCAAAACTTCAGTAAGTTAGATGCTTTATTACATTTTATGAGAAGAAAAGTGACAATCTAAAATCAAAACTTCAGTAAGTTAGATGCTTTATTACATTTTATGAGAAGTAGTTCTTTGTAGTTACCCATTTTGTTTGGGATACAAATTATTTAAATGGTGTCTCATGTAATTTATTTGAATTTTGTTGGATTGTGATCAAAGAAATTTATAATTTGTACCTTGGTTTTACAGTTTTTGGGATTCCTCTATAGAGATTTACGACAAAGCTTGGTGGACCTAGATGCTCTTTTCAACATCTTAAGGTAATTTTCTTTGATAAACCCTAGGATACATGTTGATTTTTAGTTTTGCAAGACTTCATAAATGCCATTAGCTTTATGTGTGACCTAATTAGTTATATTTTTTGCATGTGCATGTTGGAGTGTACATCTAAACCAATTTAATCATTTTACTTAAAAATTTGTTCAGAATATTAACAAACCATAGTATGACACTTATAATCAATTATGCAAAAATTCCAAGCAAACATAAATAATTATATAACATATCACTAAAAAGAGATAACAAGCATTTATGGAAGCCAAATCTACATAATGTTTATTAGCTTTTCATTGGCATTGAGAATTTAAAGTCTATTTCTATGATTATTGAGAAGTAGGGAACTTTTATAAGTGAATATTTATTCACCTAGTGGATGAGTAGCCCTCATGGTCTATAACTTTTACCATCTTTGCCCTATTAAGATCTTTCAACAAAACACACTTCAAGGGCCCCTACAAGTAAAATGTCCTAGGATTTTTAGGTCAAGTTCACATGATTTGCTTGAGGGAAGTAGAGCCAAGTTTATGATATTTTTTTTGGCATTTTATGGTTCAAACAGACTCTGATATCGAGTAAATTTTTCTGGTAAATTCTGGATTGCAGAATGAAACAAAATGGGGTAAAAAAGAGAAGAATTTTGTTTTTTTTTTTATTAACAAGGGAAGAAAACTAGTGCCTTGATCTATTATGGGCACATTATAGCAAAATCTAGCCCCTATTCTAGTCAGCATATCATTTTGAAAATTTTAATATATTTTGCAAGAATTATTGTGTGGGGAAAATTAGGCATCAAGTCTTCCTATAGGGTTGATTGTATCTACCATAGGATTCACACAGAGGAAATGCCATAATGAAACATATAGAATCTAAAATAGTATGTTGTATGCAATTCGATTTTGTGCCTTTGAGATGCTCCACATACAATGGGTTGGCTAATCAATCTACAACCTGTCAATCATGTGATGCCATTCTTCTGTATGTGTTGAGTCTGTCATGTTGTACCTTTTGTTTATATCATGCCTCTTTATGAATTAGCAAAGCATTTATTGTTAGGTTGTAGGTTTTTCCGAAGAATTTACCACAATGTTCATCTTCCAGAATGGTTGATGTTTTGAATCCTCAACTGGATTCATCTTCAAGATGAACACTGGTAAATTCTCCAGGAAACCTACAACCATATATTCCATCCCACAGGAATATTAAACCTGTCATATATTGTTAGTTAATCAAAATTATTGTGCTGTTTTGTGGTTCGAGTAATCAAAGAAATTGATGTGCTGTCTTTTGGGTTCCATTATTTGGATACGAGTCAAAAATATTGAACTCCCAAGAAAAGTTTATCGATCAATTTCATGAGTGTTAATGCATCAGGGATGGTGATTCCATGGGGTGTTATATTCCTAATATACATGTATATTAACTTGGCAACATTGAAGTGCAAAATATTTAGCAAGAGTTCCTTTCAATATTTAGCACATTAAAAAAGTTTATGTGCTTTCTTTTGGGTTCCATTGTTGTTGACGGTATACGAGTAAAAAATATTGAACTTCCAAGAGAGCAAGAGTATATGAAAATGTTTCTCTTACATAAAATGTCTTTGAGGCAATCCAGCCTTGTTGTGAAAGACACTACCTTTAAAATGGGCTATGATGAACTCAATGGAAAATGGTATGCAAAGTACATAGTACAGATTACATCTGACCTTATTGGTTTTCTTTTGTTTTTATCAACATATAGAGCACACACATCATAATCAAGTAGAAGAAGATGGTATTAATAACCTGATATTCAAGAAGAATGGCATTTTGTAATGAAGATAACTTGTTCTGAGCCATGACCATAGTGGCTTTCTTTGACTCAAATTCTTCCTGAGTTGACAAAACCACAGAGGAGCTCTGTGCTATGCAATTATGAGTTGGATAAAGCTCCTCTTGGTAAGTAGTGGACTCAAGCTAGTGTTGGCAAACATTATTAGCAAGTTGTTGTATTGATACTTGCTTTATTCAAATGCTTTAGCTTGAGTTTATGTAAGAGTATCAAGGCCTTGCAAAGCAAGACTTTGGTCATCCAGTAATAGTTTTGTTGACCCAATGACAAAGTCGTTGTGTTGCTAATGTCATCTGTTTTATTTTGAATATTGTCTAATTGAGATGATATAGTGCTAGCCACTTCAGTGATTTGCTTTTATATCTGTGAAGTTATTTTTTTAAGGTACCCTATGTCTTGTCCTAATGTTACATAGAACTTTTGAAGATCAGCCATACTAGTATCCACAGTCTTCTGCACAATAAACCACTGTTCTTGAAACTTAAATTGAATGCCAATTATCTGATGAGATTGCTCAAAAAACTGGAATTGCACTGATCTATAACATTTTTAATTTTATCTTGTACAACCTTTGAATTTGATCCAGTAGTTCTAATTGAGAATAAATAGAGTCTAGGGAATTATGGTTTTCATTAGAGTGCTCCAACTGAGAATCTAGTTGCTACTCTCTTTTATCTAATTTGTTCACTACCCAATGAGTGGATGACTTCAACTCATTCACAACCCTTTATGTATCTTGCTTGAATGCATTGCTCTGCAAATGACGGCACATAGCTCTTGTACCCTGTATGCAATAATCTAATCTCTAGAACACTGATTTGCAGAATCTGATACTAGCATAATAACAACAGTAAGTTGGGAGTACTCAACCTGATATCATAATCACAGGTAGAACAAAGATGAACTCTGCTTCTTACTGACTTGGTTCTAGAATTCTAACATACTTTAACAACAAGGCAAACAATGTAGGCAATTATATCATCGCTTCATCAACATTAGTATATATAAACCCTTAGTTCAAGAGGAGACAAATTCAGTTAATAAACAAAACCAAGAATTTGTATTAAGTTTTATTTTGTTTCACTGTTGAGAAGATATTAATTTCATTTAATAGTTGATATACTCCATGAGAACTCCAAAAATGGATCCCTTTTATAGCAACAAGGTGACCATCAGTAAGCCTCCCAGCATATATAGTCCCACAAACACTATGTCCAAACTTTTTTTTTGTAGTAACAAAGATTTTAGTGGCCTTCTCCAACATCTTATAAGAGAATAGATCAAGTTTGAATTCTTTAGAGTGCATAGGTAGAAGGTTTGCAAGTTGGCTTCCTCCCTAGACTGTCTAATTCAAAAACTAGATTATTTATGTTGTCTATGTAAAGCAAGTGCAATAAGATTTGTTGCCACAAGTGTTGTCGAAGTGACAAGCCAAGTCACAAGGACTATTCTCTTTGTTGCATTGTGATCTCTTCGACAATCCTTATCATATGCCTTCTCACCATGATTTTTTCATACTCTTATGTATCCAGTGCCTTGACGAAACTCATCTCCTTGATAGTCGTCTTTAGAAGCACACCTCACATTGTCAGTTACATTTACCACATGTTGATAGACCACATTGGGGTCATAGTGAATATCATCAAAAAGTTCTCATAACACCCAATTCCCACTTAGCCCACACTTTGCATCCAAATGGGTTAATATGGGTGTGAGTATCCAACTAATGAAACTCTGGCACTGCAACTAGGAGAAGTGAGAAAATTCATCATCTCCATGGTGCCATATTGTCTCATTCATAAGGGGATAGCAAAATGTCCTATCAAACATGCACTGCTCATTACAGCTCTGCATATAAGGAATATTGCACTTCAATAGACAATCTAGAGTGTTCTTGCAGTCATATAACTAGAGAAAGTTGCTGACAGAAATTGCATAATTCTTCATGCCTTTGACACTGAAGCCCTTGAGGTTTTTAGGATAAGAAGATTGGAGAGGATTGATGATGATCCCATATGAGGAGAAACTTATAGTAAAGGTTGTTCACTTAAATCCTCACAGTATTGTTATAACATTGCAATTTGAATCCATCCAGTTAACAATGCCTTGAATTGATATAGAAAGGATATGGAATTGAGGCATTCACACAACTTTCACTGCATTTCCTTGTGACCTAGGCTATGTTAGAAAACACTCTAATCGAGAAGACCTGAGGCATCCATGAACCCAAAAAGGCTAGAATAACAAGATAGGAAAGGCTAATACTCATTTTTCTTGAAAGTTACCACATCATTTTAAGGCATGCTAAGACAATATATACTTCCCAGAAAAACAAAGTAAATACCCATGTATGTTTTGTATATCCACCTAGTTTTGAGGCCTGTTATGGGAAGATTTTTCCCTTGATATGATGGTAGTGTTCATCCTATGCTCATTACCTACTCTAAACTTCCCTTTTCAGCTTCACTACTTCATTCAATTGCAAAGTCTACAATGGTCTGTATCAAATCAACCAAAAATTAGGACAATCATGGCTCAAAATATATATGCATTCAATTTCTTTGTTCATACTTTTTTTTCTTGGTTCTCGACAAGACAAGAGGTTGAATAATTGCTTAGACACTGTAGTAGCCTGTCTTTCATAGTGTGCTTGATTAGTACTTCATTGTATGTCCACAACCACCGAGTATATGTCATATATATTTACTCAGCCTACTACATATACATACTACATATCTATCCAAATACCAAAAATGACATTTTGGACATGTGGGTTCAAACTTCTTGCATTTGGGTCATGAAGACATGACTAGTGCTTCATTGTTGAATCCTGACAGCTACTGCGTATACATCCTAGTCTACAATATACACATTGGGTATATAACCAAATCCTTGAAATGAAATATTTTTGCATGCTGGCCAAGAGTCCTATATTTTAGTCACCCATTCACAATATAAAATATCAGGGAACCACCGCTTTGATACGAGTGCCAGAATTCAAGTGCCACTCTAATAATATGTTTGTTTGTACCAGAACCAGGAAGTAGTTACACTGACGCAAATGGAATACAAGTCCATATCTATGCAATTAGTACAATAAAACATTTATTTTGCACAGATTTTTACCAATCTGACAAATCTTGCAACACTTTGACAATAGCCATGAACCATTCCAATAACAAAATACATTATAGACCCGAAGAGGGGGTCTTCATTTTTTTCATAGAAATATTACCAACTTGGTGAAAGTTTTCTTTGAAAAAGTTGGAAGAGACTATAATGACTTTGGATCTTCGTAAACATTCCTGGTGACTACTATGTGCCAAATTGTAAATTGATAAGACGTGACAATTGTATGACATCTTAAGTAGATATTTAATAAGAACAAAGCTATGTTTGAGCTTTGAGCAACTTGAAATAAAATTGAATGTCTGAATATAGAGGCATTTGGTGCTACTTGTGCAGTTGATCCACCCTTTGTTAAACTTTGGAAGAAAACTTGAGAGGGAGACCATTTCTACTGCCTCAATGCATATTCTTAGTGGAATTTTAACAAAAACTTCCCTTGCAAACTCTAATATCTCACTAGGAATACCACTTCCATTGCAAACTCATATGTGGGTGTTGTTGTTGGCAGGTTGCAGGTTCGATGTGCATGGTAGTCTTCAAGTCAGGTGGCTTCCTATTTTGACTTGAGTTCACTTCTAATAGTGCATACATTGACTTGCCTACCCTACTTCAAAGTTGCTAAATGGGCACATGAACTTAAAAAACTAACAAAGGTGACCCAATCCGTCTTCATTCTTGTCATAAACATTTCTCTAAAAAAATGTATGGTTTTATCACCATACCCAACCTGGGCATATGTTGCCATCATTGCATTCCAAGAAACTACATTCCTTGTAGGCATTGTATCAAATAATTGGTGTGCACTCTCTAAGGTGCCAAACTTGTAATGATTTATGTCCATGAAATGACATCTCACATAACCATTTTATCAAATAGAAGGTGTGCATCATCTATACTCCAACACATTTAGTATACATGTCTTCAAGGGAACTCCCAAACATTACATCCAATTAAAGTTCACTTATGATTATCAAGTCTTGTAGATGTCTTCCTTGCTCAATGGAATGTAAGTTAACAATCATTGAGGGCACTATTGAAGGTAATATAATTCAGCCTCATGCTAGACCTATGCATTTCACGAAACTGTTGGAGGGATTCCTCACTATACCCATGTTGGGTGTAGATCTCAATCATTTTACTCCAAGAGACCACATCCCTCTCAGGAATCATATCAAACGATTACCTTGCACGCTCTAACCTACTGCATTGAGCATATCCGACAACCAAAGAATTACATGTGAAAACATTAGGCACGTAGCTATGATCAAACACTTGGATTTCATCCTCCTTTCTATCACACTTAACATACATTTCAATAAGAGCAAGCTCTGGAAAGGCATTTGATTCAAATCCCACTTTGATTACCTTATCTTGAACTTGCGCACCACACTACGGACACATCAAGTTGGAACATGGATTTAGACCACTTGTCAATGTAAATTGGTCTGGCCTTAAACTTGCAAGCTTCATATAA
The DNA here is from genome assembly GCA_031772625.1 of Pinus tabuliformis. Taxonomy (NCBI): domain Eukaryota; kingdom Viridiplantae; phylum Streptophyta; class Pinopsida; order Pinales; family Pinaceae; genus Pinus; species Pinus tabuliformis. The sequence continues at coordinate 885,844,892 of CM062808.1, read as the reverse complement.
AAGTAAAGCTTCAGAGTCTCCTTATTGTGGCCTTGCTGGGCAAAAGCTGAAATGATTGCATTCCAAGACACAAAATCCTAATCAAGCATTTTGTCGATGAATTCAAAATCATCTTCAACATTTCCCCTTGACAGCTCGGGGTGGAGATCTTTTTTTGGATTCTTGATTGTTTTCATTCTTGAGAAACCTCCTTATGCCTTGGAATCTGGCTCGGGGGTGATTGGGTAGCAAGAAAGACCACAGTGCTACCCAATCTATGGCTGGGTGGAAAAGCTTAGTCCCTAACTCAGTTGCCCATTTTATCTGAGATTAGTACTTCTTATGATTGAAATGTGCATTAAACTCTAGGTCGAATTCAAGGTATGAGGCATAATATTTTATAAGGCAATATATCATTGATGATATTGCTTGATAGTGCATGAATTAATTTGATGGCTATAAGAGTTCAATTACAAGCCTATGAGTTCAGTCTTGAAGCATACACAGGTACAATTTGTGAGTTAGATATGCATTGTTTCTTGTCACCTTACAACCATTATCACTATGTGTTGCTAATCATATCAACATTTTGGTGCAATCAATGATGGCAACTTGTGATTTATCCTTGTATCTTTATATCCTAACTATGACATGCAAATAGTTGCAACTACTGTATATCCTGAGGTCTACTAGAAAATGCAAATTTGGAAAACTTTTGGGGGTTGTCATCTTCTGTTCTGCATTTGGTATTTTTATTCGCTTTATCCAACATCGATTTTTGTTATCCAATGGTTTTACCTATGAGCCATTGACCATTGTAAGAATACATCTGGCATAAAGAGCATTGAAAGGCTTACATGCAGCCTATAGGCTTAATTACACACACACACACACATATGTGTGTGTGTGTAGCACCCACAGAATTCATGATACATAAAGGAATAAATACTCACATCGGTAACATCAATCTTTTTTGATGCGTGACTTGCAATTTTACCTAGTGATTGAAATAAGGGAGCAAGATCTTCATCTACAGGAACTTTCACATAATCTTTCTAACTCTAAACCTTGACATTTATTAAAGTTTCCCTCATTGTAGAGGGTGTTGATGACAAGAAAGTGAATTATTTGGGAAGTTAAAGTCCCAAAAGTGTGGTTAACGCTATGTCCAAATTCTATAATTCTGCGGTTTGGTTTCTAAACTATCCTGCAAGGTAGATATCTCCTTTCATTCATTTCTATCTTCATTTTCATTTTCTGAATGTCGATGAAACTAGTTTGTCGCTAATAAAATGACTAAGCTTGTAAAGCTCTATATATATCCAAAAGATAATGTGCACATCTGGGATTATAATTTAATGGAATGCATTATCCCAATGATTCACCATTGTCACTGTTATGAATATTTAAAAGGTCTTGAAAGTGTTACAATTGTTGGAATATTAAGCACTTAATACGTTTTCTGGCTGGTGACATCTTAAATTTAAATCTAGCTTTTATGACTCTTTAAACGGGACAACTGTCATTAAAGTGAATTTGCAAGTTTTGCATCTTAACCAATTCTGAATGATTAATCATTCAGTTATGGACTTGAAGAAACAATGCCGACTGCTAATTGTCAAATTGTAGTATGTCGCATGTGAGATCTCCCGTTCAAGTTTGTTTAGCTTGAAAGTGTTTCATGCACCTTAATCTAAATGAAACTTATGTTATGTATAAGTGTACCTTCTTATGTGGTTGTTTGCTGGGTCCCCTTGAACTGTAGTTTAATTTTGTCTTCCTTAATCTTTGCTGCCACAAAGATATATTTTTCTTTTGATTGATGTGTCCCAAATGAGAGGGAATGCTACACTATATATACAATTCAGTGGAGTTGAGGGGATGTGACTTTTGATCTTCTTAAGTCGACATATAGTTGAGGCCGACCTAAATAATTTACATGAGAGAAACATAAATTCAAAATTCCACTTCTAATTATCCAAATTTGATGAACTTTATATTGATTTTGGTCCCCTCGAAAAGAGGAATTCAAGGCCACAATTATCTAGCCCCAAAGGAGACGTTCAAAGTGGCATTTGGCCCTAGTTTCCATTTTTAACAAAAATAACCATCAATATTTTTTTCTAGCATTTTAGGCTGAATTCACAATAGTATGCTAAAAAGCGTCATTTCAATGTTTGGAAATTAGGATATATAAATGTGAGATATATACTCTACATCTTTGGGTTATCTCTTTTTCAAATCTGAGATTTTTTAGGCTACATGTTAATTGTTTGAACTTTAAACTTTGAAGGAATTTCTGAATGGACTTCGTAGGTACTCGAATGAATGGACTTCGTAAGGAACTAGTACCATAAATTGTGTTAATTCAAAGATTTGACTTCCATATTTTCACAAAATACAATGATCTCAATAAATACTTATATGTATAGATACTTATGTTTAGGATTATATATGTATTGGAGCAGTTCCTTTATGTTTTACTATAATCCTGATGTTGACAAGCTTTAGCTGACTTTTTTCATCAATTTCTCATAGAATATGCAAAAGGAAATGATTGTCAAAATGTGGAAAAAATTACATTTCTCCTAATTTCTGTTTTTATTGTTCATGACAAGATAATCATGTTGCAGGAATGAGTTATCCTACAATCTGTTTCAATTTGTGAATTTGTTTTTCCTCCCATTTTTTTTACAAGGATGTAGATTTAATTTTCATGTTGATCGTTTTTGCATGTATCTTATCTAGCCCCAAATTATGGTAATGGTGTGGATCTTGAGAAGTAGTCATGGACACAGACTCTATCAGTGGTTAATGTTACAATACCACTCCCACCTAGTATCAAAAAAAGTTTCATGGTCTGTGACATAAAGAAGAGTCATTTAATGACATGGTTGAAAGGGAAACCTCATGTCTTAGTTGTAAGTCATTTATTTGCGTTTCTTAGCTGTAAGTCATCTGTTTGATTTTGAGCTTTATTAGATCAATTATTTCACTAATCTAATATTCATGGCCTGTATTTCTCACCCAATGTTAGTTACTTGACGTGGTTGATATAGCATTCAATTGTAGGCCACTTTTATTTTAAGTCGGAGATTTTATTTATTAAAAGGATGTTCATATTTTAATTGGTTTACTTGGAGTTTGATTTAAAAAAGTTTTGTAAATTCCACGTGGGTGTTATTTTTTCAGGGTGAGCTCTTTGCACCAGTAAGATCAGGTGAGTCATAGAACATAGGTATACAACAAGCACATCTTTGGCCTTTGTTGTGTATCTATTATTCTTTATATCATTGATGGATGATTATTATTTGATATAAAATAGAGGATGGTAAGGTCCTGCCAATTCTCTTGACAAAACAAAATCAAATGGAGTGGTAGAATTGTGTTTTAAACGGTGAGCCAGAAATCAGTACTTGAAAGTTAGAACTTGAGAATAGAAAACTATCTGATCTGGATCTAGAGACACAAAAAACCCTAGAAAAAAATTATGGTATTGATGAGTCTTCCCTGAAAATAAGATCTAATTGTTAGACCACTACCCAAATTTCAGTTATCTACAATGGCAATAGTGACTCTAGCTTTATTTGTATGAATAACGACTTTGGACATTGTCCTGTTTGTTTCCTATGAAATATTTTTTATTTTCAAACTCCAACTAGTCTGTTGTTAAACTAATTAGAGCGTTGATGGCAAACATATAGTTTTCAAAGTTCTTTTCTAAATCTATTTTCTTGAGAAAATTTGTCTTTTTACTTTAGATACTGTAGATTGCTACCGCGTGACATGCTATGATATAATTGCCTGGATAAATAGACAGAAGTGTTGTACAATGTAGTCTTTTTTAAATCTAAAGAAACATAATTTCCAAATACAAAGTTTATTAATTAAAAACATATTTTAAACATCTTAGCTAAGTTATGATTATATTTCAGTAGGGGATTTTGTGTACACTGATATTGTGTTGTCTCTTTGGTTTCTGTCAGATAACAATGGTTAATAAGGAATGTGTTCTTGAGCAACATACACACATCTTATTCTACTATTGACATGGATCTCCATGGTTTTCAGGCATGGCAACAAAAATGCAGATGTCAGTGGGATCTCCAAAGTCCGTGTTGGATGAATTTAATACTAGTGATGATTTTGATTCCTTGTTAGATAAAGAATGTCACAAGTCAAATTCAAATAAACAGAAGTAGCTTAAGAATGAAGGTGAAGCTATTGCTTTTTGTCCAAGTCAAATTTTTTTATTTTTTGGTTGTTGTTGTGTTTTGAGTGTGCACTTGTGAAATTCCAAATTGCATGTTGGTTTATGTGAAGGGGGAATATATATATATATATATATATATATATATATATATATATATATATATATATATATATATATATATATATATATATATATATATATATATATATATATATATATATATATATATATATATCTATCTATTCTATGCCGTTCATGGTTTCTAGAGATCCATGTTACATTTGCACAGAAGTTTAGATATCATTCAAATATCTAAACACCCAACAACAACAACAATAACATTGAGATTTTTATTTCACTCAACCTATAACATATTGCATCTGTCTTCATCAACGTTCTTCTTCCATATGCTATCCACTTATGACATTTCTTTTGCAATATTTGGTGCATTGGCTAGTTATAGGTCATTTATAGGTTATAAATGTCTTCAAAGTTTCAGTTCTAATTGAGTATTCAACTTAACATATTGATTCTCTTATACATAACTATTCTTCCCTCCACTCACTTTTCATAACTTCCATAACCATTAGGTAGGACTTGTAGGTTCAATGTTGCTTTGCTTGTTTAGTAAAATATTTCTGAGACTTTAATTTATTGAAAGTTGTAGAATTTACAATTTATGAAGTTTCAAGGTCTAATTTTTAAAAGTTTAATTCTTTAAAGAGTGCTAGCTCAATGGAAGAGCATCTGCTTTACAAGTAGGAGGTTGGTGGTTCGATTCCATCATGCCCTGATATCGATATGGAATGGTGATGATCAGTTTTTGGTGACGAAGGCTCTTTTGCCCATCACTAATGAGCTTATGGTGACATTTTTCGACCCTCACCAAAATATGAAATGGTGACGGTCAATAAACGCCACCATATATACGTATCAATAGTGACGACCATGAAAGGTCTGTAATCATAAATAATTGTTGTTGATATGAAATGGTGATAGTCATTGTCCGTCATTATATTCATTATTTGTGACGAACCTTTAATGTCACCACAACACCTATACTTTTGACAATGTGGCTTTTAGTGACGGTCAATGAACGTCACCATATATATGCACCAATAGTGACGGCCATGAAAGATCCATCATAATAAATCGTTGTAGTTCATATGAAATGGTGACGGTCATTATCCGTCACTATAATCAATCTTTGTGACGGACCTTGAATGTCACCATAACACCTATACTTTTGGTGACGTTCAATTTTTGGTGACTGAGGCTATGGTCCATCACCATTGCTCATATGAAATGGTGATGGTCGCTATCCATCATTATAAATCATTATTTATGACAGACTTTGAATGTCACCACAACACCTATACTTTTGGCAACGCCAACTTTGGTGACGTTAAGTTTTTGGTGACTGAGGCCATGGTTTGTCACCATTGCTCATATGAAACAGTGACAGTCGTTATCGGTCATTATAAATCATTATTAGTGATAGACTTTGAATGTCACCACAACACTTATACTTTTCGCGACGCCACCTTTGGTAACGAAGACCCTTTTGACCATCACCAATAAGCTTATGGTGACATTTTTCGCCCCTCACCAATGTCCTTTTTTCTTGTAGTGACCCTTTCAAATTATTCATCTGATTAGATTCTCATTGAATGATTCAAAAAAATAGAGAGTACAATAATCCATATCTTCATCCATACAACTATCGAAAAAAAAGAACTTAACAACATTCATGAGATGAACCCAACAATGGCAATAAGTAAAACCTTGATTCAGAAGCCTATAATCAGTTGTCACTATCTGTAGTCAAGTGCTGAAATTTTGTAGTGAACTGAAATCTGTGGTCAACTTGAGGAAATTCAAAACCTACATTCCAATCATAGGGAATATGTTTTTTGCATGCAGATTAAAGGCTTCAGCCGCATGGATGAGCTAACCAGTGTGCAGTTGCAACCAAGATCTCTTCGTGACGTGCTTGGGGCTTGGACCTAAAACCCTAAAATACAGATGCGAACTTTGGATAATGCAATTTCACCTTCATGCGAATCCATTCTACATGGATCTGCCTAAAACCTATGCGAGCCAAAACCAAGGAAATTAATAGAATAATAATCCAATATGCTTATCCAAATTAGGGTCACTTTAATTATATTTACGTCCATCCATGGGTGTCAAATTTTCTTTATCTCCAACCTGATCAAATGTGCACATGTGGGATTTAATTTAAAACTTCACTTTCCCTTATCCAAATTGAGTGCTTCAATAGTCAAAATCAGTCCTCGTGAAAAGAGAAATCTAGTCCCATGATTGGAATGTGTCACTAAGTTATGAAAAACTAACACACACCAATGTCGGTGTGGTTTTCTTTGACAACACACTGAAGCCAGTGTATGACTTTGTTTTGGGCGCATGGGTGAATTTTTTTTAATTGAAAGTTATGTTTCCATACTTATAAATGTGTTTTTCATTTAATAATTTGTTTTGTTTTGTTTTATTTATGAGGCTTGTGTATTTTCTATGTTAATCATGAAGCAAAGACGTCAGCAGAGGGAGCAGTAGTAGGAGTAGGAGAAAATGGCTGAGCAATACAATATGGTGTGAGAATGGGAGTCCAAAGAGAGGATGAGGGATTTATACCCTTGCCCTATTACTACAATAACCTAAGTTCTCTTAAGGAATGAAGGAATCCTCAACTACTATGAGGAGGCTACATCCTTGAAGGCACAATTTGTCTTATTGGTGCATTTGATTCGTTGATGGAGTGCCTAGGAGTAGGGTTTACATGTCGATCCTTGGGTGTGGTATAGGATCTCTGAGGAGGGAATGTACTTTATCACTGGCCTATCTAGGAGAGGGGCAGATTTTCCCTAATTCCTTGATGTCCCCCATGGGGTTGCAAATGAGAGACAACTTTCCTACACTCAGAGATATGTCGGGCCCCATATACTCTGTCCAACATATTTTGAGGTGCATGGTGGACAACTACGGATTTATTCTTTTGCTACACAGGAGGCTAGAACAATGTAAACTTTGAAACAGGAACTATAAACTCAAAACGGGAACTCTGGCCAAAAAACCCCATAAAAACATAAAAAACAGTGCTAAAAACGAAAAGTGTTGATGCTGGAATAACACCTTTTTTTTCTAGGGTAAATTTTCAACATGTTTTAAAAATGGCGGAGAAGACCAATTTTTTGGGCAAAAATTGTACAAAAAACACCCTCAAAATGAAAATTGTTGACACTGGGATAACACTTTTTTTTTTCAAGGGTAAAATTTCAACATTTCGAAATAATGGTATAAAATATTTTATCATGACCCCGAAAAACATTAAAATTTAAAAAAAAATAATGAAAACATAAAATAAAAAAAAAAATATAAAAATTAAAACAATGAAAAACACAAAACAAAAAAGTTAAAAAAAAAACAAAACATAAATTAAAATATATACTAAAAAGAAATTAAAAAAAATCAAATATATAAAAAAAGACAAAAAAAATCAAACATAAAAAAATAAATAAATCATAAAAATGTTAAAAAAAACAAAATTAACGATAAGAATTAAAAAAAAAAAAAAAAAAAAAAAAGAAAAGAAAGAAAGAAGAAGAAGTAAAGAAAAATAAAAAATTATAAACAAATAAATAGCGAAAAAAACATATTTAAAAAAAATGGAAAAAAAATTTTGCCAAAAGAAAAAAAAACAAAACTATGGGAAAAAAAAAAAACTATAAAATTAAGTAGGTAAAAATAGAAAAATTTAAAAAACATTAACAAAAAAATAAAAAAAATAAATTAAAATTAAAAACAAACTAGATTAATAATAATAAAAATAATAATTAACCAAAAGGAAAAATAAAAACTACTAAAATTAAGATTAAAATGTTGATTACTTAAAAAAAAAAAAAACACAAAAAAAAAATGTTAAAAAAAAAATTATCTCATAAAACATAAAAGAATTTGGAAAAAAAAAAATACAAAATTATATATATATATATATATATATATATATATATATATATATATATATATAATTAAGTAAGTAAAAATAGAAAAATTATAAAAGACACTAACAAAAACTAGGAAAAAAAAAAAAACTTTAAAAACAAACTAGATTAAAAAAAACTAGAAAATTAACGAAAAAATAAAATAAAATTAAAAACCAGTAAAATTAATAATAAAAACATTTAAAAAAAACTAAAAAAACAAAAATAAACTCAAATTATTAAAAAAAATATGAAAATGGCATAAAATATGTCTTTTCAAAAAAAAAAAAAACATTTACAGTTTATATAGAAATATGTATTTTTGATTTAAAAAATAATTACTTTTTATTAAACCTACATTTTTTATTTAAAAAAAACAAAAAAAAATTAAATTAATATATTTAAAAAAAAAAAAAAAATTATTTAAAAAAAAAAAGATTATTAAATATTTTTTTTTTTTCATTAAAAAAATTATTTTTTTTTAAACAATTTTTTATTTTTATTATTTTATTATTATTTTTTTTTTAAATTTAAAAAGTTTAAAAAATTATTTAAAAAGAAAAATTATTATTATTATTTTTCTTTTTTAAACGTATTTTTTTTTATTAAAAAAAAAATAAAATCTTGGCACTTCCACTCGCTCGCCACCCGTGGTGGCGCAGCCCTGGGCGGAGGGCTTGCCTACACACAGACCCTCTGCCCAGGGCTGCGTTACCACTGGCGGCGGGCGGGCGGAGGATCGATTCTGCCCCTCAGCCCGCCCGCCGCCCGTGGTGTCTCAGAATTGCCCCTCTGCCCGCCCGCCGCCTATGGTGGCGCGACCCTAGGTGTAGGGTCTACGTGTAATCAGACCCTCCGCCTTGGGTCATGCCACGACGGGCGGCGGGTGAGCGGAGGGGCGATTTTGACGCAAGCCCTCCACCTCGGGTCGCGCCACCATGGGCGGCAGGCAGACGCAAGCCCTCCTTCTGCCCACCACTTGTGGTGGCGTGGCCCTGGGCAGAGGGCCTACACGCAGACCCTCCGCCTAGGGCTGCACCACCATGGGTGTCACGCCCCTACACCTGCGGTAGTCTTCCAACCGCTTGTAGCAAGGTGCGGCACCACCGAACGCTTTCTTTTCACCAATACTAACATTCGTGGACTACGCCTACTTTCACATTAACATACTTAGCTTGTGTTTCGCAACTAAGTAAAAGCAATTATCCTTTATACTTAATGAAGCCCATACTCATTCATTATCATCATGCAATTATACCGAGAACAACAACAATTGCAACAAGTATAAAGGGGAGGGGCAACTCCCCGTAATGTGAGTCTGCCCGACAATATATTATATCAGTTTTTCAATAATACAATCATCAAGTATACTTGGCAAAACTCCAAGTCTATACTTAGAATATTTTACAACCAAGGCATAGAACAACCTTTTACAATCATGTGCACCCTTGCACAAAGAGAAGTGCTCACCCGAGCCACTTATACCTCTCTACCAAGTCCTGCACATACAACCCGAACCTCGGCACGCTTGCCTGCACTTCAACCGACACAAGAATACCAAAACTGCACTTGGATAACCTACGCATGAGATATGCGCAGTCTTTTACCCCTCTTGCGCAGATTTACCTCTACTCCTATGCGTAGAAGTGATGTGTGATTCGATGCCTTTATGAGCTCCCAAGCTCACATACTTATACCCTCCATGCGTATGTTTTAAGGGGGTGTGCAGCCCCATGGCCGACCCCACAAGTACTCACGTATGCCCACACATGTCTTCATTACATAAGTCGGCTTCATACATTTCTTTAACCATCGTATATATGCAATCGTTCCAACACTTAGTTGTATTAAGTGTTCCTTGTTTCGTCGCATTTTATGTCGCAGCCCGTCGTAAGATTGTCGCACTTCCGCCGTTCAGCGCGCCCGCTCGCGCCCGCGTGCACGACCTCGCCCGGCGCCCGTCGCACCACGGCTCGAAGGCCTTACAATGGGCGACGGGCGAGCGGAGGGGCCACGATTTTATTTTATTTTATTTTTAAATAAAAAAAATACGTTAAGAAAAAGAACAATTTTTTTAATTTTTAATTTTTAAATGTTTTAATTTTTAATAAAAAATTTGTTTAATTTTTTTTCTTAAATAAAAAAATATTTAAAATTTTTTAATCATTAATTTTTTTGTTTTTAAATAAAAATGTAAACTTAATAAATTTTTTTTTTTTAAATACATATTTCTTTAAAACTTTAAATGTTTTTTAATTTTTAATTTTTATTTTTTAATTTGAAAAGGAATATATATTTTTAAAATTTTCATTTTTTTTTTTTGTTTTTTTATTTATAATTTGAGTTTTTCTTTATTTTTTTTTAAATGTTTTTAATATTTTTTTTTTTGGTGAAGTAAGATTCGGTCCTTCTATTAAAATCATAAAAACAAATTACATAAAGTACAACATACCCAAAGGAGATGTGGGCCATAAAGTTATCGAGCCACACAAAGCCTTGGGAGCCGAGCCAAAGGCCCACAATCCAGGCCAAGGGCCCACAAAACATTACATCGTGACCTCCATAATTCAATCTTTTGCCAAGACCGTGCGATCCACCTCCCGAGATCTTACGGTTGAGGATCTATTTCAGAAAGCTAACATGCAAACCCTTTAAGCTTTGAATCGGACCCGATAAGGATATAGAGACAGCAATATAAAGATTTCAGGTCCGCCTGGGAGGATAACCCTCGAGCATGTAATCCACCCGAAATCCACCGATCCCAACCTTGCTGAGAAACTTGCACGGTAATTAACAACGCCCTCGGACCCGAAGTCTAATAAAGCCACCGCTTAAGTTAATTTCGGGTCCGTTTGGCATGGTAACTGCCTTGCTATTTGCCATGCGAAATTCCTAGGATTGCCTCTATTTTTCCTATCTGCCAGCACATTAACTAAGCTCCCAACATAGCTAATTCAAAGGCAATCTTTAGTGAATTTCGTTTTCATAAAAAGACTTGTCTTATATATTGACTCCCACCCGAGAACTTTGGGTTTGTAGAGTTCTGGGTACATATTCCCGCCCGAAGACCGGATATCCTGTCCGCATATTTCCATGCACTGCTTCACCGTATAGACCAAAATTCCTCTATTTCCATTAGTCTACCTCCTGCTAGTTTCCCCTGCTCTGATAGAACTCCCTGTCTGCATTCGCCTGTCTGAGACACTCTTCCCTCAATCTACCTTGGGGGGTCTCTATCCAGTCATATTTTTTATTGCTCTTAGCACAGAGTACACCTTCATTAGCTAATATATCCACTAATTTGTTGGTTGTTCAATGCACATGAGTAAAACTAAGGGTTCTTATGTTTTGTAGGTGGGATTGAATTAAATGTTTTTAATATCAATTTTACTAGTTTTTTTTTTTTTTTTAATCTAGTTTGTTTTTAAAAGTTTTTTTTTTTTGTTTTTTTCTAGTTTTTGTTAATGTTTTTTTGTTTTTTTTTTTAATTTTTCTATTTTTACTTACTTAATTTTATATATTTTTTTAAAATTTTGTTTTTTTTGTTTTTCCAAATTCTTTTATGGTTTATGGGATATATATATATATATATATATATATATATATATATAGATAATATATATATATATATATATATAAGTAATCAACATTTAAAAGAAGAAATATAAAACAACTTGAAAATTCGTTAAGTAATTATAATTTAAAAAAAAATTGGACATAATAAATTTTAAAGTGTGAAAAATAAGTCCTCTAAAAAAAAGGTATGTTGCATCAACATGTTTCAAAATCAACATGAAAATTACTAACATTTAAAAACAAATAATTATATTTGATACATAAGAAAATTTAAAGTGTCAAAAATATGCTCTCAGAAAAAAGAATTGTATTCTGCATTACCGCTTTTCAAAATTGGATCATGTTTTTACTACTCCTACGAAACGAGTAACCGTATCGGTTATTTAAAGTGCCAAAAACTATGCTCTAAAAAAATATGTGTTTTTTGCATCGCCCCTTTTCAAAATCAGGTCAATTTTTTGCTATCTCTACGAAACGGGTAATAGTATCAATTCCCATTTCAAAGTTTACGTTGTTTTAGGTGACTCTCATTATTAGTCACCACCATTACACACTTTAGTAGTGATGGGAAGCGTATTGGTTTCCCTCTTTTATATTATGTCGATTCTTTGATTTAGGTTCCACATTGTGTGAGATGGTATGCCATTTTTTTGAGGCAGTTTTGTATGACTTTATATAGATGTCGTGCGTTGATACATGGGAGGGAGACCTTCCCTTTCGATTAAGAGATTTTATGTTTATTTTTTGATAGGTTTATAGAGACGAAGCCTATATTTGACTGTTTCCATCCTAGGCCAATCAATGAGGTTCAGATGCACATGTGGGGGCAGGTGATGCGTAAGTGGGGCCTACCAGAGTATCCGACTAGGATTTCTGCCCAGACACTGTAGATACTAGCCAGTGACGATGACCATGCATTTGTTTCATTGGCATTTACGTATGTGGGGATTGATTGGAGACAATGTCCCAACTTCCTCTTCACACCAACTAAGCCTCCAGATTATATAGGTAATATTAGTGTTTTATTTAAATTAATCTAGTTTCATTTTATTGTTGTAATTAATTAGAATAAAATTTATTCTAACATATTATTTAACTTGTTTTATTAAAATTTTTAACGAAATTTTCTAATAATTGTTCTGTACTATATATTTTGTTGACATTGACACATTCGATTGGGACATGCCTCCTCCCCCATCAGATGGAGGAGATAAGGAGATGGGCAACGCCCAAGAGGGTGAGGCACATCCTCAGGGGGTCGTAGTTGTCCCTCAATTTAAGGAAAAATAGAAATAAAATTTTGTGCACATATAAAATTAGTCTCGAGAACCATATAACCACAATCTGAATTTCAATATAGTTTTCAATCCATTTTTCAAGAATAAGGCAACTTTAAGCGAAAAATGTATACTATGAACTACTATAATTCATGTGGATGCATCTTAAAGGATACTTTGAGATTAATAGACCATTTTATGTGAAAATAAAATTTCAGATAGCTTTTAAACTTGGCTAGTGTGCTTATCAGAGTAAAGTGCACTGATGCATTTAAATAATACTAGCACCAGGGCATTCAATTAATACCTGCACCGATTTTTGACATTATGAATAAAAAATATATTATCATATTAGTTCTCTTGTACAAAAATGCACCGATATGTTTCAAAAAAATGACACCGATATGTCTCTGTTTCTAGATTTTAGAAAATAAAAATGAATACAACTATCTCGATGCTCTTATAGCAATTACAACACCAATGCTTTTAAATACAAATTGCATTATTGCATTAAAACAATTAATCGCAACATTAGCCCCAAGAGTTAGCTCAATCGGTCAAATCAAGTGCCTCGCCAATGGGAGGTCACAGGGTCGAATCCCGAAAGCTCTTGGGGTTAGGTCAGTAAATAGGCCGAGGGGTGTTGATGCCTTCGGGTGCGTCCACTCAGTGTTGAACAACCCTGGATGTAGCGGCTACCCATTGACCCGGGTATCCGTGAACCATAAGTGAAAAAAAAAAATTAATCGCACCATTTCAAGATTTCGAAAAAAAAAAAGGTTATATCATGTCGGTGCGTTGAAAAAATTTGGCGTCCCAGCAATGTTTATGCACTTTTCTTATAAACATACTGGTGCACTTGACTATTGGATGCACTGATGTTCGAATAAATTGTAGAAAAATGCAATTTTTTTTTCTTTTTAAATTTATAAAACGATCAATAATTGATTTTTCAAAATCTAATGTCATAAAGTCTTTTAAATAGTAAAAAGTTATTCACTATTTCATTATTTTCCCCCAAATTTCAAGGGGTTGGTTTGCAAGAGCTACATACCAGGAGCATTGTGTAGCAACAAAATACTTTGGAGCAACAAAACTATCTAGAAGATCAGAAGTTGAAAGGTATGGTGGTTCACTCAAAACCATGCATAGTAAAAATTTTAAATTTTATTGTTTATTTACTAATATTTTTTTTTTTACAATTTCTATTAGGTTTTAACTAAAGAGAGATAATTTGCAAGAGATACATACTGAGAGCATTGTGGAGTAGCAAAATATTTTGGAACCACAGAAAGATTAGAATTTGAAAGGTATGGTGATTTATTCAAAACCCTGGATAGCAAAATTATAAATTTTACTGTTATTTTTTTATAGTTTCAGTTAGATTTATTCACAATTCAGAAAAAATAAATTAATTAAAAACCATGTATAAAAAAAAAAAATACTATTGGTTTTACTAGTAAATTTTTTTATGATCTCCATTCCTATTTAAATTTAATTAAAAAAAAAAAATTCAATACGTATCTTAAACCCTTGCTTCTTCTTGCAAAATTTCACCTTAGGGTTTAACTTCCTCTACCACTTCATAATTAGGGTTTTTCATTTTAGGCATTTTAGATTTAATAGGTTTATGTACTTAGTATATATAGGGTGTTTAACATATAAAGTAGGGGAATCACTTATTTAATTAAATCCAAACCCTCTCGGCCCTGTCCATTTAAAAAAAGAAATAGATGTGTTCCATGGTGCGCCCTGTGTAATATAATGCACTGGTGTAGCCTGTGTAATACAACACACCGATATATTATAACACTGTCAGTTCTGTATAGTTTGTTCATCATTGCTCCCGGTGTAATATAACACATCGATGCGCGTCTTCCAAATTGCATTGTTAAATCATTTCAGTGCATTTAGCGTTACAAATCATGCCATCATAATTTTAAATTAATTTTCCCTGGCGATGTCGAACAATTAAACACCTGTTGCGCTTAATGGGATAAACACACCAGTGTGTTTATTCAGATAAACAAACAGGTTACCAGAGCTATTTTTGGCTGAAAATTATTTGATTTATTTATAAAATATATTTAATGGCTTCTGTATTGAATCATACAAGTTGCATATAACAATGTCTAAGAAGGTGTCAAGTAAGAAAAATATTGATCGACGCAATGATAACACATCGAAAAAAGCAGAGATGGAAAGTTCTTTGTAAATTATTTGCAAAATTAATATGTTTAAAATATATGTAAGTTTAGCTAATATGTATTGGTTAGTGTGTGTCATGTAGAGCCACAAAATGAAAATGGTCAATAAGATAATTTCTATCTAAGTGAAAAAGAGTGTAAAATCCTAATAGAAAAATTGCAGAACGATGAATAGGGTGAATGAAAAAATACTATTCAATGAGTTTTTTTTTTTTTTTTGAAATTTTGTTTATAATATACTTAAGAAAATTAGATAACATGTTTCAAACAATCTATTAATTCATATATATTTAATGTTCTACAGAGAGAAACAACGAAAGAAAATATCGATATCGTTGTAAGAAAAGAAAAATTATAAAACATATAAATGATGATGAATTGGTACTTAGCTCATTAAGAGTGGTGTTAGAGGTTAATGAAAGGTGGGGGGGGGGATTTTTTATAAAACTATGAGGGATCTAGTGGAACTAACATATACATGTACTTTCCAATTACAATACAAAAATCGTTCTAATGATTCTAAGAACCAAATTATATCTAAACCACAGGAAGTGTTTTCAGAGAAATGGTCAATGAGACATGTCAGACTTGTAATAATAAAAGCATACAACAACAAAAATAATATTTCAAAAGGTAATATTCCTAATTAAAATGATTTTCTAGAATTATATGTATATGCTACTACAAACCATTCATTTATTAATATCAATTTTGTTATATTTAGTTTCCATGTATCAATATAAAAATGGTTTATTACATTTTTTAAGAAGATTATGAAAATCCCAAATGATCCACGAGATAATATGTGAAACATGCCAATAGGAATGTCCAAAAAAGTGTGCAAGGAAATGGTCAAAGAAATGGACATAATTGAATTACAGGAGGAGCCATCTCAACAAAATTGTGCTTCAAATGTATGTAATCATGATTGACTTAGTACATACAAAAAATAATTTATCATTAAATATTAATTTTTAAGTATTTTCTTGCAAAAAAGAAAACAAAATGTAACTCATTCAATACATAAAATAGGACGACAAGGAAGAAAAGGGTCAATTTCAAAGTTTGTGAGTAATTGTTAATATTTCCTTATAACAACTCAAGGTTTCATTTTTTTATATTTTAAGTTGTTTTACAACAACCATCCTTGAATGTCTTCAAATAGGTGCTAACATACAAAGAAGAGCCATAGAAAGAATTGATTGACATTGGGTTAAATACGGGTTGTGAGTATATGTTGGTATATAAAAAATTAATATTGGGATTTGTAATTATCTATGTTGATTTACTTCTTTGACTTTATAATTAATAGAACAAAAAAATCCATTATATTAAATTTATGATTTATAATGGGGTTTAAATCATGCAGGAAACAAATTATGGAACTCCATTAGAAGAAGACTTGTTGCAACAAGGCATGAGACTTGGTTTTGAAACCATGTGCACAGTTTATGAGTCACTTCTTGCTATGGTACATTTCTATTTGATTTACATTTATGTATATTATTTATTTTAATTTTCATTATTCTCATCAGTGTAGATACACTCATTACACTTTATTTTTATGTTTTTAGATGGAACAAGATCAAGAAGATGAACACACTCGATGCAATAAAAAAAAAGTTCCTCCAAATAACCAAAGTCATGGAAGTAGCTTGAGCAATGAAAATAGTTCCAACAAAGAATGATGATCTATTTGGATATCAACACAACGTGTTGTATTTTTGAAATAATTGTTTGTGAAAATTAGACTTTTTTTTTAATGTAATGGACACATTGTCCCAATTGAAAGATAAGGGGTTACCAATAACAATCCCATTTTGTATGACAAGGATCCTCTTATTACATATAATAAAATATATTTTAATTTATTCTATTGTGTTATCGAATGTTAAGGTGAAATGTTACACCACTGATTAAATATATGGATGATTAAATATTCTAATGAAGAGATGCGAAATTTGATAATATGAAAAATTAATCCAAACATAATATACAAATGCACTATTAAAATTTTAATTTATATGAATATTGTTATAAGATATATTTTGATTTTTTGATGAATAATGGATTTAAAAAATTACAATATTTGTAGTGTCACAGGTCAATGTTTCCAAAAAAGAGAAAATATCATATGAAAAATCGGTGCATCCACAACATAAAAAATGCACCAATGCATTATGTTATATAAAGCCATCGTGATGATATCTTTTTGTAAGAACAATGCCCTTTCAGAAAATGACAGCACCAGGGCGTTTATTTCTTCATGCACCGATATTGTTTGCAATTAATGCCCCAATGCATTGTAATTCTTAATGCACCGGTGCTTTCATAGAAATAACACCACAGTCCTACAAAATATTATTTCCAACCTCGATGCATTATGAAAGCTAACAACATCAATCCTTTTATATAATAAACACACCAGTGTGTTTATACAAACAATACGCATCGACGCTACAGGTTTAAACAAAAGCATCAGGACTACAATTATTTTTTGGGTGCCCCCGTGTCGTTCCTTAGAAGAATTCCCCATGGATTCTTTTATATATTAGCATGGGTGCAATATATATTACACACCAATGTTCTTTGCTTTCAATGCCTCAGTGCTTTTAGTTATGTATGTTGACAAATATAGGGCATAAAGATTAAGATATTTCTATTTGATTAGTAACTACTTGTGAATGATTTTTTACTTTCTTAGATTACGATCTTCCTTTACTTAGATTGTTAGTGTTATTTTTCATCAAACAACTACCAATGCATAAACCATAAAGAGACAAGAGATGTAGAATATAGGCTATCATATAAGGAAAAAATCTCTCCTTCTTGACAGGAAAACATGAACAAATTCTTCTTCTTATAAATATTCCAATTGACGAATATCAAGACCAAGACCCTTGATCTATTTTCCACTCCAAGTCCATGTAACAAAGCTTCCTTGATGAAGTCCTTCTTCCGTGATTCAACGACAGTCAACCTTCTGCTTCTTCCTTCTACTCGGCTTCTCTTCAACTTCGACTGCTTCAGACCTTTAGTAGTTTCAGCCTCATTGAATTAGACCTTGTTTGCATTATGACTCCTTCTAGCTTGCCTTGGCTTCCTCTTAACCTTTCCCTACTTCCAACTCGGCAAATCAATAGGACTATAATTCTTTTAGGCCCCTTATTCTACAACAAAATTCTTACTTCCTCACATGTGCAGAGTAAAAACAACCCAAAAGAAGACTTGAAAAGAAGCTCAATTGATCCTCGTCTTTCCTTCACTTGATAAAATGCTCCCTTAACAAACTTCACACCTTTTTTGTTTCTGACCTTCGTTGAAATCATCACCGAAAATGTGTTCTAAAATGAAGACACACTGCCCTATATATAGTTGTTTTAGCCTCATAATAAGTTGACATGACTACAAGTTGGGTCGATGTGTCATTTGATGAAGATATAATTATTCTTCTGGAGGTTGACTTGAGGAGGAGACTTTACTTAGTCCTGGAGGGCCTTCCTATACATTTAATGAATCATACAAAAGTGTAACATGCCCAAGAAGGGTCCTTCATACATGACATAGACTCAATTTGAATTTTTTGACTAGATGACAAATCCTAAAGGCTCACAATGGGAGCCATCAATAAAATAAAACTCCTTGCTCATGAAACCCATGAAACAAGAATCACAATAATTCTATTTTTCTTCTTTTCATCAATTACATAAAATCATAATTACATATGTCATTATGATGACCAGACTTAGTTACAATTTTCAACAATGTATGCAGCCCGATGTGTTTATATATGTAATGCACTAGTGCTACTTATTCCATGAAGCGTACCACAAAAAAAACATCCACTAAAACCCCCGCCTGCCCATATTTTTTCAGTTGTGATGAAGTTCTGTTATAATCTCTACTAAAACATCCACTATCACAAACAAATGTTTTAGTGGATGTTTTTTTGACATTTTTTGACAATTTTATAACGCTAAAAACCTCCATTATATCCTCCGCTAGAAGGTATTTTCGTTGTAGTGGGGAGTTTCAACATTGTTTTTGGTGCTAAATTATTAAGGAAATTAGGCCTCATCATCATGGAATTTGAAGCTATAAATGTTTTTCCAATAGGAGGAGCATCACTATGATTTCCAAAGAATCATAGTTGATTCTCTAGAGATAATTAGCTCATATTTCATGGAAAATATATATTTAAAAAGGAAATTCAATCATTTTATCCCAATTCCAAGCTATTCAAGCATTTAAGACACATTATCAACCCATTTGTCTTGACACACAATTAGCCTTGACCAAACACTAATTATTCTTTGAAGCTAATCCATAAAATGTCATGGATACTCCACTGGATAGTTTAACACAACATATCTAATAAAGATTTACTGAAATCCAAAAACCTATATTATGAGGGTTAATTTTCCTTATAATTGTTGGATTTATTAAATTAATGTGTCTGTTTTTTTTTTTTTTTTGCGTGCGTGGTTCACGGACACCTTCGGTCAACGGGTGGCACTTCGTCCACTGGAAAATCTGGGTTGACACCCCACGGCCTACTGCAAGAACTGACCCCAAGAGCTTTCGGGAATTGACCCTATGACCTCCCATCTGGCGAGGCCCCATCTTGACCGATTGAGCTAACCCTTGGGGCTATTAATGTGTCTGTTATGTAGGAAATATATAAATTTAGAATATAGAGAAAATATAGAATAACCACTCACAAAACACAATAAAATAATATATGACCTGGGAAACCTGTTTGGGAGAAAACACAACTGGAAGGTAAGGTTGGTTTTCTCGCTCATTCTCTAAATGGAAATGGTGAAAATAAAAAGGAGCAAGACCTATGCAGGAACATGGGATACTATAGAACACAAACCATCTCTATTCTACCCTCTCTTTATCCACTCTTAGCTACTCTACCAAACTATGGAACAAAATTCACTAGGATAGAATCAAACCCCTTTTCTTCCTAGTGCCTCAATTATAACACAACTTGATAGCCAACTAGGAGTTGAATTTGACCCATTCAACCAATAATGAGAGTTAAAAATCAACTATTCTAGAGTATTATTCATCATGGTAACATTGCTAGCACCTTTTTCATGAGTAATGGGGTTGATGTGGCGTCCTCTTTAATCATGGTGGACAATACAGGAAGGATAAACACTAGGTGGCATAAATTTTGCATATCGATTCCTTTTGAGGATTTTATTGTGCTAATGGAAAGGTATTTGAGTGTATAATAATTCTTGGTTTTCTCACACAAGTGGGATATTTTAGATCCCAAAATCTTCATTAAACGCCTTCAAATTCATTTGGAAGGTTTTAAACCACAATTTACCAAATAGAGACCCGACGATAAAATTGGTCATGTGATTCAGATTTATGAAGGAATGAAATGAAATAAAGATTTAAAAAAAGCATAGAGATATAGAAAACTATAACTTCAATTAATAAATAGCAACTGTTGAAAACTATTTACAAGTAGAAAGGAAACAAACTAGTTTGGGCGATGGTAGCTTATCTATGAGAATAGGTGACAACTACATGCCTTCTCAACTCAGTTACAATGAAGCTCTCAGGCCTTTTTATCATGAAGAAAGAATGGGAAAACCTAAGCGTCCAAATATCTAACCCTAGGATATGAAGCACTAAAAGCTTGAGAGTCCCGCTAGGGTTAGTTAAAACATCAACTTCCTAGGGTCGTAACTTTGGCATACAATCTCTGTTTGGCGTGCAAAATAACCCATTAGAAAGGTCTATCCAAGAAAAAAAAAATTGACTAATTTTTTTTCCTATGGATCATGTTTTCCTATTTCCCGACAAAAAGTTTTTTAGGGCTTCAAAATGGCTTTGAAATTTCACGACCCAAAAAACTACCAAAAATAGAAAACCGTCGAAATAGGAAATTGTGTTGGAAATTAGGAAACTGAAAGGAAATGGTGTTGGGGGTCCAAGTGGAATAGGAAGGTGGCCACCAATATCCACCTGTATCAATCCTAACCCCTTAAGAAGCAAAGGTACCCATTGCGTCGAGTGCCTCCATGAGATGTGGAAACTTCTGCTAAACCCAGTCAGTGGTGAGTTGGCTGGCTTGGTGCAAGAGATGGCCAACTTTGACAACCTGATACAACTATGGCCTCTATTGGAGAGTGTTCTTAATATATGTTTCCATGATCCAATTAGGTGTGGCATGTTCAATGAAGTCTTCATTGAGCTTTTTTAGTTTCATTTGCTCAAAAATGTTTGATGTGTCCAAAAATGGTGGAAAGTATTTCCGAAGGCGGTCCACATTGAATACAAGGTGCAGGCCAAGAAATAGTGGGGTACTTACCTCGAATAAATTGTCACCCACAACCTAGGTGGTTGTGTAAGGCTTATATAAAAGTGGTCAAAGCTTCTGATAGGCTCTGATAAGGCATTCCTTCTACAAATGCAACCACACCTTGTCTCCCACTTGAAACTTATGGGGCACCTGATGACGATGATGTTGTTGTTTGTACTTGGAATTGGATTTATCCAGGATATGATGAACCTACTTCCATATGTGTGAATGATTCAATAAACCTGGTGGTATTATCAGCTTCATATTGAACATGTGCATATTATGCCTATGTAGTTGCAAGAAGCATTGCAACATCAATGGGGCACAATGATTGAAATCCTAGGCCCACTTGAAAGGCGCTATGGCCAATTGAGCTATGGAGAGATTTGTTATAGTTGTGTTGCACATAGGGAAGAATCTCATCCCATGTTTGTGGATACTTGGATTTGTACATGCGTAGTTAGTGCATGCCATTAAGATGCTCCAACTGCACATATGTGCTTGTCTGCCTATGGTTATAACCAAAAATTTGTTGAGTTAACCTAGTGACTGGAAACCAAAAACCCTAATCATGCGTGTGAGCTTCAAATCCTACAATTTCAAACATGTACGAATGAAACTCCGTAAACCAAACTACAAACATGTATGAACCAATCCAATGAAGAGAGAAGAAGATTCTTGATAATGGTGTCCAAATGAGGTTTACTTTAATTGTATTTATATGCTTCCAAGGGTGACCAATTTGCTTTAGGGCCAACTTGATCAAATGTGACATTGTGGGCTTATATTAAAAATACACATTCCCTTGTCCAAATTGATTACTTAAAAATTAAAAATTGGTCCTCTTGAAAAGAGGAATCTATTCCCATGATTGGAATTTGTCACTATGCTACCAAATTAACACTCCCTCTCAGCTAGGGAGAAATTCCAACTGCATCATGTAATCATCATAGGTATCATGTCATCATATCATGTCCCAACTTTTCTCAACTCTATCTACCGAATCATTATTGAATATAAAGAAGAAGAATCATCAGGGAGAATCAACTACCACTCTCTAGGGACAATGAGGAAGGTCCTATGGGAAACTGTCACCTCATGTCATCTCATAGGGGAGAATATGTCTTCCACCCTATGTCGACCAATAGGCGAGATACAATATCTCATCCATCCTATTGCTTCCTGATCTTCCCAAAAATGACCCTCAAGAGTCACGTGGTAGAACAACCTGCATCATAAGCTTGGGTGAGATACCTGACTTACCAAAAGTAAGGATCACACACCCCCAATCCCTCTCAACCCTTTGGCCAGATGGGGATCTACACTCCCAACAAGCCCAACTTGTGGGTATGATGCAAATTCGGGTATACTCTGCTAGAACAAGATAAGGAAGAAACATGTTCCACCCTATATGTGACAACTAAGGGTGATATCCTATTTTCCAAAGATCCCTCAACCTCAAGAGCTCTACATCTCAATTCCTCACCCTGGGAGCCTAGATAAGGGGGAAGAGGTAGCTCAGTGTCCTCAATTAGTGATGCCCCTTATAAGGATGGATTACATCCATCAGTACAAGCTTCTCTCTGGAGACAAAGAACTTCCCTTCTGGCAAAGCCCTGGTGAGAATATCTGCAATATGCCCATCTGTCGATATGTGATGGAGTCTAAAGACTACTCTCTACATCATTTCTAGAATGTAATGATATCAGATCTCTTTATGCTTGGACTTGTCATGAAACACATGATTTGATGCCAGATGGATCTCACTCTTGTTCTCAAAATATATCAATGTAGTGTCTAGAACCAAGTTCTCAAACAACTCCACAAAGAGATTTCTAAATCAAATTTCTTCGCAGCTAGCCATGCTAGTGACAATATATTATGTGTCTATGGTACTCAATGCTATAGAATTTTGTTTCTTTATCCTCTAAGATATCATGGAAGATACAAGTCTAAAAAAACATTTAGAAGTGCTCTTATTATCAACAACATTTCCTGCCCAATCAGCATTAGTATATCCATGTAGGCAAACATCTCCGACATAATATCTTAGACCAAGGGTGATCGTCCCAGGAAAATATCCCAAAAGTTGTTTGGTAGAAACCCAATGTGCATGGAGAGGCACAATCATGAATTGAATCAATGTGTTCACTACATAAAATATGTCTGGATGAGTGTTCACTAATAAAATAAGGGCCCCAATCAGCTGTTTATACTCGAATGGATTCACCAAATCACGTCCTACAACTTCTCCACATAGCTTCTTGAAATTTATTTCCATCAGTGTAGATAAGGACTTTCATTCCGTCATTCCAAATCTACCCAACAACTTCATGACATATTTTCATATCACCACGCCTTTGGCACACCTCAATGCCTAGGAAGTAGTGTATGAGTCCAAGGTCCTTCATCTTGAATTCATAGCTTATATCCCTCTTACACTTTATCATTAGGTACTCACTACCTACCAAAAATAGAATGTCAACATATAGAACCAAAATAGATGGCATATCTTGGACTACCTTGAAGTAGAGGTTGGGATCGACATTGATTCTTATGAATTTAAGATTCATTAGGTAACTATCTATGCAGGCGTACCATGCTATGGGGGATTGCTTCAAACCATACAATTCCTTCTTCAGCCTACAAGCATGTGTCTTTCGATCCTCTACTTCATCTCGATGTGGTTTCTCAACATACACTTCTTCTTGTAACATGTCATGAAGGAATGTTGTCTTCATGTCCATCTAATGAAGGGTCCATTCTTGACTTGTAGAAAGGGAAATTATCAAATGAATGGTGGTGTATCGAGCCACAAGAGAAAATATATCATCATAATATTCTCCCTCTTTTTGGGAGAATCCTTGAGCCATGAACCTTTCCTTATATTTCTTAATGCTTCCATAGCTCCACGCTTGATATTGAATAGCCATTTTGAGGTCACCACAGATTTTTCCTTCAGTCTCAGTACAACATCCCATACCCCATTCTTCATAATTTATTTGTATTCTTCGACCATAACATCATTCCAAAATTGTTCTTTCACGTCTTCTTCAAAGGTGTGAGGCTAATCTTGAATCATATTTCTCATAAGCTACAACATGTCACTGGTACCTGCATGGCTTGTTTTCTCTAAATTATCTTTCTACGAGAATGTGTCTCTGGACATCCTATAATGTATCACAAAGCCTACATGGCCTCTTCCTAGTAGAAGTATCACATGGAGGAGGATCCAAGGGGTATCTCTTAGATTCAAGAATGAAAGGACCATTTAAAATATCCATATCATCATTCTTCTTCTCAGGCAGAGTAGGTGGAGGAAGGTCACCTACTTTCCCAAGGGCAACATCTTCATCGAATGTTACATCTGTGCTCTTTTAGCCTTCCTTTGATAAGGAATATATATTCTAAATTCTTTAGAATATTCACAATATCCAAAAAATGTACGTTTTCTCCCTATTGCTTCCAACTTGTTCCTTTGGTTGTTCGGCACATGAAAATATATGGGGTAGCCAAATAAATAGAGGAGACTAACATCGGTATTGACACTTGTGAATACTTCTTTAGAAGTCTTGTTATGAAATGCTTAATGAGGTACCCTATTTCAAATGATATACAATTGCATTAGTAGCTTCTCCCCCAAAGAAACTTTGGAAAATTTTGCTCATGGATCATGGCACATAAAACTTCTACAATATATTTCTTCTTTCTTTCAGCCACTCCATTTTGTTCATGATTATAGGGCAAAATTGTATATTTCTGGATACATTCATTCTTGCAAAAACCTATGAATTTATTTGAGGTGTACTCTCCACCATTGTCAGACTTGAAGATATCAATTTTCTTCCCTTGATTTTCGACCAAAGCTTTGAAATTATTGAACAAATTGAACGCCTCGTTCTTATGCTTCAAGTGATATATCCATGTCTTCGTTGAGAAATCATAAATGAAGTTAATGTAGTCTATATGAACACCAAGAGAGTGTACAAGCATCAGACCACATATGTTGGAATGAATGAGACAAAGGATGTCATTTGTCTAGTTACGACTAGACGGGAATGGTCCCCTTGTCTTATTTCAACTGGCACATTTAGGACATACTCCGTCACATTGGGCTTGAACATCAAGAAATTGAGAGATTAATTTCCTCAATTTGGTAAGAGCATCATAATGTAGATGGCCAAATCTTCGGTGCCATAGCTAACTTTGATGATAAGTATAATGGACCAATGCTAGAAGGGGTGTTCTATTGATTCTATATAGTCCTTTGAATATATATCCCAATGTGACTGCAGCGCACATAGGGGATCCCACTAGCCAAGTAAGTAATTTTCCCTCAATGAAGGAAACCCTCATCCCTTTATCTTCCAAAATAGATTCCCCAGAGTCCAAATGAAATTTAATAGACCGAAAACCTTTAATGTGATGAGTGGAGTTGCCTCCAAGAATAATTTTCAAACTTGACTCCCTTTCCACCGAATTAGAGAGAACTTCCTTACACCCAGAGAAATGATGAGAGGCCCCACTATCAACCAACCAACTATCCCAAGTATCCAAGGGAGAGGAAATAGAAAGTGCATAAATAAGAATATGTTCAAACTTATTTGCGGCATTACTTTCATAATTGGTGTTTCTTGACTTCTTTTGAGGACGATGGTATTCTTCATTATCACTTGGAGAAACTCTTATTCTTCTTTCATCTCTTCCAATATGATCATTCCTTTGATCATCTCTTCTAATTTGATTATTAAAGTTGTTATTGTTGCTTCCAGTGTTGTAGCATGGACCATTTTTCTTCTCATGGTAGTCTCAAGCATAGTGACCTTTGTTGTGACAATTGTAACATTCAATGTGTGATGCTTTTCTTTCATTCCTTATTTTCAAAATTTAAGGAGGATGCTTCCTTGAATTTGATGGACCTCCTTTTCCCTTTTTTTCTTGTTATGAGTGATGAATGCAACAAGTTCTCCTTCTTCATGCTTTTGTATCTTGCCTTTAGAAACCATCCTTGATTATTTTGAGTGACATTTCCAATGACCTCATCAAATGATGGGACAACATTATTATTTCTTATAGTGGTAATTAAGGTTTCCCAAATAAGAGGGAGACCTCTAAGGGTCACAATCACCAATTCCTTGTCATGCATGATTTTCCCAATTCTCTATATATGATCTCTAAGACGAGATATCCTCATAATGTAGGATTGCATAGACTCTCCTTTATTCATATTCATATGTTTGAGTTGATATTTTAAGGAGATGATTTCATTGAAATTGTTGACTTCATACATGCCAACTAACTTATCATGCATATCCTTAGACTTTTTCAAATTTCCAGCATATGCAAGTAAATGATCTTATAAACCATTAACTATAATTTTCTTTGCTTTTAACTAATCTTTGTTGTGCTTGTTCTTGGTGGAAAAAGAAGAATTCTCCGAAGGCTCAGGTACTTTTCCTTGTATGTATTCCCAAGAATCATTGTCTTCAACTATGATTTCCAACCTGATCTTCCAAGAAACAAAGTTAGATGAGTCAACCAACTTCTCATTATCCTTGAAGAAAAAGGAAGACATCTTGACTTGATTAGATAGGCCCCTTCAACTTTTCAAAGATGATTGCTTCAACTCTTGTCTCCTTTGGACTTGTCCTTCACTTTAGATCTGATACCAACTCATTTTTTCACTGATCTATGCTATTTCAATTTTTTTAGCCCAATTCAATTCTTTAATTAGCAATCTTTCAATAATAATTAATACTTTTCATCAATCAATAGTAACTAAAGTTCTAATAGTAATGCAATGACAATAGGAGATAATCAACACATCAACAAGAGACACCATCAATGACTAGGGACAAACCCCACAAGGGGGAAGGCCTTTTGTAATTATTCTTCTATTAGATTGTCATAAAATGTTCAGCAAAGATTAAAATGAGCCCATAAAATAATATCCAATAATATTAACCAAATAATATCATAAATATGATCCGAGCAACAATACTGATCAGATTTAGCTTT
Organism: Pinus tabuliformis; assembly: GCA_031772625.1. NCBI lineage: Eukaryota > Viridiplantae > Streptophyta > Pinopsida > Pinales > Pinaceae > Pinus > Pinus tabuliformis. The sequence continues at coordinate 885,817,293 of CM062808.1, read as the reverse complement.
CCTGATTTGTGGTCAACTATCAAACTGAAACCTTAGATCCCAACCACATGGAAGAAGAGTTAGGTGTGCAGTTGAGATGCTCCAACCATATGGATAATACTGTGTTCATGCGATTATAACTGAAAATTTCCTGAGTCAACTCGGCGGCTCGAAACCAAAAACCCTAATCATACGCGTGCGTTTGAAACCCCTGCCATTTCATACCTATACGAACCAAACTCCATGAACCAAACTTCAGAATTGTGAGAACTAATCCAATGAAGAGAGAATATGATACTTGATAGTGGTGTCCAAATGAGATTCACTTGACTTGTATTTATAGGCTTCCAAGGGTGACCAATTTTCTTTAGGGTCGACTTGATCAAACGTGACATTCCGGGCTTCAATTTCCTTTGTCCAAGTTGAGTGCTTCAAAAGTCAAAATTAGTCTTCTTGAAAATAGGAATCTAGTACCATGATTGGAATTTGTCACTAAGATGCAAAATTAACACAAAAATGACCATAGGGTTGACCAAAATGCACTCAAGAACCTCCTATCCCGATATGATATAATGGTCTGCGAGATCCCAAAATGTAATGACACTCGTTCGAACAAGAGTTTGGAAATGTATTTTTTAATTATACTCTTCTTGTAGGAAACCAATACAACCATCTTAGAAAATCTATCAACAACCACAAATACATATTCATTACCATTCTTGGTAGAAGGAAGGCTAGGCATATACTCCATGGACATGGACTATTAAGGTTAGATAGGAGTAGGAATATGAGTGTACAAGCCTTGCTTCTTAATGGTTGTAGTAGAGATGGTATAGGAAGTGTAGGATATGATCATATATTTTCCAACATCATGTCAGTGTTTCGATCAATACAAATACTTCTGCAATACTGTCACTATTTTCTCAAACTAAAGTGTCCTAAGACCTGGTCGTAGTGCACCTCCCAAATCATCTTGGCACACTCACTTGAAGGAAAAATGATTTAGACTCATACATGAATGCAACAGAATACACATACAAACATAAACACCAAGATGCAGCAGAAAATAAAAATTCATTTCGTTAATATCAAAGAATTGGAATATGCTTATATACAGAATACAAATAAATTAACTCAGGTGGTGGTAGCTTATCTCTGAGAAGAGATTTGGTGGCTACATGCCTCAAAACTACATTACAATGAGATTGAATGGAATTTTTATTATTTCACGACATAGGAAAACCATAAACAACAAAAACCATAACTGTAGGAGATGGAACACCAAGATTTTGTGGGCCTCATTGGGGTTAGTTGGGAAACCAACTTCCCAGGGTCATAACTTGGTCATATGATCTTCGTTTGGCGCATATGATACCTTGATGGAAATATCTCTTTGAGTACTAGAAAATTTGACATAGGCCCTTTTATAAGGTGGGCCTACCGTAAACCTCAAAAAACACCGTTTAGGGGGTCAAAACAGCTCTAAAAGTTCATGACCCGAAAAACTAGTAAAAATAGTAAATGCTGATATAAACAAGGAAATAAATGAAACCAACTAGAGGTCTAGGTAGAATAGTTGGGTGTATACCAATATCCACCTAGATTAGTCCTCCCCCCATAGGAAGTAATGGTTCTCATTGCATGCAGAGCCTCCATGAGGTGAGGAAATTTTTATTGAACTTGGGCCCTAGTGAAGCACCTGCCCTGGTGAAGGAGTTGGCCTTGTTTGATGACTCGATAGAGACAGAGCCTCTGATGGTGATTTTTTTTTATTTGTGTGTCTGTGATACTATCAGTTTTTGCCTATTCGATGTAGCTACGGTTTAGCTTTGTGGGTTTTAGCTGCTCAACAACATCAGTGTGTCCAACCACGAGGGAAGTATGGTCACAACTGGTCCACATTAAATATTGGGTGCAGGCCAAGGAACGGTGGAATGATGAACTTGAAGGAATTTTCCACTATAACCTTGGTGATGTTGTACAATCCATATCAGAGTAGGCAAAGTTTGTGGTGGGGCCCATCAAGGCGCTGCTTTTGCAGATTTAACCAAACTTTGTCACCCACCTACAACTTGTGTGGCACCTGATGCTGATCATGATGATGCTTGTACTTAACATTGGATATGTTCAATATGTCATGGAACTACTGGAGGATGTGCTAAATGCACTTGACGAAGTTGTTAAGCTTGTTAACTTCGGCCTGGACATGAGTTGAATCTGCCTAAGTAGATGCAAATGGCATGGACACATCAATGGCACATAGTGGTTGGAATTCCAATCCCACCTGAAAGGGGTTGTGTCTAGTTGAGCTATGGATAGCTCTGTTGTAACTATGTTGGACATAAGGTAGGGTTTTATCCCATGTGTGTGGATACTTCGAGTTGTACATACATAGAATGTGCACGATCATCCTGTTGACGGCCTCTGTTTGGCCATCAGCTTGGGGGTGGAAGGCTATGGACTTAGTGAAATTGGTATCCAACATCGACCAGAGGCTTGACCAAAAGGTACTCAGGAACTTGTTGTCGCGATCTGATATAATGGACTGTGGGATCCCAAAGTGTAACCACAGTCATTCAAAGAAGATCTTAGCAGTGGCTTGTACTATGATACTTTTCTTGCAGGTCGTTAGACTGGCCATCTTAGAGAATCTGCCAATGACCATGAAAACGAAGTCCTTGCCATACTTAGTAGAAGGAATGATTGACATGTAATCCATGGAGATGGATTCCCAAAGTCAACTAGGAGTAGGCATAGGAGTATATAGGTCTTGTTTCTTGATGGTTGGTTTGGTAATGGAACAGGAAGTGCAAGATCTAATGTACTTCCCAAAATCATGTGGAAGGTTCGACCAATAAAAGTACTTCTGCAACACTCCCACTATTTTCTTTACTCTGAAATGTCCAACGACTCAACTGTAGTGTGCCTCCCAAATCATCTTAGCATGATCGCTTGAAGGAACATAGAGGTGTCCCAGTTGGCATAATAGTGCACCCTGGAGGTGAAAATCAAGAACATTCTTGCCTTCTAGGAGCATCTAGCATGTGTTGCCCAATTATGGACCGCTCTTATAAAGATGTTGCCACCCCAAAGTCTCGTGTCCAAAAGAGTCAAGCACAGTGGTCAACACCATGACAGATGGTTGCTTGAGGTAGTCTGCTACATTATTGGTGCTACCTTTCTTATATTATATGTTCAATGGAACTGTTGTAGGTATGTGGACCATTATTTATGGTGATCATTCTAAAACTTTCCTTCTATATGTATGAACTACAGGGGTCGGTGGTCTATGTGGATGGTTGTTTCCTTCCCCATAATGTAATTATTCCATTGTTGGTAGTCCTCCACAATGGAATACATGTCTTTATCAAAGGTGGGATACTTTAAAACTGATTTTGAAATATCCTCGCTGTGATATTCCACTAGGTGCCCTTACTGAGTAATAACTACACCAATAGCATAGTTAGAGGCATTTGTCTCAATCTCAAATGGTTGTTGAAGGTATGATAATATGAGAACTGAGTTGGTTAAGGGCCACAGGATGTTTTCCATCAACCTCATGACAGTTATGGGGGAATTCGTTAACGCAAAAGTCATGACCAACCATTCGAAAAGGCCCTCCTTGGATTTGAAGGCAATCTTCCACACATCAGATGTTTTGATTGGTACCTGGTGATATAACCGGACATCAAGTCAATCTTGTTGAAATATTTGGCCCCTTTGAGATGGTACAAAAGGTCATCGATCCATGGGATTGGATACCTATTCCAGACAGTTATCTTACTCAGCGCTTGATAGTCAATACAAAGTCTCAAGGTCCCATCCTTCTTCTGTACCAACATGATCGGGCTCCCACAAGGTGATGAACTAGGTGTGATGTGCCCTTTCTATAAAAACTCCTGAATCTTCCTGTTGATTTCACCGTTCTCTAGAACAAAGCATCGATAGATCAACCCATTGGATAGTGACACACCCGAGGTAAGATTAATCGATTTCTTGACCTGACAGTGTAGGGGTACCCCTCTAGGTGAGGTGAAGATGTCCTTGTACTCCTCCACGACCTTGTCCGTCTGTTCCTGCCATGTGGAGGAGCCTTGTCTGGAGGCCATGGATGTGGCCACAATATTCTTCTTTCTATGAGGGCGAATAATAAGGAAGATAAATTTACTCATTTGGGAAATGATCTTACTGTGTTACTTCGTACAGATTAAAGAGATGGCGGTAAGTGGTGCTCCCTCTGGTATCATGTATAACTTATTTCCCAGAGAAATAACAACAGTGTGAGGCTTAGACTCATACACAACATGATGCTTCCATAAGTATGGTTGGCCTAATAATACATCATACACTTCAAGAGGAGAAATATCACATAGTACCTCATCTACGAAGGGTTGGATGTTGTAGGAAAGGCATCACTGCTAGCTAACGTGAAGATCTCGTCCTTGGTGAAGTGAGCCGATTGTGTATGGATGCAGCTGTGGTTTTGTTGATACGCCCAACTACTTCACAAACTCTACTTAAATGAGGTCCTTTTGGCTCCTGCTGTCGGTAATGAACTGGAATGCAGAACCCTTCACCCACATTTGTGAGTGGAAGAGATGACCCCCCTCCTCTGAATCTTCAGGCTAAATCTTCTGGATCTTGGTGGTGGAAAAAGTGGCACTAGGATCCATATAAAAAATATGCTTCCCTTTATCATTCCCCTTGTCAGGTTCTGACTCAGAGTAAGAACATGCATCTAATTTGGAAGCTTTCAGCTCGACCACCAACGACTTCTTGGATCGACACTCACTTGTGTCATGAGTGGGGCTCTTATTGAACTCACACCATTTCCTTGTGTCCTTCTTTGTGTTCGTCATGTTTTTATTTTCTTGTCACTTTGATGGGTTGTCTTGCGTCACTTTTCCTTGGCTTTGTCCCTTGTTCTGTGGTTTAGGGGTGCCTTTCCCTGGCTTTGGATTCACAGATCCAAAGTCTCCCTTCTTCTATTTAAATTTATGCCTGATCTTGATAGCATATCGATAGGTGGCGCCAAGCGATGAGATGTCCAGGAACTCCATCTCGTCTTGGATGTACTTTGATAGACAACCATGGAACCTGAGTACCAAATGCCACTCAGAATCCTTGAAACCCAACTTTGTGTGAAGTGTATGAAAAATATTTGTGAACGCTGGCACATCTTGGTCCCTTCACTGTCGTAGTGTGGGCCACTTTATGTATTTATCTTCATATCTCCAAAAAAGGTAGTATTGTTCCTTGTTAGCATCTCAGAAATAATTCCAAGTGGGTGCGGCTGAAAACAATGCAGGTTTATTCTTGTCCTTCTGTTCACAGTAGGTTTCCCACTAGTCCTTGACATGGGTTTTGGCTTTGAAAAGTGAAAAAGCAATATTTTCCCGATTTTAAAAGTCATGAATAAAAAAATATCATTCCTACATGCCCATGACTAATCATAACCAAGAAACGATATGCATATACCATGATGCCAAAACTAGCAAGGAAATCATACATGCAACTTGGTACCTGCAAGCAAAACCCGTTGTAACTGCTAATCCCAATGTCCTATTGCATTTTGCAGCACTTCCTTTACCTTCTTGCTCCAAAAATACAAGTATGCCATACTCCTCCAAGAGTGCTCCAATAAAACTCTTTGTGTCCAAGAATATGGGAGAGAGATAATAGAGAGAAAGCTCCAAAACTCAGCTGAAAAAAAGTTACAAGCTGATCCTCAGAAGCATTTTTGTTAATGAGGCCTCTATTATCTTCAATTTTCCATTATTTTACTTCATTTTCCTCCTCACATGCAACTTGTGAACTTTCACCTTCCTTTTCTCATAATTTCCGTTATTTTCATAAATAAAATGGCAATTAATGCCTCATGCATTTCTAAAGCCTTTTCCATTACCTTTTCCAATTTCCATAAACATTAATTAATCCCAAGTGATCCCTATCACTATGTTTTTTCCCAACATTCAACTTTGAATACATATCCCATGACCAAGGTCTTATTTCGCATTTATTAACTTTATTACATGGATTTTTTACCAGGGTTGATACAGAACCCTCCCCCTTGGGGGAACACCATCCTCGATGTTCAACGACACCTACAACTAACAAAATTGCTATAAGAAAACCATATTGCCCATACATCTTTATAACTTAGCTCATTACAGTATTTACAATAATTAACTTGCTGAAATAAAACCAACATGACAACATAAGAACATAATAATCATAACAACATGACACCCATACCGCTTATTGGAGCTTTATAACACAACTCATGGCAGTATTTACATCTATATACATATGTACATATACTAAAAAATCATACCAAAACATATACCAAAAACATTCACTCAACAAACAAATAGAGAAGGATACATAGCCTGCATCTGATCCTCCATCTCCCATGTAGCTTCATTAGGCCCAAAGTGCTTCCACTACACTTTAACCTGCTTGATTTCTCGGTTCCAGAGTATGGGAATCTTTCTCTCCAAAATGCACTGAAGTTTCGACTTGAATTCTCCTTCTGGATCCACCTACAATATAGACTATTCAAAGAGATGATCAACGTATTTAACATACTTCTTAAGCAATGACACATGGAAAACATCATGGAATTTCATTGTTAGAGCCAGTGCAAGTCGATAAGCTACTGGGCCAATCCTCTTAAAAATATTTAAAGGTGCACAAAACCTATGTGTCAGCTTGACACATGATCCAATCCTCAAGGAATTCTTCTTGGGCTTGATGCACAAGTACATCTATTCCCCAACCTAAAACTCCTTAAACAACATGTTTCGATTTGCATAAATTTTATGTCTATCTTATGTTGCCTTCAGATTTATCTTGATTACCTGCATTTCCTATTCCATCTCTGCCAACATGTCCAGTCCAATCAACACATGGTTAACTAGATCACTCCAATGGATGGGAGTATTATAACTTTTCCCTCTTTATCTTTCCATCTGTTTTTGGATGATAAGCTGTGCTGAAGGTAAACTCTACACCCAAACCTACAAATAAATTTTTCCGGAACCTAGAAGTGAACTTAGCATCCCTATCTGACACAATATTCCTTGGGAGACAATGCAACCACACTACATCTCTGATGATAACCTGTGCTTCATAATTAGTTGAATATGTAGACTTCACTCGAATGAAATGCACTACCGTTGTCAACCTATTAACCACAACCATAATAGAATCATGTTGTCTATATGTCCTCGAAAAGCCTGTAATGAAATCCATGGAAATTACATGCCACTTCCACTTTGGAATCAGAATCATCTTTAGTAGAGCACTTGGTTTCTTACACTCTGCCTTTAGCTATTGACAATCCATGCATCTAGCCACAAAATCTGCTACTTCTCTCTTCAAATTTAGCCAATAGTAAAACTTCTTCACTACTATTAGCGTCGTCTGATATCCTGGGTGACCTGAATACAAATTCGCATGAAATTCCCTCTAGATAAGCTTCTTGAGTTCACTGTTGTGTGGCACATATATGTTGTCCCTAAATCTGACCAAGCCATATGCTATGAGATTATAGTCCAAATCCTTCTTATGTACCAACATGATTGGACTCCCACAAGGTGATGAACTAGGTGTGATGTTCTCTTTCTATAACAACTCCTGAATTTGCCTATTGATTTCATCGTTCTCTAGAAAAAAGCATTGATAGATCATCCCATTGGGTAGTGACACATCTGAGGTCATATCAATGGATTTCTTGACCTGACAATGTAGGGGTAACCCTCTAGGTGAGTTGAAGATGTCCTTGTACTCCTCCACGACCTTGTCCATCTATTGCTGCCATGCGAAGGAGACCTGTCTTGAGGTCATGGATGTGGCCACAATATTCTTCTTTCCATTAGGGCGAATAATAAGGAAGATAAATTTGTTGGCTTGGGAAATGATATTACTGCGTTTGTTTGTAGATATTAAAGAGATGGTGGTAAGCGGTGCTCCTTCCAGTCTCCTGTATAACTTAATGCCTAGAGAAATAACAACAGTGTGAGGCCTAGACTCATGCACAACATGATGCTTCCACAAGTATGGTAGGCCTGATAATACATCATACACTTCAAGAGGAGAAATATCACACAATATCTCATCCACGAAGGGCTGGATGCTGTAGGAAAGGCATCATTGCTGGCTAACATGGAGATCTCATCCTTGGTTAAGTGACTCGATTGTGTATGGATGCCAGTGTGCTTTTGTTGATAGGCCCAACTACTTCACAAACTTTGCTTACATGAGTTCCTTTTGGCTTTTTCTATCAGTAATGAACTACAATGGAGAACCCTTCACCCACATTTGTGAGTAGAAGAGCTGACCCCCCTCCTTTGAATCTTCAGGCTCAATCTTCTAGATCTTGGTGGTGGCAATAGTAGCAATAGGATCCACATCAAAAATATGCTTCCCTTTATTGTTCCCCTTGTCGGGTTTTGACTCAGAGTAAGAACATGCATATGATTCGGAAGCTTTCAGCTTGACCACCAACGACTTCTTGGATCGAAACTCACTTGTGTTGTGAGTGGGGCTCTTATTGAACTCACACCATTTCCTTGTGTCCTTCTTTGTATTCGTCGTGTTTTTATTTTATTGTCACTTCGATGGGCTATCCTGGGTCACATTTCCTTGGATTTGTCCTTTGTTCTGTGTTTTGGGGGTGCCTTTCCCTTGCTTTGAATTCACAGATCCAAAGTCTCGCTTCTTCTGTTTAAATTTCTGCTTGATCTTGACAACATATTGATAGGTGCGCCAAGCGAGGAGATGTCTAGGAACTCCATCTCATCTTGGATGTACTTTGGTAGACAACCATGGTACCTGAGTACCAAATTCCACTCATAATACTTGATACCCAACTTTGTGCAAAGGGTATGAAAAATATTTGTGAACTTTGGCACGTCTTGGTCCCTTCCCTACCACAGTGTGGTCCACTTTATGTATTTATCTTCATAGCTCCAAAGAAGGTAGTATTGTTGCTTGATATCATCTCAAAAATAATTCCAAGTGGTTGCGACTGAAAACAATGATTGTTTATTCTCATCCTTCTATTCACAGTAGGGTGCCCACTTGTCCTTGACATGCGGGTTGGCTTTGAAAAGTGCAAAAGTAATCTTTTCCCGATTTTAAAAGTCATGAATCAAAAAATATCCTTACAATAGATTTAACAACCTATCTACAACATATGCATCTATCTAGCCTTCAAATATGGGAATATCAAAGTTGACTTATACCTTAAAGGGAGTGGTGCTTGCAGAGAGGTTGCTGGATGAAGATGCATCCCCTGTGGGTAGCCACTGAAGGATCTGGGAAAATTTATCCATCATTGCGTTCCTCTGTCACTCGAGGGCTTCCTTGAAGAATATTTTGAAAGGATCTCCTGCTCTTTCATATTTCTTTTCTTCCTCCTAGGGAGACCGTCAAGGTTTGTAAGGTTGTTCTTGCAAAGGTTCATCTAGTTCGAGCCCTAAATCCTTATACCCTGAACTCGTTGGGGACATGCAAAGAGAAACAAAGAAAGAGAAGACTGCACCGATACCACTAATATAGAATTATACAAGAATGCAAAAGAATAGAGATACAAACATAAACACCAATATGCAGAAAAAATAAAACTTCATCTCATTAATATCAAAGAACTGAAATATGCTTACATACGGAATCGAAATTGTAACACCCTCCTCCAACATTTACCCAAGCTAACCATTCCACTGGGGTAAATATGCGATGAGAGGCTACTATGATCTGATTCAAATCCCCATGTATATTTAAGGAAGTGTAATTGACACAACACAACCAATATGACCTTCTACACAGGCTACAAAACCGCCAGGAGCCAACCAACCTTTCAAGGTGACCAACCCCTGATGAAACTTAAAAGTTTATTGACCTAGGGCCTCATTTCATCCATGACATGGGAATGCATGTGAGTGGGACACTATAATCACTCCCATAGCAAGGGCATGAAAGATACTAGGGACCTTTTTAGTTAGTTCAGAGTCAGTGACCCCATATTCTAAGCCACCTTTTCAGGGTTAGGACTTAGGCCACTGCCCGAAACTCCATGAAACCTTTAGGAATGAAAATTAATATTTGAAAAATGATACTGATGAAAATACTTGAAGAAAGACTTGAATGCGCCCCTACTAACCATGATAGGCATTTCATCAAAAAATGTCACAAATACACATTCTACAAGCTACAACAAAAAAATGAGCATAGGGGTCTCATACTTATCTGAGAATCGCTAGGAAGCATTGACGCCTTATAAAATTAGCTGAATTATCATTCATAGGTCATATATTCTTTGTTCATTCACTTACAATTCAAAACATGATGAAAGCCATATATCATCACTGTCATAAAATGTATTCACAACCAACATATAACTAACCGAAATAACAGGGATATTTCAAACATAAATAGCACATATAAACAAGTATATTTACCCATCAAATACAACAGGGAAGAATCAATTATTAACATATGAAAAATGCAACTAGTTTTGGGACTTCCACTAATTACCCGACCATAGACTAGGCTGGACTAAATCTCTCTTTCATCTAGTCAGCTCTGTACCATATTCCAAGCATGAATGTGGGATCTAATGAAAACATCCAAAAAAGCCAAACTAGGGCTATCAGAGGCCAAAACACCTCAACAAGTGATTCCACCTCACTGTTGGTAATCACTAACCATCATAAGATTGGTCTCCACACAAGTTGGCCAGGGCTCTAGATAATTTGTTCCAACCAAGGCTTCCAGGACTAGTAACTAAACCCACAACTATTGTTGAGCTCCAAATAATTTGTCCAACCAAGGCTCCAGGACTAGTAACTCAATCTACCAAGGGCTCCAAATGGTTTGTCCAACTAAGTCTCTAGGACTAGTAACTCATCCTGAGCTATTAAAGGGCTACAGAACATTTGTCTATCTAAGGCTCGAGGAACTAATAACACAACCCACAACCAAAGGAATATGAGAACCAACTAGAAAACAAAAGGAAAGAAACCCACAACACCATGGTTATTTAGGAAATGCCAATGATTAGAAAATCCACTGTCAATCCAAGGATTCCTACATGCCCATGACTGATCATAACCAAGAAACCACATGCATATGCCATGCATGCTAAAACTAGCAAGGAAATCATACATGCAACTCGGTACCTGCAAGCAAAACCCATTGTAACTGTTGATCCCTACGTCCTGTTGCATTTTCCTACACTTCCTTTGCCTTCTTGCTCCAAAAATACAAGTATGCCATACTCCTCCAAGAGTGATCCATGAAAAATCTGTGTGTCCAAGAATACAAGAGAGAGATAATAGAGAGAAAGCTCCAAAACTGAGCTGAAAAAAGTTACAAACTGATCCTCAGAAGCCGTTTTATTAATAAGGCCTCTATTTTCTTAAATTTTCCATTATTTTGCTTCATTTTCCTCCTCACATGCAACTTGGTGACCTTTCACCTTCCTTTTCTCATAATTTCCATTATTTTCATAAATAAAATGGAAATTAATGCCTCATGCCTTTGCCAATCCTTTTCCATTGCCTTTGCCAATTTCCCTAACCATTAATTAATCCCAAATGATCCCTATCACTATGGTTTTGCCCAACATTCAACTTGGAATACGTGTCCCATGACTAAGGTCTTAGTTTGAATTTATTATCTTTATTACATGGATTTTTGACTAGGGCTGATACAGAACCCTCCCCCTTGGGGGGACACCATCCTCAATGTTCAACGACACCTACAACTAAAAAAACTGCTATAAGAAAAACATATTGCCCGTGGAGCTTTATAACCTAGCTCATTGCAGTATTTACAATAATTATCCCGCTGAAAGAAAACCAACATAAACAACATGAAAACATAAGAACATACCAGTCATAACAACATGACACCCATACCACTTATTGGAGCTTTATAACACAGCTCATGTCAGTATTTATTTCTATATACATTTGTACATATACTAAAACATCATACGAAAATATATACCAAAAATATTCTCTCAACCAATGAATTGAGAAGGATATGTAGCCTGCATCTGATCCTCCATCTCCCATGTAGCTTCATCAGGCCCAAAATGCTTCCATTACACTTTAACCTACTCAAATTCTCGGTTCCAGAGCATGGGCATCTTTCTCTACAAAATGCACTGAAGTTTCAACTAGAATTCTCCTTGTGGATTCACCTACAATATAAACTATTCAAAGACATGATCAACATCCTTAACATACTTCTTAAGTAGTGACACATGGAAAGCATCATGGACTTTCACTGTTAGATCCAACGCAAGTTGATAAGCTATTAAGCCAATCCTATTAAGTTCAATCTTTAAAGGTACACAAAACCTAGGTGTCGGCTTGGCACATGATCCAATCCTCAAGGAGTTCTTCTTGGGCTTGATGCACAAGTACATATTTTCCCCAACCTAAAACTCCTTAAACAACATGTTTTGATTTTCATAAATTTTTTGTCTATCTTATGTTGCCTTCATATTCTTCTTGATTACCTGCATTTCCTATTCCATCTCTGCCAACATGTCCAATCCAATCAACACTCGGTTAACTAGATCACTCCAATTTATGGGAGTATTATAACTTTTCCCTCCCTATCTATCCATCTGTCTGTGGATGATAAGCTATGCTAAAGGTCAACTCTGTACCCAAACCTACAAATAAATTTTTATAGAACCTAGAAGTGAACTTAGCATCCATGTCTAACACAATATTGCTTGGGACACGATGCAACCTCACTACATCTCTAATGACAACCTGTGCTTCATCATTAGCTAAATATGTAGACTTCACTAGAATGAAGTGCGCTACCTTTGTCAACATCTCAACCACAACCATAATAGAATCATGTTGTCTATATGTCCTCAAAAAAACTATAATAAAATCCATGGAAATTACATGCCACTTCCACTCTGGAATCAGAATCATCTGTAGTAGACCACCTAGGTGCTTACACTCTGCCTTTCACTATTGACAATCCAAGCATCTAGCCACAAACTCTGCCACTTCTCTCTTCAAATTCGGCCAATAGTAAAACTTATTCACTACTGTTAGCGTCTTCTGATATCCTGGGTGACTTTAATACCACTTAGCATGAAATTCCTTCTAGAGAAGATTCTTGAGATCACTGTTGTGTGGCACATATATGTTGTCCCTAAATCTGACCAAGCCATATGGTATGATATTATACTCCACATCATTCTTATGTACCAAAATGATCAGACTCCCACAAGGTGATGAACTAGGCATGATGTTCCCTTTCTATAACAACTATTGAATCTACTCGTTGATTTCATCATTCTCCAGAACAAAGCATCGAAAGATCAACCCATTGGGTAGTGACACACTCGAGGTGAGATCAATGGATTTCTTGACCTGATAGTGTAGGGGTACCCCTCTAGGTGAGGTGAAGATGTCCTTGTACTCGTCCACAACCTAGTCCATCTATTGCTCCCATGCAAAGGAGCCCAGTCTGGAGGCCATGGATGTGGCCACAATCTTCTTCTTTCCATGAGGGAAAATAATAAGGAAGATAAATTTGTTGTCATGGGAAATGATCTTAATGCGTTGTTTTGTAGAGATTAAAGAGATGGTGGTAAGTGGTGCTCCCTCTGGTATCCTGTATAAATTATTTCCCGGAGAAATAACAACAATGTGAGGCCTAGACTCATACACAACATGATGCTTCCACAAGTATGGTTGGCCTAATAATACATCATACACTTCAAGAGGAGAAATATCAAACAGTACCTCATCTACGAAGGGCTGGGTGCTATAGGAAAGGCATCACTTCTAGCTAATGCAGATATCTTGTCCTTGGTGAAGTGACCCGATCGTGTATGGATGCAGGTGTGGTGTTATCGATAGGCCTAACTTATTCAAAATTTTTTCTTAAATGAGGTCCTTTTGGCTTCTACTATCAGTAATGAATTGGAACTGAGAACCCTTCACCCACATTTGTTAGTGGAAGAGCTAGTCCCCCTCCTCTAAATCTTCAGGCTCAATCTTCTAGATCTTGGTGGTGGCAATAGTGAAACTAGGATCCACATCAATAATATGCTTCCCTTTATCATTCCCCTTATCAGGTTTTGACTCAGAGTTAGAACATGCATCTGATTTAGAAGCTTTCCGCTCGACCACCAATGACTTCTTGGCTTGACACTCACTTGTGTTGTGAGTGGGGCTCTTATGTAACTCACACCATTTCCTTATGTACATCTTTGTATTCGTGGTGTTTTTATTTTCTTTTCACTTCGATGCAATGTCCTGGGTCACTTTGCCTTGCCTTTGTCCTTTTTTCTGTGGTTTAGGGGTGCCTTTCCCTTGCTTTGGATTCACAGATCCAAAGTCTTGCTTCTTTTGTTTAAATTTCTGCTTGATCTTGACAACATATCGATAGGTGGTGCCAAGCGAGGAGATGTCTAGGAAATCCATCTCATCTTGGATGTACTTTGGTAGATAGCCATGGTACCTAAGTACCAAATGCCACTCTGAATCCTTGATACCTAACTTTGTGTGAAGGGTATAAAAAATATTTGTGAACTCGGGCACGTCTTGGTCCCTTCCATGCCGCAGTGTGGTCCACTTTGTGCATTTATCGTCATAGCCCCAAACAAGGTAGTATTGTTCCTTGATAACATCTTAGAAATAATTCCAAGTGGGTGTAGTTGGAAACAATGAGGGTTTATTCTCCTCCTTCTATTCACAGTTGGTTTCCCACTAGTCCTTTACATGGGGGTTGGCTTTGATAAGTGAAAAAGTAATATTTTCCTAATTATAAAAGTCATGAATCGAAAAATATCCTTCCAATAGATTTAAAAACCTATCTATGACATATGAATCTATCTGCCCTTCAAATATGGGAATATCAAAGTTGAGTTGTAGCTTAAAGGGAATCACGGTGCCTGTAAAGAGGTTGCTAGATGAAGATGCATCACCTTTGGGTATCCATGGAAGGATTTAGGAAAATTATCCATCATTGCGTTCCTATGTTGCTCGAGGGCTTCCTCAAAGAATATTTTGAAAGGATCTCCTGCTCCTTCATCATTCTTTTCTTCCCCCATGGGAGACTATCAGGGTTTGTGAGGCTGGTCTTGAAAAGGTTTATCTAGTTTGAGCCCCAACTCCTTATACCCTGAACTCGTTGAGGACATGCAAAGAAAAACAAAGAAGGAGGATACTGCACCGATACCACTAATCCATAATTACAGAAGAATGCAAAAGAATATAGATACAAACATAAACACCAAGATGCATCAAAAATAAAACTTCATTTCATTAATATTAGAGAACTGAAATATGCTTACATACGGAATTGAAATAGCAACGCCCTCCTCCCACATTTACCCAAGTTAACTAGTCCGCTAGAGTAAATATGCGATGAGAGGCTACTATGATCTGAGTCAACTCCCCATGTATAGTTAAGGAAGTGTAATCGACACAACACAACCAATCTGATCTTCTACACAGGCTACAAAAACTCCAGGAGCTAACCAACCTTTTAAGGTGACCAACCCTTGAGGAAACTTAACATTTTACTAACCTAGGGCCTCATTTGCTTCCAAGCAAGTGGGACCCTTTAGTTGCTCCCATAGGAAGGGCATGAAAGAGACTAGGGACTTTTTTAGTTAGTTCAGAGCCAGTCACCCCATATTCTAAGCCACCTTTTCAGGGTCAGGAGTCATGCCATTGCCCAGAACTCCATGAAACCTTTAGGAATGAAAATTAATAGTTAAAAAATGATACTAATGCAAATACTTGAACAAATACTTGAATGCACCCCTACTAACCATGATAGGCATTTCATCAAACATGTCACAAATATACATTCTACAACTTATAACAAAAGAATGAGCATAGGGGTCTCATACTTATTTGAGAATCGCTAGGAAGCATTGATGCCTTATAACATTAGTTGAATTATCATATATTAGGTCATATATTCATTTTTCATTCACTTGCAATTCAAAACATGATGAGATCCATATATCATCACTGTCATAAAACGTACTCATAACTAACATATAACCAACATAAATAATAGGGATATTTCAACCATAAATACCACATATAAACAAGTATATTTACCCATCAAATACAAGAGGAAAGAATCAATTATTAACATATGCAAAATGCAACTAGTTCTAGGACTTCCATGAACCACCCAACCATAGACTAGGTTGAACCAAATCTCTCTTTCAGCTAGTCAACCTTGTACCGTTTTCCAAGCATGAATGTGGGATCTCATGAAACACATCCAAAAAAACCAAACTAGGGTTATCAGACACAAAAACACCTCAACCCTCAACCAGTGATTCCACCTCACCATTGGTAATCACTAACCATTAGAAGATTGGTCTCCACCCAAGTTTTCAAGGGATTTAGAGCGTTTGTTCCAACCAAGGCTTCCAGGACTAGTAACTCAACCCAAAACTGTTGTTGAGCTCCAAAGAATTTGTCTAGCCAAGGCTCCAGGACTAGTAACTCAACCCACCAAAGGCTCTAGAGGGTTTGTCCAACCAAGACTCTAGGACTAGCAACTCAACCCAAGTTGTTAAAGGCCTACAAAGAATTTGTCCATCCAAGGCTCGATGAACTAATAACTAAACACACAACCAAAGGAATATGATAACCAACCAGAAAAGAAAAGGAAAGATACCCACAACACCATGGATATTCAGGAAATGCCAAGGCTTAGAAAATCCATCGTCAATCTAGGCATTCCTACATGTCCACGGCTGATCATAACCAAGAAACCACATGGATATACCCTGCATGCCAAAACTAGCAAGGAAATCATACATGCAACTTGATACCTGCAAGGAAAACCCATTGTAATTGTTCATCCCGATTTCCTGTTGCATTTTCCTGCACTTCATTTTCCTTCTTGCTCCAAACATACAAGTATGCCATACTCCTCCAAGAGTGCTCCATGAAAACATTATGTGTCCAAGAATAGAAGAGAGAGAGATAATAGAGAGAAAGCTCCAAAACTGAGTTGAAAAAAGTTACAAACTGATCCTTAGAAGCCTTTTTATTAATGAGGCATCTATTTTCTTCAATTTTCCATTATTTTACTTCATTTTCCTCCTCACATGCAACTTTTGACCTTTCACCTTCCTTTTCTCATAATTTCCATTATTTTCATAAATAAAATGGAAATTAATGCCTCATGCCTTTCCAAATCCTTTTCCATTGCCTTTTCCAATTTCCATAACCATTAATTAATCCCAAGTGATCCCTGTCACTATGTTTTTGCCTAGCATTCAACTTGGAATACGTGTCCCATGACCAAGGTCTTATTTTGCATTTATTAAATTTATCACATGGATTTTTGACTAGGGCTGATACAAAACCCTCCCCCTTGGGGGAACACCATCTTCGGTGTTCAACGACACCTACAACTAACAAAACCGCTATAAGAAAAACATATTTCCCATGGAGCTTTATAACTTAGCGCGTTGCAGTATTTACAATAATTAACCTGCTAAAAGAAAACCGACATAACCAACATCACAACATTAGAACATACCAATTGTTATCACTGAAAATTCTGTTGCCAAAATTGCTCAGACTAGCTTAAGGACAAAGTGTTTTCGCAGCGCATAAATCCTTTAGCAGTTTCGCAGCGCAACCTGTTTTAGTGATTTCGTAGCGTGCTACGAAATTGGGGATTTGTTCAAACAATAAATCAGGTCATTACTTTGGGTCGTTTGTGAGGTATTTTTCTAATTTACTTCCACCTGATGATAAGGTTTCTGCCCGAATGGTGCTTACTACTATTGACACTGCAGTGTTTAGAGCCACACCAGAGCATTTTTGGTCCATCACAAACAGTTGTTCAGTTGCAGCCCATTAAGATTAATCTTCAAGAGGAATCATGTTTAAGAATTACTTCTTTTGTGGCTGATGGCATTGTGGTAAATCCTGGTGATGTTTTACCTGATACTTCGGTGAACGCCCTTTACTTCAGTCTCAAGGAGATTGACCTTACAATTCCGGTAGATGCAGCAAAGCTAGATCAAGACATTTGCAAAATTGTTGATAACTGCTTCACAGGGGCAAGACTTCATGTTGAAAGATTGGTTTTTATACAGTCACCATATTTGTCATTTGAACTTCTCAATCTTGAAAAAGATCCAGCTTGTTTTTCTTTATGGAAGGGCCAGCCTATTGATTCCAGTCAAAGAAAATGGTTTTTGCGGGCAACACACTTGAGTTTATCTCTAGAGACGGGAAGCTTTGATGATTTAGCTCAGAGTAAAAGCCCTCATGATTGGACGTCAGGCTTGTGGAATTGTGTTGAATTGCATGAACCTGGCATAGAAGAAGACAAAAGGGACAAATGGTGAATGATAAAAATGCTTCTACTTCCGAAGACAGTGGCCAAGAAGATATTCATTCTCTTTATTCCTCTTCGGACTTGGACACCGGAACACCACCACCTCCTCCCCGTTTTTCACATCCGGCTATTATGGAGAATCGAACCCTCGACGCCTCTGCGAGGTCATCAGGTCGTCTCTTCGAGTTCGATCCAAGTCAAATGACCAGCATCATCAGAAGGAAGGCTATGCTAAAAGAATTGGCTTCTTGTTATCAAGCAGAATGTGCCTATTACTGTCAAGAATTATTGGAGCTCCAAGCGAAATGGGAACAGGAACTAGATGCTTCAAGCATTGACCCTGATGGTGTTGAGTTGCTCCAAGGGCATGAAACAAGCAATCCAAAATATGCACTGGAGAATAAGTTGTGTTTGGAGGGTGCACACATGCCTTTACAGGAAATAAAGCAAGCATCAAGCACTGTTTCAACCTCTAATGAGGATGTTGGTTCAGGTGCTTCAAAAGCTCCGTTACGAAGGCATTTGTCATGGCGTGCTAATGAGCGCGAAGCTCTTCAATGTGGATTGCTGATGTTTGGCCTTGGAAGGTCTGATAGAGTTAGGAGTGTCATGCACAGCATATTGAAGCAAATGCGACATGGACTTGGGACAATCGCCTTTCTCCAGTCAATGAAGCCCTTCTGATCCCAACTCAGGTTAATTATGTTGGAAATGCAGCCAATATATATGAAGCTGGTTATTGACTAAAAGGTAGTGCATATGTCATCTTCAAGTATACATGGTTGTGGGATCGTGTACGTGTCAGTGATGAGCTTTTGACAAACGGAATGTGTTTGCATTTAAGTATACGCCTCATGTTCTAATTTTTGTGGATTGATCGGATACAAGGAATCAAACGAAATGTTAAGGTTTGGCAAACAGTACTAGCTGTTCGTTCATTAGTTCTTTCACCGACAAAGGGCATAGACACATGTTTGAAATTTGCTTCTCTTTGCCGGAAAAATGGTCGTATTAGTCAAGGTCATTCCACCTTGATCAAACTGTGGCAGTATGATTCAGGGTTTACTCCTCCAAATAAAAGATTGTCAGCCCCGCCATTATTGTAATGACTAGAGGAAACCAGTCAAAACCCAGCACGACATATCTAGAGTGTACTCACTGGGTGTTGGCGGTTTTTCTGTGTTTTCGCATTCTGGGAGTTTGCCACCATATTTATGCTGCGGTTTGGATCAGTGCAAGAGGACAGATGATTCATATTTTTCTGGGGTACATGTAAAGATACTTATTCCACAACACTGGGTTAAGGATGCAGTGACTGATCGCTAGTAATAGCCGAGGCCAGGAATGGTGATGTAAAGAGGACAGCTAATAGCAAAAACTCTAAAAGATATGAAATTAATCCAGATGCTTTATTTAAAAAGGCTAAGAGAATTTTATGCAAATTGGAGAGACCACAAATAGGAGCCTTGGGGAGGTTGCAGAAGCAATTGCAGTGGCCAATCCTCCAACATGTGAGGACTTTAGGTATTTGAAATCATCTGCTCTGCAAACTTGGCTGCTTGGGTACGAATTTCCAGAGACCATTATGATGTTTATGGAAGGAAGAATTCATTTCTTGTGTAGTCAAGAGATTGCATCCTCACTTGAAGATTTGAAAAACCTCTCCTCAAAGTCCTTTGGTATTGATAGCTTTTTCCATATAAAGCCAAAGAATAATGATGGAAGTTCCCAGATGCAGGAAATATTCCAAACAGTTAAGACATAGTGCATTGTGGATCCTCCGGTTGTTGGTTAGATTGCAAAAGAGGCTCCAGAAGGATCACTTTTGGAGAAGTGGGGAGAAGCATTGAAGGATACAGGATTTCATCTAGTTGACATTGGTGGTGGCTTTTCAGAGCTGTTTGCTCGAAAGGATGAGACAGAGACAAAAAATATAAAAAGGGCATCGATTTTTTGTGCTTCAGTTCTCAATAATTATGTTAGGCCTAAGCTTGAGGTGATCATTGATGAGGAAAAGAAGGTAACCCACTCTAGCCTTATGGAGGATACAGAGAATGTGATTTTGAATCCTAGCATAGCAAAGGTGAATCTGAAGGTGGAGAATTATCTGTTGCCTAATTTTGACCCCGACAATGCAACCTTTGAGCATCTCATGTCTATGATTTTAATGGTGAACGAAAAGTTTCGGGAAAATGTGCCAGCATGGAAATGCTTTCATGATAGGGACGATGCATTTGAGGGTTTTCTTAAGACGAGTTTTGTTACTGAAGCAGCAGAGAAGATGGCAAGAATGCAGAGAAGTGATGAGACTGTGTATGTTGAAATTACATAGCAGTTTCGTAGCGCGCTACGAAACTGCTGTAGCTGCATGTTTCAGTTGAGCCAATCAATTATGATTGACAAATCAGCGAATCTTTCTGAAAGGTGTTGTCTTCACACATGGAAAAATGGCCAGCACATCGAAGACGTGGCAGCCTGTGCTATTTTGAGTAATCAAAGATAAAAGGCATGCTTCTTTGGATTCGGATATTGTGAAGCACATCAAAGACAGACAAACAGGGGCCTATGTTTCAGGATAACAGAAAAGATGTGTCATTGAAGACAAACATGGAGCATTAAAGGTTCATCACAGCCACCGCCAGAAAGAGAGCAGATGTCAAAGAATGAAGTTCAATGTAATTAAAACCATCAAAGCTACCGCTATAGTAATCCACTTGGCAGAGAATGAATCTTGATTGTAATAAATGCTATTTCCAGCATGATGCAGAATTAGAATCTTATTTGTTTTAGGTTTCTAGAGCTGTCAATTAGTAGTAAGTGGCTTTTATTAGTTAGTTTAAAGATGAATAGGTGTCATTAGAAAAGGACTTCGAGTTCCCCTCAGATGAATCGGAGTCAGGTAGAAGAACTTTATAAATAGCTGAAACAGAAATAAAGAAAGGGTTGGATGTTTTGACAAAAGACAAGTCTATTTTGGTTTATGTATAGCAGATTTCAGTAATGCAAATGACTGTTGTTTCTTCTCAGGATTCACAATAGATCTTATTGTTCAAATGTATGATGGTTTATTCTCTTAGTGTTCTTTTACAGTTTTGTTACTGCATAATCACTCAGAACTCATGTTTCATGCTCTGACTTCCTGTATGCTTGGCAAACTGTGTCTCATGTAAGTTATGTTTGAACATTAGATGTAAAGTGCCCTGATTTCTATGAAAGGATAGTGCCATTGTTTACTGAGATTTTAGTGACTCCATAAGCCCAATGGAATCAATTTGATATTTGTCCAGCCAGCAAATTTTCTTCATGTGTCTTGTAAGAGTTAGCCATCTTGTTCAATATTAATAACCTGTGAGAGAGCCCTCTCAGACTAAGGAGGCTAAGCCTTAGTTAAAAGCCTGGTTTGAAATAGTTACACAGAATCTTGCTGATTGGTAGCCTTCAGTGATGATTTTGTGATAACATTTTGGTGCGTCTGCCGGGAGTCTGAAGATTATTCATTCCCGAAATCAATGGTTGAACTTCTGAAGGTAGCAGGAGCTCAGACATCAATTTGAGGCTGCAAAACTACCTTGGCGACTCCACACATCAAATAAGGAATTGGAAGGTGACTCCACTGCTAGAAGATCAGTAGCTTGATGAAGTTTCAAGATGGATTCTACTGCAAGAATGAATGCCAGGTATGCTCCTATGGATCGGTCTCATATCCCTGGTTTTCCAAATCCTATGCCAAAGGTTGATTGGTTAGATGATCTTCCAATATTCAAAGATGAAAAGAAGGATAATGCTGCTCTCCATTTGGTTAAATTCCATATGCATGTACGCAGTCTTAAGGTTCATTTCCCTGAAGATTGTCTCATGAAAATGTTTATGACCACTTTAGAAGGAAAAGCATGGTCTTGGTATAAAAGTCTGGAAAATGGTTCAATATATTCAATTGCTAGTTTTCATGATGAATTCTGTGAAATGTATAAAGAATGTTATCCTTCCCTATTGCTGCTCAAAGACTGCTGTAGACATTCTTTAGCTCTTATTCAGTACTTGGAAGATTGTTATGATGATGATGAATTCACGGATGAAGAAATTTTAGAGGCTCTTCATAACAATGCATTCCAGCACCAAGGAGAAGATATAACATCTCATGAAACACAGCATGAAGATCAGCAAGAGTTTATTTGTGAAACCCATGTTTCATCCTTTGATATTGATGTAGAGATACAGCAGATTTGTCAGGCTTCAGATCATCATGAGTATGAAATCGATTGTAAACAGCAAGAAGAAGTACTGGAAGATAGTTTTTACGACCCTCAGGTAGAGGAAAAGCTTGTTCAATTTTGTAATTCCTTGCAGCAGCTTACTTCAAATAATAATCATAATAGTGAGGAAAATTACATTGTTTGTGAGCATCATTCAGAAAGGCAGTTGGATAGCATATCAAATAAATTTGGTGTGGCTGAGGATAAGTTGTTTGAAGATATAGAATGTTATGAGAATCAGCAAACTAACCATGTGTTTTTTGACCCTATAGCTGAATACATGGAAAAGATTTACTGTTCAGGATTCCAGTTATATTTTCATGTTGAAGAACAGTTACACCTCATGCTGCCTTGGTTACTTCAGTATCTGATTTATTTTTGTTTCAAGCATAGCCAAAGGACTCAAATGTCAGATAAGATAAATGATTGGCTATATTGGAAATATCATGTTGCTTGAGCTACAAGTGGAGCTTGCAGCTGATAGGGTAGGTAGGTAAGGTAATTGCAAAAAAGCTCAAGGTTGACTGAGCATATTTTTTTTAGTAGATGTAGTTTTCTTTCTCCTACAGTGATCATCTAGCTTAAGCTCAGGGTGAAGGCCCCAGAAGATTGAAAGGGATGCTTGTCAAGCAAATTTCTGTTTGTCATAAATAGATAAGGCACTGGACCTGCGAGTTCTTAGTGTACCACAAGGGCACACTATCCCAAGTGGAGCCACTGTTATCACTGAAAATTCTGTTGCCAAAATTGCTCAGACTAGCTTAAGGACAAAGTGTTTTCGCAGCGCATAAATCCTTTAGCAGTTTCGCAGCGCAACCTGTTTTAGTGATTTCGTAGCGTGCTACAAAATTGGGGATTTGTTCAAACAATAAATCAGGTCATTACTTTGGGTCGTTTGTGAGGTATTTTTCTAATTTACTTCCACCTGATGATAATGTTTCTGCCCGAATGGTGCTTACTACTATTGACACTGCAGTGTTTAGAACCACACCAGAGCCTTTTTGGTCCATCACAAACAGTTGTTCAGTTGCAGCCCATTAAGATTAATCTTCAAGAGGAATCATATTTAAGAATTACTTCTTTTGTGGCTGATGGCATTGTGGTAAATCCTGGTGATGTTTTACCTGATACTTCGGTGAACGCCCTTTACTTCAGTCTCAAGGAGATTGACCTTACAATTCCGGTAGATGCAACAAAGCTAGATCAAGACATTTGCAAAATTGTTGATAACTGCTTCACAGGGGCAAGACTTCATGTTGAAAGATTGGTTTTTATACAGTCACCATATTTGTCATTTGAACTTCTCAATCTTGAAAAAGATCCAGCTTGTTTTTCTTTATGGAAGGGCCAGCCTATTGATTCCAGTCAAAGAAAATGGTTTTTGCGGGCAACACACTTGAGTTTATCTCTAGAGACGGGAAGCTTTGATGATTTAGCTCAGAGTAAAAGCCCTCATGATTGGACGTCAGGCTTGTGGAATTGTGTTGAATTGCATGAACCTGGCATAGAAGAAGACAAAAGGGACAAATGGTGAATGATAAAAATGCTTCTACTTCTGAAGACAGTGGCCAAGAAGATATTCATTCTCTTTATTCCTCTTCGGACTTGGACACCGGAACACCACCACCTCCTCCCCGTTTTTCACATCCGGCTATTATGGAGAATCGAACCCTCGACGCCTCTG
This sequence comes from Pinus tabuliformis, assembly GCA_031772625.1. Classification (NCBI taxonomy): domain Eukaryota; kingdom Viridiplantae; phylum Streptophyta; class Pinopsida; order Pinales; family Pinaceae; genus Pinus; species Pinus tabuliformis. Next base: position 885,792,999 of record CM062808.1, on the reverse strand, counting down.
CGAGGTCATCAGGTCGTCTCTTCGAGTTCGATCCAGGTCAAATGACCAGCATCATCAGAAGGAAGGCTATGCTAAAAGAATTGGCTTCTTGTTATCAAGCAGAATGTGCCTATTACTGTCAAGAATTATTGGAGCTCCAAGGGAAATGGGAACAGGAACTAGATGCTTCAAGCATTGACCCTGATGGTGTTGAGTTGCTCCAAGGGCATGAAACAAGCAATCCAAAATATGCACTGGAGAATAAGTTGTGTTTGGAGGGTGCACACATGCCTTTACAGGAAATAAAGCAAGCATCAAGCACTGTTTCAACCTCTAATGAGGATGTTGGTTCAGGTGCTTCAAAAGCTCCGTTACGAAGGCGTTTGTCATGGCGTGCTAATGAGCGCGAAGCTCTTCGATGTGGATTGCTGATGTTTGGCCTTGGAAGGTCTGATAGAGTTAGGAGTGTCATGCACAGCATATTGAAGCAAATGCGACATGGACTTGGGACAATCGCCTTTCTCCAGTCAATGAAGCCCTTCTGATCCCAACTCAGGTTAATTATGTTGGAAATGCAGCCAATATATATGAAGCTAGTTATCGACTAAAAGGTAGTGCATATGTCATCTTCAAGTATACATGGTTGTGGGATCGTGTACGTGTCAGTGATGAGCTTTTGACAAACGGAATGTGTTTGCATTTAAGTATACGCCTCATGTTCTAATTTTTGTGGATTGATCGGATACAAGGAATCAAACGAAATGTTAAGGTTTGGCAAACAGTACTAGCTGTTCGTTCATTAGTTCTTTCACTGACAAAGGGCATAGACACATGTTTGAAATTTGCTTCTCTTTGCCGGAAAAATGGTCGTATTAGTCAAGGTCATTCCACCTTGATCAAACTGTGGCAGTATGATTCAGGGTTTACTCCTCCAAATGCAAGATTGTCAGCCTCGCCATTACTGTAATGACTAGAGGAAACCAGTCGAAAACTAGCACGACATATCTAGAATGTACTCACTGGGTGTTGGCAATTTTGCTGTGTTTTCGCATTCTGGGAGTTTGCCACCATATTTATGCTGCGGTTTGGATCAGTGCAAGAGGACAGATGATTCATATTTTTCTGGGGTACATGTAAAGATACTTATTCCACAAGACTGGGTTAAGGATGCAGTGACTGATCGCTAGTCATGGCCGAGGCCAGGAATGGTGATGTAAAGAGGACAGCTAATAGCAAAAACTCTAAAAGATATGAAATTAATCTGGATGCTTTATTTAAAAAGGTTAAGAGAATTTTATGCAAATTGGAGAGACCACAAACAGGAGCCTTGGGGAGGTGCAGAAGCAATTGCAGTGGCCAATCCTCCAACATGTGAGGACTTCAGGTATTTGAAATCATCTGCTCTGCAAACTTGGCTGCTTGGGTACGAATTTCCAGAGACCATTATGATGTTTATGGAAGGAAGAATTCATTTCTTGTGTAGTCAAGAGATTGCATCCTTGCTTGAAGATTTGAAAAACCTCTCTTCAAAGTCCTTTGGTATTGATATCTTTTTCCATATAAAGCCAAAGAATAATGATGGAAGTTCCCAGATGCAGGAAATATTCCAAACAGTTAAGACACAGTGCATTGTGGATCCTCCGGTTGTTGGTTAGATTGCAAAAGAGGCTCCAGAAGGACCACTTTTGGAAAAGTGGGGAGAAGCATTGAAGGATACAGGATTTCATCTAGTTGACATTGGTGGTGGCTTTTCAGAGCTGTTTGCTCGGAAGGATGAGACAGAGACAAAAAATATAAAAAGGGCATCGATTTTGTGTGCTTCAGTTCTCAATAATTATGTTAGGCCTAAGCTTGAGGTGATCATTGATGAGGAAAAGAAGGTAACCCACTCTAGCCTTATGGAGGATACAGAGAATGTGATTTTGAATCCCAGCATAGCAAAGGTGAATCTGAAGGTGGAGAATTATCTGTTGCCTAATTTTGACCCCGACAATGCAACCTTTGAGCATCTCATGTCTATGATTTTAATGGTGAACGAAAAGTTTCGGGAAAATGTGCCAGCATGGAAATGCTTTCATGATAGGGACGATGCATTTGAGGGTTTTCTTAAGACGAGTTTTGTTACTGAAGTAGCAGAGAAGATGTCAAGAATGCAGAGAAGTGATGAGACTGTGTATGTTGAAATTACACAGCAGTTTCGTAGCTCGCTACGAAACTGCTGTAGCTGCATGTTTCAGTTGAGCCAATCAATTATGATTGACATATTAGCGAATCTTTCTGAAAGGTGTTGTCTTCACACATGGAAAAATGGCCAGCACATCGAAGACGTGGCAGCCTGTGCTATTTTGAGTAATCAAAGATAAAAGGCATGCTTCTTTGGATTCGGATATTGTGAAGCACATCAAAGACCGACAAACAGGGGCCTATGTTTCAGGGTAACAGAAAAGATGTGTCATTGAAGACAAACATGGAGCATTAAAGGTTCATCACAGCCACCGCCAGAAAGAGAGCAGATGTCAAAGAATGAAGTTCAATGTAATTAAAACCATCAAAGCTACCGCTGTAGTAATCCACTTGGCAGAGAATGAATCTTGATTGTAATAAATGCTATGTCCAGCATGATGTAGAATTAGAATCTTATTTGTTTTAGGTTTCTAGAGCTGTCAATTAGTAGTAAGTGGCTTTTATTAGTTAGTTTAAAGATGAATAGGTGTCATTAGAAAAGGACTTCGAGTTCCCCTCAGATTAATCGGAGTCAGGTAGAAGAACTTTATAAATAGTTGAAACAGAAATAAAGAAAGGGTTGGATGTTTTGACAAAAGACAAGTCTATTTTGGTTTATGTATAGCAGATTTCAGTAATGCAAATGACTGTTGTTTCTTCTCAGGATTCACAATAGATCTTGTTGTTCAAATGTATGATGGTTTATTCTCTTAGTGTTCTTTTACAGTTTTGTTACTGCATAATCACTCAGAACTCATGTTTCATGCTCTGACTTCCTGTATGCTTGGCAAACTGTGTCTCATGTAAGTTATGTTTGAACATTAGATGTAAAGTGCCCTGATTTCTATGAAAGGATAGTGCCATTTTTTACTGAGATTTTAGTGACTCCATAAGCCCAATGGGAATCAATTTGATATTTGTCCAGCCAGCAAATTTTCTTCATGTGTCTTGTAAGAGTTAGCCATCTTGTTCAATATTAATAACCTGTGAGAGAGCCCTCTCAGACTAAGGAGGCTAAGCCTTAGTTAAAAGCCTGGTTTGAAATAGTTACATAGAATCTTGCTGATTGGCAGCCTTCAGTGATGATTTTGTGATAACATTTTGGTGCATCTACCGGGAGTCTGAAGATTATTCATTCCCGAAATCAATGGTTGAACTTCTGAAGGTAGCAGGAGCTCAGACATCAATTTGAGGCTGCAAAACTACCTTGGCGACTCCACACATCAAATAAGGAATTGGAAGGTGACTCCACTGCTAGAAGATCAGTAGCTTAATGAAGTTTCAAGATGGATTCTACTACAAGAATGAATGCCAGGTATGCTCCTATGGATCGGTCTCATATCCCTGGTTTTCCAAATCCTATGCCAAAGGTTGATTGGTTAGATGATCTTCCAATATTCAAAGATGAGAAGAAGGATAATGCTGCTCTCCATTTGGTTAAATTCCATATGCATGTACGCAATCTTAAGGTTCATTTCCCTGAAGATTGTCTCATGAAAATGTTTATGACCACTTTAGAAGGAAAAGCATGGTCTTGGTATAAAAGTCTGGAAAATGGTTCAATATATTCACTTGCTAGTTTTCATGATGAATTCTGTGAAATGTATAAAGAATGTTATCCTTCCCTATTGCTGCTCAAAGACTGCTGTAGACATTATTTAGCTCTTATTCAGTACTTGGAAGATTGTTATGATGATGATGAATTCACGGATGAAGAAATTTTAGAGGCTCTTCATAACAATGCATTCCAGCACCAAGGAGAAGATATAACATCTCATGAAACACAGCATGAAGATCAGCAGGAGTTTATTTGTGAAACCCATGTTTCATCCTTTGATATTCATGTAGAGATACAGCAGATTTGTCAGGCTTCAGATCATCATGAGTATGAAATCGATTGTAAACAGCAAGAAGAAGTACTGGAAGATAGTTTTTACGACCCTCAGGCAGAGGAAAAGCTTGTTCAATTTTGTAATTCCTTGCAGCAGCTTACTTCAAATAATAATCATAATAGTGAGGAAAATTACATTGTTTGTGAGCATCATTCAGAAAGGCAGTTGGATAGCATATCAAATAAATTTGGTGTGGCTGAGGATAAGTTGTTTGAAGATATAGAATGTTATGAGAATCAACAAACTAACCATGTGTTTTTTGACCCTATAGCTGAATACATGGAAAAGATTTACTGTTCAGGATTCCAGTTATATTTTCATGTTGAAGAACAGTTACACCTCATGCTGCCTTGGTTACTTCAGTATCTGATTTATTTTTGTTTCAAGCACAGCCAAAGGACTCAAATGTCAGATAAGATAAATGATTGGCTATATTGGAAATATCATGTTGCTTGAGCTACAAGTGGAGCTTGCAGCTGATAGGGTAGGTAGGTAAGGTAATTGCAAATAAGCTCAAGGTTGACTGAGCATATTTTTTTTAGTAGATGTAGTTTTCTTTCTCCTACAGTGATCATCCAGCTTAAGCTCAGGGTGAAGGCCCCAGAAGATTGAAAGGGATGCTTGTCAAGCAAATTTCTGTTTGTCATAAATAGATAAGGCACTGGACCTGCGAGTTCCTATTGTACCACAAGGGCACACTATTCCAAGTGGAGCCACTGTTATCACTGAAAATTCTGTTGCCAAAATTGCTCAGACTAGCTTAAGGACAAAGTGTTTTCGCAGCACATAAATCCTTTAGCAGTTTCGCAGCGCAACCTGTTTTAGTGATTTCGTAGTGTGCTACGAAATTGGGGATTTGTTCAAACAATAAATCAGGTCATTACTTTGGGTTGTTTGTGAGGTATTTTTCTAATTTACTTCCACCTGACGATAAGGTTTCTGCCCGAATGGTGCTTACTACTATTGACACTGCAGTGTTTAAAGCCACACCAGAGCCTTTTTGGTCCATCACAAACAGTTGTTCAGTTGCAGCCCATTAAGATTAATCTTCAAGAGGAATCATGTTTAAGAATTACTTCTTTTGTGGCTGATGGCATTGTGGTAAATCTTGGTGATGTTTTACCTGATACTTCGGTGAACGCCCTTTACTTCAGTCTCAAGGAGATTGACCTTACAATTCCGGTAGATGCAGCAAAGCTAGATCAAGACATTTGCAAAATTGTTGATAACTGCTTCACAGGGGCAAGACTTCATGTTGAAAGATTGGTTTTTATACAGTCACCATATTTGTCATTTGAACTTCTCAATCTTGAAAAAGATCCAGCTTGTTTTTCTTTATGGAAGGGCCAGCCTATTGATTCCAGTCAAAGAAAATGGTTTTTGCGGGCAACACACTTGAGTTTATCTCTAGAGACGGGAAGCTTTGATGATTTAGCTCAGAGTAAAAGCCCTCATGATTGGACGTCAGGCTTGTGGAATTGTGTTGAATTGCATGAACCTGGCATAGAAGAAGACAAAAGGGACAAATGGTGAATGATAAAAATGCTTCTACTTCCGAAGACAGTGGCCAAGAAGATATTCATTCTCTTTATTCCTCTTCGGACTTGGACACTGAAACACCACCACCTCCTCCCCGTTTTTCACATCCGGCTATTATGGAGAATCGAACCCTCGACGCCTCTGCGAGGTCATCAGGTCGTCTCTTCGAGTTCGATCAAGGTCAAATGACCAGCATCATCAGAAGGAAGGCTATGCTAAAAGAATTGGCTTCTTGTTATCAAGCAGAATGTGCCTATTACTGTCAAGAATTATTGGAGCTCCAAGGGAAATGGGAACAGGAACTAGATGCTTCAAGCATTGACCCTGATGGTGTTGAGTTGCTCCAAGGGCATGAAACAAGCAATCCAAAATATGCACTGGAGAATAAGTTGTGTTTGGAGGGTGCACACATGCCTTTACAGAAAATAAAGCAAGCATCAAGCACTGTTTCAACCTCTAATGAGGATGTTGGTTCAGGTGCTTCAAAAGCTCCGTTACGAAGGCGTTTGTCATGGCGTGCTAATGAGCGCGAAGCTCTTCGATGTGGATTGCTGATGTTTGGCCTTGGAAGGTCTGATAGAGTTAGGAGTGTCATGCACAGCATATTGAAGCAAATGCGACATGGACTTGGGACAATCGCCTTTCTCCAGTCAATGAAGCCCTTCTGATCCCAACTCAGGTTAATTATGTTGGAAATGCAGCCAATATATATGAAGCTGGTTATCGACTAAAAGGTAGTGCATATGTCATCTTCAAGTATACATGGTTGTGGGATCGTGTACGTGTCAGTGATGAGCTTTTGACAAACGGAATGTGTTTTCATTTAAGTATACGCCTCATGTTCTAATTTTTGTGGATTGATCGGATACAAGGAATCAAACGAAATGTTAAGGTTTGGCAAACAGTACTAGCTGTTCGTTCATTAGTTCTTTCACCGACAAAGGGCATAGACACATGTTTGAAATTTGCTTCTCTTTGCCGGAAAAATGGTCGTATTAGTCAAGGTCATTCCACCTTGATCAAACTGTGGCAATATGATTCAGGGTTTACTCCTCCAAATACAAGATTGTCAGCCCCGCCATTACTGTAATGACTAGAGGAAACCAGTCGAAACCCAGCACGACATATCTAGAGTGTACTCACTGGGTGTTGGCGATTTTGCTGTGTTTTCGCATTCTGGGAGTTTGCCACCATATTTATGCTGCGGTTTGGATCAGTGCAAGAGGACAGATGATTCATATTTTTCTGGGGTACATGTAAAGATACTTATTCCACAACACTGGGTTAAGGATGCAGTGACTGATCGCTACTCATAGTCGAGGCCAGGAATGGTGATGTAAAGAGGACAGCTAATAGCAAAAACTCTAAAAGATATGAAATTAATTTGGATGCTTTATTTAAAAAGGCTAAGAGAATTTTATGCAAATTGGAGAGACCACAAACAGGAGCCTTGGGGAGGTTGCAGAAGCAATTGCAGTGGCCAATCCTCCAACATGTGAGGACTTTAGGTATTTGAAATCATCTGCTCTGCAAACTTGGCTGCTTGCGTACGAATTTCCAGAGACCATTATGATGTTTATGGAAGGAAGAATTCATTTCTTGTGTAGTCAAGAGATTGCATCCTCACTTGAAGATTTGAAAAACCTCTCCTCAAAGTCCTTTGGTATTGATAGCTTTTTCCATATAAAGCCAAAGAATAATGATGGAAGTTCCCAGATGCAGGAAATATTCCAAACAGTTAAGACATAGTGCATTGTGGATCCTCCGGTTGTTGGTTAGATTGCAAAAGAGGCTCCAGAAGGATCACTTTTGGAGAAGTGGGGAGAAGCATTGAAGGATACAGGATTTCATCTAGTTGACATTGGTGGTGGCTTTTCAGAGCTGTTTGCTCGGAAGGATGAGACAGAGACAAAAAATATAAAAAGGGCATTGATTTTGTGTGCTTCAGTTCTCAATAATTATGTTAGGCCTAAGCTTGAGGTGATCATTGATGAGGAAAAGAAGGTAACCCACTCTAGCCTTATGGAGGATACAGAGAATGTGATTTTGAATCCCAGCATAGCAAAGGTGAATCTGAAGGTGGAGAATTATCTGTTGCCTAATTTTGACCCCGACAATGCAACCTTTGAGCATCTCATGTCTATGATTTTAATGGTGAACGAAAAGTTTCGGGAAAATGTGCCAGCATGGAAATGCTTTCATGATAGGGACGATGCATTTGAGGGTTTTCTTAAGACGAGTTTTGTTACTGAAGCAGCAGAGAAGATGGCAAGAATGCAGAGAAGTGATGAGACTGTGTATGTTGAAATTACACAGCAGTTTCGTAGCGCGCTACGAAACTGCTGTAGCTGCATGTTTCAGTTGAGCCAATCAATTATGATTGACAAATCAGCGAATCTTTCTGAAAGGTGTTGTCTTCACACATGGAAAAATGGCCAGCACATCGAAGACGTGGCAGCCTGTGCTATTTTGAGTAATCAAAGATAAAAGGCATGCTTCTTTGGATTCGAATATTGTGAAGCACATCAAAGACCGACAAACAGGGGCCTATGTTTCAGGGTAACAGAAAAGATGTGTCATTGAAGACAAACATGGAGCATTAAAGGTTCATCACAGCCACCGCCAGAAAGAGAGCAGATGTCAAAGAATGAAGTTCATTGTAATTAAAACCATCAAAGCTACCGCTGTAGTAATCCACTTGGCAGAGAATGAATCTTGATTGTAATAAATGCTATGTCCAGCATGATGTAGAATTAGAATCTTATTTGTTTTAGGTTTCTAGAGCTGTCAATTAGTAGTAAGTGGCTTTTATTAGTTATTTTAAAGATGAATAGGTGTCATTAGAAAAGGACTTCGAGTTCCCCTCAGTGAATCGGAGTCAGGTAGAGGAACTTTATAAATAGATGAAACAGAAATAAAGAAAGGGTTGGATGTTTTGACAAAAGACAAGTCTATTTTGGTTTATGTATAGCAGATTTCAGTAATGCAAATGACTGTTGTTTCTTCTCAGGATTCACAATAGATCTTATTGTTCAAATGTATGATGGTTTATTCTCTTAGTGTTCTTTTACAGTTTTGTTACTGCATAATCACTCAGAACTCATGTTTCATGCTCTGACTTCCTGTATGCTTGGCAAACTGTGTCTCATGTAAGTTATGTTTGAACATTAGATGTAAAGTGCCCTGATTTCTATGAAAGGATAGTGCCATTGTTTACTGAGATTTTAGTGACTCCATAAGCCCAATGGGAATCAATTTGATATTTGTCCAGCCAGCAAATTTTCTTCATGTGTCTTGTAAGAGTTAGCCATCTTGTTCAATATTAATAACCTGTGAGAGAGCCCTCTCAGACTAAGGAGGCTAAGCCTTAGTTAAAAGCCTGGTTTGAAATAGTTACACAGAATCTTGCTGATTCGCAGCCTTCAGTGATGATTTTGTGATAACATTTTGGTGCGTCTGCCGGGAGTCTAAAGATTATTCATTACCGAAATCAATGGTTGAACTTCTGAAGGTAGCAGGAGCTCAGACATCAATTTGAGGCTGCAAAACTACCTTGGCGACTCCACACATCAAATAAGGAATTGGAACATGACTCCACTGCTAGAAGATCAGTAGCTTAATGAAGTTTCAAGATGGATTCTACTGCAAGAATGAATGCCAGGTATGCTCCTATGGATCGGTCTCATATCCCTGGTTTTCCAAATCCTATGCCAAAGGTTGATTGGTTAGATGATCTTCCAATATTCAAAGATGAGAAGAAGGATAATGCTGCTCTCCATTTGGTTAAATTCCATATGCATGTATGCAGTCTTAAGGTTCATTTCCCTGAAGATTGTCTCATGAAAATGTTTATGACCACTTTAGAAGGAAAAGCATGGTCTTGGTATAAAAGTCTGGAAAATGGTTCAATATATTCACTTGCTAGTTTTCATGATGAATTCTGTGAAATGTATAAAGAATGTTATCCTTCCCTATTGCTACTCAAAGACTGCTGTAGACATTCTTTAGCTCTTATTCAGTACTTGGAAGATTGTTATGATGATGATGAATTCACGGATGAAGAAATTTTAGAGGCTCTTCATAACAATGCATTCCAGCACCAAGGAGAAGATATAACATCTCATGAAACACAACATGAAGATCAGCAGGAGTTTATTTGTGAAACCCATGTTTCATCCTTTGATATTGATGTAGAGATATAGCAGATTTGTCAGGCTTCAGATCATCATGAGTATGAAATCGATTGTAAACAGCAAGAAGAAGTACTGGAAGATAGTTTTTACGACCCTCAGGCAGAGGAAAAGCTTGTTCAATTTTGTAATTCCTTGCAGCAGCTTACTTCAAATAATAATCATAATAGTGAGGAAAATTACATTGTTTGTGAGCATCATTCAGAAAGGCAGTTGGATAGCATATCAAATAAATTTGGTGTGGCTGAGGATAAGTTGTTTGAAGATATAGAATGTTATGAGAATCAGCAAACTAACCATGTGTTTTTTGACCCTATAGCTGAATACATGGAAAAGATTTACTGTTCAGGATTCCAGTTATATTTTCATGTTGAAGAACAGTTACACCTCATGCTGCCTTGGTTACTTCAGTATCTGATTTATTTTTGTTTCAAGCACAGCCAAAGGACTCAAATGTCAGATAAGATAAATGATTGGCTATATTGGAAATATCATGCTGCTTGAGCTACAAGTTGAGCTTGCAGCTGATAGGGTAGGTAGGTAAGGTAATTGCAAATAAGCTCAAGGTTGACTGAGCATATTTTTTTTAGTAGATGTAGTTTTCTTTCTCCTACAGTGATCATCCAGCTTAAGCTCAGGGTGAAGGCCCCAGAAGATTGAAAGGGATGCTTGTCAAGCAAATTTCTGTTTGTCATAAATAGATAAGGCACTGGACCTGCGAGTTCTTAGTGTACCACAAGGGCACACTATCCCAAGTGGAGCCACTGTTATCATTGAAAATTCTGTTGCCAAAATTGCTCAGAGTAGCTTAAGGACAAAGTGTTTTCACAGTGCATAAATCCTTTAGCAGTTTCGCAGCGCAACCTGTTTTAGTGATTTCGTAGCGTGCTACGAAATTGGGGATTTGTTCAAACAATAAATCAGGTCATTACTTTGGGTCGTTTGTGAGGTATTTTTCTAGTTTACTTCCACCTGATGATAAGGTTTCTGCCCGAATGGTGCTTACTACTATTGACACTGCAGTGTTTAGAGCCACACCAGAGCCTTTTTGGTCCATCACAAACAATTGTTCAGTTGCAGCCCATTAAGATTAATCTTCAAGAGGAATCATGTTTAAGAATTACTTCTTTTGTGGTTGATGGCATTGTGGTAAATCCTGGTGATGTTTTACCTGATACTTCGGTGAACGCCCTTTACTTCAGTCTCAAGGAGATTGACCTTACAATTCCGGTAGATGCAGTAAAGCTAGATCAAGACATTTGCAAAATTGTTGATAACTGCTTCACAGGGGCAAGACTTCATGTTGAAAGATTGGTTTTTATACAGTCACCATATTTGTCATTTGAACTTCTCAATCTTGAAAAAGATCCAGCTTGTTTTTCTTTATGGAAGGGCCAGCCTATTGATTCCAGTCAAAGAAAATGGTTTTTGCGGGCAACACACTTGAGTTTATCTCTAGAGACGAGAAGCTTTGATGATTTAGCTCAGAGTAAAAGCCCTCATGATTGGACGTCAGGCTTGTGGAATTGTGTTGAATTGCATGAACCTGGAATAGAAGAAGACAAAAGGGACAAATGGTGAATGATAAAAATGCTTCTACTTCCGAAGACAGTGGCCAAGAAGATATTCATTCTCTTTATTCCTCTTCAGACTTGGACACCGGAACACCACCACCTCCTCCCCGTTTTTCACATCTGGCTATTATGGAGAATCGAACCCTCGACGCCTCTGCGAGGTCATCAGGTCGTCTCTTCGAGTTCGATCCAGGTCAAATGACCAGCATCATCAGAAGGAAGGCTATGCTAAAAGAATTGGCTTCTTGTTATCAAGCAGAATGTGCCTATTACTGTCAAGAATTATTGGAGCTCCAAGGGAAATGGGAACAGGAACTAGATGCTTCAAGCATTGACCCTGATGGTGTTGAGTTGCTCCAAGGGCATGAAACAAGCAATCCAAAATATGCACTGGAGAATAAGTTGTGTTTGGAGGGTGCACACATGCCTTTACAGAAAATAAAGCAAGCATCAAGCACTGTTTCAACCTCTAATGAGGATGTTGGTTCAGGTGCTTCAAAAGCTCCGTTACGAAGGCGTTTGTCATGGCGTGCTAATGAGCGCGAAGCTCTTCGATGTGGATTGCTGATGTTTGGCCTTGGAAGGTCTGATAGAGTTAGGAGTGTCATGCACAGCATATTGAAGCAAATGCGACATGGTCTTGGGACAATCGCCTTTCTCCAGTCAATGAAGCCCTTCTGATCCCAACTTAGGTTAATTATGTTGGAAATGTAGCCAATATATATGAAGCTGGTTATCGACTAAAAGGTAGTGCATATGTCATCTTCAAGTATACATGGTTGTGGGATCGTGTACGTGTCAGTGATGAGCTTTTGACAAACGGAATGTGTTTGCATTTAAGTATACGCCTCATGTTCTAATTTTTGTGGATTGATCGGATACAAGGAATCAAACGAAATGTTAAGGTTTGGCAAACAGTACTAGCTGTTCGTTCATTAGTTCTTTCACCGACAAAGGGCATAGACACATGTTTGAAATTTGCTTCTCTTTGCCGGAAAAATGGTCGTATTAGTCAAGGTCATTCCACCTTGATCAAACTGTGGCAGTATGATTCAGGGTTTACTCCTCCAAATACAAGATTGTCAGCCCCGCCATTACTGTAATGACTAGAGGAAACCAGTCGAAACCCAGCACGACATATCTAGAGTGTACTCACTGGGTGTTGGCGATTTTGCTGTGTTTTCGCATTCTGGGAGTTTGCCACCATATTTATGCTGCGGTTTGGATCAGTGCAAGAGGACAGATGATTCATATTTTTCTGGGGTACATGTAAAGATACTTATTCCACAACACTGGGTTAAGGATGCAGTGACTGATCGCTAGTCATAGCCGAGGCCAGGAATGGTGATGTAAAGAGGGCAGCTAATAGCAAAAACTCTAAAAGATATGAAATTAATCTGGATGCTTTACTTAAAAAGGCTAAGAGAATTTTATGCAAATTGGAGAGACCACAAACAGGAGCCTTGGGGAGGTTGCAGAAGCAATTGCAGTGGCCAATCCTCCAACATGTGAGGACTTTAGGTATTTGAAATCATCTGCTCTGCAAACTTGGCTGCTTGGGTACGAATTTCCAGAGACCATTATGATGTTTATGGAAGGAAGAATTCATTTCTTGTGTAGTCAAGAGATTGCATCCTTGCTTGAAGATTTGAAAAACCTCTCCTCAAAGTCCTTTGGTATTGATAGCTTTTTCCATATAAAGCCAAAGAATAATGATGGAAGTTCCCGGATGCAGGAAATATTCCAAACAGGTAAGACACAGTGCATTGTGGATCCTCCGGTTGTTGGTTAGATTGCAAAAGAGGCTCCAGAAGGACCACTTTTGGAAAAGTGGGGAGAAGCATTGAAGGATACAGGATTTCATCTAGTTGACATTGGTGGTGGCTTTTCAGAGCTGTTTGCTCGGAAGGATGAGACAGAGATAAAAAATATAAAAAGGGCATCGATTTTGTGTGCTTCAGTTCTCAATAATTATGTTAGGCCTAAGCTTGAGGTGATCATTGATGAGGAAAAGAAGGTAACCCACTCTAGCCTTATGGAGGATACAGAGAATGTGATTCTGAATCCCAGCATAGCAAAGGTGAAACTGAAGGTGGAGAATTATCTGTTGCCTAATTTTGACCCCGACAATGCAACCTTTGAGCATCTCATGTCTATGATTTTAATGGTGAACGAAAAGTTTCGGGAAAATGTGCCAGCATGGAAATGCTTTCATGACAGGGACGATGCATTTGAGGGTTTTCTTAAGACGAGTTTTGTTACTGAAGCAGCAGAGAAGATGGCAAGAATGCAGAGAAGTGATGAGACTGTGTATGTTGAAATTACACAGCAGTTTCGTAGCGCGCTACGAAACTGCTGTAGCTGCATGTTTCAGTTGAGCCAATCAATTATGATTGACAAATCAGCGAATCTTTCTGAAATGTGTTGTCTTCAAACATGGAAAAATGGCCAGCACATCGAAGACGTGGCAGCCTGTGCTATTTTGAGTAATCAAAGATAAAAGGCATGCTTCTTTGGATTTGGATATTGTGAAGCACATCAAAGACCGACAAACAGGGGCCCATGTTTCAGGGTAACAGAAAAGATGTGTCATTGAAGACAAACATGGAGCATTAAAGGTTCATCACAGCCACCGCTAGAAAGAGAGCAGATGTCAAAGAATGAAGTTCATTGTAATTAAAACCATCAAAGCTACCGCTGTAGTAATCCACTTGGCAGAGAATGAATCTTGATTGTAATAAATGCTATGTCCAGCATGATGTAGAATTAGAATCTTATTTGTTTTAGGTTTCTAGAGCTGTCAATTAGTAGTAAGTGGCTTTTATTAGTTAGTTTAAAGGTGAATAGGTGTCATTAGAAAAGGACTTAGAGTTCCCTTCAGATGAATCGGAGTCAGGTAGAAGAACTTTATAAATAGCTGAAACAGAAATAAAGAAAGGGTTGGATGTTTTTGGAGAAGACTGTTTTGGTTTATGTATAGCAGATTTCAGTAATGCAAATGACTGTTGTTTCTTCTCAGGATTCACAATAGATCTTATTGTTCAAATGTATGATGGTTTATTCTCTTTAATGTTCTTTTACAGTTTGGTTAATGCATAATCACTTAGAACTCATGAATCATGCTCTGACTTCCTGTATGCCTAGGCAAACTGTGTTTCATGTAAGTTATGTTTGAACATTAGATGTAAAGTGCCCTGATTTCTATGAAAGGATAGTGTTATTGTTTACTGATATATTAGTGACTCCATAAGCCCAATGGGAAGCAATTCTATCCAGCCAGTACATTTTTCATGTGTCTTGTAAGAGTTAGCCATCTTGTTCAATATCAATAACCTATGAGAGAGCCCTCTCAAACTAAGGAGGCTAAGCCTTAGTTAAAAGCCTGGTTTGAAACAGTTACACAGAGTCTTGCTGATTGGCAACCTTCAGTGCTTGATTTTGTGATAACACCAATCATAACAACATGACACCCATATAGATGTATAATATTTACATCTATATACATATGTACATATACTAAAACATCATACCAAAACATATACCAAAAACATTCGCTCAACCAATGAATAGAGAAGGATACATAACCTACATCTAATCCTCCATCTCCCATGTAGCTTCATCGGGCACAAAGTGCTTCCACTACACTTTAACCTACTCGATTTCTCGGTTCCAGAGCATGGGCATCTTTCTCTGCAAAATGCAGTGAAGTTTTGACTGGAATTTTCCTTTTGGATCCACCTACAATATACACTATTCAATGACATGATCAACTTCTTTAACATACTTCTTAAGCAATGACACATGGAAAATATCATGGAATTTCACTGTTAGAGCCAGTGCAAGTCGATAAGCTACTGGGCCAATCCTCTTAAGAATCTTTAAAGGTACACAAAACCTAAATGCCAGCTTGGCACATGATCCAATCCTCAAGGAGTTCTACTTGGTCTTAATGCACAAGTACATCTCTTCCCCAACCTAAAACTCCTTAAACAACATGTTTCAATTTGCATAAATTTTCTGTCTATCTTATGTTTCCTTCAGATTATTCTTGATTACTTGCATTTCCCATTCCATCTTTGCCAGCATGTCCAGTCCAATCAACACCCGTTTAACTAGATCACTCCAACTGGTGGGAGTATTATAACTTTTCCCTCTCTATCTGTCCATCTATCTGTGGATGATAAGATGTGCTGAAGGTCAACTCTGCACCCAAACCTACAAATAAATTTTTCCAGAACCTAGAAGTGAACTTAATATCCATGTCTAACATAATATTCCTTGGGACAACATGCAACCTCACTACATCTTTGATGACAACCCATGCTTCATCATTAGCTGAATATGTAGACTTCATGAGAATGTAGTGCACTACCTTTGTCAACCTCTCAACCACAACCATAATAGAATCATGTTGTCTATATGTCCTAAAAAAACCTGTAATGAAATCCATGGAAATTACATGCCACTTCCACTCTAGAATCAGAATCATCTTTAGTAGACCACTCGGGTGCTTACACTCTACATTTAGATATTGACAATCCAAGCATCTAGCCACAAACTCTACCAATTCTCTCTTCAAATTCGCCCAATAGTAAAAGTTCTTCACTATTTTTAGCATCTTCTAATATCCTGGGTGACCTGAATATGATTTAGCATGAAATCCCCTCTAGATAAGCTTCTTGAGCTCACTATTGTGTGGCACATATATGTTGTCCCTAAATCTGACCAAGCCATATGCTATGAGATTATAGTCCACATCCTGATCACTTGTACCCTACTATAACCTGTGTATAAGCTCCATGTACCTATCAACCTACTACCTTGCTTGCGATATCAGATCTTGTAACTCTGTCCCATAAGAACTCATAGATCCACCTGCTAAGAGCATCTATAACCTTGTTCTCTTTACCTTTAATATACCTGATCTCAAATTCAAACTCAATGATCATGGCCAACCATCTAGCTTACCTGGCATTCAGATTCGGTTGGTCAAATAGATACCTCAATCCACTATGTTCACACATCAATATGAATCGTCTTCCAAGAAGATAATGCCTCCACATCTTTAAAGCATGGATGATCACTGCCAACTCAAGATCACCTATCAAATAATTATGCTCCTGTTCATTTAGTTTCCTTGATTCATAGCATACCACCTGTCCTTCCTGTATAAGGAATCCACCAAGTTGTCTCTTGCAAGCATCTGTGCGCACCAACACTCGAGCATTTGTTAACAACTATTTCAATTGCTCAAAAATTGCTGCACAGTCCTCTATCCATTCAAATTTCTTAACTTTCCTTTACAACTATGTAGTAGGATAACCAATGTGAGAGAAGTTCCTGATGAACCTCCTATAATAACCTGCTAACCCCATGAATGATCTAACCTCATCCACATTTCTAGGAGTTTCCCATTCCATGATAGCCCTTATCTTCTTTGGATCTAATATTATTCCTTCCTTCGAAACCACTTATTGAATCAATTATTGAATTAAATCCAAACCCTCTCAACCCTATCCATTTAAAAAAATATATATATATGTTCTGCAGTGTGCCCCGCGTAATATATCGCACTGGTGCACCATGTGTAATACATTGCTCCGATATATTATAACACTATCAGTTATGTACAGTCTGTTCATCATTTCTCCCAGTGTAATATAATGCACCGAAACACCTCTTCCAAATAACATCATTAAATATTTTCGGTGCATTTAGCGTTACAAATCGCACCATCATAATTTAAAATTATTTTTCCTTGATGATGCTGTATAATTAAATGCCTGGTGCGTTTAATGGGATAAACACACCAGTTACCAGAGTTATTTTTGGTTGAAAATTATTTGATTTATTTATAAAATATATTTAATGACTTTTGTATTGAATCGTACAGGTTGTATATTGATCACAAATGTCCAAGAAGGTGTCAAGTAACAAAAATACTAATCGACACAATGATAGCACATCGAAAAAAGAAGAGAAGGAAAATTCTTTGTAAATTATTTACAAAATTAATATGTTTAAACTATATGTAAGTTTAACTAATATGTGTTGGTTAGTGTGTGTCATGCAGAGCCAAAAAATGACGAAGGTCGATAAGATAATTTCTAATCTAAGTATAGAAGAGTGTAAAATCCTAATAGAAAAATTGCAGAAGGATGAATAAGGTGAATGAAAAAATACTATTTCCATCCCCAGTGCATTATGGAAACTAAGAATATCAGTCCTTTTATACAATAAACACACCAGCGCATTTATACAAATAATACAAATCATTGCTACAAGTTTAAATAAAACCATCGGGACTACAATTATTTTTTGGGTGCTCCAATGTCATTCCTTAAAAGAATTCCCCAGGGCATTTTTTATATATTAGCACTAATGTGATATATATTGCACACTAGGGTTATTTTCATTCAATGCCTCAATGCATTTAGTTATGTATGTTGAGAAATATAGGGCATAGAGATTAAGAGATTTCTCTTTGAGTAGTAACTTCTTGTGAATGCTTTTTTACATTCTTCGATTAGGATCTTCCTTTACTTAGATTATTAGTGTTATTTTTCATCAAACAACTACCAATGGATAAACCATAAAGAGACAAGAGACATAGAATATAGGCTATCAACCAAGGCCAAAACCTCTCCTTCTCGAGAGGAAAATCCGAAAAAAAACTTCTTCTTATAGATATTCCAATTGAAAAATACCAAGACCAAGACCCTTGACCTATTTTCCACTGCAAGTCCAAGACACAAAGCTTCCTTGATGAAGTCCTTTTTCCTTGATTCAATGATAGCTAGCCTTCTGCTTCTTCCTTCTAATTAGCTTCTCTTTAAATTCGGCTGCTTGAGACCTTCACTAGTTTCAGACTCATTGAATTAGACCTTCTTTGCATGGTGACTCCTTCTAGATTGTCTCGACTTCCTCTTAACCTTTCCCTACTTCCAACTCGACTTTTCAAGAGGACTATAATTCTTTTAGGTTCCTTCTGCTGCAACAAAACTCTTCCTTACACATGCAAAGGAAAAACAACCCAAAAGAAGACTTAGAAAGGAGATCACTTAATCCTCTTCTTTCCTTCACTTGATAAAAGGATCCCTTAACAAACTTCACACCTTTTTCTATCTCTGACCTTCATTGAAATCATCACCGAAAATATGTTCTGAAATGAAGACACGTTTCCCTATATATAGTTGTTGTAGCATCATAATAAGTTGACATGAATGCAAATTGGGTTGACGTGTCATTTGATGAAGATATTATTATTATTCTAGAGGTTGACTTGAGGAGGAGTCTTTACTTAGCCCTGGAGGGCCTTCCTATACATTTAATGAATCATAGAAAATTGTAACATGCCCAAGAAGGGTCCTTCATACATGACATAGACTCAAATTGACTTTTTTGACTAGATGACAAATCCTAAAGGCTCATAGTCGGAGCCATCACTAAAATAAAAATCCTTGCCCATGAAACCCATGAGACAAGCATTACAATAATTTTATTTTTCTTCTTTTCATCAATTACATAAAATCATAATTACACGTCATTATGAAGACCGAACTTAGTTACACTTTTCAACAATGTATGCAGCCTAATGCATTTATATATGTAATGCACTAGTGCTAATTATTCCATGAAGCCCACTGCAAAAAAAACATCCGTTAAAATCCCCACCTACCTAGATTTTGTCAGTTGTGATGAAGTTCTATTATAATCTCTGCTAAAACTTCCACTATCACAAACAAATGTTTTAGTGGATGTTTTTTTGACATTTTTTGCCAATTTTATAACACTAAAAACCTTCATTATAACCTTCGCTAGAAGGTATTTTCCTTGTTGTGGGGGGTTTTAACATTGTTTTTGGTGTTAAATTGTTAAGGAAAATAGGCCCCATCATCATGTATTTTGAAGCTATACATGAGTTTCCAATAGGAGGAGCATCACTGTGCTTTCCAAAGAATCATATTTGATTCTCTAGAGATAATTAGCTCGTATTTCATGGAAAAAAACATTTAAAAAGTGAATTCAATCAATTTATCCCAATTCCAAGCTATTCAAGCCTTTAAGACATGTTATCAACCCATCTGTCTTGGCACACATTTAGCCTTGACTAAACACTAATTATTCTTTGAAACTAATCCATACAATGTCATGGATACTCCACTAGATAGTTTAACACAACATATCTAATAAAGATGTACTAAAATAAAAAAACCTATACTATGAGGGTTAATTTTCCTTATAATAGTTGGATTTATTAAATTAATGTTTCTATTATGCAAGAAATATATAAATTTCATAATATAGAGAAAAAATAGAATAATCACTCACAAAACACAATAACAGAAGATATGACCTAGGAAACCTGTTTGGGAGAAAACAAGCTGGAAGGTGAGGTTGCTTTTCTCACTCATTCTCTAATTGGAAATGGTGCAAATAAAAAGGAGCGAGACCTATGCAAGAACATGGGCTAATATAGAAAACAAACCCTCTCTATTCTACCTTCTCTTTATCCACTCTTATCTACTATACTAAACTATGGAGAAAAATGCATTAGAATAGAATCAAACCCCTTTTCTTCCTAGTGGCTCGGTTATAACACAACTTGATAGCCAACTAGGAGTTGAATTTGACCCATTCATCCAATAATAAGAGTTACAAATAAACTCTTCAAGAGTATTATTCATCATGGTCACATTGCTAGCACCTTTTGCATGAGTAATGGGGTTGATGTGACATCCTCTTGAATCATGGTGGACAATACAGGAAGGTTAAATGTTATCACCAAAAAATTGATCATCTAGCCTAATTTACTACATGGATCAAAGTACACCATGTAAAGCCAATTTTACCATAGTAAAATTGCTTTCACTGTGAGAAATTACCTAATAAACCACCTTTATTAAGCAATTTATAGTAAAACCAATGAAGAATAATTAAATAAAAGACTATTTATTTGATTTTCTTCTAGGAATAATTAATTAAACCTTTGTTTTATTATTATTCCTTGTCAAATTTGACCCAATCATGAAACATAAACAAATAAATCATCATTTATCTTATTTTTCTCTAAGAATAACTAATTAATCATTAATTAATTACTATTCTTTGTTAAATTTGACTAAATCCATTAGGAATAATTAAATAAATCATTATTTTTTTATTATTCCTTAACTAACTCATTGAGATGTTAAATAAATCATTTATTTATTTATTATTTCTAAATAAAAGTTTAAATAATTTTTCCCTCCTAAACAAATATAATAAAATATTCCAAGTGGTAATTCCAAGAATGAGATCAATAATATTTTATTATTGCTCATTATTCGAGGATAAATAGGAGGGTTTTCCATTCATTAACTTTTGATTATTTTCATTGCTACACTCACTGTTGTAACTCTGATTATTTTCATTGTCGCACACCATATTTTTGCTGGGTTTATGCATTATAGAGGAGAGAGACTCTACAGAAGCTGAAGACGTTTGAGGATAGCCAAGAACCCATCCCATAGAGGGGGACTGGTGTTTCCTAGAAAACTAGTGTCTTTTCGATCTGCTAGTCCCACTAGGATTGGTAGCTATCATAGAGACAAACAATCAAAGCAATTTGCAATTTCCTTCATGTATGATAGATAAGAGAGAAGCAAAGGGACCAACCTGGATCTTCTGCTTGACTCCTTGCTTGATATCTCTCTCCCTTGATAGAGCTTGCACCTCTTCTCCTACTTATCCCGCTCAGTGAATACTTGTAGAGACAAAGTAACAAAACACCATCAAAGCATCTCAATCTATTATATCATAAACAATGGAGAATCAAAAATACATTGAACATACAATGGCATTCACAAATAACAACATTCACAAATACATGATTGTATGGAGGAAAACTGAAAGAACTTTATTAATAATAGAAGGGAGAATTACAACCCAGCTGTCTGATCCAGCATCATCCTCCCAGCGTCAAAGTCCTCTTCACTTCATGAAAAGCAAGATCACCCAACAATATAATGCCTTCTCTCAAAGACAAACTATCAGCACTTCCTTACAAATTACCCAATTCCAGCCTCTAGATCACTTAGATAAGGGATCCATTTATAGATGTCTGCAAGGGTGTGAGTCATCTCTGGGTTTTTGATTAGTGTCATTCCACTTGTTGTTCTTGGTTCCACTTGGAGATATTTTGGATCTCTTACTCATCCCTAGGCGAATTCAGAGAGGAAAGTGTCATAAGAGAAGTTTCTGGAAGATTCCATGAGCATCCACTTAGCAAACTGTCTCGGACATTTGTCCATCCTCACTCATTGCACCCTACAGAAGGCCTCTTCAGTATGCATCGCACCTGGCTAGTGTAGAAGTCAGTATGCATCGCACCCTGACTGTGGAGCAATCAGTATGGTCCATTTTTGGCCAGTTCTGAGTGGTTTTTCAGGTGGAACTTTTGGGGAATGATGTAATCAGTTGACCATGATCCTTTAGGGTATGAAACAACACTTTTAGGGGTTAAATAGCCCTTGGTTTATCGACATATAAGATTGGGGTTGCAGTGCCCAAATATGTCTATAACAGTTGCCCCCTAAAGCATGAAGTCGTAAATCTTTTGATGTCGGGTGAAATGCTTTATCATGAGGATCCGAGGTATTCGAACTGGAAGGTGACCTATATAAGATACAATACAATACATCATCATCATATTATTTTCATGATCTAATTGAGGCATGCATTCCCATGCTCAGCTTTATAAATTGTACATAGGATAGATAATCGTCTGCAGTTGCAGATTGGTGATTCTTCATATGAAGAGTCATCTTCCCTGGCTTAGATGACTATCTGTGCAGCTTCTGTGTACATTTGATGTCTTTATATCCCTGAATATATCGCAGCCCAGATGGATGAAACTAGATCTGGGGTCTTCAAACTCATTCAATCTTCACCCGATGTACAAGTCGATCCATGTGAAAAGATGTCCTGAAGTCGAACATGGAAAGACATCGCCTAATTACCAGCCAATAATGTAAGCCGTTAACAGGTGCGAGAGGAACCACCGATAATGATAATGACCCTCAAGGTACTACACTACAATTCACGTGGTGTGAATATATGAACACCACACAAAATCTTTCGGTCGAAGGCCATTGATGTAAACTTGTCGCCGGAAGTGAGAAACTTGCCATTGAGGCATGCAAGCTTCAAAGTACTAAAAGGGTTGTTTCTAAGTCAACTTTTTGGATAATGAGCTAATGTCGACAAGAAGTGACCTATCATAGAAAGGCCTTAATGTATCCCACATCTACGACACGAAACAAAGCAAATGATTTTCTGGAGGTGAAAATGATTTGATGATATAAGGTTCAGGAATGGCAGTCATGAAAAATGGAGGGTGAAGGTATTGCAGTGGATGAGGCATTAACTGGATGGTGAATTCTCTGAATGACTTCTCTTGAACATATTGGCGATGCTGAGATGGATTGGTAGTGTTAACCCCAAAATATGGATGTGTTGTGGCCACCAACAACCCCCCTCCTTATTTAGTATTAGCAATAAAACTATGTAAGTGGGGACCCTTAGTCAAAAAATTCAAAAAAATTAATTAGTGCTCATATATGTTGCTTCTTAAGAAACATCGCATCGCGCAAAGAATGATAGGGTAATTCCTTATGAGTCAAAATGATGAAATGTGAGATTGCGACGCGAACTCCATCGCATCGCATGCATTAAGAAAAACCCAAGTTGGAAAACCTTAAAAAATCGCCGATATGCGATATCGCATATCGCATATCGCAAAATTGCAGGAAAGACACATAATGATTATAACGATACTGCCACCCGCGATCTTGCGATACTGCGATCCACGATCTTGCGATAGCGCGATCAACCAACATTGCGATAGCACAACACGATGAAATTGCGATACTGCGAAATGCGATACTGCGATGCAGATTGCAGAAACATTCCATCGCAGATTTTCCCGGCTCAATATTCAAGAAAAAGTTTTCCATAAACCAAGAACTAGTTACGCGCTTTAATGATAATTAATGTATTATATGCCAGTTGTTAATAAAATATGGTTTTGTGTTGTTCGAAGAGCCAGTTCACGTCAGGTGGCGTGTTTTTGCATATCTATAGCATTTAAAACTTTCATGTCGTTATTTATTATCATTACTCTCTCCTCACTTGTGAACTGCAGGAACGAAAAACAAAAGTTACACAAAGCAAGGTGCAGGAAGCTATGAGGAAAAAGGGTAAAACTCTGATGTTCAAAGATAGAGAAAAGATGCCCTCATAAATAGATACCGCATGCAACAGAACCGCAGATTCATAGAATGCTGCTGAGCCATCCATTACAGATCTTTCATATACAGCTATGGTTAAATGAATACTGAAGGATGCTGATATCAACAGGCAGTTTAATGCTCAGGGTCAAGAGCTCACAAGGACATTATTTTTACAAATTTTGAAGCTTTATACCCGATAAAGATGAAGAGGCGCAAAAGGAGAAAAATGCATCAGAGAAGCCCGGATCAAAGAACGGAGGCAGTTTCCGATGCACGATTAGCGCCTAGCGCTAATCGCGCATCGCTGAGAAAATTGTTCGAGAAGGAAAGCCTCTAACTGCTCAGTCACCTGTAAGCCCGAGAAGTGCAAGAAAGCAATGGTAAAAAACAAACTGGAAATAGAAAGTTAAAGAAAAGGCAGAAGCAATCCAAAGGGTTAACCAAGTGAACTGAGATTATTACTGGGCATACGCAGTAAATCCACATAGTCAGAGGATGACTCTCGAGTATATCATCGACTTTGCTGAGAAGATGGTGCCAGCTCTTACCAATTCTGTTTTCTTAGCTCAACCAAAAGTGGAAGACAGTCAGCCGACTCTACCCAGGCAAATACTGAATGCTTGCAACATTAAGGAGCAAATGCAGAAATAGTTAGATATTAGATTTAATTTTTAGAAATAGTTTTGTTTTATTTTTGCTTAGAAAAAGGGCGGTCATTTAAACCGTATCCTGAATCTGTGTAATTAAGTTATTTAGTTAGTAGTATTTAAACCCTTCTCATGCATTTAGAGAAGGGTCCAGAAATTTATCAAAAACTTGTCCTCAGAACATGCACTTTTGCACCCTCCGAGGAGGTTTTGATGAATGAATGGAACAAGGTTTGTTGATGTTTGCATTTGATATCTGCTACTGATGTTGCACTTCTGTACTCTTAGTGGATGTTAAAGCAAGGAGAGATAAATCATTGTCGCTTGAAGCTCATGAGTAGGACTAGTCATAAATGGTACTTTTATCTCTTGACCATTGCTGCTTATGTGTTAAAGTGATATACAGTTTTTAGTTGTTTATGTATTATTGCATGAATGCCTGAGTTATCATTTGGCACTTTTGTACGGTGATAGCTATTTATTTATGCTTAATGTATGAATAGCTCATTATGCGATATGTTTTTCACAACTGTTTCGTCTAACTTTTTATGTGAAGTGGTTCATCCTTATTGATTTCCTTTCTTATAATCGCTGAATGATCTTTATTACCAGTTGTTATTTGAAATCTCTTTAGATCGCATAATAGAAGAATTACATCCCGGGTTAGTATAGACTTAGATGTTGCTGCTTATTATATTACAATAGCATAGCATTAGATTAAAGTTAGAATTAGAATATCTTAATTAGGAACTGTTAGACCAGGAACATCAAATTCTACACACACACACACTCATAGATTGGGAAACTGGTCCAATTATTCCCAGTCGGACCCGCTATACCAAATGGATAAGGAGCTTCCAACCAAGGTTCGGACCGGGTGGGTATCCCCCTTGTTGTCGACCCGATTTTCGAGGCTTCGACATATTTGGCGCTAGAAGGAGGGCCTGAACTATGAATGGAAAGTAAATCTAAATCTGAATACCATTCTAAGAGTAAATCGCCCTCACCATCTCCCCCAACTTCTCCATTACACTTAAATCCAGAGTTAGAAGTCACTCGAGTATCAACCGCTGCTACAAACCCTGACATTTCAGAACAATCTACCGTTGAACTTCCTGAAGTCGAATCTCTGATTCACAAACTTCAGTGATTTTCCATTTCTCCTCAAAGGTCTGATAAATCTCAAGGCAGCATGACTTCGCAATATAACCCTGCTCATCCCCTGACCAGGCTAAAGAGTGAAAAGTTTGGCGTTCAACCAACCGAATTACCTCTTCCCACCAGGAAAAGAGCAAGGAAATCACCTAAAGAGTCCGACAGCGAGACTCTTTCGTCAACATCATCCATCTCAACTTCTTCACCGCGAAGTCAACCATCCACTCCACCACTTCAGATCATCGTCCATCCATCCACTGGAACCCCCACAACTCTTCCTCAGTCATCTACAATCGTAGTATCCTCATCTTCCCAGCCACAGGGATCATCTTTTGCACTTTCCTCTGTTAGCAGTTCAACAATGGCCCAGTCTCCATGGAATAACCCTGGGGCAGTCTTAATGCCTGCACCCTTGAGTCAAATACCGGCCCATCCTGAGAAATGGTTGCCTAAATTTAATCCCGAGGCAGGCATGCTAGCAGAAGAGCACATAAACAACTTTATGCTATCCATTAATCTCAATGGGGTTACTAATGAAGATGTTGTTGTTCGACTCTTTCCTTATACTCTGCAAGGAACAGCCAGATCATGGTATTTTTCATTACCCTCCGGATCTATCACTAGTTGGGATATCTTCCAGGAGCAATTCCTGACCAAGTTTGGTGATGACAGGTCTACGGCAACGTTAATCAACGACCTATCCAACCTTAGGGCCAAATCTAGAGAGCCTATCAAAGATTTCAATTTACGTTTCAATAAAATCCTAAACAAAATTCCTACTGCTTCCCAGCCCAGTGAAGAAGTACAATGTGAATGGTATATCACCGCTCTACCATCAAACATAGCAATCTTCGTGGACAGGGCTAATAAAACAACCTTAGCCGAAAACATGAAAGAAGCAATAACAGTAGAGAAACGTATAATAGCCTTGGAAAATAAATCCGCGATAAAGGAACGTAAATCCAAGAAAGTCACCTTCAAGGAAGACTCCAAGAAGAAACAAGCAAAAGATCCATTCGATTTGGAAGGATTGCAGAAAGTTCTAAAGACCATGTCCAATGAAATGGTCGACATCAAAAAGCAAGTAGCAGAAACTTCTTCAAAAAAGCCCTACAGAGCTTTTAAAAGAGGCCCTTCAACGGATTCAAAGCCACCCAATGCTATTTCAAATGCTGAATCCGAGGAAGAGGAAGAGGAAATTGCCACTGAAGGGAAAACTGATGATGAAGAAGTTGTGGAATTACAAGGAATGTGGGATTTCATCCTCCCACAAGAAGAAGATCAAGAAGTATTCCCAGTTAGCACACGAAGCAAAAATCAGCTTGATCCTCCCCAAACTATCCCTAAGCCAAAGAGCGCAAGCTCTGCAATAAAGGATAAAGTCGCAACAAAGAAAACGACATCCAAAGCGACTCAAACCAGCCCAGTCCAAACAGATGAATCAACTCCATCTAAAACACTGATTGTGTCAGATGAAATGGAGTACAATATTATAGAAGACATGAAAAAGACTAGGGCCAACATCACTCTTTACGAACTGAGCAAGTTAAAGCATCAACAGAAGATAATGATGAAAGAATTACATGCCGTGCCAGTTGCACCTTTGCCTGCCGCTATACTTTCTCAAGCTTCCCATAACATGGGAATACCTCCAACTAATGTGATCAATAAGATTGATCCAAATGACATCGCTCTAATTGGAGGAAGATCGAGATCTCATACTCCCCCGTTTCTCCTTACTTATGAAATTTTCAATAAAAATGTGCACAATTGTTTGGTAGATTCTGGTGCTTCATCCAATATTTTACCAAAGTCCATATGTGCCAAGTTAAACGTTCAGCCGCAGAAATCTGCTGTGCGCATAGTTCAGCTAGATCGATCTCAAGTCGAAGTGATTGGCGAACTAAATCAAGTAACCATAAGGTTGTCATCCAACCCAAAGGTATGTCAAGTTATTGACATTTTAGTTGTTGATATTCCAGAATTCTATGGCTTAATTCTTAGCAGGGATTGGTCAGAAAAACTTCATGGGTACTTCGCAACTGACTGGTCGCACATGTGGCTGCCCTACAATGGTAAACCGAATCAAATAAAAGTTGAATGAGAACTACACCAGAAATACATAGTAACGGAGCTAGAGGGGGAAAATGAACCAGTAGCATACAATAGTAGCATTATTGGCAATTACTCGGTAGATTCTTTCCTCGGCAATTTCAATGCTCATGCGTCACCCTATTTAGAACACTCTGTTTTGTCCCAAGTCGAAAATTTTTCTCGAACTGATAGTTCGAAATGTATCAATTTTTTAGATAAACCTGTAAATAAATCTTTGTTTTGGAAATTATTTTTTGATGGTTCTAGATCTAGCGAAGGAGCAGGAGCAGGATGCGTTCTGATTAGTCCAGAAGGAGACAAAATCATGCTAACATGCAGACTCGAATTTGATTGCACCAACAATACAGCAGAATATGAGGCTTTGGTCCAAGGGTTGTACAAAGCAATCGGGTTAGACATCAAGTATCTTTAAGTTTTCAGAGACTCTGAGATTGTGGTTAAACAGGTACGTAACACTATACATTACTTATCAGGTCATTTAAAACATTATCAATCCTTAGTTCAAGATCTGACTGAGAATTTCATAGCATTTAATATCTCTTCAATTCCCAGACTCCAAAACGCAAGTGCAGACCTTTTGGCTAATGTAGCTTCTAAGCTTATTCCTTCAGAAGATTTTAGTCCAGATAGATTCTCAATAGAATTAATCTTTAGACCATCTATTCCTGATAACATCACAAATTGGAGAGTATTCAATGACGATCCTGATATTGTAAATTTCCTCACATCTGAAGGATCCTACTCCAATCAAATAATTGACGAAGACCAACACGATTGACAATTGCAACAAGATAGCACTAACAATGCTATACCTAAGTCGGTAGTAAATTTAGAAGACTTGTACAATTTGAAATATCGGTTTAAAAGGTCTACCAATTCAAAACTCCAAAGTTCAACCTTGAACTACGAATTAGTAAACCTAGGAACCGATGCCAAACCACAAAACATTAATCTAGGTCTCGGCCTAGCCCCTGAAGAAAAACTAGCGTATATTCGTCTTTTGAGACAATATAAAAATGTTTTTTCCTGGAATTATGATGAGCTTAAAACATACGACACTTCCATCATCCAACATACTATTCCCATGATCGATAATGAAAAACCTGTCCAACAAAAGATGAGAAAGATCGATCCCAATTTAGAAAATCAGATAAAAACTGAGCTCAATAAGTTATTGAAAGCCAAAATAATCTTTCCTGTCAGACATTCCAAATGGGTCTCCAATATGGTACCTGTTAGAAAGAAAAACAAAGATATTAGGATCTGCATTGACTTTCGAAACCTTAATAAGGCCTGCCAAAAAGATAATTTTCCTTTACCACCTATGGAACAGATATTGCAGGCAGTGGCGAGCTTAGAATTAATGTCTTTCTTGGATGGATTTTCAGGATACAATCAAGTGTTGGTACATCCTGATGATCAATTGAAAACCACATTTAGAACTAAATGGGGCACATACGCATATCGAAAGATGCCATTTGGTTTCATAAATGCTGGTGCCACATTTCAGAGAGCCATGGACATCGCATTCAAAGGTTTAGTCAATAATCTGTAGTAATTTATTTGGATGATATAACAATGTATTCAAAGAAACGAAGCGACCATCTTAAAGATTTGAAACAAATCTTCCAACGGTGTTTAAGGTATGGAATTTCACTTAATCCAAAGAAATCTTTTTTCGCATTAAGTGAAGGGAAACTTCTAGGATTCATAGTGTCAAAATCCGGTATTCACATCGATCCCGACAGAATCAAAGAAATTTCTGAAATATCCCTACCTCACAACAAAAAAGCCATGCAATCTTTCCTTGGTCAGATCAACTTTGTAAAGAGATTCGTTCCAGATTTTTCACGAATCGTGTCTCCTTTGCAAACCATGATTAAAAAGAATTCAAATTTTAAATGGGGCCAAGATGAACATGAAGCATTCAACCTGATCAAACAAGCTATTATTAATGCTCCATCTTTAGCAACTCCAAATTTTTCAGAGCCTTTTATTTTATACACATTTGCCTCAGATAGGTCATATGCTGCGATACTCACTCAAGCAAATCAAGAAAAAGCGGAAGCCCCAATTTCTTTTTTCAGTTCAAATTTACAGGGTGCTGAATTAAATTATTCAGACGTGGAGAAACAGGCTTATGCTGTTTTCAAAGCGGTCAAATACTTCAGACCTTTCTTACTCAAAACCCATACTAAAATTATAGGACCATTTCCAGCGGTAAGGAATCTTCTAGTACAAAAGGATGTGGGTGAAAAAAGGGCGAATTGGGTTACTGCCTTACAGGAATATGACATTGAGATTAAACCAGCAAACATTGTAAGAGGCCAAGGCTTTTGCAAAATGTTGGCTGGAGCATCGCAAATTTCTGAAATTCCATCTGCAGAGGTACAAATATGCGAGGTAAGCCTAAACGATGCAGAGTCATTATATGCTGATATCATTTATTATCTTAAGAATGGGTATGCTCCTTCACACCTCGATCATACTAAGAAAAGAGCTCTAAGGTTGAAAGCCAAACAATATCAGCTCATAAATGATATTCTTTTTAGAATAAATTATGATTCTGTTATTCTTAGGTGTCTTGAGAAATCTGAAGCTGAAAAAGTTTTGCAGGAACTCCACGATGGGCCAGCAGGCGGACACTATGTTGGAGATGCTACTGCACATAAAATCCTGCACGCAGGATATTACTGGCCCATGTTATTTAAAGACTCACACAGTTACGTGAGGAGATGTCAAGTCTGCCAAACTATTGCTGGAAGACAAAAGAAGCCATCCTTTCCAATACAGCCGGTTAACATTGAGCAACCTTTCAGTCAGTGGGGATTGGACATAATAGGTGAGATCGTTCCTCACTCTTCTAAGCAGCATAGATACATCCTCATAGCAACAGATTATTTTACTAAGTGGGTAGAAGCAGTTCCACTCAAGACGGCTAATGCTGAAAATATCATTGAGTTCATAGATCAATTTATAATCACCAGGTTTGGATTGCCTTCCGCTTTAATGTTTGATAATGCATCATACTTTTTTGGAAATGCAATGACTGAATTTGCACTTAAAAGAGGATTCAAACTTAAATATTCGGCCAATTATTACCCACAAGGCAATGGGTTAGCTGAGTCCACAAATAAAAACCTAATCAGGATTATCAAAAGAACAGTTGACCAAAATCATAAAAATTGGCATAAGGCTTTGATATATGCTTTATGGGCAGACCGAATAATGCAAAAAGCTTCTATCGGCACTTCTCCCTTTAATTTAGTTTATGGGAAAGAAGTGGTTCTTCCGACTCATTTATCAATTCCCTCTTTGTCTCTAGTTCAATACATTGATGAAGTACCCACTTCCTCCTTACAGCTAAGACAAATGGAAATAATCAAATTAGAAGAACAATGAGAACAGGCTAGGAAAATGCATGCTCATCATCAAGCACTAGTAAAATCCTCTTTTGATTCAAACATAATGACCAGAAAAGATTTTCAGATGGGAGACTTAGTTTTAAAGTGGGACAAGGCTCATGAAGAGAAAGGCAAACATACAAAATTTCAAAGAATGTGGCTTGGTCCTTTTCAAATTGTAGAAGTCATAGGTCCATCAACGTTTGTGTTACAGGATTTAGCAGGTAAAAGAGACTCTTTGCCTGTTAATGGACAAATTCTCAAGAAATATTTTCCATAGAAGATTATTCGTCTATTTTTTTGTAGAATAGTTATTTTTCTTTTCATAATAAAACCAGTTGTGAGTAGTTACATTAGGCATTTACGAAAAAGACACCAATTCTCTTTCAGATTTTGAACTTTTCGCTTGTATAAATAGCAAATCTTTTGGAAAACTGATCTTTATTATTGATAGATACAGTTAAAGACTCTAGTCCAGATATGATACTAGTTTCAACTTCAAAAAGTTTGATGAAAACAACCTTTAGTGAAGAAATTGTTTTATCTCAGTACAATGAAAGGTATCAATAACAAAATAAAGATTCTCTATAGAACAGCTGTTTCCAAAAACTCTATTATTGTCGTCCAGAGCTATCTTAAGGAAACAATGACTTCCTCCCTGCTAAGGAAATCACAACTTTCAGAGGAACAACCCAAGGATACACTTTATCTTGAAGAATAAGAGGTCTCATCACGAGCCGGCTTATCATAATCACAAATATTATAACTTGCTGACTTTGCCAATACTGTACACCACAACAGGGCAATGACTCAAGATTGTTGCAATCAAAAGACAAGGGGTCTCATCACGAGCCAGCTTGTTCAGCAAAGTTATAAATCAAGTGAATGACTGTGTCATAATTTGGCTACCAAACCAAGACATTGTTCTTTAAGAGTAAAAAAGAAAATCAAAGCAATAAGTGTGGATATGGATTTTTCTTTGAAAGTTGTAGGCTGCCTTAAGTAGGATACAGGATCATTGCTAGGTAATAGGTAACCCTGTCGAGGCTATAAACGCCTGCTGGCAGCAGAGGCTCTACCTACGACAAATGAGCATATTTAAAACTGGTTTACAGAGAAGACTTTGTTTTATCTTTACAAGACCAAGTAATGACTGATGTAAATACAAGGACTAGCCTGAGGAAGCAAATAATCAAAGTGGAAAATAGTTGAAACAAAATATCATTGACAGGTTAGAGCATAATGTACTTTATCTTTCCATAATAAAGTTTAATTTTCTGAAAATTTTTCTGTTTTGGAAGTTTAGAAAATTCAATAGAATAACAGAGATAACTAGTTCTTCCAAGTGAATCGCCAATTGTTGTGGCCACCAACAACCCCCCTCCTTATTTAGTATTAGCAATAAAACTATGTAAGTGGGGACCCTTAGTCAAAAAATTCAAAAAAATTAATTAGTGCTCATATATGTTTCTTCTTAAGAAACATCGCATCGCGCAAAGAATGATAGGGTAATTCCTTATGAGTCAAAATGATGAAATGCGAGATTGTGATGCAAACTCCATCGCATCGCATGCATTAAGAAAAACCCTGGTTGGAAAACCTTAAAAAATCGTCGATATGCGATATCGCATATCGCATATCGCAAAATTGCAGGAAAGACACATAACGATTATAACGATACTGCGATCCGCGATCTTGCGATACTGCGATCCGCGATCTTGCGATAGCGCGATCAACCAACCTTGTGATAGCACAGCACGATGAAATTGCGATACTGCGAAATGCGATACTGTGATGCAGATCGCAGAAACATTCCATCGCAGATTTTCCCGGCTCAATATTCAAGAAAAAGTTTTCCATAAACCAAGAACTAGTTACGTGCTTTAATGATAATTAATGTATTATATGCCAGTTGTTAATAAAATATGGTTTTGTGTTGTTCGAAGAGCCAGTTCACGTCAGGTGGCGTGTTTTTTCATATCCGTAGCATTTAAAACTTTCCTGTCATTATTTATTATCATTACTCTCTCCTCACTTGTGAACTGCAGGAACGAAAAACAAAAGTTACACAAAGCAAGGTGCAGGAAGCTATGAGGAAAAAGGGTAAAACTTCGATGTTCAAAGATAGAGAAAAGACGCCCTCATAAATAGATACCGCATGCAACAGAACCGCAGATTCACAGAATGCTGCTGAGCCATCCATTACAGATCTTTCATATACAGCCATGGTTGAATGAGTACTGAAGGATGCTGATATCAACAGGCAGTTTAATGCTCAGGGTCAAGAGCTCACAAGGACATTATTTTTACAAATTTTGAAGCTTTATACCCAATAAAGATGAAGAGGCGCAAAAGGAGAAAAACGCATCAGAGAAGCCCGGATCAAAGAACGGAGGTAGTTTCCGATGCGCGATTAGTGCCTAGCGCTAATCGCGCATCGCTGAGAAAATTGTTCGAGAAGGAAAGCCTCTAACTGCTCAGTCACCTGTAAGCCCGAGAAGTGCAAGAAAGCAATGGTAAAAAACAAACTGGAAATAGAAAGTTAAAGAAAAGGCAGAAGCAATCCAAAGTGTTAACCAAGTGAACTGAGATTATTACTGGGCATACGCAGTAAATCCACATAGTCAGAGGATGACTCTCGAGTATATCATCGACTTTGCTAAGAAGATGGTGCCAGCTCTTACCAATTCTGTTTTCTTAGCTCAACCAAAAGCGGAAGACAGTTAGCCGACTCTACCCAGGCAAATAATAAATGCTTGCAACATTAAGGAGCAAATGCAGAAATAGTTAGATATTAGATTTAATTTTTAGAAATAGTTTTGTTTTATTTTTGCTTAGAAAAAGGGCGGTCATTTAAACCGTATCCTGAATCTGTGTAATTAAGTTATTTAGTTAGTAGTATTTAAACCCTTCTCATGCATTTAGAGAAGGGTCCAGAAATTTATCAAAAACTTGTCCTCAGAACATGCACTTTTGCACCCTCCGAGGAGGTTTTGATGAATGAATGGAACAAGGTTTGTTGATGTTTGCATTTGATATCTGCTACTGATGTTGCACTTCTGTACTCTTAGTGGATGTTAAAGCAAGGAGAGATAAATCATTATCGCTTGAAGCTCATCAGTAGGACTAGTCATAAATGGTACTTTTATCTCTTAACCATTGCTACTTATGTGTTAAAGTGATATACAGTTTTTAGTTGTTTATGTATTATTGCATGAATGCCTGAGTTATCATTTGGCACTTTTGTACGGTGATAGCTATTTATTTATGCTTAATGTATGAATAGCTCATTATGCGATATGTTTTTCACAACTGTTTCATCTAACTTTTTATGCGAAGTGGTTCATCCTTATTGATTTCCTTTCTTATAATCGCTGAATGATCTTTATTACCAGTTGTTATTTGAAATCTCTTTAGATTGCATAATAGAAGAATTACATCCCAGGTTAGTATAGACTTAGATGTTGCTTCTTATTAGATTACAATAGCATAGCATTAGATTAAAGTTAGAATTAGAATATCTTAATTAGGAACTGTTAGACCAGGAACATCAAATTCTACACACACACACTCATAGATTGGGAAACTGGTCCCATTATCCCCAGTCGGACCCGCTATACCAAATGGATAAGGAGCTTCCAACCAAGGTCCGGACCGGGTGGGTATCCCCCTTGTTGTCGACCCGATTTTCGAGGCTTCAACAGGATGGAATGGAGGACTAATGGTGATATGACCAGTGAACGGAATAACCCAACCCAACTTAATCATGGTGATGGAGTGAAAGTGTCATGTTCAAGAGCGACCTGCTACCATAAAATTCTTCAAGTTTTCTTCCCTTTTTCCCTAGTCATTGCTAACCAGTACCTCTTTATTTTTGTCAAGCTTGAGGAGGATAACATATGCTTGTTCTATAATTTTCCCTTCGAGCAAACCTATTGCTATGTTTTAGCGAGTCTAGCAACAGTGAAACTCGTTCTTGTCTCGGTGCACAAGTTTGTCGCTATTGTTTTAATGAGTTTAATGACAAAGACAACTCAATCCTTTTCATGTTTAGAGAGTTTGAAAAGGGACGAAAAGAGAACTCCAGTAGTTCTTTTTCGTAGCATAATCCCTTAATTCCAAAAAAGATTAAAATAATACAAAAGGGATGAATTTCCGATCACTTTAGCGAGCTAAAAAAGACAAGCACTCGAACTTTTTCATGAGATAATCCCTCAGGTCTGAAAATTTTAAAATATACAAGAGGGATGGTGCTTCCAATCACTTTAGCGAGCTGGAGAGGCCAATTGCTCGACAATCTTTTCATATTTAACGAGTTTGAAAAGGGTTTAAAGTGGACTTGTTTTTAGAGGAATGAGTGGTATCTGGGGTAGCAGCTGGTTTCGGGTAATCTTGTAACTTCTCAAAACATGGTGATGTGAAGAGGGTGGCTAACAAGACCACTCGTTGCAGCTGTTCCTCAAAAGGGTAAACAATCAAGTGGAAGCGTATGATCAGCCAAAAGAATGGAGGTGATGACAGGAACACAACCAAGGCTCAAAAGGCTGATGTAATGGCAATCACAAAGGTTATTTACTGAAGGTGGGTTCATTTTTTAATGAGCTTGAACTCTAGGGGAACATATGCTCAGTTGGCAGGTTCATTTTTTAACGAGCTTGAACCTTGTGGAAACATTACTCATTGGTAGGTTTATTTTTTAACGAGCTTGAACCATACAATAACATTGCTCATTTTAGTGGTTAGAAATGTTCAATTCACCATTTGACACATTAGATTCTTTCATCGGCTGTTCAACCTGCTCAATCACTCCATTAAATTGATTAGAAATACATATATATGCATGATAAACTGAACTAAAACTAACATTTTACTTGAAGTACGTGAATAGTAACATAAAAAGTAGTTTTACCTTTCATTTTCATCATTTCATTTCAAATTTGGGATTTTGGAGTTCTGGAGTGGTTTTCCCCCTCAAATTTCACCAGCTGATTTCGGGAGATCCGGTGGACTATTCTCCGTGCAGTCAGGACCAGGTAGGAGCTAACCTTGAGCTCTTCATTTTCATTCCATCCTTTCTTGATTTTGAGCAAGTTTTCCCATTCTTTTGGGCCCCTGGGGTTTGAAGAATTCATTCTCTTATCATCGCACTTGTTCTACATCAAAAGGAGTGATGCATACTGAGCTGTACACCGGCTAGTCAGTATGTATCTCACCTTGCTCAAAGGCAGGGTGCGATGGGCGCAAAAGGGAAACTTTGCACAGTGATTTTTCATGAAATTTTTGCCTGTTTTTGCTCAAATTTGGATCCTAACTTATCTTTTGTCTTTGTTTCAAATATTTGTTGGATCAAGATGGTCATCACATGGCGTTAACGAAAACATGAAGAAGAGGACATGATTTCCTTACACGATCAGGGCACAGTTACTGCATTACGAAACTGTGGTTTGCTCAAATTCTTTCGCATATCCAGCATGAGGCAACAAATCAGTTTGTTGCAATATTTTCTCGATGCTTGGGATCCAATCGACCAGGTATTCCAGATCAGAGGCAAATATATTCCATTGAAAGTCGAGGATATTTACTTTCTGACAGGGTTATTGAGATGGGGTACCCTTCTTTCACTATCAGGATCCGCCCGTGGGGGTGAATCTATGAGAGATTATATCCATCAGTTCTGTAGAGATGGATCCCAGCCTAGCAGAGATGACAAGATCAATATCATCAATATCTGGGATGTCACTGATCAGCCCTTGAGGACCATCTTATTTACCTTTGCTAGATTGGTTGGTAGCGTGGCTCTTCATTTGGCAAACAGATCTTACATGCAGTATGCCCTGGAATGCCTGGAACCAAAGGTGTTCAACTGGTGTGAGGCGGTACTTCCTGTCATAAAAGAACAACTCTCCAAAGTAAAGAATGGAAGATCCAAGAATTTTGGCTACGGTTCCATATTGACTACTTTTGCCTTAGAGAGGATTCATTGATGCAGCTTCAGTATATTTCACTAGGATTGCCAGCACTGAGGGAACCATAGATGCAGAGATGGGTTGATCTTATAACCAGACATGTTGGTTAGTCACATATTTCTTTCTTTGATGCCTTATTTGAGTGGTTCGACCGTCAAGAGATGGTCTTCATAGAATATCCATATGTCGGGATGAATTTCCGAGGCGACCAGATTTGGCGCTACCAGCTGGCGAACAGTGGAGTGTGATAGGTAAAATGGTTCAACCACATCTTTGTTTATTAATTTTATAATGCTTTTGTGTTTGAAAATGTTATCAAGACTAATCGAACTCATATGTGTGTGTAGATATTGGGCCAGTGCGACCAACGACACGCCCATGGGCGGTAGCTGATGCTCCAGTAGGAGAGGCTGTAGGGAGGGCTGTCCTTCGAGATATGGACATATTGGAGACCCTGGTAGTGTTGCAGGATCAGGTCAAGGACCTTACTCTTGGTATTCAGGATGTTAGGACCGATGAGTTACCCTTAAGGTTACAGCGCCACACTACTGGTGTGCCAAGTCGATGGACCCGACTCTTGCACATGATCACACAGGTGGTGACATGTTATCACCAGCATCATTAATCTAGGATGTTTTTCTGCATTCATTTTGAGTTTCTTGGTCATGTGACCGATTTTGTCTTGGACAAAAAACATTTTGTAAAAACTACAAATAGTTATATATTTTTGATTTTCGGAGTTTTATTCTGGTTAAGTTATGCAATCCTGATGCAAATATTAATGTAAAATGCTTTCTTTACAAATGCTGCAAATGTCTATCTAACACATAGTTTGCTAATGAATTAGTTAATGTGTTTAAGTTTCTGGAAATATGTTGATATTGAATGGAATCAAACTGTCTTTCCAAAATCTTGACTCTTAGGAACATGCGATAAATAGCCGGGTTCTGAACAGAATAAACACCAGTAAGCTGTAGAATGACAAGTTATGAATCTAGCCTGACAACGAGTCGATGTATACCACATGAAATGGCATCAGAGAGAAGTTCAATCAACGCGCTATATTCAATGATGTTGTTCGTCAACCGACCAATACATATCCCCCTGAAACTCACTAACTCACCACTTGGAGTGAAAATGGCCCAGGCCGCAGAAGATAGATTCCGCGTACTACGACTAGCTCCGTTGGCATACCCAACAAATGGTTCCAAAAAGTCTGACATCTGCAATCAAATGCAAAGTGGATTACCTAACCAAAATGACAACTCTAAAAGAAAACAAAAATGTAACAAAAGTATATATACAAAGAGTGTACTACACTTAATCAAGCATAGTAACTCTTAAGATACAACCCGTTTTGGGTCTGCGATAGTGGGATCCCATCATAATCGACCAGACCATAAGCTCCTTTTGTCAATACTCGTTTAACAATGTAGGGTCCCATCCATAATGGTTCGAATTTGCCTTCTCCCAATTTGTCAGAGTCTTGATCGTAAAGCAAGACCAGGTCACCTTCTAAGAAGACACAAGGCTTGACATTTTTGTCAAATTGCGCCCTGACATGTTTCTTATGTGCTTCATTAGCTAGTGCAACATCATGATGGGTTTCATCCAAGTGGATTAGTTCCAAGAAAGGAGCTTCTTCCTTTGAAGTTTCAGGAAGCATTTCAATTGCGAGCTTGAGAGATGAATTTTCGCACTGAATTGGTAAGACAACTTCCAGACCCATAAACCAACTGAAAAGGCATAAATCCAATTGCATTTCTTACCAAAGTCCTATATGCCCACAGAGCTGATTACAGGATTAAATGCCAATTATTTTTGTGGACTCCAATCATTCTCCGCAACATGCGCTTAAGGACTTTGTTGATCGCCTCAACCTATCCGTTAGCCTGCGGATAATATGGAGTAGAACTATCGTGGGATACTCCTAATTCAGAAGTCAATTCAACCATCATGTGATTGTGAAAATGTGATCCATGATTTGTGACTATATCCTGTGGAACACTGAATCTAGAGACTACATGATTGAAAAAGAAAAGAGCAGTCGTTTCGCCGCTGTTGTTTAATGTAGGCATTGCCTCGGCCCATTTTGTAAAATAGTCGACAGCGACTATAATATACCCATGCCCCCTGGCTGAGGTGGGGTTACATGTCATGAAATCAATGCCCCATTTAGCGAATGGCCCAACAGTAACTACTGGATGCAGTGGTGCAGGTGGTAATCTGGTTTTGCGATAAAAAATTTGACAAGCATGGCAACTTCTGACTGCAATTATGCAATCTTTAAATATAGTGGGCCAGAAGTAACCAGCTCGTAAGATCTTTTGTGCAGTAGCATAACCAGATAGATGCCCACCACATGTACCTGAATGACAGTCATTCAGAACCTTTTCGACCTCCTCATGCATGAGGCACCTTCGCAGAATTGTATCGATACCATGGCGGTAAAGTGTATCACTGACGATCATGTAGTCTTTGGCTTGGTATTGAATACGTCGTTGTTCTGAGCGAGAGGTGTTTGGCCTAAAAGTTTGGGTTTGGAGATAGATCAGTATATCTCCATACCATGGATTGCTTGATGATATCAGAAATAGAGTCTCATCCACGATTGATGCTTTAGATGTTAAATCATTGGATGACAATGGAAGGTCACAAAGTAACTCCACGAAGACAAGAGACTTCTTTGATTTGGATTTGGTGAATTCCAGATCAAAGTCTTGCAAAATGGCTATCCATTTGGAATATTTCCCCCCCAGTAATTGATGTAACAAAATGTAGGTCATAGGGTTGGAATCTGACACAATGGTAGTTTTGCAAAAGAGTATATAGTGTCGAAATCTCTGTACTGCTTGAACAACTGATAAAGCTAGATTTTCAACATAGGAGTATTTTCTTTCTGTATCATTTAAGTTTCAACTTAAATAATATATAGGATGTTCTATTCCATCACTTTCTTGCACCAAAACCATAGCGATGGTTGTATTTGCGGTGACGAGATACAGGTTAAAGTCTTTTTGATAGTCAGGAGCATACATTAATGATGCCTTTATCAAGGAATCTTTTAAAGCAACAAAGGAAGCTTGTGCAACTTGATCCCAGTTGAAGGGTACTTCTTTTTTCAAAATATGTGTATAACCTTTAGCAAGTTTGGCGTAATGTGGAATGAACCTCCTCAGAAAGTTTGCTTTCCCTTGGAGTTTCTAGATCTGAAGCAAATTTGAAGGTGGAGGCATGTCAAGGATTTCCTGAACCTTACATGGGTCAAGTCAAATTCCATCCTTAGAAACTACAAAACCAAGTAATCGACCGGAACCAACACAAAACACACACTTGTGTGGATTGAGTCGTATCTTGTAGTGTCGGCAACATAGAAATATGGTTCTCAAATACTGCGGATGATCAGTCCACTTTTGCGAATGAGTTGGTAAATTGTCGAGATATGGTTGAACGATTTGCTTTATGTCATGGAAGGCATAGTTAATTGCCCTTTGAAAAGTTTCCCCTACGTTCTTCAAACTGAAAGGTAATTTGTGATATGTAAATGTGCCCCACGGACATATAAATGTAGTCTTTGACTGGTCTTGTGGGCAGATATTGATTTGATTGTATCCAGAAAATCCATCCAAGAATGAAAAGATTTCGCATTCGGCACATTCATCAATTATCTGGTCGATGAAGGGTGTAGGATAGTTGTCTTTTGGACAAGATTGATTTACATCCCCATAATCGACACACACTCTAATTGTTCCTTGTTTTTTCATTAATAGAACAATGTTCGATACCTAATCAGTGAGTGGAACAGGGTAAATGAAACCAACATGCAAAATTTTTTCAACTTCTGCCTTAATGGCAACGGCTTTCTTCGGATGAACAGGTCAAAGCCGTTGTCTTACTGGTTTGACATCTGGATACATCTTTATTTCGTGTTCAACAATTCTCGAGTCAATGCCTGGCATTTCTTCGTATGACCATGCAAAGACATCTCTGAATTCGCGAAAGAGAGCGCAGTAAATTTCCAGTTCTAATGAAGAACATGATTTGCCAACATGAATATTTTATACAACATTAGGTTTGGTCGGGATATTAACGGCTATAATTTCTTCAATATTGGATAGATTTCGCTCGGAATCCACTGTATTTATAGTACTTGATAGAAAATCAAAGACTGAAGGATGATTAAGGTCGCTTGAATAATCTTCATTGTTATCTTGAAGGTGGGAATGATGGTGATAATTTTCCCATAACATCTCTCCTATCATCATAGACTGAATGATTCCTTCATCTGTAGAATGTATACAAGACCAAGGATCAAAAGAGGTACCATACTCTAGAGACCTATCTATCCAAACACTCGCTGAGTGTTGATTTGGGTTCGCCGCCCAGGCCTAGAAAATTGATTGCTACAAAGATTCTATGGGGCTTGGGGGCAACACCTCGCGATGATCCACACTATCAAAATGGTCAGAGTTCTTCTTAATATTTGATGATGTAGAAGATATCATATGACAGGTTTCCACTGTGGCCACTTCTGCCAGATTACTTGGAGGCGGGAGGGAAAAAGTACCCATTAAGGAAGGGTCTTTTAAGAGACCTACTCCGACATTTTGAAGCGATTGAGAACTTCCATGGATCAATGGAATGCTTCCAGTAGCTTGTGAACTATTGGGGAAAAAGGTTAGTTGGTCAACGATTGTAATTCCACCTTGGAAGGGAAATGCAATCTTTCTAAAATATGTTGACACAACGACGGCCATAGCATAAATCTAGGGCCTTCCTAGCAAGATATTGTAGTCAAGGTTTCCATCAATGACCTCAACTTCAATTTCTACTGTCTTGCCCCCCAGTTCAACTTGCAAGTTACTTAATATCCCATACGGCGTGTATGTTCTTCCATCGAATGCTTTTAATGTCGTTGATGATTGTGACAAGGGTGGTGAGCCTAAATTTTTCCAACAACTCATTAACATAATACAGGTAGATGCCCCTTCATCAATGATTGTTCGATGAACAGTTTTATTAAGGGATTTTACCTGTATAAGGAAAGCAAGTTGAGCTGGTAACTGAGGTTCATATCCTTTATGGTTAAAGGTCACAAGATTGGAATCCGCTGGGTCAATCTCACCTATTGCTGATAACAAAGCCTTCTTTTGGGAGGGAAAATTTTGCAGTACTTCAAGTGTCGACATAGCGGATGGCAATTGTGCCAGATCCTCCACTATATTATAATTCTATGCAGCTTGAGCACGAGGATTAAATGTCGATTTATGTACTACTCCCTTTGGCGGCTTTATAGTTAATTCAGGAATGATGGGCGGAACAACTTCAGGCGAAGTTGTTGTCAAACTATTGGGCTAATCTGTAGCCTTGTTGTTCGACGACAGTGGATTCCCATAATCTTTATTCCTTGTTTATATCAATGCATCATTTTTCTATTATGAGATGGATAGCATAAGAACTTGGGATGGGGAAGCATGATCGATAGCAACCAAATTGGTTTCTGGGCTCGAAAACGGATCAGTCAACGCTGCTGAGGTACTTGAAGTCTTTAAAAATTTCATAACCTCAAATTTATGTGGACAATCTTTCGTGAAATGCTCGTCGTCGCATATGAGACATGGATAACAAGGTTTCTTTTGCCTGGTAGGGTTTTGAGAAGATTTTTGAGCAGGTGAATTTTCCTATTTCTCCTTATTATTTTTCCCTTTCTTCTTGCCCCTTGGTTGCTTTGGATTCTTGCCCTTGTTAGAAGACACGACATTAATCTCCGAGGCAAGAGGTTCTTCATTTGCTTTTTTCCTAGAAACTGCAAGGTATTTTTTAGATGGAGCCTTCGCAGTTTTCGTGCTTGTGGTACCGATCACACCATCACCGGCGTGAGAGTCCTTGTTTGATTTAGGAGGGGGAGGAACGGAAAATTTTGGTCTAGGAGCGTCAGGAATTTTGTCATAGAGTGTGCCAGACTGAGTATAGATCAAGTCTAAATATTGGGCATGAGCAATGACTTGCTCTTCAGTGACAACTCCTCCTTTTTCGACGTCTTCTGTTATAGAAGGTAATAAGGACTTAATAAACCATTAAGCTAAAAGCTTATCAGGAGCATAAGTCTTTACCATTCGACGATGATGTCGCCACTCATGAATATGATCGGATATGTGAGTGGCCGTGGTAACTGAAAATGGGTTAAAAAGGTAGTGGCAAGGGTACTGAAGTTATCGAACGAAGCTCTAGGCAATTCAATATACCATTTTGTTGTCGGACCAGTGAGCATTCTCTAAAAAAGGCGAAGCCTAATCGAATCATCATTTAGGGTGTTACATGAGCACCACAAATGAAAGGTCATTATGTGATTCAATGGATATTCACCTAGATTTCCATTGAATTTAGGAATATCAGAGGGAAGTTTATGAGGAATCGCTGACCACCAAGGGGCGTAAGAAATTGGATCATTCATCAGCCGACTCAAATCTGGTAATTCCAGAGTTGCTACAAAAGGCAACTGTTGATTCAGGTTAGGTGAAGCATACCCAAGATAAGATGGAATCGCCTGAGCAGTAGGTCTTTGCATACCAGCATAATGTATCTGATGCTAGTAACTTTGATAAGGTTATTGGACATAACCATTATAGTATGGTTGTTGATAACCGTTCTGAAAATGCGGTTGTCCATTACCTACAAAGCCTTGTTGCTCAGGTCCTTGGTAGGTCTGCTGGAATTGCGGTTGTTGGTATTGTACCATCCATGGTTGTTGGACCATTTGTTGTTGCCCAATACTGGAAGGTTGACCAAGATGTGTAGTAATCATACCTGTTTGAGCCTGAGTCGTTCCTTGTAAGGAAGCACTAATCTGAGGTTGTGATTGAGCCGTAGAGACAAGAGGTTGTTGTATTGCAACCTGAGAGACTTGAGGTTTCACACACTAGGCAGCACTTGTACTTGCGACATAGTGACAATGGCAGGTGTAGTGGGAATATTTCATACAGGTTGGGTCGGTTGCATTGAATATACAAACCTTGGTTGTTAAGGCAGTATTGGTACCCAACTGCTGGATGTAATTCTAGTTTGACCTGAATGTTGTTGTAAGTTCTCATATGGTTGTTCTCCAGGAGGGAACAATGAAAAAGCATACTGCCCTCCATATGGCAGCAGTCCAGTGTTTAAAGGATATATCGGTCTTTGAAGGCTGGACTGCCCAAATTGATATTGGCACGTAGGATCAATTTGTTGAGTTTCAACATAAGAAATATCAAATGGGATTCCAGATGAACAAATAGGAACAGACCATGTCGTCAAAACAGTCCTTGAATGGACTCCAGCTAGTGATTGGTAACTAGCCGGGACAGATGGTATACCAGCAAACATTGTAGGAATGTCAGCAAGAGGCTCTGTCGTAGCTGTATCAAATGATATAGTCCTAGATGTTGATGGTTGTTCAGACATATTTAGTCCATCCAAAATATTTTCTAGCGATTCGACAAGAACTTGTGATGAAGGATGATTAAAAGAACTAACTTCAGGAGTAGAAGGATATAAGTGAATCCCAATTCCAAAATGCAATGGGATACTGGATGGAAGATCCTCTACTATCTCTTTTATTGCAATCAGTCCAGGTGGAAGAGGTAGACCATTAGGTCCGTAAAATACTTTTGGAGCTGAAGAAGGTATTGCTTCTGCAGTGACGGATATCGGAGGGGTGACACCTTCTGAATTCTAGAACTCAACTTCTAGATGTTCAGGTAGGTGAACTTTAGTCTCTGTATCAGCTCTATTTGGAGCTATTGCAGGTACAGAAGTTTCTACCATTACACTAGGATCAGTTTTAATGTCCTCTTGTATCTGCAGAATC
This sequence comes from Pinus tabuliformis, assembly GCA_031772625.1. Lineage (NCBI taxonomy): Eukaryota > Viridiplantae > Streptophyta > Pinopsida > Pinales > Pinaceae > Pinus > Pinus tabuliformis. The sequence continues at coordinate 885,748,197 of CM062808.1, read as the reverse complement.
CCTTCTCTAAAGGCAGTTGTACCAGAAATGATCGGAGTAACTATAGTCTCTGATGATGTTGAAACACAAGTTTCAAATAAATCAAGTGAATTCGATTCAGTTAAACAAGACCATTTTGCCTAGAATGGTTTTGTTTCCGGAGTCAAAGACGATTGACTTGCTAGTCTCTGCGAACAATGGGGTTTTGATTGACTTTCTTTCACGATTGCGGATTACTTGATCAACTCAAAATTAAGGGGAAAAATTTTATTTTGAAATTAATAAATTTTAATGACGCTTTGACACAAATTTTTCTTTTTCAATTTTTAAGAGTCAAGAAAAAGCTAAAGATGACTCTATTCCCCTTCGATTTTTAATGAGCCTAAAGTGAAAAGTGCTCAGATGGACCTTTTCTTTTAAGGAGTCGAAAAGGAACGAAAGTGACTACTCTGGAGATCTAGACAGAGGGATTACCAAACCAATCGCAAAACTGCAAAATACACCTTGGTGATAAATTAAAGAGAAATTACCAAGGACTTATGTACGGCAGTCAATCTTCCCAAATGCTGTGTTCAATGCATTGCGATTGATAGGGCAGTAGACACGGCTTCCTATGGATAAAGGATATAAGCCTATCATGGTCTCCCAATATATACTCGACGGTACGGGGAGCACAAGTTCATGCTAGCACTTATCGTATCAAAGAGGAGGAATCACCCAACCTTCGATGAAAACAATAGTTACTAGATTTTACGATGTCGGAACACGTCTCTAGCCTAGACCTCTAGATGTGTTGCGTTAGGTTCCAAAGCGTTGTTAAGTTCATTGAAATTTGTTTTAGAGTTGATCTTGTTTAGAAGTTTGTCTTTCAAGGTTCACTGCGTGATGTAGATGTAAATTTCCTAAATATGCAATCTAAAATGATAAACAATCGTTGTTTATTTTTAGCAATGAAAATTATAGCTACTAAGGAAAGAAGATTATGATTCTTTCAAACAAACAGCAAAGAGTACACACTAAATGCACTTTTCCTAAATCATTTTTCGCACACAGTCTAAATGAAAATGCAAATGCATGTATTTTTTTTTCGTTCTCTTTAATGTGAAAATGCCAAAAAAGAAAACTAAGTATAGATCTGAAATATTTTCTTCAAAGTGACATGTCAACAATTTCTTTTCAAAATAGAAAGGAAGACTTAAACGACACTTTTCAATTTCGAATAGAAGATGATTTCGACACTTCAAATATCAAAAAATCAAATTAAATACATGACAAAAAGTTCAAACGATTATCCAGAGAAGGAAGACTCAACGAAACTTCTCTTTTTGATACAAAACGACAGTTACGACACTTTTTGCACCAAAATGACAGTTCGATTTAAGCAACTTTTTGACAAAGGATTGCAAATGATGGACAAATACATAAAAGCATTTACTAATCCTAATCAATGGAGGCTGAAGTATGTAAAGAAAGGAGGCTTCAGTAATGAGATATTGTTCATAAGTAACAAAATAATTGAACAGAGCTAAAAACAAGGACAAAAAACCCAAATTTCAAGGAGAGAAATAGGACTACTCAGTCATCGCACCTGTGCTTCACAGAAACAGGGATGCATCTCACCTGCTACACTCGAGAAGTGTGATGCATACTGGCTTCCAGTGATAGACAGTGCGATGGGCCAGGGAGCGCAACTGAGGTGGGTTTTGGCTCAAATTTGCAGCTGAATTCAGTGAGTTAAGCTGAGCTATTATGGACAGTAAAGAACAAAGTATAGGGGTATGATATTGGAATGTTATTGAGCTACCAACAGGGCATCTAGAATGCTTGTAATTCAGATGTTCAAATCATAAACTAAACCAGAGATTGACTGAAGCAGCATTCATCTACTTTGCAATTGTAGAGCAAGAGCAGTTCGAAGGCTATCTGGCTAACTTCAGGCTCCGTCTATAGTTTATAAAACAAACAATCAATAACAAAAAAATAAACTATTCAGTCCCCAGTGGAGTTGCCATTTTGTTTCCGGGAAAACTAGTGTCTTTTCAATCTGTTAGTCCCACTAGGATTGGTAGCTATCCTAGAAACAAACAATCAAAGAAATTTGCGATTTCCTTTATGTATGATAGATAAGAGAGAAGCAAAGGGACCAACCTGGATCTTCTGCTTGACTCCTTGCTTGATTTTTCTCTCCCTTGATAGAGCTTGTGCCTCTTCTCCTACTTATCCTGCTCAGTGAATACCTGTAGAGACAAAGTAACAAAACACCATCAAAGCATCTCGATCTATTATATCATAAACAATGTAGAATTAGAAATACATTGAACATACAATGGCATTCACAAATAACAACATTCACAAATACACGATTGTATGGAGGAAAACTCAAAGAAATTTATTAATAATAGAAGGGAGAATTACAACCTAGCTGTTTGATCCAGCATCATCCTCCCAGCATCAAAGCCCTCTTCACCTCATGAAAAGCAAGATCACCCAACAATACAATGCCTTCTCTCAAAGACAAACTATCAACACTTCCTTACAAATTACCAAATTCCAGCCTCTAGATCTCTCAGATGAGGGATCCATTTATAGATGTCTGCAAGGGTGTGAGTCATCTTTGGGTTTTTGATTAGTGTCATTCCACTTGTTGTTCTTGGTTCCACTTGGAGATTTTTTGGATCTCTTACTCATCCCTGGGCGAATTCAGAGAGGCAAGTGTCATAGGAGAAGTTTCTGGAAGATTCCATGAGCATCCACTTAGCAAACTGTCTCGGACATTTGTCCATCCTCACTCATCGCACCCTACAGAAGGCCTCTTTAGTATGCATCACACATGGCTAGTGTAGAAGTCAGTATGCATCGCACCTTGACTGTGGAGCAGTTAGTATGGTCCAGTTTTGGCCATTTCTGAGTGGTTTTTCAGGTGGAACTTTTGGGGAATTATGTAATCAGTTGACCATGATCCTTTAGGGTATGAAACAACACTTTTAGGGGTTAAATAGCCCTTGGTTTATCGACATATAAGATTGGGGTTGCAGTGCCCAAATATGTCTATAACAACTGGTAACATATATTTGTTCCCTTCATAGGTGTTATAATAAATCATTCTTTACATATATGGTTTCCATTGGATGTTTTGGGGTTATTACTCTTTATTTCATTGTTTAACTATGATTGCAGCATAGATCAGAATTTTGGCCGGTTTTGTTTCTATCAATAGTTGCAGATCCATAATGTTTAACAGTCATTTATATTTTTGAGATCGTTTGTCATCCATGATCTTAAGTGGGTTCTTTTCATACATCATTGAGAAGAAAACACTACAACAAATTGGCGACTCCACTAGGTTTTATACTTCACATCCAGAAACCTAGGTGACCTTCGGTTTTCAGCTTAGGGTTTCTTCCTTTTTCAATTCTATTTATGTTTCCTAGTGTTTTAACACTAGATTTGATAAATTTCTGACTTCCGTAAGTTTTATGGTTGTTTCTGCAGGTCACAGGAACCAGTTGCGGCAAAGGCGACATTTTTTTTTCTAAAATTTGGAAACCAGAAGTCTCAGAGCAGAAATCATAGTTTTCAGCCCAAAAGGTGTGATCTGAGCTCCATAAGGCAACTTTCTGCCCAAAAAGTGCAATTTCATAAAAAAACAGGTTAGAACCTTCTATTTCTGGGTTTTAGGGTTTTTCTCATATCTGTTTCTGGGTTTTACTGAGAGTTGTCTATTGGGTGTCTGACCTTTGTCTCATCTCACTTAGGCCTTGATCCATTCTATTTTACTTGTTGAAGTCGAATTTAGCCTCCCCTAGGGCTCTAGGAGGAGTTTAGCTGAGTGAGAAGTCTGAGTTTCTATAGCACTTTCAGCCACATTTTCCAAATCTATAACCTTTTGTTTAAGATATGATAAGATAGGTTTCTACCATCCATAGTTTCACATTCAAACTTGTTTGTTCATTCCCTTAGGGTTCCATCGGTTGCCCTAGGTGTTTCACCCATCTCCCTATCTTTTTGCAGTGATTTTTCCCTCTGGTTTTTTTGATGTTGCTGCACCACTTTCCAGCAGTTTAGAGTCACTTGATCCCAGTCACACCAACATTTAGATCTCTTGACCGTTTCAATGTATTTTCCATTGGTTTAGCCACCTAGCAGTACAATGTTTGCAAACCCAGTTTGGGTGGTGTTTAGTTAATTGTTTTGCTTTTGTTTTCTATTATTTATTTCAGTTTATTTGCAACAATTTTTTTTCTTTTTTACAAACATGATCTTGGCTTAATCAATTAATACACTTGCATGCACAAGCACACCTTAAGCGAAGGGAACATGGTTTACACCGCCAAGCCAAGACTTAACATAATAAATTTATCTCACCGCATCAGAGACAGAAGATATATTATTGACCTCCCTTCACCATTTCCATGTTCTGTGTGTCCTTCCATCATTCTGCCACCAAGGTGTGTGTCGCGGAGACTACTAGGCTTTCACCCCCAGTTTCCGCTTGGGCGTATTACTCCTCCCCATCGGGTTCGAGTTCATAGCACTCCGAGTCCCCATCCCAACTCTTCTCCTGGTCCTTTTGATTCCTCATCTAATTCCAAACCTCCTTCACTGCATATCGTCACCATGTTTGGACCCACAGCTGGTGTAGGAACCCAAACTGGTGGTGGCTTCAGTGCTATACTGGTGGTCACATCAGGAAGAACAGTCTCAAGAACCGTTCCAGCAGACCCTATGATCCCCTTTATGCCTGGGTTAAGTCTACTGTATCTAAACCAGTTGATAAATGAACCTATACACCATGATTTTGGTTGTCCATCTATGCCAACTAAGCTTCCCTCAGACATCCAAAGTTTGAGGGTATTGCTGGAGAGGATCCTACCAACCATGTTCGATCCTTCCACATGTGGTGTTCGTCCAACTCCATAACCGATTACTCCATTCGTCTTCGGCTCTTCCAATGCATGCTCACTAGAGATGTTGTAAAATGGTATGTAGACGAACCCTCCACCTCTCATTCCATTTTCGCGATGCTTGCTAAAGCATTCTTATCATATTTCTAGTTACCTCTCCAGTACGACATTGGTACTGAGATTTTGAAAACATTCCTTCAATCCTCCGCTACTCACCTTTCTAACCATGTTCAAGAGTGGCATTGAAGGAGGAGCACATGTTGTGCCCCACCTTTCGAAGACCATGTTTATCTAGATTGGTTTCTCAAGAGCCTTTTATCCCCCATCGGGAAAGATGTCACATCCCATTTTCCTCATACTGAGGAAGAAGCTCTCCAGACCTCTTTGAGATACGATCTGATCTATGCTCAATCCATTTATGTCTATACCATTATTCCAAACCTCCATCGTCCTAGAAGTGCCAATGCATAAGGGGCATCTCACGTCACCGACGGTATTGTTGGATCCATTTCACACTCTTCGCCATATTCTCAGTAGAGTTATGGCTACTTGCATGGGGCCACCAGTTCCTCCAACATATATGTCCCTCCTGCTAGCAACATGTTTCCAAGGCCCCAACCCATCTACCAAACTTTTGCTCCTTCTTATGCACAGCCTGGCACTCTAGCCCCTTAAGAATTAGCATCGTAGCCTCCCATGCATCCTGAGCCCCAGTAGCCACCACCCCCCAAAGGTCAGGTGTTTGCACAGCAGAGTGATACCAATCCCCATAATTCAAAGAAAAAGAATAAGGGGAAGGGTAATGAGGGTAACCATGGTAACCAAGGTAACCAACCTAGTGAACCCCAAGGGAACCAGCCTAACATCAACAACCAACAACACGGCGGCCATCCCAAGAAGAACAAGGCTATTCGTATGAACAAGCCTTGTGCATGTTGTGGTGTACATGGCCACTATACACATGAGTGTCCCCTTTTACCCTAGATGTGCCAAATGTGGGAAGCTCAAGCATCTTCTCGAGGCAAAAAACTACCTCAGAATTCTGCACCACCTCAACCGGCCGTGCTCACAAATCCTTTCCCTTAGCAAGGATTTGTTGCTACTCAACCCCATCCAGGTCAAGCAGCCCACCTCCCCCAACCTTCTGGTCCCGGTGACTACCAGATCCTAATGATGAACTCTGATGAGGTTAACCCCTCCAATATCAACCTACAAACTCGGTTGTGTCAATATGACAAGCCCTCCACTTCATCAGTTACCGAGTCCAAAACCAAAGGGTCGACTCAGCCTCTTATGACACCGAATGGTCCTTTACAAATCCCTCAATCATCTAAAATTGATCTAAGACAAACAATAAGGTATTACAGACTCATGTACATGGATATGCCTATGTTATTTTATGCAACGGATCAATAAGATTGTGAAATACAAAGGCAATGAAGTAGTTAAAGAAAACATAATAGGCAACACATATAAACACAACAAGTTTAATAAGGAGTTCACCCAATACTCCTGGGCTACGTCTCGTGGTCCAGCCTTCAGTCGTGGCCTCTCTATTATGTTTTCAAGTAGAGTTTTTACAACAGTGAGCTCAATTTGAGTCTCACACAACAGATATAAATCAGTAAGACTGTACTTGGATCCCCCAAGTCTCTAGAGTACACAGACTCTCCTTACTGACCCTCGACCTCTATTGGTCACAGTAGTATGAGCCCAATTTGAGACTCATACACGACAGGCATTACAGAGGAGTGCGCTTGAACCTCTCAAGCCTTCTCTGGAGTGCACAGACTCTCTGACTCTCCCTGTCTCTATCTTAATCCTAGCTTGATGCTGCCTTTGCTTCTGTAGGTCAGCTTGGCTTCTTCTCTCTACTTTTGGCTTACTGCCTACTGCTCTCTCTTCTTACTGCTTTCTCTGTCAGTTGGTGGCTTTAAAGCCAATCTACTTCCTGACTGTTCATTTCCGCTTCCTGGCTTTCCAGTTCCCCTACCTCTGTCCATTTGAATCCCTCTGTCCTGCGTAATTAGTCACTATATAACACCTTAGAGGGAGGTGGCCACATATTTCATAACGGATGAGTGTCAGTTCTCTTGGACATGTTTGAAATGACCATTTTTTCCGTTAACTCCAAGAATGCCCGTGAAACATGACCTTCTGCCAACGCATCATCCATATTGAACTTCAAATCCTATACAACTCTACCTGTTGACCCCATCAAATCCGATCATCCATCAGAGCATGTCTCCACCATTGATCTGGGGGCCCTAGATCCTACGGTCATCGTTCATATCAAGCGGCTAAGTAGCATGATGTTTACCCGTCCGATGTGAATGGTTTTCTCTCTCTTCCATCGGGCACATGGCACTCGCTGTATGGCATCGGGCGGAACTCGGTTGAAACTGTTATCGCTCGAAGCCCCTCTGTTATTCTACCGATTTTGTGGAATCCCACTTCCATGGAATCAGAATGATATCCATTGTATTTTATAATTTTTTGGGTCCGGGTGCTTGCGGCCTTTCCTTCTTTGAGGGGTTTGCCTTTTTCACTAATCGCATATCAAAAACTACCCCTGTTTCTTGAAATGGCCTCTGGATTTGCTAATTTGTGATAGTGCGTGTTACCATGGGCCGACAGTCTGCACGCTTGATCGACGGTCCTCGTTGCTCTGTGCTGATCACAAATTGCAATAGTTACGAGGATATCTCCGATAAGCTTGACCTTTATAAGACTTTTAATCCTTGGCATGATTTTTAAAGTGTTCTAGGATCCAATTTGGATCACGACCTTCCCACTGAAAAAGCTTTTGGACCACCAAAAGTTGGTTTTTAAGCATCAATCAAGTGAGGATATAGATTCCTCACTTGCCCAATTTCTATCCATCTTGCACTGCTTGGTTTTGAACCTTTGAGTCCAATCCTGAGGTACTCAACATCCCCTCTGCACGTAGTTCTCACCTTCTTGTCTAGAACTGTATCTTCCTGCAATTCATTGAGATATTCAGGAAATATATCATCAATAGAAGGCAATTGACTCTACCCTTCAGGATCTTCAATCAATGAAGGTTCAAACAGTCTCAAGCTTTCTGCATTAACTACTGAATAAATGTCCATGTAAGTTGGCAAATCAAAGCGAAAATCATTCTCACCGATTTTCTCAAGTATCTTGAAAGGTCCATACCTTATCAGCTTCAGCTTCTTACCTTCACCTTACATTCTGTCTTTGCTGTTACATAGCCAGAATTGATCACCAACTTGGAAACTATGCTCAATCTGATGCTTATCATGCCTTGCCTTGTACTTGGCTTGGCTCTTTTCCAGCTGTTCTTGTATTTCCTGGTGAATCTCTTGGATTTGTTCAATGAACTTGGTTGCCTTGTCCACATCACTGTGTCCATCAACCGCTATGTCTTTACCAAAGACAAAATCCAATGGAGACCTTGGTATGAAACCAAAATAGGTCTCAAAAGGAGATATCTGTGTAGAAGAATGTTTAGCCTGGTTGTAAGCATGTTGCACATAACACAACTGTTCATCCCAAAGCTTGGGATGCTTGTTGCAATATCCTCTGAGAAACTGGATCACTGTCTTGTTGACCACCTCTGTTTGGCCATCTATTTGTGGATGAAAGGTTGTGCTCTTCTTAGGTCTGGTGTCCATCAATTCCCACAGACTTGACGAAAACTTCAAAACAAATCGGGAATCTCAATTAGATACAATGGAAGTGGGTAATCCAAAATGAACCCATACATGTTGAAAGAACAACTTTGTTGTTTGTTCAGCTGTAATCTGTTTGTTACAAGGTATTAAAATACACATTTTGCTGAACCTATCCACAACAACATATAATTAGTCATGACCTTTTCTATATTTGGGCAGTCCCCCAACAAAGTCCATGGAAATACTTTCCCAAGGATGAGAAGGAACTAGTAGTGGAGTGTACAAGCCTAGTTTTCTATTGCTGGGCTTGCTTTTTGCACACATGGTACACCCTCTTATATATCTAGAAACTGTCTCATTCATTTTGGGCAAATAACAAAATCTTTGCCGCTGTGCAATTGTTTTACTTACACCAAAGTGACCTGATATTAGAGAAGTGTGTGCTTCTCGAATTATCTTTACTTTTTCGGTTTGAGGAATGCATAACTTTCCCAAATGATACAAGAGTTGGTCCTTAACATGATAATCCATTTTTTCTACTTGTTTGCCATTACTTAAAGTTGCATATACATCTTTGAAATCTATATCTTGAGCATATTGTTCAATGTAGCTTTCATGCAATACTGAATTATGCTTAAGTATAGTAGATGCATTTATGATTGGTCGGGACAACATATCTGCAACTTTATTGTGTGTGCCCTTTTTATATCTGATGACAAGATGAAACTGTTGTAGAAAACCCATCCACCTATAGTGTCTTGATTGCTGCAACTTATTTTGTGAGTGTAAGTATTGAAGTGGTTGATGATCAGTATGTATAACTATCTCTTTTCCCATTAGATAATGTTTCCACTTTTTCACACTCTGTATTAATGCATACAATTCTTTATCATATGTTGGATAATTAACTACTACAGAAATAAATGTCTCAGAATGATAACATATGGGTTTACCGTGTTGCGTCAACACTGCTCCCATGGCATAGTCACTGGAATCCGTTTCAATCTCAAAGGGTCTTTGAAGATCGAGTAGTGCTAGTACTGGTGCCATACTAATCTTTTCTTTTAAGGTGTCGAAGGCTTTCTACTATTTGCCTCCCCACTGAAACACCTTGTTCAATCCTGTTAAAGCATGTAAGGGAGCTGCAATCAAGGAAAAGTTAGCAATAAACTTTCTCCAATACTGTGCTACTCCTAGGAAGCTTCTAACTTCTATAGCAGATTTGGGTTTAGGGTAGTTTACAATGACTACAACCTTAGAGGGATCTATCTTCAATTCACCACCCCCTACAATATGACCCAAATAATTCAAAGATGTTTTTCCAAATTCGCACTTTGATAGCTTAACATAAAGATTTTCTCTTTTCCAAACATCTAGAGTCCGCTTTACATGCTTCAAATGTTCTTCCCATGTTCTACTAAATACAAGAATGTCATCTAGATATATAATGACAAAATCATCAATAAAAGGCCTGAGTACATCATTCATTACCCTCATGAAAGTAGCAGGAGCATTAGTTAAGCCAAAAGGCATAACCAACCACTCATGCAATCCCTGCTTTGTTTTGAAAGCAGTCTTCCATGCATCTTGCTTTGCAACTCTAACCTGATGGTAGCCACTATGCAAGTCCAACTTGGAAATGTAAATAGCTTCTTTCAACTGATCTAATAGATCATCTATACGAGGAAGGGGATAATGATTTTGTATCGTTATCTTATTCAGTGTTCGGTAATCAATACACATTCTCCATGAGCCATCTTTCTTTCTCACGAAGACAATTGGAGACCCACATGGCGATGTGCTAGGTCTTATGAACCCTTTCTTGAGTAGCTCCTGTACCTGCTTCTTGATTTCTACATTCTCTAAAGTGGACAACCTGTACATTCTGATGTTAGGCAATGGAGCATCTTGCTGCAAATTAATATCATGTACTATTTCCTTTTTGGGTGGCAGACCTTTAGGTTCTTGAAATAGCATATCATATTCTGAAACAACTTTTTCTAAATCAGCTTGTTGTTTAGCATTACAGCCTTCAAATACATTGGTTTTATCAGGTTTCTTTTCCTTTACAACCATCAGTAAAAATTGTTTGCATGAATTTACAATTCTTTTCATCTGCCCTGAGTTTATGAGAGTATAATTATTCTTGAGTTTATGAGCTCTTACAATATATTCGATTCCATATTTAACGAGTTGATACTTGTTTTCAGCTCTATAGAAAATGGCTTTTCTATCATACAAGTAAGGACTTCCTAAAACAATTCCACATATATCCAAGGGAACAATATCTAACTCAACCTCATCTACAAATGCTGACCCTAAGTTTACATTGTCTAGTCACTTGTAGCTTTTCTTTATCACATAACCAACCCAATGGATATGGCTTCTTGTGAGGTGTGGTTAGTAATCCCAGTTTCTTTACAATTGCTTCAGAAAATAAGTTTACTTGTGAGCCGCTATCAAACAAAGTATCAAACTTTTGATGCTTGGAAATAACTCTAATATGAAAAAGCTCACGTCTTTTCCTCTCATTTTCTTCATTATTAGTAGATTGTGCAGAATTACTAGTAGATGCTTCAGAATTTTTACCTTTTATACCAGTGGATGTGATTGTTGTTTCATCCCCTGAGTCTAACCCCAAATCCTTATGAATAGCTGCAACAATCTTCTTCTTTTTGCCATTGTACTTCTTAGGTTTCAACTCTGGATGCAGAATCCAATAGTGTTCATCATCATGCCCATCCTTCTTGCAGTGAGTGCACGAAGGTTTGGTCTTTTGTACAGAATTTGTCTTCCTCTCTTTCCATTTTTGCTTTCTCTTTTCCTTGCTCTTGCTTGCAGTGGGTTTTGATGATCCCCCAACTTCTAAGTTCACATTCTTGCCTCTAGCCTCTAGATGTGTAGTCTAAACAGATACCTCGTCTATGCTAGTGGGATTAAACATGAGAATGGTCTGTCTCAAATAACTATGTAGACCACCTATATACTTCAGCAAAGTTTCAGGTTAGTCTAAAGAAATGCATAGAATCAAAGATCTTTCTCTAAATTCTTGGGTGTAGCTTTGTACACTTTTCCCTTTTAATTGGTGAAGAGTTTGCCAACTCATCACAGCTTGCTGCATATAAGCTAGTGGATAGAATTGTTTTTTAATTCCAGAAACAAATTCATTCCAGGTAGAAAGAATTTTACCATGCTTATTCAAATCAGCTTGTGTCCTGCCTTCCCACCATACCAGGGTGGTGCCTCCAAGGTGTAAGCTAGCCAACTGAATCTTTCTCCTTTTTGAATTGATGTTCTACACTCTGCAATATACATCAATCTGTCTAATCTAGCTATCTAGCTTTTTTGCATTCAATTCTCCCTCATAAACTGGCAAATCAAACTTCACATCTAATTTAATCAAAAAAGGTTTCTTATTTTTCTTTTCAGGGCTTTATTTATGTGAAGAAGATGATGATGAAGGTGATGATGGAGGAGATGGTGGAGAGGGCTTCTCTTCTTTTCCTTTTCCTTCTAGGTGGGCAACTAGAAGAGGTTCCTCTACTCCTTAATCTTGTTTTGAGGTTGATGACTCTTCACCTCTACCTCTCTTAAATTCTCTATACATTTCTTCTACCATGGCTCTCATGGTCATGAAACTATCCATGAACTGGGACTCTGATTCCAAGGGACTTTCTTCTGACATTTTCCTCTTACGATAGACTCTTCCAATTTCTGGGTTAGCTTCAACCAACTCTCCTTCTCCTAATTTAAGCTTTGATCTAGTTATCATTCAACAAAAAAATTCCAGCACAAGCTTGTCTAACCTTAGCAACCTAGAGCTCTGATACCACTTGATATGAAATTGATTTAAGACAAACAATAAGGTATTACAGACTCGTGCATGGATATGCCTATGTTATTTTATGCAACAGATCGATAAGATTGCGAAATACACAGGCAATGAAGCAATTAAAGAAAACATAACAGGAAACACATATAAAAACAACAAGTTTAATAAGGAGTTCACCCAATACTCCTGGGCTACATCTCCTAGTCCAGCCTTCAGTGGTGTCCTCTCTATTATGTTTTCAAGTAGAGTTTTTACAACAGTGAGCTCAATTTGAGTCTCATACAATAGATATAAATCAGCAAGACACTACTAGGATCCCTGAAGTCTCTAGAGTTCACAAACTCTCCTTACTGACTCTCGACCTCTATTGGTCACAGTAGTATGAGCCCAATCTGAGACTCATACATGACAAACATTACAGAGGAGTGTGCTTGAACCTCTCAAGCCTTCTCTAGAGTGCACAGACTCTCTAGCTCTCCCTGTCTCTGTCTTAATCTTGGCTTGATGCTACCTTTGCTTTTGTAGGTCAGCTCGGCTTCTTCTCTCTGCTTTCGGCTTACTACCTACTGCTCTCTCTTCTTACTGCTTTCTCTGTTAGTTGGTGGCTTTAAAGCCAATCTACTTCGTGACAGTTCGTTTCTGCTTCTTGGCTTTCCAGTTCCCTTGCCTCTATCCGTTTGAATCCATCTGTCCTGCGTAATCAGTCATTGTATAATGCCTCATAGGGAGGTGGCCACCTATTTCATAACAGATGAGTGTTATTTCTCTTGGACATGTTTGAAACAACCGTTTTTTCTATTAACTCCAAGAATGCCTGTGAAACATGACCTTCTACCAACGCATCGTCCATATCGGACTTCAAATCCTATACAACTCTGCTTGTTGACCCCGTCAAATTCGGTCATCCATCGGAGCACATCTCCGTCATTGATCTGGGGGGCCCAGATCCTATGGTCATCATTCATATTGGGTGGCTAAGTAGCATGATGTTTACCCGTCTGATGTGAATGGTTTTCTCTCTCTTCCACTGGACGCGTGGCACTCGCTGTATTGCATCGGGCGGAACTCGGTTGAAACCGCTTACCGCTCGAAGTCCCTCCAATATTCTGTCAGTTTTGTGGAATCCCACTTCCATTGAATCAGAAGGATATCCATTGTATAATATAATTTTTTGGGTCTGGGTGCCTGCGGCCTTTCCTTCTTTGAGGGGTTTGCCTTTGTCGCTAATCGCATATAAGAAACTATCCCCGTTTCTCGAAATGGCCTCTAGATTTGCTAATTTGTGATAGCACATGTTACCATGGGCCGATGGTCTACATGCTTGACTGACGGTCCTCGTTGCTCCACGCTGATCACAAATTGCAACTATTACGAGGATATCTCCAATAAGCTTGATCTTTATAAGACTTTTAATCCTTGGCATGATTTTTAAAGAGTTCATGAAAACTTAGAGAGTGTTCTAGGATCCACTTTGGATCACTCAACCCAAAGTTGAGGTCATTCCCAAGATCCCAAAGGGACCATTACGCCGTAATGCAGCTTCTAACAGAGCTGCCCATACATATAGTATAGTAGACGACTTGGCGCAATCACCTATCACCATGTTGACACTGGAAGTCATCTAGTCATGCCCTTACCAAAAGAAGGCTCTACTAACTGCCTTGGGTGCAGTGGACCCTTTCGACGATCACTTGATTGTCTTCCTGGTTGATACATTAGAGCATCCCCCATTTCCTTCATCTATTGCTTTCCAGATACCAGTTAGATTTCGTAATTCCATCATCTCTAGATGCATTATTGACGAAGGCGCATCCACCTATGTGATATCCGCTACTATTTGGAAATAACTCAAGTCACCTGAGTTGTCCCCCTCCACCATCACTTTGCGTGCTTGGGATGGACACTCCTCCCAGCCCCTTGGCATGTGCCGCAACTGTCGAGTGACCCTTACGGGAAAGACTGTCCATGTCGATATCGAAGTCATTGATGCCCCTTTGGATTACAATATTTTCTTAGGTTGTAGTTACACATATGCCATGTCAATTGTCGCCTCTACGTTGTTCTGCAAGATGTGCTTCCCCCATGAAGGGAAGATTGTTACCATTGATCAGTTGAATTACTATGACCCGGCATCCATGACCTCCCCCGAGTCCTCATCTCGTCGATGTCCGACAACCAGTCTTCAACTCATTGTATGAGTGTCTCGCCTAGAGTCTATAAGGATTCCCCATTGTTGGGTGCCTTCCCTGGTCCTCCCCCTCCCATTTACGAACCTACTTCCATGAGTGTTTACATGTTATAAGCATCATGGATTTCCCTTAAACAGTCTGATACACCTGATCAAGAGCCAGCTCCTCAGCATCCTGTTGTTTCTCTTCCAGATGAACCCTCTAGACTCAATCCCCCAGGACCTCCTCCGTTTGTGAGTGCCTCTCCTATGTTCCCCCAGGTCTCAACCATCCTGGAGCTATTCCGCCGAGGAATTATCTTGCCAGAAAGATACCTTTCTTATTCCCCCCTCTGAGAATTTTTTCTATACCTATCATGGCTTCGCTGGTCCTTCCTAACATGACTCTTAGGATCCCAATATGGTACATCGACCCCCCTACAAAAATTATGCCTGGTTAGCCATGAACATATCACACTTTGACCCCATTCAACCGGTTCCCATGACCCCTTTCGTTGCTTCAGTTCCATCACAACCTCAACAAGAACCAACTACTATTGCGAAAGCATCTGGTTAGGGTGGCAAATCCAAAAAGAAAGATTCGAAGGACAAGGCTCCCCAAGCTCCTCCAACCCCTAAGGCCCCAAAGCCGTGTGTTTTATGTGAAGTTGTTGGGCATGCCACCAGCAATTGTCTTGAACTTCCTCAACATAAACCTTTGGTTCATGAAGTGTCCCCTAAGTCGAATATTCTGGAAGTCCATGTTGACATACTAGTCCCACCTAAGAAACTCAAAACACTTCGCACAGACCACCCTTGTACCCTTTGTGATCTTCATGGTTACTATTCCCATTGTTTCCCTCATCTCGATGAGTTTCGCGATTGCCTTAGGGAAATTCATGAATCCAAGGCCACTCGTAGTAGACCCTCTACTCCTCTACTTGTGGATTCTAGTACCACTAGTCAACTAGAATAGGGAAACCTTGGCCCCTCTATTGTGATCCCCTTCCCCGATGTCGAGATGATGGACACCACAGGCCCCATTCTTTACCTATCGTCATCCTTGAGTTCCTCACCGACAAAACTTCCTGTGGTTGCTGTGCGCATTTCTATCGAACCTTTTTCGATAGAATTTGAGGTATCAACGTCAGTAGACCCTTCGTCTACTAGTATGTTGTCTACCATTCTAGAAGATGCCTATGTGAACCTTATTCCTCAGATTGATGCACAAGGTAATGTCGTCGCATCATGTAGTCAACCTTCCTCTCATCCGCCCATCTCCCAACCTGATGAGGACACCTTGGAAGCTATGTCTACCCCTTATTACCCATACACTTGAGTAAGGGGGCATTCCTTCACGAGGATTTGAAGGCCATCTCCTTCCTAATTCTCCCAATGCGTTCCACCTCCAGAAATGTTTCTCACAGCACATACCTTTGATTCGTGTGTCTCTATTTCTGCCATAAAGTTAGGTAGATTGCATCATCTCATCAGTTGTCTTTTGCACCTTTCAGATGGATCCATCATCCACATCATATACTGGCCATACCAATGGTGCAAGTCCCTTCTACCAGAATCTAGCTTCAGTAGCCTGGGCCATTTTTACCCCCTTACATATGTTAGTCCTATCAAACAGAGTGTGCATTGGATCTGCTACCAATCAAGCCGAATATGATGTAATGATAGGTTTTTTAGTCGATGCCCTCGCTCATCACATCCTTCATCTTCATGTTCGTTTAGATTCCATACTACTTGTCATGCAATTGAATGATGTGTATAATGTGTGTAACCAAGTCCTATTTAGAAAATATATACGAGTGAAGCTATTGGTACATGAATTTGAAACCATTACATCAGTCATGTGCCTACAACCCAAAATCACTATGTAGATACCATTGCAAACAACATTCTAGATTGGCATTTATCACATGTATACCACAGAAGATAACCACACAAATGGTGAACCATCATCGTCATATAAAATGCATGATCATATTATGTATCATAAAAGTGTTTGGAGCCATAGCTCAAAATACATATGACATGCCCATAGTATGTTACAAAAATCACAATCAAAGGGACCCACATGTCCCTGCATCTAGTCACTGTCCAGCGGCTCTTGCGTCAAAGGCTCTGCTCCACTTACACGTAGATCACATACTTCATGACTTGCCATCACCACGTGCCACACGATACTTCGCCACTCTGAGGGAAGACTAGTACACTCATCTGTGTACCAATCCTCTAAGTTGTTCCATCCGCTCTCTGAAACCCCGGTCAAGAGTACATCAAACCTATGATGCAAATCAGAAAGGAGTGCAATATCCTATGGACCCTGTTGTGGCAATGATGTCCCCCGACCTGTAGCCCCAGGGGCTTTGGATCGGTCTACATATCTTGTCGGCTTCACCAGTGCTATGTCTGCATACAACATGTTTCACACTCAGTACCACATACATGTGACAGAAATATAAAATGCACCATAAAACATAGCAACTTAACACTTACCGTCTGGTCCCCATGCTCGCCCAGGCAGAAGTGGCAAGTCAGGATCCCCCTGATAGTTCATCCCACTATAAGGGTAGTCATCAATGTAAAGGGGCATCTGATCCCAGTGTGTGAAAAAATCAGGTCAGAACACCCATCCGACTCCCCCTCCTCCTCCTCTCCACAGTAGCTGCCCCCAGCAGCACATCCTGGGCTCCTGTGGGCCCCCATCTCAGATCTGTACATGAGGATGGATAGTGGGTATCTTCTCAAAGAAGAACACACATAGTATTGTACCAAAAGAATAGTCACAATTCACTTGTCTCTTACAAAGACTCAACTATTGTTTCACTGACGATATCATCATTTGGGCCCACCCATCGTAGGTCACGGCCAAAACACTCTCAACTAACATCATCTGCCCTCCAGTGATGTGGTGGAATGCCTGGCTGCCCAAGACTTGTAGCACAGCTGTGACAATAGCTTGTATCTCTACCCTCTCTAGATCAACAAGCGGGATAGTCATGCCCTTGACACGAACACCCCGTCGACAATGGCACTCCCCAAACTCAGTAATGTTCCTCCCACGAGGTAACACTGGATGAATATCCCTCAGCACTCCAAGGGGAGGAATTCGGATCAAGAAGTAAATATCCTATAATGTGAGCTCGATCTTGTGCTGCTGCACAATAAAGACCTCCTGGTTTGGATCCCAATAGCTTACAATTCTCGATAACAAGGGCTCACCTACCCTCATCAGTGGGTTCTCTACCAACTTGAGAACCCCATAACGATCTAATTCCCCTCGAACTACCTGATCCCCCTAGATCTCAGATCAAAGAGTATCCAAGTCTCATTCATGCCAGTTGATTTTCAGCTCCGCCATATCTGCAAAACACCACATGTCTTGTCAGTTCAGAAAAGAAAACAACAGGCTACGCTGATCAACTCACAGCCCCCACTAGTGCAACAGACCAACCCTTCCTCTAGCCACAAATCATAGTTTTCAGCCCACAAAGTGTGAACTCATAGGTTTCCAATTGTTTCCTGTGAGATAGATCGTACTTTTGGACCCAAAAAGTGTGATGCGATTGTGAGTAAGGGCAAAGCTCTCTCAGGGAGCTGCTAGGTGCCAAAAATAAGGAAATAAACCACTAAAATTAAAGAGATGAGTAAGGCCACCTACCAAAAAGTCACAGATCCTAATTCCAATGGTCGGTTAGTAGCTATGATCTCCACAAGATTTAGGGCCTTTTCCTCCTCTCCACATTCACCACAGCTCACTTAGAAAATGAATCCAAATTGGAGGGAAAACGTCCTTTCATAAAAAAATCCACAATTTTTTTGTCGCCCATTGCGACTAGACCGTAGCTCAGTTTGAAAAACCTTCAGCACCATTGGAAATCTCTCAATGAGCTCTATAATGGGTCTTCCTCTGTTTTGGATGGTTTGACACTTCATCGGGAAGCCTTTTTTCCAAGAAGGGTCACTTCATCCCCTCTTAAAATCGAATTTCGTCTTAAAGCAACTCTTGTATTTTGAGGTCCACCTCCTCTTAATACTTGTCGTATGATATGCCAATCTTCATCATGAGTAGCCATCCTTTACTCATGTTTTCATGGTCCCCACCGGGCCTAGTCTGTGTGGTAGCATCATCGAGTCACCCTTGTTCAGAGAATTTGCGATGAGTCACCCTTGCATCCTTGGAGTCTATTTCATGTCCCATTATCTCATGTCACAATATTCCATCCATATTTGAATACTTTCCATCCCGTGTTGCCCATTTTGGCCTCCAGTCATACTGTCCCCATCCCCTCTAGAGTTGAGTCAGTTGCTTCCAGGTCAACCATGCACTGTATGCTCTAACAAGGTTAGTCATTTGTTTGTCCCTCAGTCCCCTTTTCCCCATTATCTCTAGTGTTAGTCCATCAGTCACATTACTATTTTCCCTCTTGCTTTAGTTGAGGTTCCTCATTGCCTCATCTATTGCGGGCCCTATTCTGTCGACATCATCTTGTTTATTCTAAAAGAACAGCCTAGAGGGCTGTGTATCTTGGTTTCATCTTCCATTCTTGTTCGACACCTTGGATCGAGTAGAGGGTCTCATTGTTTCCTTTTGACTTGGTCATTTCATTTTCGTGATCCATACAATTGATGGTCCAGTGATGCAGCAGATTGTACCAATGATTCCTGGGTATGTGTGAGATGTTTTAGACCTCATGAGGGGGTGGCCCTTCAGGTAGCCCCCCACATGCCTCGATGCATACCTACTATGTTACAGCCTCATTTACAGTTCCGCAGAGTTTATGGGTTTGGTTCCTACTAATCGCAAGTGTTCATAGCATGTACGTCTCCTCCAGATGATCCATTCAGTTTTGTAGAGCCCTTCCTTATTCAACAGGGCTTCTTTGGTTGTTCTACTATCCCTCCCACCCAATTTTTGAGGGAAGGGACTTTGTATCTCATGTACTTAGATATTATTGTATTCATTCCTAGCTCATGTTTTTACGAGGTGCATTATGTATATGGGACACATTGTATTATTTTCTAGCTCTGTTATTCCAGCGTGTCATGTACCATTCAACATGTACTTTATTTCTCAGTTTCATATTTTTGGGCAAACTATTATTTTTGTGCTAAGTTATCTCAATGGGTATGGGTATGCCTCCCCCACCTCATTGAGGTCTGGTATTGCAACATAAAAGGAGACTTGAATTAGTCTCACCCCCTCTATCACTATCCTCTCTCTGCTTCAACTTCATTGGTCTCTCTCTCTTTCCTTGACCCCCCTATGTTGTCTAAGAGATCTTGTGTCTTTACAACGTACTTCGGTCATGCGTTTTGCTCCTAACACTCGTATGTTGGGGGGCAATCTGTTATCACCAAAAAATTGGTCATCTAGCCTGATCTACTAGATGGATCAAAGTACACCATGTAAAGCCCATTTTACCATAGTAAAATTGCTTTCACTATGAGAAATTACCTAATAAACCACCTTTATTAAGTAATTTATAGTAAAACCCATGAAGAATAATTAAATAAATCACTATTTATTTGATTTTCTTCTAGGAATAATTAATTAAACCATTGTTTTATTATTATTACTTGTCAAATTTGACCCAATCATGAAAAATAAATAGATAAATCATTATTTTTCTTATTTTTCTTTAAGAATAACTAATTAATCATTAATTAATAACTATTCTTTGTTAAATTTGACTAACTCCCTTAGGAATAATTAAATAAATAATTATTTGTTTATTATTCCTTAACTAATTCATTAAAATGATAAATAAATCATTTATTTATTTATTATTTCTAAATAAAAGTTTAAATACTTTTTCCCTCCTAAACAAATATAATAAAATATTCCAAGTGGTAATTCCAAGAATGGGATCAATAATATTTTATTATTGCTCATTATTCGAGGATAACTCAATATTTTGTTATAAATAGGAGGGTTTTCCATTCATTATTCACTTTTGATTATTTTCATTGTTGCACTCACTGTTGTAACTCTAATTATTTTCATTGTCGCACACCATATTTTTGTTGGGTTTATGCATTATAGAGGAGAGAGACTCTACAGAAGCTGAAGACGTTTGAGGATAGCCAAGAACCCATCCCATAGAGGGGGACTGGTAACATATATTTGTTCCCTTCACAAGTGTTATAATAAAATCATTCTTTACATATCTAGTTTCCATTGGATGTTTTGGGGTTATTACTCTTTATTTCACTGTTTAACTATGATTGCAGCATATATCATAACTTGGGCAAGTTTTGTTTCTATCAATAGTTGCAGATCTACAATGTTTAGCAGTCATTTCTATTGTTGAGATCGTTTGTCATCCACGATCATAAGTGGGTTCTTTTCATACATCATTGAGAAGAAAACACTACAACACTAAACTCTAGGTGACATAACTTTTACATATCGATTCCATTTGAGGATTTTCTTGTGCTAATGGAAAGGTATTTGAATGTACAATAATTCTAGGTTTTCTCACACAAGTGGGATATTTTAGATCCCATAAACTTCATTAAATGCCTCCAAATTCATTTGGAAGGTTTTAAACCACAATTCACCAAATAGGGGCCCGACGATAAAATTGGTCATGTGATTCAGATTTATGAAGGAGCGAATTGAAATATAGATTTAAAGAAAAACATAGAGATATAGAAAAATATAACTTCAATTCATAAATAGCAACTGTTGAAAACTGTTTACAAGCAGAAAGGAAACAAACTGGCTTGGGTGATGGTAGCTTATCTATGAGAATAGGTGACAGCTACATGCCTTCTCAACTTAGTTACAATGATGCTCTCAGGCCCTTTTATCATGAAGAAATAATGGGAAAGCCTAAGAATTCAAAAATCTAACCCTAGGAGATGAAGCACCAAAAACGTGTGGGTCTCGCTAGGGTTAGTTAGAACGTCAACTTCCTAGGGTCGTAACTTTGGCATACGATCTCTATTTGGCATGCATAATAACCCATTAGAAAGGTCTATCCAAGGAAAATAAATTTTCATTGATTTTTTTTTCCTATGGATCATGTTTTCCTATTTTCCCACAAAACTTTGTTTAGAGCCTCAAAATGGCTTCGAAAGTTCACGACCCAAAAAACTACAAAAAATAGAAAACCATCAAAATAGGAAATTGTGCTAGAAATTAGCAAATTGAAAGGAAATAGTGTTGGGGGTCCAAGTTGAATAGGCAGGTGGTCACCAATATCCACCGATATCAATCCTACCCCCTTAGGAAGCAATGGTCCCCATTGCATCGAGTGCCTCCATGAGATGTGGAAACTTCTGCTAAACTCAGTCGCTGGTGAGTTGCTTGCCTTGGTGCAAGAGCTAGCTAACTTTGACAAAATGATACATATGGATCCTCTATTGGCGAGTGTTCTTAATATTTTTTTCCATGATCCAATTAGTTGTGGCATGTTCAATGTGTTTTATATTGAGATTTGTTGGTGTCAGTTGCTCAAAAATATCTGATGTGTCAAACAATGGTGGAAAATATTGCCGAAGGCGGTCCACATTTAATATAGGGTGTAGGCCAATAAATTGGGGGGTTACTTAGCTCGAACACATTGTCACCCAAAACCTAGGTGGTTGTGTAAGGCCTATATCAAAGTGGTCGAAGATTTCGACGGGCTCCGATAAGTCATTCCTTCTACAAATGCAACCACACCTTGTCACCCACTTGAAACTTATGTGGCACCCGATGATGATGTTGTTGTTATTTGTACATAGAATTGGATTTATCTAGGATATCATGAACCTACTTCCATATGTGTGAATACATTCAATAAACCTAGTGGCTTTATCAGCTTCATACTGGACATGTGCAGATTATGCCTATATAGTTGCAAGAGGCATTGCAACATCAATGGGGTACAATGGTTGAAATCCTAGGCCCACTTGAAAGGGGTTGTGGTCAGTTGAGCTATGGAGAGCTTTTTTATAGCTATGTTGCACATAGGGAATACTCTCATCCCATGTTTGTGGATACTTGGAGTTGAACATACATAGTTCCTGGACTATCATCCCGTTGACAACCTCTATCTAGCCATCAGTCTGGGGATGGCATGCAAATTTGGTCAACTTTTCACTTCTCTATGTTGTTTCAATTACTATCCCAATTCAATTCTTCAATTAGCAATATTTCAATAATAATTGATAATTTTCATCAATCAATAGTAACTGAAGATATAACAATAATGCATTGACAATAGGAGACAATGAACACGTCAACAAGAGACACTAGATTTGGTCAATAAACAGGGAAAAACCCCACAAGGGGAAACCCTATGTAATTATTTTTCTATTTTATTGTCATAAAATGTTCAACAGAGAGTTTGATGAAACCATATAAAAATATCCAATAATATCAACTAAACAATATCATAAAATATTTAGCTTTCCTGATCTGCGATCAACTTTCAAACTGAAATCGTAAATCCCAACCACATGGAGGAAGATTTATGCATGCAGTTAAGATGCTCCAATTTCACATATTAGCTTGTGTGCCTATGGTTATAACCAAAAAATTCCTGAGTCAAGCCTGCGACTAGAAACCAAAAACCCTAATCACACATGCAAGCTTCAAATCCTACAATTTCATACATGTACGAACCAAACTCTGTGAACCAAACTTCAGACATGTATGAACCAATCCAATGAAAAGAGAAGAATATGCTTGATAGTGGTGTCCAAATTAGGTTCACTTGATTTGTATTTATAGGATTCCAAGGGTGACCAATTTTCTTTAGGGCCAACCTGATCAAATGTGATATTGTGGGCTTCAATTCAAAAATACACTTGTCTAAATTGAGTGCTTAAAAATTCAAAATTGGTCCTCTCAAAAAGACGAATCTATTCCCATGATTGGAATTTGTCACTATGCTACCAAATTAACACTGCCTCTCAGCTAGGGAGTAATGCCAACTGCATCATGTAATCATCATAGGCATCCTGTCATCATATCATGTCCTAACTTTGCTCAACTCTATCTAATAAATCATTCTTGAATATAAAGAAGAAGAATCATTAGGGAGAATCAACTACCATGCTCTCAAGACAATGAGGAAGGTCCTATGGGACACTGTCACCTCATGTCATCTCATAGGGGAGCATATGTCTTCCACCCTATGTCAACCAATATGCAAGATACAATATCTCATCCATCCTATCACTTCTTAATCTTCCAAATAATGACCCTCGAGAGTCACGTGGTAGAAAAAATTGCATCATAAGCTTGGGTGAGATAACTGACTTACCAAAAGTAAGGATCACACACCCCCAAGCCCTCTCAACCTGTTGGCCAAATGGGGAGCTACAATCCCAACAAGCCCAAACATGTTCCAACCTAGGTGACAAATAAGGCTGATATCCTATTTTTAAAAGATCCCTTGACCTCACGAGCTCTAAATCTCAATTGCTCACCTTGGGAGCTTAGACAGGGGGGAAGAGGTAGCTCAACGTCCTCAATTAGCGATGCTGCTTATAAGGAGGGGTTACATCCATCAGTCCAAGCTTTTGTCTGGAGACCAAGAACTTCCCTTTCGGCAAAGCCCTGGTGAGAATATCTGCAATCTGTTCATCTATTGATATGTGCTGGAGTCTAACAACTCCTCTCTACACCATGTATAGAATGTAATGATATCATAACTCTATGTGCTTTGACTTGTCATGAAACAAGTGATTCTCTACCAGATTGATCTCACTCTTGTTGTCACAGTATATCACTATAGTATCTAGAACTTTCTCTAACAACTCCAAAAAGAGATTTCTCAACCAAATTGCTTCGTAGCTAGCCATGCTAGGGACAATATATTATGCCTCTACGGTACTCAATGCTACAGACTTTTGTTTTTTGATCCTCTAAGATATCAAAGAAGATGCAAGTCTTAAAAAAAAATTAGAAGTGCTCTTGTTATCAACATTTCCTACCCAATCAACATCAGTATATCCATGTAGTCAAACATCTCCTTCAGAATATCTCAGACCAAGGTTTACAGTCCGAGGCAAATATCTCAAAAGTTATTTGGTAGAAATCCAATGTGCATGGAGACGCTCAGTCGTGAATTGACTCAATGTGTTCACTGCATAACATATGTTTGGATGAGTGTTCACTAAGAAAATAAGGGCCCCAATCAACTTTTTATACTTGGATGGATTCACCAAATCACATCCTGCAACTTCTCGACATAGCTTCTTGAAATTTATTTCGATCGGTGTGGCTAAGGACTTCCATTCTATCATTCCAATTCTCTCCAACAAATTCATGACATATTTTCATATCACCGGGCCTTTGCCACACCTCAAGTCCTAGGAAGTAGTGTATGAGTCCAGGGTCCTTCATCTTGAATTCATAGGCTATCTCCCTCTTACATTTTATCATCAGGTACTTTCTACCTACCAAAAATATATCATCAACATATAGAACCAAAATAAATGGAATACATTGGACTACCTTGAAGTAGAGGTTGGAATCGACATTGCTTCTTGTGAATTCAATATTCATCAGGTAACTATCTATGTGGGCGTACCATGCTCTGGGAAATTGCTTCAAACCATACAGTTCCTTCTTCAACCTACAAACATGTGTCTTTCGATCCTCTACTTCAAATCCATGTGGCTGCTCAAAATACACTTCTTTTAACATTCCATGAAGGAATGTTTTCTTCATGTCCATCTAATGAAGGTTCCATCCTTGACTTGTAGCAAGGGAAATTATCAAACGAATAGTGGTGTATAGAGCCACAAGAGAAAATATATCATCGTAATATTCTCCCTCTTTCCGGGAGACTCCTTGAGTCATGAACCTTTCCTTATATTTATCAATGCCTCCATATACTCCACGCTTGATCTTGAATAACAATTTTGAGGTCACCAAAGATTTTTCCTTCGATCTTGGTGCAACATCCCATACGTCGTTCTTCATAATTGATTCTTATTCTTCAGCCATAACATACTTCCAAACTTGTTCTTTCATGACTTGTTCAAATGTGTGAGGCTCAACTTGAATCATATTTTTCATAGCTACAACATATCCCTAGTACCTTCATGGCTTCTTTCTTTCTCTAAATGATATTTTAGCGGGAATGTGTCTCTCAACACGTTGTAATGTATCATGAAGCCAAAGTGGCATCTTCCTGGTAAGAGTATCACATGGAGGAGGATCCAAGGGGTCCATGGGATCCATGGGATCATCAACAATGTTTCTCTTAGCTTCAAGAATTAAAGGGCCATTTAAAATATCCATATAATCATTCTTCTTCTCAGGTGGAGTAGGTGGAGGAAGGTCACCTACTTTCCTAAGGGAATCATCTTCATCGAACGTTACATCCTCACTAATTTCAGCCTTCCTTTGATAAGGAATATATATTCTAAATGCTTTAGAATATTCACAATATCCAACAAACATAATTTTTCTTCCTATTCCTTCAAACTTGTTCCTTTTGTCCTTCGACACATGAAAATATATGGGGAAACCAAATATAAGGAGGTGACTAACATCAATATTGACACATGTAAATACTTCTTCGGGAGTCTAGTTGTGCAATGCTTGATGAGGTACCCTCTTTCAAATGATACACAATTGCATTAGTAGCTTCTCCCCAAAGAAACTTTGGAAACTTTTGATCATGGATCATGGCACAAGCAACTTCTACAATAGACTTATTCTTTCTTTCAGCCACTCCATTTTGTTTGGGATTATAGGGCATAATCATATCTTTCTTGCAAAAACCTATGAATTTATTTGATATGTACTCTCCACCATTGTCAGACTTGAAGATATTAATTTTCTTCACTTGATTTTTGACCAAATATTTGAAATTCTTGAACAATTCGAAGGCCTCATCCTTATACTTCAAGTAATATATCCATGTCTTCTGTGAGAAATCATCAATGAAGGTTATGTAGTAGAGATGAACACCAAGAGAGTGTACAAGCATCAAACCACATATGTCGGATTGAATGAGTTAAAGGATGTCATTTGTCTAGTTCTCACTAAAGGGTAATGGTCCCCTTGTCTTATTTCAATTGGCACATCTAGGACATACTCCATCGTGTTGGGATTGAATGTTAGGAATTTCAGAGACCAATTACCCTAATTTTTTAAGAGTTTCATAATGTATATGGCCAAATCTTCCATTCCATAGCTTGCTTTGATGATTAGTATCATGGAAAAACGCTAGAAGAGGTGTTCCATTGATTCTATATAGTCCTTGAAATATAGATCCCAATGTGAATGCATCTCACATAGGGGATCCCACCGGCCAAGTAAGTAATTTTCCCTCAATGAGGGAAACCCTCATCCCTTTGTCTTCCAAAGTAGATATAGATACCAAATTATTCTGTTATCCCAACACATACATCACATCATGAAGAAAAATTGATTCCCGAGAGTCTAAATGAAATTTAATAGACCCAAAACCTTTAATGTGATGAGTGGAGTTGCCTCCAAGAATAATTTTCAAACTTGTCTCCCTTTCCACTGAATTAGAGAGAACTTCCTTATACCTAGAGAAATGATGAGAGGCTACACTATCAAGCAACCAACTATCCCAAGTATCCAAAGGTGAGGAAATAGAAAGTGCATAAATAATAATATGTTTAGACTGATTTGTAGCATTACTTTCATACCTGGTGTTTCTTGACTTATTTTGAGGATGGTGTTCTTCTTCATTATCACTTTGGAGAAACTTTTCTTCTTCTTTCATCTCTTCCATTACGATCATTCCTTCGATCATCTCTTCTTCTTTGATTATTGAACTTGTTGTTGTTGCTTCCAATGTTGTAGTGTGGTCCATTGTTCTTCTCATGGCAGTCTCAAGCATAGTGACCTTTCTTGTGACAATTGTAACAATCAATGTGCAACACTTCTCTTTCATTCCTTATTTTCAAGAGGAGGAGGCTTCCTTGAATTTGATGGACCTCCTTTTCCCTTTTTTTTCTTGTTATGGGTGACGAATGCAATGAGTTCTCCTTCTTCATGCTTTTGTATCTTGCCTCTAGAAACCATCCATGATTCTTTTTGAGTGATATTTCCAATGAGCTCATCAAATGATGGGACAACATTATTATTGCTTATAGTGGTAATTAAGGTTTCCCAAATAAGAGGGAGACCTCTAAGGGTCACAAGCACCAATTCCTTGTCATGCATGATTTCCCCAATTCTCTATAATTGATCTCTAAGACAAGATATCCTCATAATGTAGGATTGCACAGAGTATCCTTTATTCATCTTCATATGTTTGAGTTGATATATTAAGGAGATGATTTCATTCAAATTGTTTACTTCACACTTGCCAACTAGCTTATAATATATATCCTTATACTTTTTCAAATTTCCAACATATGCAAGTAAATTATCTTGTAAGCCATCAACTATAATTTTCTTTTCTTTTAAATCACCTTTCTTATACTTATTCTTGGCGACAACAGAAGAATTCTCTGAAGGCTCGGGTACTTTTCCTTGTATGTATTCCCAAGAATCATTGTCTTCAGCTATGATTTCCAACATGATTTTCCAAGCAACAAAGTTAGATGAGTCAACCAACTTCTCGTTATCCTTGAAGAAAGAGGGATACATCTTGACTTGATTAGATAGGCTCCTTCAACTTTTCAAATATGATTGCTTCAACTCTTGTCTCCTTTGGGCTTGTCCTTCACCTTAGATCTAATACCATGTCAATTTTTCACTACTCTATGCTATTTCAATTTTTTAGCCCAATTCAATTCTTCACTTAGCAATCTTTCAATAAAAATCAATACTTTTCATCAATCAATAGTAACTGAAGATATAACAGTAATGCAATGAAAATATGAGATAATCAACACATCAACAAGAGACACCAGATTTGGTCAATGACTAGGGAAAAACCCCAAAAGGGGGAAAGCCTTTGGTAATTCTTCTTCTATTATATTGTCATAAAATGTTCAGCAGAGAGTACAATAAGCCCATACAATAATATCCAATAATATTAACCAAATAATATCATAAATATGATCCGAGAAACAATACTGATCAAATTTATCTTTCCTGATCTGTGGTCAGCTGTCAAACTGAAACCCTAGATCCCAACCATATTGAGGAAGAGTTATGCATGTAGTTGATATGCTCCAACCTCATGGATAAGTGCTCATGTGGTTATAACTAAAAATTTCCTGAGTCAACCCTGTGGCTGGAAACCAAAAACCTAACCACACGTGCGAGTTTCAAACCCTGCAATTTCGGACCTATACGAACCAAACTTCGTGAACCAAACTTCATAACTGTGCAAACTAATCCAATGAAGAGAGAATAAGATGCTTGATAATGGTGTCCAAATGAGATTCACTTGACTTGTATTTATAGGCTTCCAAGGGTGAAGAGTTTTCTTTAGGGTTGACTTGATCAAATGTGACATTCTAGGCTTCAATTTCCCCTGTCCAAGTTGAGTGCTTCAAAAGTCAAAATAGAGGAATCTAGTACCATTATTGGAATTTGTCACTAAGACTCCAAATTAACACAACAATGACAATAGGCTCGATCAAAATGCACTTAGGAACCTGCTATCCTGATATTATATAATGGTCCACAAATCCCAAAATGTAATGACACTTATTCGAAGAAGAGTTTGTAAATTGCTTCTATTATGATACTCTTCTTGTAGGAAACCAATACAACCATCTTAGAAAATATATCAACAACCACAAATACATGGTCATTACCATGCTTGGTAGAAGGAAGGCCAACCATATACTCCATGGAGATGGATTCCCACGAATGGCTAGGAGTAGGCATATGAGTGTAAAAGCCTTGTTTCTCAATGGTTGGCTTGGCGACAGTGTAGGAAGTGCATGATATGATATATTTTCCAAGTTTATGTTAAAGTTTCCACCAATACAAATTCTTTTGCAATACTGCCACTATTTGCTCCAAACCAAAGTGTCCTAAGACCTGGTTGTAGTGCACCTCCCAAATCAGCTTAGCACACTCACTTGAAGGAAAACTAATTCACACTCATACATGAATGCAAAAGAATACAAATAAAAACATAAACATGAAGATGCAGCAGAAATAAAACTTCATTTCATTAATATCAAAGATTTGGAATATGCTTATATACATAATGTAAATAAACTAGCTCGGGTGGTGGTAGGTTATCTATGAGAAGAGATGTGGCAACTACATGCCTCAAAACTAAGTTACAATGAGGCTCATGGAATTTTTATTATTGAACAACAAGAGAAACCATAAACAACCAAAACCCTAACCCTAGGAGATGCAACACAAAGATTTTGTGGGCCTTGTTGGGGTTAATTGGGAAACCAACTTCCCAGGGTCGTAACTTAGTCATATGATCTCTGTTTGGCACGTACAATACCCCACTAGAAATATCTCTTTGAGTAGTAGAAAATTTTCCATAGGCCCTTTCCTAAGACTGTGGGCCTGCCATAGATCTCAAAAAGCACTGTCTAGGGGGTCAAAATAGCTCCAAAAGTTCATGACCCTAAAAAATGCTAAAAATATTAAATGTTTCTCTAAAAAAGGAAACAAATGAAATGAACTAGAGGTCTAGGTGGAATAGGTTGGTGTACACAAATATCCACCTAGATTAGTCCCCCCCCCCTAGGAAGCAATGGTTTCGATTACATGCAGAGCCTCCATGAAGTGAGAAAATTTATGTTGAACCTTGTACTCGGTGAAGCACTTGTCCTCATGAAGGAGTTGGCCTGATTTGATGACTTGTTAGAGATAAAGCCTCTGATGGTGATCTTTATTTATTTTTGTGTCCATGATCCCGTCAGTTGGGGTTGAGCTCTGTGGGTGTTAGTTGCTCAGAAACATCGATGTGTCCAGCAATGGAGGAAGTATGGTGGCGACTGGTCCACATTGAATATTGGTTGTAGGCCAAGGAATGGTGGAATGATGAGCCAAAAGGAATTCTCCCCTACAACCTTGGTGATGTTGTACAACCCATATCATAGTGGGTGAAGTTTGTGGTGGGGCCTAGCGAGGCATTCCTTTTGCAGATTTAACCAAACTTTGTCGCCCACTTAGAACTTGTGTGGCACCTGATGCTGATCATGATGCTCTTTGTACTTCACATTGGATTTGTTCAATATGTCATGGAACTATTGATGGATGTGCTGAATGCACTTGATGAAGTTGTTAACCCTGTTAGCTTTGGCCTGGACATGAGCTGAATCTATCTAAGTAGCTGCAAATGGAATGGACACATCAATGGGACATAGTGGCTAGAATCCCATTCCCACTTGAAAGGGGTTGTGGCTAGTTGAGCTATGGAGAGCTATGTTGTAACTATGTTGGATATATGGGAGGCTTTCATCCCATGTGCATGGATTCTTCGAGTTGTACATGTGTAGAATGTGCACAATCATCCTGTTGATGACATTTGTTTGGCCATCAACTTGGGGGTGGAAGGTCATCGACTTAGTGAGCTTGGTATCCAACATTTACCAGAGGCTTGACCAAAAGGTACTCAGGAACTTGTTGTCATGATCTGAGATAATGGACTGTGGGATCCCAAAGTGTAACCATAGTCATTCAAAGAAGAGATTAGCATTGGCTTCTATTGTGATACTCTTCTTGCAAGTCATTAGAATGGACATATTAGAGAATCTGCCAATGACCATGAAAACAAAGTCGTTTCCATACTTAGTAGAAGGAAGGCTTGACATGTAATCCATGGAGATGGATTCCCAAGGTCAAATAGGAGTAGGCATAAGAGTATATAGGTCTTGTTTCTTGATGGTTGGTTTGGTAATGGAACAGGTAGTGCAGGATCTAATGTACTTCCCAACATCCTATGGAAGGTTCTGCCAATGAAATTACTTCTACAACACTGCCACTGTTTTCTTTACTTTGAAATGTCCAATGACTCGACTGTAGTGTGCCTCCAAAATCATCTTTGCATGCTCACTTGAACGAATATAGAGGTGTCCCAGTTGGCATAACAGTGCACCCTGGAGGTGAAAATTAAGAACTTTCTTTCCTTCTAGGAGCATCTAGCATGTGTTGTCGAATTATGGACCGCTCTTATAAAGATGCGACCACCCCAAAGTATTGTTTCCACAAGAGTCGAGCATATTGGTCAATGCCATGACAGACAGTCGCTTGAGGTAATCTGCTACATTTTTGTTGATGCCTTTCTTATACTTAATGTTCAAATGGAACTTTTGCAGGTATGTGGACCATTTTTTATGGTGATCATTCTACAACTTTCCTTGTGTATGTATGAAATGCAAGGGTCGATGGTCTATGTGTATTCCGTTTCCTTCCCCAAGATGTAATGCTTCCATTGTTGGAAAGCCTCCATAATGGAATACATCTCTTTGTCAAATGTGTGTTGCTTTTAGACTATTTTTGAAAGTTCCTCACTGTGATATTCCACTAGATTCCCTTGCTGAGTAATAACTACACCAATAGTGTAGTCAGAGGCATATGTCTAAATCTCAAAGGGTTGTTGAAGGTACAATAATGTGAGCACTGGTGCAGAGCGGAGGTGATGATTCAACTCAGAAAATGCCTTTTGTTGGGACTCAGACCAAAAGAAATTTTCTTTCGCTCCACCATTGGTGATTTGAATCAAAGGCCAGGTGATATGAGAGAACCCCAAGATGAACCTGTAGTAGAGATTGGTGAGACCTAGAAATTTGTGAAGCTCTGTTAGAGAGGTTGGGGTTGGTCAATCTCAAATAACTTGTATCTTGGTAGGGCCCACATGCACACCCCACTCATCAATGATGTACCCTAGATATTGAACCTGGGTCATTCCAAAAGTGCATTTCTCCAAATTAGCACACAATTTGTGTTGTCGTAGGGTTTGGAGGACCTGTCGAATATGGTGGAGGTGCTCTTCATAACTCTCGCTGAATATCAGGATTTCATCCAAATACACTAACATGTATGAGTTGGTGAAGGGACACAATATGTTTTCTATCAACCTCATGATGGTTGCAGGGGCATTCGTCAACCCAAAAGGCATGAACAACCATTCAAAGAAGCCCTCCTTGGATTTGAGGGCAATATTCCACACATCAGAGGGTTTGATTGGTACCTGGTGATAACCAGAATTCAAGTCAATCTTGCTGAAATATTTGGCCCTTTTGAGATGGTCCAGAAGGTCATCAATCCATGGGATTGGATACCTATTCTAGACAGTGATCTTACTCAGTGCTTGATAGTCAATACAAGGTCCCTAGGTCCCATCCTTCTTCTGTGCCAACATGATCGGGCTCCCACAAGGTGATTAACTAGGCGTGATATGCCCTTTCTCCAACAACTCCTGAATCTGCTTATTGATTTCATCATTCTCCATAATAGAGCGTAAATAGATCAACCCATTGGGTAGCGACACACACGAGGTTAGATTGATGGAATGATTGACTTGACAGTGTAGGGGTACCCCTCTAGGTGAGGTGAAGATGTCCTTGTACTCATCCACGACCTTGTCCATCTATTGATACCGTGCGAAGGAGCCCTGTCTAGAGGCCATGGATGTAGCCACAATATTCTTCTTTCCATGATGGTAAATATTAAGGAAGATAAATTTTCTAGTTTTGGAAATGATCTTACTCTGTTTCTTCATAGATATTAAAGAGATGGCAGTAAGTGGTGCTACCTCTAATATCTTGTATAACTTATTTCCCAAAGAAATAACAAGAGTTTGAGGCCTAGACTCATACACAACATGATGATTCCACAAGTATGGTTGGCCTAATAATACAACATACACTTCAAGAGGAGAAATATCACACTATACCTCATTTGTGAAGGGTTGGATGCTGTAGTAAAGGCATCACTGCTAGCTAACATAGAGATCTCGTCCTTGGTGAAGTGACCCAATCGTGTATGGCTGCAGGTGTGGTGTTGTCGGTAGGCCCAACTACTTCAAAAAATATACTTAAATGAGGTCCTTTTGGCTTCTGCTATTGGTAATGAACTGCAACAGAGAACCCTTCACACACATCTGTGAGTGGAAGAGTCGATCCCACTCCTCTAGATCTTCGAGCTTAATCTTCTAGATCTTGGTGGTGGCAACAGCGGCACTAGGATCTGCATCAATAATATGCCTCCCTTTATCATTCCCCTTGTCAAATTCTGACTCAGAGTTAGAACATGCATATGATACAAAAGCTTTCATCTCAGCCACCAACGAATGCTTGGCTTGACACTCGTGTTGTGAGTGGGTCTCATATGGAAATCACACCATTTCCTTGTGTCCCTCTTTGTATTCCTGGTGTTGTTCTTTTCTTGTGGCTTCGATTGGGATTCTTGGGTCATGTCGCCTTGGGTTTTTCCTTTGTTATGTGGTTTGGGGGTCCGTTTCCCTTGTTTTGGATTCATAGATCCAAATTCTCGCCTCTTCTGTTTACATTTCTGCTCAATCTTGACAGCATATCGATAGGTGGCGCCAATCAAAGATATTTCTAAGAAGTCCATCTCATATTGGATGTAATTTTGTAGAAAAACATGGTGCTTGAGTACCAAATGCCGCTCAAAATCCTTGTTACCCAACTTCGTGTGAAGGGTATGAAAAATATTTGTGAAACCCAACACATCTTGGTCCCTTCCCTGCCA
Source organism: Pinus tabuliformis (assembly GCA_031772625.1). Classification (NCBI taxonomy): domain Eukaryota; kingdom Viridiplantae; phylum Streptophyta; class Pinopsida; order Pinales; family Pinaceae; genus Pinus; species Pinus tabuliformis. The sequence continues at coordinate 885,714,065 of CM062808.1, read as the reverse complement.
TAGTGTAGCCCGCTTTATGTATTTATCTTCATAGCTCCCAACAAGGTAGTATTGTTCTGTGATGGCATCTCGGAAATAATTCCAAGTGGGTGCAACTGAAAATAGTGAGGGTTCATTCTCGCCCTTCTATTCATAGTAGGTTTCCCACTAGTCCTTGACATGGGGGGTGGATTTGAAAAGTGAAAAAGTAATATTTTCTTGATTGTAAAAGTCATGAATCGAAAAATATCCTTCCAATAGATTTAACAACCTATCTATGAGGTATGCATCTATCTGGCCTTCAAATATGGGAATATCAAGGTTGAATTGTACATTAAAGGGAGTGGTGCCTGCAGATAGGTTGCTAGATGAAGATGCATCACCTGTGGGTGGCCGTTGAAGGATCTGGGAACATTTATCCATCATTGAGTTACTCTGTCACTCGAGTTCTTCCTCGAACAATATTTTGAAAGGATCTCCTCCTCCCTCATATTTATTTTCTTCCACCATAGGAGACTGTCAAGGTTTGCGAGGTTGGTCTTGCAAAGGTTCAACTAGTTCGAGCCCTAACTCCTTATGCCTTGAACACGATGGGGATACGCAAAGAAAAACAGAGAAAGAGTAGACCGCACCGATACCATTGATCCAAAATTATACAAGAATGAAAAATAATATGGATACAAACATAAACACCAAGATGTAGTAGAAATAAAACTTCATTTCATTAATATCAAAGAACTGAAATATGCTTACATACGAAATGGAAATTGTCATACTATCCTCCCACATTTACCCAAGTTAACCAGTCCACTAGGGTAAATATGTGATGAGAGGCTACTATGATTTGATTCAACTCCCCATGTATAGTTAAGGAAATGTAATTGACACAACACAACCAATTTGACCTTCTACACAAGTTACATAACCTCCAGGAGCTAACCAACCTTTCAAGTCAACCAACCTGATGAGGCTCATCAATAGGTAAACTATATGGATCACAATGCTGCTCTCCAACTTATTGAAATTTACTTGTTTCACATTTATTTACATATTTTTTTTATATTTTTCTTAGTGAGAAGAGTGAAGGTGAGTTACTATATCATGTGGCCTAATATGTATTAAATGTAGGAATTGGCGTAGTTTTGCGTTGACTTAAGTGCATGATCTCAAAGTGGGCAAGCAAGAGAGATTTTAGGAGATTGGTCTCCCTCCTTAACTCCTCAAATCATTTGAAGATTCCACCACCATATCTCATTGGCTCAGAGTTACTAATAGGCAAGCAAGCTGAGTCCATTGGAAGCCAATCAAATGACAGTTAAGAAAGAGACATTCTCGAGTTAGGGATACAACTCTCCCTTTTTTCTAGGTAGCTCTTGGGAGCTCCAGTTTTGTATAAATAAGAGAGCCAAGGGACTCATTAGGATTTTATTTTTTGATTTAGCCAAGAGGCAATTTGAGCTAAAAAATTGTGACTGTTATTGTATTGTTGTATTTGACATTTTGATGATAATGAGAAATTTTACCTTGATCCATCATTGAGTTGACTCAGGGGGCTGAAGCTCTTGGGTTAGGGCCCAACCCTGGCAACATAAGTTTCTATTTTTGTATATTCATTCTTAGAGTAAAATGATAGTTAGATTATGAATTTATTCATGTTTTTTTTAGCTTAACAAGTATTTGAATGATTGGTTAATCTTTTTTCCATTAGTTTGAAGAAGTAGATCAAAGGTGAAGTAGTGAAGGAAGGTACTCCAGCAAAGCTTGTGATAGTGGCCTCTTCCTTATCTTCCTCATAGGATCATGATTACAGGGTCCCATTGTCACAACCTTGAAAACAAAGATGTATTTTGGTCATTTCATAGCTTAAGGTTCATTTTTAGATAGGTCATTGTTTATGATTTCTTGGAATCACTTGCAGTTGTTATTTTGTTTCTTGAGTTTCCTATAGCTTAAAAATGCATTCCATTTCATAGATCTAGTGATTAGAAATATATAGATCAACTTTCTCAAATTCAATTCATATTTTCTATGTTGATATGTAGTGATTCATAAATGAAGAGAAAAACAGGTTTGATTCCATGCCTATCATTGCCACTTGAGATCAACTCTTCCATACCTTCCCCCATGCAAGATAAAAAAAAATAAGAATAACATTTATATTTTTGAATTTAGAAATTAAAAGACTCTTCTTTTGCAAATACAAAATGAAATAGTTAGTGCATGCATATATAAATCATAGAATTATAGAACAAATTCCCATATCCAAATAGTCTAAATAGTTAGATGATCAATTTCACAGTTAGCCTAGTTCTTTTCTACAAGTAATTTGAATTATTTCCTAGCTAGAAGACTTATGGAATTTGATAGCATTTATCATTCAACAACTTTCATTTCCTAAATAGGAAAGAATTTACTTTCCTGCATTAGAACTAGCTTTACATTCACTGTCAGTGGTCAGACTCCTTCTAGTCAATAGAAGACTGATCTGGAACCCTAGTGGTCTAGTGCCCCAGTTGAGAAGTGACATGAGTAGAATGTTGCATCTGCTGTGTATATAGAACTGTCACCTCCAAGTTTGTACGAAACCCCAAGTTGATAAAGTAAATTTGGTAGCGCGAGGAGTTGCATCATCCTTGCTACAATACTGAGGCTCATCACTTTTTGGCGCCATTTCCAGGGAGGTGTCTAGGTAGATGTAATTTCTACTTTTCTTTATAATTTACATTTAGTAGATAGATGTAATTTCTTCTTTCCTTTTTGTCTTGCAATTAATTCTGAAAAACACATAAAAGGAAAAATTTATTTCATGCCTCGTAGGAGTAGAGACAATTTAGGGAAAGTTTTGCCAAATACCCCCACACCATTAGACATTCAACGTTCCCTCTTCTTCAGTGGTTGTTAGCTTCCCTCTCTAACTACAAGGGAATTAGAGGACCCATTAGGTGAGCAACCAAAGATCTTTGAAGCTCCTATTGGTGAAGAAGAAGAAGAAACCATTCCACACACTTACACCATGGATGAAAATAGAAATAGGGCTGAAAACAAAAATGAGGGCGATTTTCCCATTAGAGAGACTAATGGAGATGCTGAGATGAAAAACATAAGGCCCTCTTCCCTTCCTCACTTCCATGGCTTAACCTCAGAATACTCTAATACCTTTTTGTTTGAGTTTGCTGTCATCTGAAGAACTTATGATTATACCTCTGATTACAAGAAGTTGAAGTTGTTCCCATCCACCCTTAAGGATGCAGGCTTGCACTGGTTCATGGGTTTACCTCGGGACAACATCACTACCTGGGTTCAATTGCAACAATCCTTCAATGAAAAGTATAGGGACTACTTTGGACTAAGGATACCAAAGATAAAATCTTCATAATGACCTCGGGACATGATGAATCCTTGGAGCATTATGAGGAAAGGTTCCAACTCAACTATAAAATGGCCAGATGCACCCTTGATCCTGAATCACTCAAGTTATTACTTCTTAGAGGGATCAGGAAAGATATACTAGAAAACCTAAACATGTTGTCTAGAGAGGGAATCTATCATCTATCTTATGATTATATCAAGAAAATTTTCAAAAATCATTTTAGGGTTGCTAGAAAGAAGGGTATGGCCAGTCAAGCTTTGGCCAGTTCCTCTTCCTCCAATACATCTATCAAGAGTGAAATTCGAAACATGTTGGAAGACTTTAAAATTGAAATGTTGCATACCCTTGCTCTGCAAATGGACACCATGCAAATCAAGAGGAAGCAAGAGGAAGGAGATAGAGCCTTAGTTGTCTTTTTCCCTAGATGCACTAGAAGGTAACTTACAGGGAAAATTTTAAGAACCACCCTAAATTTATATGTATAATAAATGGGCTAATCCCCATGATACATAGGAAAAATGGGAGGTGATTTTATCAATAGTATAATATGTATATATAATTTTTTTGGCGAATCTCTCACTAGATTATATTATCTTGTACAGTGATGGAGAATCTTTCACTGAATTATAAAATATTGTAAGATCTTGGGAAATCTTTTATTGAATAATAAAACATTGTGAAGTCTTGGCGAATGTTTTGTTAAAGTATGAAACCATATATGATAATAAGAAAACATATTCATTAAACTGTAATATACTAACATACATGTTTAGAAAAAAGAAACATAATTTTCTCTTCCTAGAAAAGATGTTCCAAGTTTCAATGATCGTGTTTGTCAAGGTTCTTACAATACACTCTTTCATATCCTTCTATTAGTTTTGATAATATTCCACAACAAAGTTCTTGTAGGTGTTGATATTGACAACGAGTTCTCTCAAGGTAGGAGACATTAATCTTTTCTCCACAACTTTTGTCAAGCTACCGCTTTTTTGAAGTTATCAAATTTCTTTCTTATTCCATAGACTCCAACTGTGAGATAAAAAAAACACATCAAGTTTGTTTACCCCAACACACCAACAAGTAGCAAGCCCCAACTATATTATATAAGAAAGTATTAGGTATCCCAAAGGCTTGAAGGGGATCTAATTGAAAGAAGTGACCATTGTGAGAATCCTTCCAATCAATATATGAATATATAAATGTAGATTTATTATTATTTTAATTGGAAATCTTCAATTAAATAATAAAATTTAATTACGTCTCTCCCAATCTAAATTGCTTATTAGCATAATTCACTACCCTCATAGGTCTTGCATTTTTTAACAGCGTTGTAACATGTAGATTAATTTCCTTTTTGGTGAACAATATCCACCTTTTAGGAAAATATGGTGCAATGGCTCCAACCCCTACAGATCATTAGGACAAACTAAGAATAGCACGGAAGATGAAAAGTTGTACAAACCAGCTTATTTTTCAAACAACTAATGCAACATCAGTACCTAAACTTTTTCATGAAGATATCATATTGAGAATGTTTGAAAAATGGTGAGAAATCTTCTGGGAAGGTGATGTGGAAAGAGTGATAAGGTTTCATTGTTTTGAATTTTTTTGTTAACTCAGAAAGAGTTAAAAACCAATATTAATGGAGATATTGGTATTTTTTATTAAATTTTGTGAAGTGACTAAATGTAGCTTTAACCATTCACCTTAAGATGTTTTTAGAATATAATTTCCTAAGTCTATTTAATATCTTCATTATCATAAAAACCAACCTATATCCATCTTAACTCCACATCTACCACTCTTAGGGGGATGAAATCTATTTATCCCTTTGAGCACTTGGTAGACCCAGAATTAAGATGGATTTAGGATGATAGAATTTCCCCTTTAAATAGTCTATGCTCACATAAGTACCATGGTATTACCATGGGTTATCATAAACCTAGAGCTTAAAAATTACTATTAGTAATTTATAAAAATTAATAAAATTAATAATTGATTTTTATTTTATTTTTTATTTTAACCAAGTTAAAATGTTTAACATACATTAAATTACAACATCCATCTTTACCCTTGATCCACCAAGCCCCGAGAGGGATGAAATATTTTTTCACTCTATGCTAGTTTGCATATCACGATATTTGATCCCTCTCGAGCTTAGTAGATCCAGAGTAAAGATGGATCTATGCTAGTTTAATTCCCCCATTTAAATAGGCTATATTCCACGTGAATACCATGTGTCAATACCATGTGCCATTTTTATTTTTATTAATACTAATATTAGGGTGAATAATGTTTTCTTGCATGGTATTAATAATAATCTAGCCCATGGTATTTGGCCCATAGGTTTTCACCTAAATATAATGCACTTTTTGAGTGTTAGTAAATATAAGGTGACTTATGGAGTAAATATAAAAAAAAAATTATTTGTTTACTATACCTATCGTTTATTTATATTTTTATTAATTTACCATACCTCTTTTACAAATATGGTATTTGTCCCATAGGATTCACTTAAATAAAACCTCTTTTTTGAGCCTTCATAAATAGAAAGAGGGTTATGGACTAAATGTAAAAAGAGGTTTTATTTATTTATCATACGTCTAGTTTATTTATATTTTTATTTATTTACCATACCTCCACTTTATTTATATTTTTATTTGTTTACACCCTTGCATGTATATAAGGTGACTCATGGAGTAAATATAAAAAATGTTCTATTATTTACCATACCTCTCATTTATTTATATTTTTATTAATTTACCATACCTCTTTTATAAATATGGTATTTGGCCCATAGGATTCACTTAAATAAAACCTATTCTTGAAAATTAGGGTGAATGGAAGGTTGTAACTCCTAATTTCAAGGGCTAAATTTACCTTTTTTTACCTTCTCCCTTAAAATAAGGTGGGCTATTTGAGGCGATTTGTAAAAATGTACTATGATACAAAATATTCGCCCACTAAAAATTTAAAACCCCTTAATTTCGCCAAAGGGCGAACATTCGCCCCTAAAATTTTCCATGGTACCTTAGAAATGAATGTCCATTGAATGTTATAGATGCCTTCTCGGTTTGTGAGGAAAACCACTCCATACATAAGTTCCCTTCTCTTCCTGGATTGAAAGTTTTATATCAAGGAACTGAAGGTGGGGCTGAACAACTCTATTATATCAACCAAAGGAGGCCTCAAGGACCTCGAACATACCAATAGGGCATGCATGGGGTGCCCTATTCATATTACAATCCCAATCAGAATGCATCCCTCCCCCCTTGGTGTTCTCCTTCTCATCCTTCATGGTCCACACCTCCTTGGTCTTATGCACCTCAATACCCTTCCCAACCTGGAAATCAGTCATTTCAACCATATTCTCCCCCACATCCTTAGTGGAATACCCCATCACAAGGGTAGAGGTCCCCATTCAACCAATCTACAACCTTACTACCTCCACCTCCATCTCAACCAAAGATGCTTCATCCTGTTCCACCTAAGCTACCTCAGATGCCTGCTCAACCAAATCAGAACTCGAACAACGAATAGACACAACAGGTCTATAGTGGAGAGACATCCTACCCTACCTATGCTGTTGAAATCCAAGAAATCAACCTTAGGTCTAGAAGAGTGCTTCTAGATAACCAACCTCCATATCCATCTGAGGAACTTGAAGAGGAAAAGGAAGAGAGTGTTCCTAAATCCAATCAATCTCCTTTTCCTGAAAGATTGATCCATTCTAGTTAGCACACCCTAGAAGAGTCTGAACTTCTAGGAGAATTGAAAAACTTGTGTGTTAAAATATCTCTCCTCCAAGCCATCAAGAATTTCCCCATATACAACAAGCTAATCACGGAGAAATGATTCAAACATTCTCGGAGGAGAAAGAAAGACACCCCTACCATTAATGTCATTGGATAGTTTTCCGACTTAATGATGGGGAGTTTGATTTTACCAAAGTATCTAGACCATGAGAGTCCTGTGTTAAATGTGCACATTGATGGCATCATTTTCCCCCACACCTTGATTGATCTTGGGGCTACCATCAATGTGATGACTAAAGAGACCATGCTCAAACTAAATCTCCAAGGATCGTTGAGGAAGACCACAACAATATTGCATCTTGTAGATAGATCCACAATAGCTCCTGAGGGAGTTGTTGAGCATGTGATGGTATCTATTTATTCCTGGGAGTAACCTATTGACTTCTTAGTTCTCCAACCCAAGACCAAATTTAATGGTTATCCTCTCATCCTTGGGAGGCCATGGCTAGCCACTACAAATGTTTACCTAAGTTGTAGGGCTAGGAACATGACCATTTAGAATGGGAATTTGTCCAAACAACTGGTTGTGTATCCTCCTACTCAACAATCCTTAGAGCATGACTTACCCTTATAGTTGGAAGAGGGGGAGGAATATGAAGTGTACCATACCACATCCTACCCAACATATACCCTAGATACTATTATAGGAGGGGGGAAACCTGATGAAGATGACCTAATTGATCCTCCAAAACCAGCCCCCCAACACCATGCCTCTTGATGAGCTGGTGAAGAAATCTAAAGATAACCATTGGAATGATTTGTACCTAGTTGAATCAAGTCCTAATCATATAAAAATGGTAGAATTTGGTCCATCTAAAACATTGAAAATCAACCCCTCGCTCTCAGCCCATCGGGAAGAGAAGTTGTGCAACATGCTGAGAGAGCACTTGGAAGCTTTTTCCTGGATCTATAAGGAAATTAAGGGAGTGCATCCTTTGATGTGCACTAACAACATCTACATCAAGGAAGGCCACAAACAAGTGTGCTAACCTTAGAGGAGAATGAACCCAACCCTCAAAGACATAGTCAAAGAAGAATTGCAGAAGTTGTTGGATGCAGGTTTCATTTACCCCATCTTAGATAATGAGTGGGTGTCTCCTCTAGTTTTGGTCCCAAAGAAGAATGGAAAATGGATCTGTATGGATTACAACAAGTTAAGAAAAGCCACTAAAAAATACCATTTCCCTCCGCCTTTCATTGATCAAGTCTTGTATGGTCTTGCAGGGAAGAAGTTCTTCTCTTTCCTAGATGGATTTAGTGGTTACAATTAGATCCAGATCAGCCCAGAGGACCACGATAAAACCACATTCACTTATCCTTTGGGTACCTTTTCTTATAGGGTCCTTCCTTTCAAATTATGATTCCCCTGCCACTTTTCAAAGGGCAGTTCTGAGCATCTTTGCTGAGCTAGTCTAGGACTCTGTAGAAATATATATGGATGATTTCATTCCCTATGGGTGTAATTTCCTGGAGGCTCTCTCTAAATTGGGGAAAGTATTAAATAAGTTCATTGAAATGAACCTATTCCTTAGTCTTGATAAGTGTGAGTTTTTGATGAATGTAGGGACTATTCTAGGTCACACAATATCCTAGGAAGGACTACAAGTGGACCAAAATAAAATTGATATCATAAAAAGGGTCCCTATTCCTCAAAATCAGAGTGATGTAAGGAGTTTCTTGAGCTTAGGTGGATACTATAGGAGGTTTATCAAATACTTCAACAAAGTAGCTTCCCCATTGTTTGGACTGTTGGCTAAGGACTCTGACTTTTGCTGGTCAAAAAGTTGCCAAGAGGCCCTAGAAATCTTGAAGGACAAGTTGACTACTGCACCCGTACTCTGAGCCCAAATTGGGCTCTTCCTTTCCACATACATGTTGATGCCTTTGACAAATCTATAGGAGAATCTCTAGGCCATATAGATGACAAGTTGCCTTATTCCATTTATTTTATTGGCAAAAATCTATCTAAGGTTGAATTAAACTACACTGTGACTGAAAAGGAGCTCCTAGTTGTTTCCCATTTCATGAACAAATTTAGACACTACATCATTGGTTATCAGACATTTGTGCATACTGACCATGCGATTATCAAATATTTGATGAAAATCTTGATGTGAATGCCAAAATTATTAGATGGTTTCTTTTATTACAACAATTTGATTTAACTATCGTTGATAAGCTAGGTAGGGAAAATGTAGCTGTAGATTTTTTGTCTATACTTGATTTTCCTGTTGGTGAGGAAGGTATGGTTCATCACCAGCTTCTGGATGAGAATTTATTTTCTATTTCAGTTCTCTCTCCATGGTTTCTTGACATATCTGACTACCTAGTCACTGCACAATTCCATCCAAATATGTCATCCAAGGAAAAAAGAAGAATTGTAAGGAAGAGCGCCCCATTCACTTGGATTGGGGGAAATCTCATCAAGCTAGGCCCAGATAAATTTTTGATGAGATGTGTCAGGGAGGAGGAAGTCTTTCACATCCTTCTAGCCTATCATGATGAGCCTTGTGGAGGCAACTTTGCAGCCAATAGGATAGCCTTCAAGGTACTGTAAGTTGGCTACTAATGACCATCTCTCCACCAAGATACAAGAAGATACACCAGTCGATGTGATCAGTGCCAGAGAATGGGGAGACCTACTCCCAAGGATGAAATTTCATTGCAATCTCAGGTGACACTATATCCATTTGACAAGTGGGGCATTGATTTAATTGGGCCCATTGATCCACCATTAGGGTAGAAAAAGTACATAATTGTATGCACTAATTATTTCACAAAAATGGTCTGAGACCAAGGTTATCAAGGTAGAAACAAAAGAGAAAGTGACTGAATTCTTAAGGGAGAATGTATTCTACAAGTTTGCGTACCCTAGAGAATTAGTCACCAATTAGGGAGCTCAATTCACATCACACCTAATTGAGAATTTGTTGAGGCGATATAATATCAAACATAGGAAGTAAACTACCTATCATCCTTAGGTCAATGGACAAGTAGAGGTCACTAACAGAGCATTGGAAGGCATCCTCACCAAGGTTGTGAGTAGCAACAAACAAATTGGGCTGACAGACTTGTGGAGGCCACTTGGGCCTATAATACAACCTGGAAGACAACCACGGACTTCACCCCTTATGACTTGGTCTATGGAAAGAAGGCTCTACTCTCCATTGAGTTTGAATAAAATACTTTGATAATGAAAACAAATTTGGATTTGGATGTTACAAAGGCAAAACAGGAGAGGTTTCTCCATCTCGATGGTTTGGATGAATTCAGGATGTAAGCCATCCTACACACTGAAGTTATTCAAGTATAGAGGAAGGTTTGGCATGAAAATAATGTCAAGGACAAGGTTTTTCAAGAAGGGGATTGGGCTCTGCTATATGACTCTAGGTTCAAGGATTTCAAAGGAAAATTGATGATCGGATGGCTAGGCCCATATCTGATAGAGAATTTCCATGAAAATGGGGCTATTCAAATCAGGACCCTTGATGAGGAAGGTATTCCCTTGCTTGTCAATGGATATATATTGAAAACCTACAGAAGAACTTTGTCAAGGGAAGAGTTCATCAGTACCATCAGCAAGGAAGTAAATGTGATTGGAAGTGTCTTAGCTTCCAGATCACACAATTCTTGAAGACTGTTTTTATTTTTGAAAAAAAAAAGGAAAAAGAAAAAACAATAAGGGGCCTAGGTGAAAACCTCTATGAGGCATTTGAGGCCAACTCTTGGATTGAAAACCTCCTTTAGGTAGCCTAAGAGCGAAAAAGAAGGAAAATAAAAGAATCATTGAGTGAAAACCTCCTTTGAGGCACCTAGGGAAGGTAGACAAGCTGAAAACCTCCTTTGGGGTAACCTATGCATCTTTCAAAAAACAAAAAGACAAGAAAAAACCCAAAAATGCCATGGCAGGGACCTCAAACCTGCCCACTAATAAATTATGTGATTTTGTAGGTTTTTGAAGGCAATAAAGGACTCAAAGTTACAGGACAACATGCCAAGTATCACCTCACTTCTTCCTCCATCCACTCCATCTCATTCATGCCTACCATGTCCCCATCACTCATTTCCACTTTCAGGCATCAAAAATCATTTTTTTGAGAATTTTCTAGCTTGCTACAAGATGTCATGTAGCTGCTACAGGAAGATCCTGTAGCACTACAGGATGTCTTGAAATGCTACAGGAAAGGGATCCTGATAGGAAAACAATTATGCAGGCCTATTCTAGGTTAATTTGGGACCCTACACCTCACCATCTCTCACCCAACATCAAGTCATATCCATACCTACCTCTGTGTCCATAAAAAAAAACACAGGAAAATGTGAAAAAATAAAAAAGAGGTCCAAAGGACATGTCCTCACTGGCCTCAACCATCCACCATTCCATCTGAGCCTTCATCACCATCATCAACTCCTACACCACTACCCAACCTCCCTCTAAGAAAAAAAACAATAAATAATGAATAAAAGGGTAGCTAGAGGGTTTCCTGTAGTAGCTACAAGATATTTTGTAGCAGAGTGTGTCATCACTGCAGCCCAACCTAAGCCTACATTCTCCTTCACAACCAAAGAAAACAGGAGCTCTAACATCTCTGGAGACCTTATTTCTCCTCACCAGATCTCCACAGAAGTAGCAGCAACAGGTATATACCAAGCACCAGCACACATGAAACAACAAGCAAACAACTACATAAGTAGGTGGAAATCAACAAAAGAATACCAAATAGGAACACTTACATGAGGAAGAAACACAACAAGCCATCCTCCAGCATGAATTAATCAGCAAAGATAGGCACATGTATGGCACCTCATCCAACTCTTCCCTGAGTAACGATATGATAAAAATGTATGAATGTTGAAAAAGTTCCTTTTTTATAAGTTGGAGGCGGCCAGTTAACTTGGCCACCCTCGGCTCGAGATCAAAAAGTGAACGCCCACTTAGCATGCCATGTTGGAGCGTCTAATAAATGAGCATCAGTAAAAAAGGTGGTCAATTCAGTTATGTGAGAGTGGGTGATGATTACGAGGGAGAGTGCATGATCACCAATGGTGGGCCAATGGTCCCAATGAGGAAATACCATACCACTACCAGCCAACACAACGCTCCAAAAAATACCGACCATAAATAGCATATAATTCCAAAATTTCATGCACTCTCTATTCATTTCAATATCAAAGAGACTGGGACCAAATTGGAGAGACATTGGAGAAGCAAACCTTGTTTTGGCCACCCTATAGGAAATAGAGCTACAAGAAGCTACAGGAAACTCAGAAAGATAAAGGAAACATTGGAATTCCAAAGGAAGTCTCCAAGGGGGTGCTTAGGGTCAAATTGGTCAGCAATTCTCATCATCCCAAGCATCACAGTGGAAAGTAAGTGGCCCATCTCTCATTTCTTCATGATTTCATAACTAAACAAAGGAAAAAGGGAAAAGAATATGAAATCTTCTAACAATTACAACGGGATTGAGATTTAGATAGATTTCAGGAATTTAAAAGAATTGTGTGGATATAGAATAGGGTATAAATTGCAAGAATCTCCCAAAAATATTTTAAAATATCAGCCACCCTAAACTCATACTGAAGCTAGCTTACAAAATTTCCTGCATTTGGCTAACCAGAGAAGAGAAATGGAAGGGGGATTCAATAGAAGAGAACCCAAAGATACATCCAAGATTCACCTACATACCCCTATGGTAGATATCTTTAGGAGGCATCACTGGTTGGGCTTCTTTGAGTTTCTCATGGGTTACGATGATGATATAGCCCATGAGTTTTCCATGGCACTCAACCCTTAGGAAAGAACAAGTGCTACCACTATGGTGAGAGGGTTTTCAATTAAAATCAACCTTGAGGTGATCTGAAAAGTAACCGTAGTTCCTCAAGGGGTACAATGGAGAAGGGAGGACAAGGCTAGCAACACCTTTGCTAAGAAAAATCCTTCCTAAATGATGAAGAGCTAGTTGAAGACAAAAATGGGGTCAAGAGGGAGAGCCTTCCCTATCCCTGGGATGAGGTAAGCTACCACATCCTCAAATACATTTCTTGTGAAGGGAAGCTTAGTGTAGTCTATGGCTACCAATTCAGACTCCTCCATGAGTTGAGATTTGGAAAGGATTTACCCATAAATCAAAGGCTCAGTGTGCCTTATTTCTTGCTGCAGTCAATGATAGACATGAGACAGAAGGTACAAGAAGGGAAACACTAGAATTTGGCACATCATGGACTCACTAAAATGATACTGGAGGATTCCTTGAGCCAATTGAGAATTCCTATTCTTTGGTCCACATTTAGAGACATGGACAGAGAAGCTATCCTTGAAATCCAAGCCCTTGAATATGGTGGGACCCCAACCTCTAGTGATGAAGAATAAGCAGAAGAAGAAGAGGAGGTAGTAACAAACAAAGAAGAAAAAGAAGCAGAAGAAGAAGAGGAGGCAGAAACATACAAAATAGAGAAAGAAGGAGAAGAAGAAGAAAAAGAAGAGAAAGAAGAAGTGGATGAGCAGAAGGAAGAGACTAGTCTTGAGAAACATATTAAAGAAGGGGAGATATATCCAATATTATATCCTAATCCCACTAAAAAGGGGGTAGTTGTTTCTTTGGTTGCCTTAAGCACACCCATCAAGTCTAAGAGGAAAAGATAGAGGCACACTCCCCTCTATTTTAAAACAAGAATAAGCACTAGGATCAAGCAGGGGAAGCCACAAACACCTACAAGAAATCCCATCCTAATTGAAGAGTCACCAAACAAGCAGGAAGAGCTAGGTTCCTTGGGAATGAAGAGTGAGGAAGGCACATCACAACAAGCAACCCCAAAGGCTCCCATCACCTATGTTAGGAATCCTGTCACTAGGTCAACATCAGCAAAGCAAACCAAGGCACCTGTGACCCTCTTACATAAAGGAAAAATCTTGCTACAGGATCCCTAGATAGTGCTACAGGAAACACAGAAAAAGCTACAGGAAGGACAACAGGGGCAGAGAGAAGGAAGGGAAGAAACACCACAAGTGCAGGAGGGGGAAAATTCTCCAAAAGCATTTGAGGGATATTTTCTAGAGTTGCAGGAGCCTAGCCCACAGCCAAATATGAGTTCTTACTACAAGTTCATTGAGGGAGGTAGAGAAATGCCACCGAAATTTGCAATCCCTCTCTTCTTTGAGATTGAAAAAGAAAGGGAAAGAACACATTGTTGGATGAAAATTGCCAAGTCAAAGAAAGTAGAAGATGTGGGCCATATGGAAGAAAAACTCCTAGAGATGGGAAGGGAGTTGAGTGAGTTTAGAGACAAAGAACACATCATGAGATCTCAATTACAGGCAAAAACACATGGCTAAGGAGGCAGTTATAGGAAAAGGAGAGCCAATCAACCACCATGGAAAGCCTCTCCATGGAGGCATTTCAGTGAAGGATGCCATCTAAATCATATGCACTATACCTCAAGGATCAATGGCTGCAGATTCAAATGAAGACATTAGCACAACAGGGGACCATGCCATTCTAAGGCAATAGACAATTCATAGAGCTATGTGACAAGAGCACCCTGGAAGGCAAGGCCAAAATATCTGAATTTTACCTACACAACTTTGCCTTGAAAAATTTTAATGTCTAGGTCCCCAATGCAAAGTTGGGGGACTTGCAGCTGATGTCCCTTCCATCATGGATGGGTCATGAGAATGCTAGAGCTAAGGAAGTAAAGAGAATAGTAGAAAAAGAGGAAAGAGATCCCCTCTACATCAGAGCATGACAAATAAATTCCATGGCTGTCATTAGTAACCACAACATCATTTCCTATGATGCCCAACTTGCACCAAGATACCTGGCTACATAAGAATAGAACATCTCCCATTTTGAGAACACTTTAAGATTGTTGGGGAGTGAAATCCAACAAGCATGCTAGAGGATATGGAGTAACTACCACACTATCTAAGTATCAGAGAGTGCTACACCTCTGAGAGGTTGAGAAATGCTTGGAAAGGACCCCGCTATAATATATGGACATGCAAACACTAAAGATCAATTGGATTGGAATAAAAATTAGTCCACCCTTGTTGTTGGGCCTGTTAGAAGGTAGGAAGGATGAATAGGAAAGAAAGGAGTGGGAAGAGACAGAGAAAAATGCAGGATTCTATCCTCAAGAGGAAATTCCATCAACATATGTCTGGGATGTCAGAGAGGCCACAAGAGCCATGAAATATATGGATATAGACTAAATTTCTCATATGAGGACGAGAAACACTTTTAGTAGGGGGTGATGATGAGGCTCATCAATAGGTGAACTATATAGGTCACAATGCCACTCTCTAGCTTATTAAATTTGTCTTTTCTCACATTTATTTACATATTTTGTTATATTTTGCCTAGTGAGAATAGTGAATGTGAGTTACTATATCATGTGGCCTAATATGTATTAAATGCAGGAATTGGAGTAGTTTTGTTTTGACTTAAGTGCAAGAACTCGAAGTCGGCAAGCAAGAGAGATTTTAGGAGATTGGTCTCCCTCCTTAACTCAAATCATTCGAAGAGTCCACCACCATATCTCATCAGCTCAGAGTTACTAGAAACCAAGCAAGTTGAGTCCATTAGTAGCCAAGCCAGTGATAGTTAAGAAAGAGCCATTCTCAAGTTAGGGAGGCAAGTCTCCCTATTTTATAGGAAGTTGTTCAGAGCTCCAGTTTTGTATAAATAAGAGAGCCAGTGGACTCATTAGGATTCAATTTTGTGATGTAGCCAAGAGGCAATTTGAACTGAAACATTGTGACTTTTATTATATTGTTGTATTTAACATTTTGATGATAATGAGAAATTTTACCTTGATTCAACACTAATTTGACTCAAAGGGTTGAAGCTCTTGGGTTAAGGCCCAACCCTAGCAGCATAAGTTCCTCTTTTTGTATCTATATTCTTAGAGTAAAATGATAGTTAGCTGCTGAAGTTATTTATGTTTTGTTTAGTTTAACAAGTATTTGAATGATTGATTAATCTTCTTTCCATTAGTTTGAAGAAGTAGATTAGAGGTGCACTAGTGAAGGAAGGTACTCCATAAAATCTTGTGACAATGGACTCTTCCTCATCTCCCTCATGGGATCATGATTAGAGGGTCCCATTCTCATAGCCCCAAAAATAGAGTTGTCTTTTTATCATTGTAGGTTTTAACCTCGTATAGAAATTACCTGCATACGAATTCTAAAACACAAAAAATAAACAATGCAAGTTCATAACACATAAAACACATATACACAGAGATTTTCCCCTGGATCCCAAAACCGGGACTACCAGCTTGATTTTTCATTATATTCCTTTCAATGTTACAATACATATTTATACATGTCGAAGCATCCAATACCATGGATCGAAAACCATCGTGTCCAAAACCATGGACCGAAAACCATAGGTAGGTTCACCCAACCTAATATAGGGTCTAAAAAAAATTTTCCCCGGGGCGCTGCCCTGGACCCTGTAGAGGGGGGTTACCTACCCCCCTCAAACCCCCTAGATAGGGGGGGGCTGTCGCTCCCCCTGTGACCCCCCCACTGCGAAATCAACGCAACAAAGGGGGGGCAGATAACCCCCCGATTCACTACATAGGTTAGTTGTGGAAAGAATATAACACAACCCAACATTCTCCCACTTGTTGTTTTCTTTCCATAGGGGGGCACAGGAGAGCTTAGTCATTTTTCCAACCCTGAAATACCCATTGTTTCTCTACACCAGGAGAACTTCTAAGAGCTCACAGATTTTGTCAATGCATCTGCAGTATTCTTCAAAGTGTCCACCCTTACCAACAATACCCTTTTGTCTTCTATCATATCCCTCACAAAGTGATACTGAACATCAATGTGCCTTGTCTTTGAATGGTAAGCAGGGTTCTTTGCCAAGAAAATTGCACTTTGGCTGTCACATTCTATCCTTATAGTTCCTTGTACTAACCCCATACCTGAACACAATCTCTGCAACCAAACTACTTCCTTGCTTGCATGAGTGGCGACCATGTATTCTGCCTTTGTAGTTGATAGTGCCACTACAGATTGTTTCTTACTCATCCAACTGACTACGCATCCAAATAGGTTAAACACATACCCACTTGTAGATCCTCTCTGATCCAAATCTCTAGCCCAGTTTGCATCAACAAAGCCACAGATATCCACAACTTTGTCTAATCCTGGCCTTCCTTGGTAGCACACACCATAATCACTAGTGCCATGTAATTACCTAAAAACCCGCTTCACTGATGTCCAATGCTCCTTCCCTAGTTTTGACATAAACCTGCTCAATACTCCCATTGCATGTGCAATGTCTGGTCTAGTACAGACCATTGCATACATCAGGCTACCGACTGCACTTGCATGTGGAACATGGGACATATCCTCTTCCTCTTCTTGTGTCTTGGGACACTGTTCAACAGATAACTTTACACCTACATGAATAGGAACCTTCACCGGTTCGCTATCCTACATATTAAACCTCTGCAGTATTGTCTCGACATACTTCCTCTGGTTTAACTAGAGCTTCCTCTTTTCCCGATCTGTTTTAATTTCCATGCCCAAAATATAGTTTGCAGCACCAAGATCTTTCATGTCGAATTTGGAGGACAATTGGGTCTTCAAATCCTGGATAATTTCTTTGTCATTTCCAACTAGCAACATATCATCCACATACAAGATGAGATAAATAACACGGTCACCAATTAATTTAAAATACACACAGTGATCTGCTTTGCTTCTGGTGAGGACAAGTCCCCGTATAAATGTATCAAATTTCTGATGCCACATCCTTGGTGACTGTTTTAACACATACAGAGACTTCTTTAACTTGCATACTAGTTCTTTCTTACCCTTCACCACAAAGCCGTCAGGTTGCTTCATGTAGATCTCCTCTTCGAGATCCCCGTGAAGAAATGTTGTCTTCACATTCTACCTCAAAATCAAAAGCAACAGCAACAGATAAAGGTAACCTAATAGAAGTTACCTTGGCAATAGGAGAAAAAATATCACCAAAATCAATTCTCGGCACCTGGGAATAACCTTTTTCTACCAACCGAGCTTTGTATTTCTCCACCTTTCCTTCTGCATTTGTCTTCTTCTTGAACACCCATTTGCTGCCAATGGGTTTCCTTCCATTCAGCAACTCCACCAGATCCCAAGCCTCATTTTTGTGCAAAGATGCCATTTCATCAACCATGGCCTCTTTCCAGAGTTTTCCATCCTCCAAATCTACTGCTTCCTTCACAGTTTTGGGATCATCATCAGTAATAGATAAGGCAAAATTTGAATAGAAAGTAGATGGACTATACCTTTTTGGCTGCCTTCTTTCTCGAACTGATCTTCTTACACCCAGAGTTTGTGGCTCTTCATCTTCTGATTCCTCCTCTGCTGTACAGTCTGATTCTTCCTTCTTTAGCTCAAACTCTATCTTCTCAGGTTCCTTTGGTTGGACTTCATGTTTAATAACATCTTTCACCTCTATGAACACCACATCTCAGTTGTACACAACCTTCCTTGTTGTTGGGTTCCAAAGCTTATAACCCTTTAAACCATCCTTATACCCAATAAAGATGCACTTTTCAGAGTTACTATCCAACTTGGTTTGTTTCTCCTTTGAAACATGTACATATGCATCACATCCAAATACCCTCATATGTGAAAGAGAGGGTTTCTTACCAGTCCATACCTCTTGTGGAGTCTTATCCTCCAATGCTGATGAAGGTGATCTGTTGACCAAGTAACATGATGTCTCCGCCGCCTCTGTCCAGAATTCCTGTCCTAACCTGGCACCACTGAGCATGCTTCTTGCCCTTTCCATCAACGTCTTTTTCATTCTTTCTCCAACTCCATTTTGCTGTGGTGTATATGGAGTAGTCTTCTACCATGCTATACCACACTTCTTACAGAATTCTTCAAATTCCTTACTGCAAAACTCTCCACCGTTATCTGTTCTCACCACCTTTATCTTCTTCTCTATCTGGTTTTCCACCAGAGCCTTAAATTCTTTAAACTTGTTAAAGACTTCATATTTATTTTTAAGGAAATATATCCATGTATTCCTTGAGAAGTCATCTATAAATGATACATAGTACACAGACTTACCCAGTGATGGAACCTTCACAGGTCCAAACACATCACTATGCACAAGCTCTAATATCTGTTTCGCCCTCTTACCACCAGAGGGGAAACTTACCTGATTCTGCCTCCCATATACACAATTTTCACAAAAATCAAAATCCATAGAGCTATTACTCATATCTTCTACCATACCTTTACCATGAAGTATTCGAAGGCCCTTCTCTCCAATATGTCCAAGCCTTTGATGCCATAGCATGGTCTTTTCTCCAAAGACCACTAGATTCTCTGCTCCACTTTCAGGAACCACATAACTGTTGCACCCATCAACAACAGTGCTACCTTGCAGCTTGTATAGAGTTCTAGTCTGAACTCCCCACATCAATGTCAGTGCTCCCTGAACCATCTTGCAGGTATCCTTCTCGAACACTGTTTTTATTCCTACATCATCCAGCTTGCTTACAAAAATCAGATTTCTGGCTAATGCAGGAATATGCAGAACACCCGGAAGTGTTCTAACCCTTCCACCTTGCAACTTCAACTTTACTTTTTAGCTACCAATGATTCTAGCCTTCCTATCATCCCCTAAGAAGACTTCACCACCATCGTATTTATCATACTCGCAGAACCACTCTCTATGGGGAGTGAAGTGAAAGGATGCACCTGAGTCAATCAACCATGCCTCATGATCTACATGTGTACTTAAAGAAGACAGGTACACATCCCCACCTTCATCTGAGGTGGTTTTTGCCTCTGCAAAAGAAGCATTATTAGATCCCTTTCTTTTGTCAAGAGCTTTAGATTTACAGTCCCTTTTGTAGTGCCCTTCCTTTTCGCATTTCCAGCACACCACCTTTACAGCTTTTCCTGGAGATTTAGATCTCCCTCTAGATTTAGATCTCCCACTCGATGACTTATTTTTGTTTCTATTCTGGGACCGTCCTCGTACAGACAAGGCATCACCATTCTGGCTCTCCATATTTTTCCGTCTCATCTCCTCCGTCAGCAAGGATGAGACTATTTCATCAAGCTACAAGGTAGTTGCATTGCTACCTATTGCAATAACTAGACTATCCCATGAATCTGGTAGAGAACACAACAAACTGATGCACTTATCTTCATCTAAAATTTTAATATCAACAGATGCTAACTAACTTACCACAGTATTAAATGCATTCAGATGCTCTGTCACCAAGTCTCCATCTTTCATCCTTAGGTTATACATCTTTTTTCATAGGAACAGTTTATTCACCAGAGACTTAGATTGGTACAAAGTCCCTAACTTGTCCCACAAAGCCTTCGTCGTAGCTTCCCCTGATACATTCAGCAATACTAAATCTAAGACACATAATTGTATTGTGCTCTTTACCTTCCGATCTAGCTTCTTCCATTCTTCATTGGACACTCCTATCTGTTTAGTACCAGGATCTACCATGATCCACTGATCTTTATCCACCAACAGATCCTCCATCTTGAGTTTCCACAACTCAAAACTCTGACCATTAAATTTCTCGATCTCTATCTTTCCACTGCTCGCCATCTTCTTTCACCACTAGAATCGATCTCATAGATCTCCTACTGAGCAGGGTCTACCATAGGCCCGAGCGAAACCCCTCAGAAACAAAGGCATCCCCTTGAAGCCAAAACAACTCTGATACCAAATGTAGGTTTTAACCCCGTACTTTACAAATTCTAAAACAAAGAAAATAAACAATGCAAGATCATAACAAATAAAACACATATACACAAAGATTTTGCCTTGATCCCAAAACCAGGACTACTAGCTTGATTTTTCATTATATTCCTTTCAATGTTACAATACATATTTATACATTCCGAAGCATCCAATACCATGGACCGAAAACCATCACGTCCACAACCATGGACTGAAAACCATGGGTAGGTTTGTCCAACGTAGGTTAGTTGTGGAAAGAATATAACACAACCCAACAATCATTGCATAACTTAGGGTTCATTTCTAGGTAGATCACTATTTATGATTTCTTGGAAGCACCTGTAGTTGTTATTTTGTTTCTTGAGCTTGCTATAGCTTAAAAATGCATTCCATTTCATAGATCTAGTCATTAGAAATAGATAGATCAACTTTCTCAAACTAAATTTATATTTTCAATGTTGATATGTAGCGATGCATAAATGAAGAGAAAAACATGTTTTGTTGCAGGGATTATTGATCTGCAGGGAGGAACTCATCCAACCAACTTCACCTAAGTCTTCTCCACCTTCTACCAAGGCATACCAGCCCATAGTCCAAATCTCTATTTTGCAGCCATCGTGAGCAGCCACCTTAGGCAAATCCAACCTCCCTAAAGTGTTGGGCTTAGCCTCGGGCAATATGCACCTTACCTACACCTCCTTTCACTATCATACATATCTCCAGCACCTCATTCCACTATTCTTGCCCTCCTAAATCTTTCATCTAACTTCCTGTAGAAAACTAGGACATCCTGTAGCAAACTAGGACATCTTGTAGCAGTTTCTTGTAGCAACTATAGGATCTCCTGTAGTAGCCTATTTGACCTTGTTTTGACCAGAAATTATAGTATGAGAGTAGGTTAGGCCCTCATCTTGGATTCCATGCCTATCATTTCCACTTGAGATCATCTCTCCCATACCTTCCCCCCTGCAAGATCAAACAAAATAAGCATAGCATTTACATTTATGAATTTAGAAATTAAAAGACTCTTTTCCTGCAAATACAAAATGAAATAGTTAGTGCATGCATATATAAATCATATAATGATAGAACAATTTTCCATGTCCAAATAGTCCAAATAGCTACATGATCAATTGCACAGTTAGCCTAGTTCTTTTCTGCAAGTAATTTGTATTATTTCCTAGCTAGATGATTTATGGCATTTGATAGCATTTATCATTCAACAACTTTCATTTCCTAAATAGGCAAGCATTTACTTTCCTACATTAGAACTAGCTTTACATTCATTGTCAGTGGTCAGACTCCTTCTAGTCAATAGAAGACTAGTATGGAACCCTAGTGGTCTAGTGTCCTAGTTGAGAAGTGACATGAGTAAAATATTGCATCTGTTGTGTATATAGCACTATCACCTCCACATTTGTACAAAACCCCGGGTTGATAAAGTAAAGTTGGTAGCCCTAGGAGTTTCAACATCCTTGCTGCAATACTGAGGCTAATCACAACCCCTTAGGAAAATTAACATTTTACTGACATAGGGCCTCATTTGCTTCCATGAGATGGGCATGCATACGAGTGGGACTCTCTAGTCATTGTTTATTGATAAAAGGTGCCTTTTAAAACTCCTAATTATACCACATTAATTATCAACCCGGGCAAGTCCTCTTATTTCAAGAGTGTACACAGTATGTGGCTTCTATTAATTCAAAGAGTAATGTTTCCTAAATCATAGTATAGATCTTTTAATACAAGAGTAAATGGATGCATCGAATAAATTCCAATTGCAATTAAAGAAAACTCAATCCTCTAACGAAATCAAATCTTACAGCAATTCAAGTAACAGCATCATCAATTGAGAGTACAGTAGTGATAACTCATCTCTTCTTAACTAATTTAATATAAGTCAAACTCAATCTTCATTAAATAATCCAAATAGCAATGATATCAATTTGAGAGTCCAATAACAATAATTAAACCCTTTACAATTGATTAAATCAATTCGAAAGAAAGTCAACCTGTAATAAAGGTAAACAGAATCAAACGACAGTGCTATAAATTATATAAAGCAGAGATATTATGTCAACACAAGAGAACAATAAACAACAAAGGAGATAAAATCACATAAAGCAAGAAAACTATCAAACCATCACACTTGTGAGAATAAGAAATGTATGGCAAAAAGAAAGCAATTAAATCCACCAGAGGCTGGGCCCTTAGCCACCAGCGAACACTACTAAGTTACTTCAGATAACGCGAGGGAACATCAACTCCAATTATGTATTAATCATTGAACTTAAAGAGCATTATAATATATTCGTGTTCCTCTCAACAGCGAGAGTGCATAATTAAAATTACAATTTTCAATAATAACAGATATTCCTCCCTTTCTTCTTACAATCATCTCCTTTTATAATCAGAAAGGGTAAAAGATAAATGGTAAATGCGATCCCTCAGGATCTCCCGATCCTGAGGAATCCACAACTGATTTCTATCTTCTGTCATCTTTTCTATTCCACGCTGATCCCTTTGATTTGCTCCCAGCCATATCTGCAACCAACTCATCCCTTCCTTTGTTTGTCTGATTCTTATTGTTCCTTCGTTAGGGAACAATAATTGTCGCTTTTGTCATTTTCCTGCATAAGAAGGGTAAAATTTAGCTAAATCGTAACTATAAATAATTCCTTCATTTCTTACCATAATTCCTCAATATATTAATGAATTACAATATAGAAAAGATAAGAATAAAGGAAAAGGATGATGATATTAATGGTAACTACATACCCTTTCCATGACTCAAGATACTCCCCTACTTACCCTGTTTCATGGCCTCATGAAAAGTAGGTAATTTGTATGCAAAGTAATTAAAGAGTAGGCTGGAGAAGGAACGTCGTAAAGTGGTCTACAACCATGATTCTAAGCCAAGAGCTCAAAGATGGGCCCTGTCTGTCCTTCAAGCAACTCGTATATAGCCCGATAACCTTTAGCAGGATACCAAATGATGAGGCTACGGAACCGACATCCTAGCCAATAAGGCCCTTCTCTCAAAATGAGATTGCTATACATGACAAAACAGTCTGCAACTAGTTTAAAATTTCTGTAATTAAATGGCTCTCTATCTTGTACACTACTAGTGGAGACTGTCCACCTAAGCTTGGCTGCAGCCAAAGAGCTTTCCTAAATGGAGAGGAAGTATTCTACTCCCTTCTGTACAATCTCTTTCTGAATAGGCCCTAAAATTTTAATCACCCCTTCCCTTGTCATCAAACTCTTGTGATTGGCAAGCATTTGCAAAGGGTGCTTGGGTTCACTTCTTACCCAAAGGTCCAATCCATGCTCTTGCTGTTGGAATTTGTTATGAGCTTTGAACCATTTAAGCTGATTGACTGCAAACGAGATAAAGGCTTGGAATTGAACATCTCCCACAAAAGGGTTGGGGTTCTTTTCCACCTCTTCCTCTAATACAAAATTGTGTAGGTAAAATTCACAAAGAAACCTTTGAACTTTTACCCCATGTTGTTTGCAACAATTTATAAAATCTTCAATTGTTTTTAATTCGATTGGTTTTCCAGCTCTCACGGCTTTGATTTTCAATAGCAAGTATCTTTCTAGCAAAAACAAGGCATAATTATTGGCAGGGGATCTGCATGCCAAGACATCTGTGTATAGCGAGCAGAGAGTGTCTATTTGACTTATGACCTTATCTAGCCTGAGCTTGGTTTTCTCCAATTTCTCTTTTGCCTTTCGGCATTTTTCAAAAGTCTCACTTTCTGCTATGTTCATGTCCCCAGCAACGGCGTCAAAATGTTGACTGATAAAAGGTGCCTTTTAAAACTCCTAATTATCCCACATTAATTATCAACCTGGGCAAGTCCTCTTATTTCAAGAGTGTACACAGTATGTGGCTGCTATTAATTCAGAGAGTAATGTTTCCTAAATCGTAGTATAGATCTTTTAATACAAGAGTAAACAGATGCATCTAATAAATTCCAATTTCAATTAAAGAAAACTCAATCCTCTAACGAAATCAAATCTTATAGCAATTCAAGTAACAACAACATCAATTGAGAGTACAGTAGTGATAACTCATCTCTTCTTAACTGATTTAATCTAAGTCAAACTCAATCTTCATTAAATAATCCAAATAGCAATGATATCAATCTAAAAGTCCAATAGCAATAATTAAACCCTTTACAATTGATTAAATCAATTCGAAAGTAATTCAACTTGCAATGAAGGTAAACAGAATCAAATGATAGTGTTGTAAATCATATAAAGCAAAGATATTCTGTCAACACAAGAAAATAATAAACAGTGAAGGAGATAAAATCACATAAAACAAGAAAACTATCAAACCATCACACTTGCGAGAATCAGAAATGTATGGCACAAAGAAAGCAGTTAAATCCACCAAAGGCTGGGCCCTTAGCCGCCAGTGAACACTACTAAGTTACTTTAGATAATGCGAGGGAACAACAACTACAATTATGTATTAATCATTGAACTTAAAGAGCATTACAGTATATTCGTGTTCCTCTCAACAGCGAGAGTCCATAATTAAAATTACAATTTCAATAATAATAGAGATTCCTCCCTTTCTTCTTACAATCGTCTCCTTTTATAATCAGAAAGGGTAAAAGACAAATGGTAAATGTGACCCCTCATGATCTCCCGATCCTGAGGAATCCGCAATCGATTTCTAACTTCTGTCATCTTTTCTATTCCGTGTTGATCCCTCTAATTTGCTCCCAGCCATATCCACAACCAACTCGTCCCTTACTTTGCTTGTTTGATTCTTGCTGTTCCTTCATTAGGGAACAACAATGGTCCCTTTTGTCGTTTTCCTAAATAAGAAGGGTAAAAGTTAGCTAAATCGTAACTGCAAATAATTCCTTCATTTCTTACCATAATTCCTCAATATGTTAATGCATTACAATATAGGAAAGATAAGAATAAAGGAAAAGGATGATGAGATTAATGGTAACTACATACCCTTTCCGTGACTCAATAGTCCCTCCCATAACAAGCACATGAAAGCGACTGGGGAATTTTTCAACTAGTTCAGAGTTATCAACCCCAAATTTTAAGCCACCTTTTCAGGGTTAGGACTTAGGCCACTACCGAGAACTCCATGAAACCTTTAGGAATGAAAAGTAACAGTGAAACAATGATACTAATGCAAATACTTGAACAAAGGCTTGACTGCACCCCTACTAGCCATGATAGGAATTTCATCAAACATGTCACAAATATATATTCTACAAGTCATAACAAAAATATGAGCATAGGGCTCTCATACTTATCTTAGAATTGATAGGAAGCATTGATGCCTTATAACATTAGCTGAATTATCATCTATTAGGTCATATATTCATTGTTCATTCATTTACAAATCAAAACATGATTAGAGTCATATATCATTACTGTCATAAAGCGTGCTCATAACCAACATATAACCAAAAGAAATAACAGGGATATTTCAACCATAAATACCACATATAAACAAGTATATTTACCCATCAAATACAAGAGGAAAGAATCAATTATTAACATATGCAAAATGCGACTAGTTCTGGGACTCCCACGAACCACCCAACCATAGACTAGGCTGAACCAAATCTTTCTTTCTACCAGTCAGCCCCATGCCATATTACAAGCATGAATATGGGATCTCATCAAACACATCCAACAAAACCAAACTAGGGTTATTAGAGGCCAAACCACCTCAACCCTCAACTAGTGATTCCACCTCACGGTTGTACATCACTAACCATCATAAGATTGGTATCCACCCAAGCTGTCTAGGGATCTAAAGCATTTGTTCCAACCAAGGCTTCCAGGACTAGTAACTCAACCCACAATTGCTACTGAGCTCCAAAGAATTTGTCCAACTAAGGCTCCAAGACTAGTAACTCAACCCATCAAGGGCTCCAAATCATTTGTGTAACCAAGACTCTAGGACTAGTAACTCAACCCGAGTTGTTAAAGGGCTAGAGAGCATTTGTCCATCCAGGGCTCCAGGAACTAATAACTCAACCCACAACCAAAGGAATATGAGAACCAACTAGAAAAAAAAGGAAAGAAACCCACAACACCATGGCTATCCAGGAAATGACAAGGCTAAGAAAATCCATCATCAATCCAGGTATTCCTCCATGATAATGAGAGATCGTAACCAAGAAACCACATGCATATGCCATGCATCCCAAAAATAGCAAGGAAATCATACATGCAACTCGGTACCTACAAGCAAAACTCGTTGTAACTATTGATCCCGATGTCCTCTTATGCTTTCCTGCACTTCCTTTACCTTCTTGCTCCAAAAATACAAGTATTCCACACTCCTCCAAGAGTGCTCCATGAAAACTCTGTGTGTCCAAGAATATGAGAGAGAGAGATAATAGAGAGAAAGCTCCAAAACCGAGTAGAAAAAAAGTTACAAACTGATCCTTAGTAGCCTTTTTATTAATGAGGCCTCTATTTTCTTCAATTTTCCATTATTTTGCTTCATTTTTCTCCTCACATGCAACTTGTGACCTTTCACCTTCCTTTTCTCATAATTTCCATTATTTTCATAGATAAAATGGCAATTATTGCCTCATTCCTTTCCAAAGCCTTTTCCATTGCCTTTACCAATTTACATAACCATTAATTAATCCCAAGTAATCCCCATCACTATGTTTTTGCCCAACATTCAACTTGGAATATGTGTCCCATGACCAAGGTCTTATTTTGCATTTATTAACTTTATTACATGGATTTTTTTACCAGGGCTTATACAGAACCCTCTCCCTTGGGGGAACAACATCCTAGGTGTTCAATAACACCTACAAATAACAAAACTGTTGTAAGAAAAGCATGCTTCCCATGGATATTTATAACTTAGCTCGTTGCAGTATTTACAATAATTAACCTGCTGAAAGAAAACCAACATAACCAACATGACAACATAAGAACATACCAATCATAATAACATGACACCCATACTACTTATTAGAGCTTTATAACACAACTCATGGAAGTATTTGCATCTATATACGTATGTACACATACTGAAACATCATACCAAAAAATATACCAAAAACATTCGCTCAACCAATGAATAGAGAAGGATACATAGCTCGCATCCGATTCGCCATCTCCCATGTAGCTTCATTGAGCCCAAAGTGCTTCCACTACACTTTAACCTACTCAATTGCATGGTTCCGAAGCATGAGCATCTTTCTCTGCAAAATGCACTGAGGTTCCAACTAGAATTCTCCTTCTAGATCCACCTTTAATATAGACTAGTCAATGACATGATCAACATCTTTAACATACTTCTTAAGCAATGGAATAGGGAAAACATCATGGACTTTCACTGTTAAAGGCAGTGCAAGCCAATAGGCTACTAGTCCAATCCTCTTAAGAATATTTAAAGGTACTAGTCCAATCCTCAAGGATCTCTTCTTGGGCTTGATTCGCAAGTACACCATTCCTGAACCTTAAACAACATGTCTCAATCTGCATAACTTTTTTGTCTATCTTATGTTGCCTTTAGATTCTTCTTGATTACCTGCATTTCCTATTCCATCTCCGCCAAAATTTCCAGTCCAATCAACACCCTATTAACTAGATCACTCCAACTGATGGGAGTATTACAACTTTTGCCTCTCTGTCTATCCATCTGTCTGTGGATGATAAGCTATGTTGAAGGCCAATTTTGTACCCAAACCTACAAATAACTTTTTCCAGAACCTAGAAGTGAACTTAGAATCCTTGTTTGACACAATATTCATTGGGACACCATGCAACCTCATTACATCTCTGATGACAACATGTGCTTCATCATTAGTTGAATATGTAGACTTCACTGAAATGAAGTGTGATACCTTTGTCAACTTGTCAACCACAATCGTACTAAAATCATGTTGTTTATATATCCTCAAAAAACCTGTAATGAAATCCATGGAAACTACCTGCCACTTTCACTATGGAATAAGAATCGACTTCAGTAGACCACCTAGGTGCATTAGGGGACTTTTGAGGTCTGAAATGGGTCATCAAATTTTAGAGGGAAAAAATAAAAAACTATTTTTTCAACTCATATTTTCACTTGATCTCCTTATGGGTTTACTCATATTTTGAGCGGAAACACTCATTAGATGCAGAATTTGATTCCTCATCCAAGGAGTACACATGTTTCATACTTTTGATGGATCGTGCTACACGAAAAATGAGAAATAAATTAAAAATGTGATTGCAATAACGTCTTTTCATGTATTTCTCATTTTTCGTGTAGCAGGGTCCATCGAAAGTATGTAACATGGGTAGCTTTGGATGAGGAATTAAATTTTGCATCCAATGAGTGCTCTTGCTTGAAATTTGAGTTAAAACTTAGGGAGATAAGTTAAAAATACAAGTTGAAAAAGTAGTTTTATTATTTTATTATTTTTAATCTTTTTACTTTTTTACACCAAAAAATGGTGAATCATCCCCCATGGTTGACATCATCATATTGAATCCTATTGTTTCTTATAAAGTTTATTTTTCTTGTACATTTTTCTTAGGAGGCCCATTTTAGACCTCAAAATTCCCTTAATGCTTACACTTTGCCTTTAGCTATTGAAAATCCAAGCATCTAGCCACAAACTCTACCACTTCTGTCTTCAAATTCGCTCAATAGTAAAACTTCTTCACTATTGTCAACGTCTTCTTATATCCCAGGTGAACTGAATACAACTTAGCATGAAATTCCCTCAAAATAAGCTTCTTGAGCTCACTGTTGTCTAGCACAGATATGTTGTCCCTAAATCTAACCAAGCCATATGTTATGAGATTATAGTCCACATCCTAATCACCTGTACCCTACTATAACTTGTGCATAAGCTCCTTGTACCTTTCATCTTGCTACCCTATCTACAGGATACGATCTTGTAAATATTCCCCATAAGAAATCATAGCTTCTATGTGATTTACCTGTATCTGCCTTCTAAGAGCATCTGCAACCTTGTTCTATTTACCTTTAATATACTTGATCTCAAAGTCGAACTCACTGATTATGGCGAACCATCTAGCTTACTTGGCATTCAAATTCGGTTGGTCAAATAGATACTTCAATCCACTATGTTCACTAATCATTATGAATCATCTGCGAAGAAGATAATGCCTCCACATCTTCAAAGAATGGATGATCGTTGCCAACTCAAGATCATGTGTCGGATAATTCTACTTGCTCATTTAGTTTCCTTGATTCATAGCATACCACATGTCCTTCCTTCATAAGGACTCCACCAAGTTGTCTCTTGCAAGCGTCTGTGCGCACCACAAATTATTTGTGTGGATATGCAATATTTAACACTAGAGCATTTGTTAACAACTATTTCAATTGCTCAAAACTTGTTGCACATTCCTCTATCCATTCAAATTTCTTACCTTTCCTTTGCAACGATGTAATAGGATAACCAATGCGAGAGAAGTTCCTGATGAACCTCCTATAATAACGTGCTAACCCCATAAACGATATTACCTCATCCACATTTCTAGGAGCTACCCATTCCATGATATCCCTTATCTCCTTCGGATCCAATGTTATGCCTTCCTTCGAAATCACATGCCCCAGGTAGTGGTCTGAAAGAAACTACATTTGTTGAGCTTAGAATACAACTGATGTTATCTCAATAATATCGATAGTTTCTAAATGTTTGACAATTTCTTCCTCATTCTTAGAATATACCAATATATCATCAATGAATACATAACAAACTTGTCCAGATAAGGATGCAATACACTATTGATAAAGCACATAAAAGTGGCTGGAGCATTAGTCAAACCAAATGGAACTACAACAAACTCACAATTCCCATACCTAGTCTGGAAAGAAGTATTGTAAATATCCTCTTCTTTGATAAGTACTTGATGGTATCTTGATCTCAGATAAATCTTTGAAAACACTGCTGCTCCCTTCAAGTGATAAAAGAAGATATAAATCCTCGACAACAAATACCTATTCTAGATGGTCACCTTTTTCAACTGCCTATAATCAATGCATAACCTAAGAGTACCACGCACTTGGCCTAATGCATCCCTTGTCAAGAATTTCCTTTAACTACAACTTCAACTCTACTTACTCTAGTGTGCTCATCTTGTATGGTGCCTTTGATGTTGGTGCTACCCCTGGTACCAACTCAATAGAAAATTCTACTTCCCTATGAGGAAAAAACTATGAAATTTTTACCAGAAACACATCCTGAAACTCCTATAGAATTAGGTACTTGCTCAAGACATCCACATCCTCAACTTCCTTATCTTTTTCACTGGAAATATGCACTATAATAACATACACCCTTTCCCGTGACTATGCTTTGCCTGCGTAGTTGTAACCATTCTGAATGATGTTACCTCTTTCATACCTTTTAAGACTCCCAGTTCTCCATTTTCATCCAAACACTCAATGGATTTGTAATAACCATCCACTTTATTCCTATGAAGATACAACCAGTCCATACCCGACAATATACTATATGATCCCAATGACAATACATTCAAATGTGATTATGTAGCCATACCATTCAACTAAAATTGACAAGCTCTTACCCAATTATGAATTCGCTTCTTTGTACATGTATCCAATTGCACTAACCAAGATTCATCATGCACTTCTTTATTCAAACCATACTTATCCACCTAGTTAGGACTGACATAAATGTAATTAGATCTAGGGCCAATCAAAATAGAAACAACTTGATCACAAAGCTTGCCCTCCATCTTGATAATAGATGCCCGATGATGTTCCTCCCTGTTCTCCAATGTTGCACAAATCTGTGGAAGACTCTGTCGAACATCTCCCACTGCCTGTGCCTCCTGCGCATTGTATACCTTTGGTCTACCACCCTGATGCTATGGAGAATCTCTACTATGATTCTCTCCTCCACAAGTACAACACCGTATAGGCTCCCTAACATCACCCTTGTTCTACTCAGACCAAAATCCATGTCCTCTGTTAGATGCATTGAACTTCTTAGGTGGCGTTGCATTCTCTTTTTTACCTATGTCCTAAGGTATTGTTTTCTTATTGTCCCATTTTCCTTTATTATTATCATTACCCTTATAGTCCTGCTTAGTCTTAGATCTACACTTTGAGTGCTCAAAAAAATATTTTACCTTCTGGACAACCTCCTCCAATGATCTAGG
The DNA here is from genome assembly GCA_031772625.1 of Pinus tabuliformis. NCBI lineage: Eukaryota > Viridiplantae > Streptophyta > Pinopsida > Pinales > Pinaceae > Pinus > Pinus tabuliformis. Next base: position 885,682,005 of record CM062808.1, on the reverse strand, counting down.
CTCATGAAAATCAATCCTGTCTTTGAATGCTACCAACAACCCACTGATGAATCTCTGAATCTTGGCCTTCTCCTCCTTTACGTAAGTAAAATACCTCAGTAAATCCAAGAATCTACTAGTGTACTCCCCATTGGTCGTAGATCCCATTTTTTACTCATAAAATTATTTTTCCTTGTCATCATAGTATCTCTCCGATAGATACTTCTTCCTAAATTTTCTCTTGAACTCGCTTCAAGTCAACTCCTCTTCATAAATACCTCTGACCTTCTTTACATCTTCCAACCAGATATTTTCTTTACCTTTAAGACTAAACAAAGCTATTTTGACCTTCATGTTTTCTAAGTAATAATGCAACTTAAAGAACTTATTCATACCAAGCAACCATGCTTATGCATATTGTGACTTATTCATTTCCCCATCAAATGTAGGTGGCTTTTCTTTCTTGAACTCATCCAGAAAATATCTGTTGTCACTCCTCTTGTAAGGATGGTAATGATTATGATCATGATACCGATCATAACTAGAACTAGAATAGTTCCTATGTCCATCACCTCTCCTATCCAGAGTGTTCAAGAGCCTTCCATCTCTAATCATGTAATCTTTATCTAACCTGTGCCTACTATGAGATATACTACCATATGCCCCATTTGTCCTATCCTCCTTTCCATGGCTGATTTGAAGTGGTCCCTATTTCTGCAATTTTGACAAACTCTAAAGAAGTACTGCATTGAATTCTGCTTGTTTCTCCTATGCCTACATGATTTAGTCATTATCTGTTTTGTGACTCCTTATTTCTTCCTTCAAGATTCTCAATGTGTTTGCTAAGTTAGTAGAGTGCACAACACCACGTTACTCTTTTGATCCATAGGGAGAGTCTCGTGAACTACAATCTACCATCTTACTAGTAATCTTTGATGTTTTCTTCCTGCGAGGTATATCATGTTAGCTAAAACAAATCATAAACAAACCAACATACCTAAATTTAGTTCAGGTGAGGATATATCATCTGGAGAATCAACTAGATTATTGCAATACATATATATAAACATAATCAAAACTAAGATCGAAGCAAGCAAAACTGAAGTTGCAAGAGACAAAGAAGAAGATGAAGGAGGAACATAAGTTGAGGAGGAGAGAATTAGAAGAGAAGTAGAAGCAGGAAAAATAACAAACGCAAGGCGTGATGATAAAGGAAACAACGTTGATACAGGTTGAAGAACCAGAACAACCATTGGTTGAGGAGGAAGGTGAACACATGCAGGATCAAGAGATTTCTCATAAGATTAAGAAATTGATTGAAGTGACATACATGAGTTGGAATATGAGCCACATATGAAGATATTGACCTAATGCTGAGAGCACCATAGGTCATCCCTCAGTCTCCACCACCCCGAGCAACACAACTAGCCATGAGAATCCAAGGAGATGTTGTTATCCTTGATGATGATCTGGTCATTGATGTGTACAGTCTATCATTTGATGAGTTCCAAAAGAGGACTATACAATCACAGAGGAAGAACTTTCCATATGGTCACGCATCATATGCATTCAACAAAGAATTGGTGATAGTGTCAGACACCAGGAAGCATCCAACTGCCATTGTAGAATCCAGCTTGGACTAAGCAAAAGAAACAAGATCAAATGTTCAGTATATGATGTTTGAGAATGAGCAAATGGAAAATAACTTGCCAGCTGCCAAGCAAGAGGTAGAACAACTCCGATCATTAGCGCATAATGTAGTTTCTGCATTGGGGGAGATGAGGGAAATGATACTTGCTGAAGTTTCTATGCTTGGAGAATCCATACATAAGCTCTATGATAGGTTTGTCACCGTGCACAAATCAATTGTCTATTTGCATGGCCTACAACAATAGAGAAAAGAGTTTTTTATAACTCTTAAAAACATACAAGTTGACATCGCCTATGTACAAGAGTAGACAATGTAGTTCAAAGGGGCCCCGCTTGACTTAGTGAAGAAAATGAAGCCACGGGTAGAGCTGGAGAAATCGAAGGTTTGAATGTTGATTCAGAAAAACAAGCATCTCACCTCATTCATTGGAAGCATGCAGACCTCATATGCGTGGTTGTATAGTAGTTTTGATGTATTGGTGAGAACACACCAAATCCCATCAATCGGTTCCCTCACCAAAGCTAAACCCAAGAACCAAGTGCGACAGAAGCTCGAAGAGTACTTGGAATAGCTAAGACAGGAGGCCACAATGGAAGACTTGGAGCTGAATGAACATAACATGCAAAATTTCATCGATGGTCCTGTCAAGGTCAAAATAATATTGCTCATGCTTCATAACGATTTGGACACAGGTTCCAAGACAGTGTACCTAGATTCCATGGAGGCTAGAGTCCACTTCCAGCAAGACACCTTGAAGCAATTTGAGGACACCATCACACAATACCAAGCTTGGCACCAATATGTGACCAAGAAGTAGCAAGTGGAGGTTGTTGAGATGGACTTCTCCCAAACTCCAACATCATAGTGTTGTGTCTTGTTAGGCTGTCTCTACCCTATTTTTTCTTATATGGGTACGAGTGGAAAATGTAATATTATTTGTAATTATGTTGTAAGTGAAATTCCAAGTGTCAATATTGGAATATGAAAAGTCACCATGTAATGTAATGTGTCATTTTGTAAATAAGTTGAAGAGTCATGAGGATAGTCCAAAAGTCACAAAGAGGAGTTGAAGAGTCACCCCCTTTTGTTATAAATAGAACCTCATAACTCATAGAACGGGCTTTTGGGAGCCAAGCTTTTGGCTAGGATTAGGCTTAGAAAGAGCTTGGGAATATTGTGAAGAGCCTTAAGTTCTCCATAGCATAGAGTGAGTATACTTATTTAGAGGAGCAGGTGTTCTTGACTGTAATGTTCCACTATTGGGGCTAGTGGTCGTCAATGGTGTATGTATGGTGGAACTTTCACTTATAATAATAAAATCAGAGCAAGCACACTTTCATGCAAATGTTGTTAATGTAATAGGACTATTCTTGTTTTATTGGAAATGTATGTTATTTAACTTACGCATATGCTTATGAAATATTTTTTTTTCATTTGCATGAATCTTGTTTAATGCATGTTGTTGGATTAACTCATCACTTTATCTTGTGAAATATTCCACATCTTAGCTTGTGATGTCATTTCACACATGTTTTCCTTTCAACATGTGTATTATTACAGGCTTCTAAGGGGTGCACTTCATTTTCCCTTAGTTTGTTGGAACCTTCATGCATTGTAATTGACTCTTCGCAGGGTCACACACTTACTCTTACCCAAAGTTATCATACTTTCCTATTCACGTTTCTGTGGTCAAGGCATAACAATAGCCCCCATTTCTCAGACTTCTACTACAAATAGTGTGAGGTGTAGTTTGGAATTCATATTGAGGAGATCCCCTGAATGTTGGTGGGTCCAGCATCGTCAAAATTTATGGTGCTAGAAGGAGGGAAATATGACAAGCTAAGCCCTTGAATTCTGTTTTGATTTCTTCTTGAATCATACTACCCACATGTTTTTCCAGAGACATAAAATTATAGGTACCGATGAATATTATTGATGACTTGTCACATCTTAAATTCGATGGCGAGGGTGGAACAATCGTGCTTGCACATACTGATCGATTTCTTCAATCTTGCATAGAGCACAACACCCCCCTTGAGGATGTTGGTTCTCGGTTGTTTATTCTCACGTTTGAAGGGTTCATAAGGCAATGTTGTAACACATTGATTGATGCCTCCATACAATCTTTTGAGCATCTTGTCACAAAACTATCTCACGCTTTTAACATGGTCGATCATAAACATCAAGGCAAGAAAAATTTAGAATTGCAAAAATCACCTAAATAATCATTCCATCATTTTCACATTTGTTTTATGCATTTGTGTTTTGAATATTTGAAAGATGAAGTTGATTGGAAGTTCTTAATAAGAAGATTTCAATATCTTGTTCACATTTTAGAAAATCTGCACGAGTTAGAATCTTTTGAGCCGCTCCCAACCTACCTTGGCATGAGATATTTTAAATATACGATGGAAAAGGTTGTTGTTGCAAGTGACCCACTATAGTACTCTCATCAAACAACACTAGTTCTATAGGTTGAGGTAGGAGAACTTGAAAGTTCATCTGTTGATATACCACCATCGTTTCCCACCTCACACACTCAGAATTTTAGCATAGGTTTGGACTGTCAATCTAACAATTATGATGAAGTGTTATCTCCTTGTCCTCCATCCTTTGGGTCCTTTTGATCCTCTAGATTTTGATGTGTTTTGTTCACCTGTTTCAAATCTCTCTTGTGATGTTCATGAGGATCAAGTGTTGGTTGAAGTTGGCATTGAGCATCCAACTTGCGATATCATTCATGATGATTATGTGAGGGAGCCCATAGCTGAACAAGAATATGAGATGAAAGATGTTTCTCTTCCTTCCACACCTCTCCCTCATCATTCTGACATTTCCCACAATTCTATCATTTATATTGAATATTTTGAAAATTTAGTTCCTGATGATGTTACTACTTTTGATCATTCACATAATAGGCGAAATGTCATTTCTTCATCTAGATGTGGAGAGGATGAACCTTCTAATCTTAATCTTCCCAATTGCTCATCTCATATTTATGAAAACTTAGAGGGTGAAATTTATCATTTTTCATCTTCCCCTCTTTGTGATTCATCAGATCATTAGGATGCCTATGTTTGTGATCTTCAACTTTCTGATCGTGGCTTTCATGACCTCTTCATTGTTTCATTCAGTCACAATTCTGATTTTTCCACTACTAATCTTTCCCAACCACTCATCTGTGATGATTGACCTATTGATGAGTTGGAACTTCCCCAAGATGTTGAGGCACTTCAGCCTGAGTTGAAGGTTATGTCAGGTTCTCATTGTCTTGACTTCACTTCTGCTTCCAATCATAATGGGGTTGAATCTTCTGAGGTTCCTCATCACTCTATCGCACATATTGAAAATCAATCTATATTACAATTGTCAAACACTCCATATGTATTACATGGTCCTATCTCTTAGTCATTGGAGGAGTTGTACATGGTGAGCACTATTGCAAAATGAAAATTTTCTTCTTTCTTCATGTTCGCTCACCTTTGCAGTTCAAAAGTGTGTGCCTGTTTGTCTTCGGCTCTCAATGTGTTTGGAAACCATGGTATATTCATAGAGTGCCTTTGATGTACTTTCTATTTTTACTTTTCTACAAGTGCATTCAAAATTCGAACGTTTTGGTTTGCATTGACTTATCTTTCTAGCTTGTTGGTATGCTTGTATATCTTTCTTGACAAGCATTCTCTCACCTACATCAACCAGCCAATGCGCTGATGGCTACATTGGAAGTATCACTTTATGTAAGTTGGCCTATCTTCTAGTTAGGTTAGGGGTAGGAGTAGTTGTTTTCTTTTCTTTTTTGTTTCCTTGATTTTATTTACTTTCTTTTTCTTTGTCCCACTTATTTCCTTTGTTTGTTAGCTTTTGCAGTTGTAGGTTAGTTTTCGCATGAAATCATGTTTGGCTTCTTAGGCAAGTAGGGTGAATTTCAAGAGGAACTTTTACTTCTATCAACACTTGGTTATCTACATATTCCCTCTCTTTATGTGAATCTTTATTTTCTTTTATTCAATAATACCCTAATGGAAGTTACGTTCTTTTTGGAGAGATTCATGGTGAAATCATGATGCTTGGATTTTTAACTAGTACCACATACTCTAACTAGCCTTCTATTTTCGGTTAACCCTTGTCAACTAGGTCGAGTAGAGTAAGGAGAGGGGGGAACCTTAAAAAGTATGTCAGAGGTATATATAAATATCCTTATCTGAAGGAACAACCTCTTCTACTCTCAATAAGTTAGGATCCCTCTTCCGCCCTGTGAAATAAATAAGTTCCTATGCACAGTTCTTTGAACAAATGAAAATGAAAAAATGAAAAATGAAATAAAGGGAAAAATAAGAGAAAGGCTTCCTACGCAGAGAGGTGAAGCAAGTAACTCTGTGAGGGTACTCTCTAGACTCACTGGTAGGGGAGAAATGCTTATGTTCCTGAAGTGACTCCACTGGGGTACTGTCCAGGCTTGTTTGCAGCAGAGAAACAATAGAGAGGAAAATAAAACTATGAAAACCTATTTTACTTGTGCATCTATATAGCCTTCATCCCCTATCGAAACAAATCAGTTTGACTTGGCTTATTATGTGTGCTGCCGATGAAGAGAATGGTAGGGACTACATCTTTAACTCAAGATAAGTGAATAAGCTATGATAATCGAAGAACTGAACAATACTTCTAGAAGAGTTAGACATGTTTTGCATGAGACAAGGTCCATACAGAGACCTGGAGTTATACTAGCGTGTCGCCAACGTTGGGTCCCTGCACAATGGCCTGACAGACTTCTTCAACCAATTTCTCAATGGTTGGGCCTTCAACTGCAAGGCCCATTTCTCTGTGTCTGCTGCATGGCCTTTAGCTTTCCCCACACTAACAGTGTCAACTTTCTGGCCTCATCCAACCAAGGTTGTGTCCCTTGAAGATATGATGGCTTCTTGCGCCGTAGCTCATCAATTTTGCTCTAGATGAGCTTGCCTTCCTATAACTTGGTGGACCTTTGCACTGGAGCTAAGGTTCGCACTGTCAACCTGATTTCATCGAACTGCCTTTGCTTCTCTCTGATGTTAGCTTCCATCTTTTACAAAGTCAGATCCTCCTATAGCGAGGTCAATAATTCCATGACGTACAAATAATTGAGTACATACCTTGATTGTAGCTTCCAAGGTCACCATTTTTTGTTTAATACTAGATTCAGGCTATTCTCTGACTTCTGGAGGGGTAGTGGGCTGCAGCTTAAGTTGTAGCTTCAAGATTTGTAGTTGCGGCCCAAACCTAACTTTGTTGATTGCCTGTGACTCCTTTACTCTGGTAGCTATCTTCTGGATCATTTCTGCAGATGCAGTGTTAGCCAGAATCTGGAGCTCGGGAAGCTCACTATAGGCTTGTGAAATAACAGCCTTCAACTGTTGACTTCGCGTCGTGACCCCCTCCTTTTCCTTGAGGACTTGCATCTTTTCCTCAATGATATGATGATTATTTGTTTTACCCTTGTTGATGATCAGTAGTGCACATTGCTCCCAAATCCTAAGCGTATATGACACCCCTTCATGCAGCTCGTGCAGAGTCTAAATAAGAAGTGTGGCCAGGTTTAGACTCAGATCCTTCATGTGTAGTAGGTGTGCCCTACCTTCTGCAGAATCGATGCACAGGGACCCCTTTGACAACTATAATGTGTGGAGATCCAGTGTGAGTTCTACTTCTAGGGCTGAACTGCTTGCCTTTTTCAGGCTCGCTTTCTTGACACTCACCTGTCCCACGCTCACTTGAATGAGACCTATTTGGACCTGTAATTCCCATAGACCTTGCTATACCTTACCTAGTGTTTATTGGTACTTCTCTTCAAAGTGGCCCCAAAGATTTGTAGTTGCATCATGGACCACATATCCAATTTCCTCTAGGTACCCCTCTATGAGGACCAAAGGCATTGCGCTCGCTGATTTATCTAATTTTTACTTCTTGCACAACCTTGTCGAAGTCCTTTGTCGCCTCTTCTTGATGATGAAGGGGGACTCCAAGCCTACGCCCCCTTCCTCTTCTCCCTCTATCTCTTCCTCCATGTCCATGCGCTCAGTGTCGGATTTACCAAGGTCAATGGTGGCCTATGACATAGTATTTTCCTTTGTTGCTTATTTTTCCTTGGCAACCACTTCTTTCTCCTTTGCAACAACATATTTCTGTTGTGCATCCTTTTCTCTTGCCGCAAGATTTTCTTTAGCGGAAACCTTCTGTTCTTTCTTCGTCTTTTCTGCTACTATCATTGCTATCATCTACACTGCTTAACCTTCAACAACCTAACTCATTCTTGCACCAACATCAGAGGGGGTCAGCCAGTCACTTGGCCATTTGCTGACAACCCCTATAATATCATCTTCGACGACTAAATATGGCAACTTGTACCATATTCCTTTAGCATATTTCTTCGCGTGAATGTGCAGATTATGGAAATCTGCCTTGAAGTATACGACATTAGCATACTTCTCATGCAAACTTGGTGATAATCTTGGTCGCTGGTTAATCACCATCCTTATCTCTGACTCAAACAAGACCCAAAATATCTTTGTCTCCATCACTTGTGCGATGTCTTTGGTAGCCCATAGTGAAGCAAACTTCACAGCCTCAGATACGTTTAAGTCTTGCTAAGGGAATTTTCTTTCTTCAAGCGTCCTCCAGGCCACCAATGCGATCAATAACAAAAACCATGCATAATGGAATGTCTTTCTTTCATCCTATGCCTCTCTACAGTCCTCCAAAAATTCATGACATAAATATTGAGCCCAGTTATACTGGACTCCTTTGGTGCACTGTGCAGCCAAAGAGATGACTGGTGCCAACACTTCATCAGCGTGACACTTCCTTGTGATATTACCAACCAAGATCTGTGTAGCAAACTACATCACGCCATCTAATATGGACTAAATGGAATACCACGCAACTTCTTGACTAGACCAAAATCACTCTTCATTTGGTTCTCCAACTTCTTCTCTTATGACTTTCCTATAAAATCCTCCATGGGATCCACTCCTTGGTATGGCAACAATGTTATTCTGTGGATCTGCATATCAGTGATTGGGATGGGCCCTCCCAACCAGAGGTAACCATCGTGCACCAGTGTTAACAATTGGTGCACACAAACTATTTTAATAATGGTGTGATTGAAGTGCAGCACCCACAACATATTTAGGAGCCCTGTGCCCCCAAGTCCAGCCACCCATTTCATTAGCTTAAGCTGCGTGACATCTAATTCTTCATAGTAGACATTCTTGAGGTACTTACTCGGTGCCAACTGTGGAAACCTCTCGTGGCCCCCCAAGTCCTAATCCACCATTTTCTTGTTTGGTGTATGAGCCAGCAACGAGCCCTCAAATAGCATGTTCTCTGGCAGAGGTGTGGAGACCATAAAATTTGCAAAATTTGGGTCTTTGGGCACTTTAGCTGTGAATTTTCTTGGTGGTATATATGGCAGTATCCGAGTTATCAGTTCAACCTCTTTTGTGTCAATTTCCTCTATCTCTCTGCGCAATTCTTCCTCATCCAAGTCTAGGGGCTCTATCAACTATTTAGACCTATCCATCTTTTCCTTCTAGTGGATTTTGTTCAGGTTTTTCGTGGTGATTGTCACACTGATGCTTCTTCTACTTCTTATCTCTCACTGTGGAAGTAAATGGCTTAGGCCTTGGCGACCTAGGTGCGGTTGTATGAAATCTTGTAAGTACAGGTTGGATAGGTTCTATCTCAGGTTTCACTACAGTCATTCTCTCGAGGATTATCTCACAGTGCCAATTAGGTAAGTTTGCGAATTTCGACTATGAATGAATGATCTCCCAATCCCTATTAGACATACAACATTATTCTAGACACAATTGAAAGCTCAACAACTTAAGGAAAATTATCAGGAAGAAAAGTGTTCAAAAGTGGAGCGGGATGTCATATTTATAGCTCAAATTAAATTCAAATCTATCAATTCCCTCCAATTCCCTGTCATTAATGCATTTTTTGCAGCAAATTTCCAAATATATGCATCTTAAATTCTCCCCCCCACTCCTTTTAACATAAAAATCGCCATCGAATCAGCTACAATGCTTCCAATGGTCACTTTTTGGACCAACTATGTGGGACCCACTATCCTAGTGTAGCTCCTTCATCGCAGATCTCCTCTACTCCTTGCCTTGATATGTCACGCAACCGCATCACTTTGCCCAACCATTCTTTTGGTAGTGTAGTTTATAGCCCCATGTTTGCTTGCAACTACTTGGAACACTAAGACTATCCCACAATCATATATTCATTGTGCAGGGGTGGGATCATCCTTGTATAGCTTTAGCCAACTCCCACTGACTTTTCTAAAAAATAATTCCCCATTTAGCTTCGTGAGCTAAACTGCACCTCCATCTGTAATCTCCTTAATAATATACGGCCCTAGCTAATTCCTTTGGAACTTCCACAAGAACTTTGTGAACTTACTATCATACAGCAGTACCAAATCATCATTCTTAAAGGTGCATTGTTTGATATGGCTATCATGCCATTCCTTTTCACAATCCTTCTACAACTGCTGATGAAAGCTTGCTAAGAAGGGATATTCCTCCAACTCAAAAAGTTGCATGAGGCATTCTTCCATGGTATCTCGATCGGGCATGTCTATAACCGCAGCAATTTGAAAACTTGGCACTATGTACTCCATCGACATTACAACATCTTGGACATAAACCAATCTGAATGGTGTTTGTCCAGTCAACTTCTTGCAGGTAGTTATATATGCCCATAAAACAATGGGTATGCACACATCTGATCCAAGTGGATATTGGTGGCCACCTTCCAAGTCCACTTGGACCCCCACCATTGTTTCTTTCAGCTTTTCAGTTTCCCTAATTGTAAAAAAATTTACTATTTTTAGCATTTTTTCGGGTCCTGAACTTTCGGAACTGTTTTGAGGCCCTAAACGACGGTTTTTTGGGAAAACTGGGAGCAACATGGGTCCATGGCCTGATGTTGCTCTTCCCAAAGTTGTAGTTCTGGGATAGATCTTTCTAACGAGATACTATGCGCGTCAAACAGAGATCATATGCCAAAGTTACGACCCCAAGAAGTTGATGTACCAATTTACCCAAACAAGGCCCACAGTTTGGCATTTCATCTTCTAGGGTTAGGTTTTTGGATGTTTAGGGTTTTCCATTGTTTATCAAAAATAAATAGGCCTTAGAGGCTCATTGTAACACAATTCAGAGGCATGTAGCTGCCACATCTCTTCTCAGAGATAAGCTACCATCGCCCTAGATGGTTTATTTCCACTTCTGTTTGTAAGCATATTTCAGTATTTTATATTAATGAAATGAAGTATTATTTCCGTTGCATCTTTGTGTATATGGTTATCTCTATATTTTTTTGCATTCCTGTTTAAATCCGGAACAACATCCCTATCATTTCACTTTGCATTACAAATATTTGTTAAGGAATTCTCTGTAATTTTGTTAAATGCTTCTACAGTGCCATTCGCTTGAGGATGATATGGCATACTCTTCTGGTGATACATCTGGGATTCTTCAAGCAAAGAGTAAATTATTTCACTTAAGAAGTGCGAACCTCTATCTCTCATCAAGATCTTAGGGCATGAAAACTGAGGTAGAATATATTCAAAGATCAATTTCGCAACTATGGCCGCACTACAATCCTTCACAGGCTACGCCTCATCCCACCTTGTTAAATATTCAGTTGTTGAAATGATGTATCTGGCTCCAATTTTCTTTCTTATAGGTTGAATTGGTCCTATAAAGTCTACTTCCCACTTATCAAATGCTTGTAATGACACTTGCAGTTTCAGAGGCAATTCATTCCTTCGCGACGATATCCCCGTTCTCTGACAGATATCACATGCCCTGCAATAAACCTTGGCATCCTTATCCATAGTTTGCTACCATAGTCCTACACGTAGGATCTTATGTGTAGTTTCTTGGCCCACATAATGTCCTCCCGCAACTCCTCCATGCACTTTAGCGAGAATACTTTGTCGCTCATACTCCGAGACATACCTTCACAATATTTCATTAGATCCCATTTTATATAGATGTCCGGTGATAGCATAGAAATATGTAGCCTAGACCACAAACTCTTTCTTTTGCTATGTGGAATACCCTTCAGGAGCGGTACCCGTAGACAAGAATTGGATTATGTCTGCAAAATGGTCATCAACAACACGCACAACAAAAAGTTGCGCATCAGGAAATCCCTCCTCCAGATTTGTAGGTTCGTCACAATTCTCAATCCATGAGAGGTGATCTGGTCCAATATTCAGTCTCCCTGGCTTCACAGTTACTTCAAATCCATATTCTAAAGAGAAAAAACCATTGAAAAATTCCCCCCCCCCCCAAACCAACATAGGCTTGTTGACGAGGTACTTCAAAGCAGAATGGTCTGTGTACATCTTGAAGTGCACGCCCAATAAATAGTGCCTAAATTTCTATAGCGCATACACCATTGCACTCTGTGGTAGAATAATTCTTTTCTACCTTTGATAAATTTCTACTTGCAAATTCTATCGAATGATCGATATCACCTTCACCTGGTTGGGTTAGCAAAACTCCTAGTGCTATGCAGGATGCATCTACATGTACATGGAACTCCTTCTTCTAGTCGGGGAACACTAAAATGGGCATGGTGACCATTTTCTCCTTAAAAACATCCAAACTCTTCTGGCAGTCATTGTCCCAGCAAAATGTCGCATCCTTTTTCAGTAATCATTCCATTGGTGAAGTGATTTGTGCATACGCTTTGATAAATTTCCTGTAATACCCTGTGCGTCCCAATGTCATGTGCAATTGTTTAAATATTTTAGAGGCTCCAAATTAATAATTACGACAATTTTGGTAGGGCCGACCATCAACTCCTTACAGACTAGATGGCCCAATAGTATCCCATAGCGTACGTAGAATATACATTTCTTCAAACTAAGGGAAATATGATACCTTCGACAAGTGTCCAACATGAGGTGAAGACTAGCAATATGTCTTTTTACTAACCCAAACACCTTCCAATCATTAAAGTAAACCTCAAAAAACTTGTGAATAAACTCCTTGAAGGCTGCAACTACCACCCTAGAGAATATTGAAGGGTGTCCTTAAGTCCGAAAGGCACAACTGTATATTAGAAACACCCCCATTTAGTAGCGAACATAGTCTTACTTATATCCTCCGGCATGATCTGGATCTGATGGTACCCTGAGAACCCATCAGTAAACGAGTAAGCCTCTTGACCTCCAAAATTTTCTAGTACTTTGTTTGTGAATGGCATAGGAAATGGATAGTGGACACAAGCATCATTCAACTTCCTCAAGTCTATGCATATCTTAATTTCACCATGTGTTTTCTTTTCTTGCTGCACCATAGGGATAACCTAGTTTGATTCTTCAATGGGCTCAATAATCCCAACTGTAATCATCTTATCCAATTCAACACACACTTTTACTTGTAGTTAGGATTCAATCAATAAGGGATTGCTTCACTGGCTTCAAATCCAGCTTCAGAGTGGTCTTTGTGACACCCAAATCCCCTACTATCCCTTTTATTTTAGAGAACTTAGTAGGAAACAAGTCCTGATACTCCTGTAGTATCTCCATGACTTTTTCCACTGCATCTTCATCCTAATAGCCGCCAATGTTTGCAAACTTCAGCTGTGCTTTAGATCCAATATTTACATGCTTGGTCTTCAAGGGCTATGAAATATCAAAACCCTCCACCTTAGGCCCTGCGACTTCATGTTGTCCTTCTAATTCAGGAATATTGATGTTTCTAGGATCGCCTTCCTCAATGGTCACATTGTAACATTCAAGTGCATGGCACAGTTGCGTGCTCCAATCTAGTTGTACCCTTGCAATAGGTTCTTCAGGCATTCAGAATATTGTAGCTTTGATCTCTTGTAACACTTCATCAATACATTCAAATCCTTCTTCAAAGCTAAAGGTTAACAGAAAAATTTCATTTGGAACATCCCATTCTACGATTCCATGTCGCAACTCTCTTTCGAGATACCAATTCATCGGAATGGTATCCAAAGTATGGAAGAATATATGAATCCATTCTGGCTATGGTTCTTCTCTCCATGATTTCATCCATCAATCTATATTCTCGTGTGGATCAACCTTCCCTGTGTATTTCTCTGTAATGCGGGTATTGGTGTTGAGATGGGGTCCCCTAGGTCAGTTTTGGGGTTAAGATAACCCAAGTTGTGATACATTCTTATAATTAATGTAAAGTCTTCATGATTTTTGGATGAGCAACATGTAGATGAGTAGGAGTCAAAGGGGTTTAGCCCCTTGTTTTATGTAAAGTTTGAGTCAGTTTTGAGATCCACCCATGGCTTGCGAACCATGGCATTGTATGAAAAAGGCTATAAGTAGGTGTGTCTTAGAGAGTCTAAGGGATATAATTGACAAGCAATGGGCAGATAGAAGAGAAATGATAGTGAAGAGAAGTGGGTTAGATAGGAGAAGAAAGGTTTTGCAGCTGAGTGTGTAGAGGCCTAGGTAGAGTCCGCAGCTGAGTGCGTGGACCCCTGCAGTTGAGTGCGCATGGTAGTTTTGAGTCTGTAATCCTGAATCGAAGATCAATAAAGACAATTTCCAAAGAATTCTTGCATATTTCCATTTATCTATGTTAATGTTATATGATGTCGATGAATAATGTGTTTTATGAAATATTGGTTGAATATTGTGTGATTCTATTGAATAAAGGTTAATAATGTACGCAATGCATGTTTATGTAATTTCGTGAAGACTTTGATGCATTATTTGATGTTTACAAATAACCTAAGTATATGTGCGTGAGCACTAATTTAGGGATATTCTCTGATGCACATAAGTGGATAAATTGACTATTAAAGGTCTACAAACACTGATCGTAGACCTTCACAAAATTCTGAAGGTTGGTTTAACTTAGTTTCAGTAGCATATCCTAAGAGTTTATCGATCTACGCGAAGGCATATTTAAAGAGCTAAAAGAAATCACACTAGTCTCTGGATGTAGAAACTTGGCTCTTGCATCCCCTGATACTTCTTCGGGTGAGACTGCAGCCTGCACTTCACCGATTGTTTCCGAAAGGGCCAATAGTGTAGGGATTTGTTGGTTGCGCAACTAACTCTGAACCTAGGTCAGGACCCCCTAAGCCAACAAATGGTTCTATTGTCGGGACCAGGATCTACTTGAAGGAGATGTCTGATGTCGCATCATTGGAATTTGACCAAGAACGAGATTGAAAAGTGGTTGGATAAGAAGATTCATGAGTTCGCGGCACAAGAAAACAGGAATCTGCACCTGTCAAAGGAACAGTGGTTGAACAGGTATCTGTATACAGAGATACATGAGATCTTCTTATTCACTTTTCCCATTGAACTGTATGAGTGATTGGCTAAATTGACAGAGATCCAAGGAAGGTGGAAGCTTGATAATATGATAGTGTGGACCCAAAAATTAGTGCGACGATTAGAAGTTTCTGAAAACAAGATCACGCAGGCTATTGATCATTGGCTTGATTGGATTCTAGGAGGATTTGTTAAAAAATTTGTAGTTGATACCTCAGTCAACTATAACGAAGCAGAGAGAATATTTTTAAAAGGACCGCAAGGTAAGTATTTAAGATCATTAAATACTTGGATTAAAATGTTGTTATGTGAAAAATGGGTTATGCCATTGCCTTGATGTTCAGAGCTACGTGAAGTGGAAGACTCTTTAGAGATAGAGAGGAATCAGGTCTAGAATATAGTCTGTTAATCAGACCTCCTTCAAGCAACGATGAATGAGTAGTGCAAGATTCACCGCGAAGTGCTGTCCAACTAATAACACAGGGTTTTCAATGAACATATCTTCCATCCACTCTGCCTCCACCGCATACACCTTCGCCCACACCCCCACCTCCACCACAACCATTCAACATGGCGAACATGATGAAGCTGCCAATTTTCAAGGCCATAGGGAGTGAAGATACAGAGAAATTTTGGTTTGTTGCAAACGTTGTGTGGACAATGCAATAGATTAATGATTACAATATCAAGAAGGTACAGTTGGTTACCACTCTGCAGGATCACATGCTCACTTGGTATATTAAGTATTGTTTTGATAACCCTCTTGCATCCCTAGTAGAGACTAAGGCGGCTCTAAACAAGGAGTTTAGTAAGCCTAAGTCTAACTCATAATCAGTAATTGGATTCAAGGAAATCATGCTGAGGGTCGATGAGATGCCTTGGGAATTAGATCAAAGGTTGAAATGTTAGATTTGAGAAGCTAACATGTAGCTCATAGATAGTCAGCATCGAAAATGGTTTATAGCTTTACTTCTGCCCCACCTGCGAATTGTTTTTTCATAACACAAGATAGGAACATAGGTAGAAGCCTTGGAGATCGCGATGAGGTTGCATGCAACACCTATTCAAGATGCGACCTTGGGGGCAAATTAGATCCACTCTTAGTTACAGGGATTGCACTTAGAATTGTAGAGCTTGAAGAAAGACAAGGAGACTAAACCAGAGGTGTGCATGGAAATTTGGTGTTTGAAGTGCAAGAGCTAGGGGCACGATAAAAACCACTGTCCAATGTATGCAAATTGTATTACAAGAGGAGGGTCGATTCCCTTGAAACTAGAAGCTCCCGTAGGGCCGAGCGTGGGGGCTGCAATATGGTGTGCTATTTGTCAGGTTGTTGGAAAACATGTGACAAATAATTGCCATTTACTTCAAAAGTTCATCCAGACACCTCAACAGTTTTTTTGTAACTTTTGAAAATCTGTGGGCCATGATGAGTGCCACTGTTGGAGCTATAAGATGATGATAGAAATCACACCTACATACCAAATGCAAGAATAAACTTGGCCTCTAGATTAGGGCACCGAGGGGGTGCACGGAGGTTATCAAGGACGAGGAGGAGGCCAAGGAGGAGGAGGAATTGGTAGAGGTTAGGGTCATCTCATCTGTTACAACTATGGAATGCTAGGGAACTATGCACGAGAATGTTAGAATTAAACACGCCCGTCGTGTCAATACTGCAACCAGTTTGACCATACTATAGAAAAGTGCCTAGTGCTGATAGCTAAAATGCAATAGAATAAAGCGCAACCTCAACAGCCTATGCAAAACTTACATATGATGAGAGCTCAGCCTCGCGAGGAGGATCAAAGCGTGAATATAATGTTGAGAAGTGGAATAAAGACTGGTGATGATAAAGGAAAACAACCTGAAGAGGATGGATGGGTTCGCAAGGCCCTAGAAAAGGAAGTTGGATTTGAGCTAGAGCACGGTAAGGAAAATTTTATGGAAGCCAAGAAGAGCTTTGCTGAGTCCTCGACCTTAGGAAGCCAGGACAAGGTGCAAGAAGCCAGTACGTTCGTAGAGGTTAATCCTTCTGTCCTCATTATGTTTTTGGAAACCTACATAAAACTATTGCGTGATAGCAAAGCCATGGAAGTATTGCAAGAATTAATAAAAAAATGTGCAAGCAAAGAGAAGGTCCCTGATGGACAGTGGGTGGTCAAAAATATTGGCAAACATAAGGCATGAACAGGGTGCGAGATGAGGCTCACAATGCAGATAGGTGACTATGAGATGGATCAGGTCATCTTGGGTCTGGGATTTGATGCGAACATTTTTCCAAAACAAACATGGGAAAGGAAGGGGAGACCTGTGCTGTAGTGGTCTCCAATTTAGCTCAGAATGGTGAACCAACAGAAAATCATCCTGATGGGACAATTATATGGAGTTACAATTGATATAGAACGTGCGAGCGTGATGGCTGACTTTGATATTATAGAGATTTTCGATGACAACAATCCATATCTCGTGCTCTTGAGAATTGATTGGGCCATTGATATGAATGGGGTCATCAATTTGAAGAAGAGGACAATGTCGTTTGAAAGAAAATCGCTTCAAGTTGTAGTATCATTGGACCCTGCAGAAGGCACATGCTATAGTAAACCAGTTCACGATTATGAAGAAAGTGAGGATGAATTGGATAAAATCTACAAAATAACAACGCGAGACTAGGACTAGATAAAACCGACGGTAGATGGATGAATTTCATGGGATCGGGAAAGTTCTTGCACCTCTGATTCAAATGAAGAATTGGAGCATTGGCATAATCGCTTGCATGAAGTATCTACACTGCGGTGCCATATGATGACGAAGTCATTACGCTACGTTTTGTTAGAGGTAAGGAATTTACCCTATTATGATGGTTTAACTGATGTAGATAAGTTTTTGGATGAATTTGAGCGAGAATCCCCTAAGGATCACTGCTTCCAATCATTATATTTGGCATTGTGCGTTACGCCTGCATGATGGTGGGGTACGCATAAAGATAGTTTTGATGGATGGCGAGATTACAGAAGGATGATGAATTTTATGGTTTGGGCACTCTAATACTTAATTGACTAAGAAATAGAATGGGAAGGATGATTTACGCGATCACCTAGCGAAATGGGCTAAAGCATGGGGAACAGAACCACAACCAAAGTGGGTACACATATTTTGCCATACTTTGGATACAATTCCCATGAACTAGTATCTAGAAACGGAGCTCCGCCATGGTATTGTGGAATGGGATGTGTTGAAGGAAGGGTTCTTATTAACCTTTAGCTTTGAATATGGCTTCACAAGCATCGATGAAGCTCTACAAGAAATTAAGGTGGTTATCTTCAGAACGCGCAAGAGCCTATGGAATGGATCCCACTAGACTGGAGCACCTAGTTGTGCCATGCGCTGGAATGCTATAATGTGACCGTTGAATTGGAGGATGAAGTTCCAAGAAACATTAATATTCCAGAGGAAGAAGGGCATCGCGAAGTCGAAGGCCCATAAATAGACAACTCGAACATCATCGTGCCATTGAAGACAAAGTAAGTAAACGTTGGTACTGAAGCAGAACCAAAGTTCATGAAGACTGGAGATTATTGAGATGACACTACTGTGAATAAAGTTGTTGAGTTACTCCATGAATACTAGGATCTCTTCCCCACAAAGTTTTTGGATTTGAAGGGCATACTTGGCGATTTGGGCATTACGAAGATCACTCTAAAGCCAAACATGAATCCTATTAAACAGAGGCCGTATTTCCTTACTCCTAAATACAAGGAAAATGTTCTCTAGGATTTGGATAAGATGCTGGAGGTGGG
The DNA here is from genome assembly GCA_031772625.1 of Pinus tabuliformis. NCBI lineage: Eukaryota > Viridiplantae > Streptophyta > Pinopsida > Pinales > Pinaceae > Pinus > Pinus tabuliformis. The sequence continues at coordinate 885,663,242 of CM062808.1, read as the reverse complement.
CATCATAGAACTTGTGGAGGAATCTGATTGGGTGAGCCCAATGGTAGTTCATGAGAAGAAACAGAAAGGTGAATAATGATTTGCATAGATCTACGAAAGCTTAATGATGCACGTGTCCATGACCCATTCCCAACGCCATTTACAGATGAATTGTTAGACAATGTTGGAGGGAAGGAGGCGTATTCCTTCACTAATGGATTCTCGGGGTATCATCAGATTAAGATCATGTCAGATGATAAGAGAAAACAACCTTCACGATGGAATGGGGTTGTTTTCAATACACTCTGATGCCGTTTGGACTCAAGAATGCATCTGTTATATTTTTCCACATAGTCATAGTGGCGTTTAAGGAGTTCATTCATAAGTTCTTAGAAGCATACTTTGATGATTGCACATTGTTCAGATTAGTAAAATTCCATGTAGCAAGTCTGCGGCGGATGTTGGATACATGTCGCAGATACCAAATCACATTGAACTTGAAGAAATGCATATTCTGTGTTCCCTTTAGGATCTTGCAGGGTCACATCGTGTATAAGCAAGGATTGATGGTGGACCTTGCAAAGATTGCAGTAATTGTAAATTTGGAGGCCCCAAGGAACGTTAAGCAGATGCACGCAACACTAGGACATACGGGATATTATCAAAAATTTATCAAAGCCTATGCTCAAATTACTATGCCCATGGAGAAACTATTGAAGAAGGATGCAGTAATCTGTTGGGATGAAGAATTCTAGTGAAGCTTAGATGTATTAAAAGAAAAGATGGTCACTACGCCAATATTGGTATTCCTTGATTGGAAAAAGGAGTTTCACGTACATGTGGATGCCTCTTGCATTACGTTGGGTGCAATGTTAACACAAGTCGGTGAAGGAGAAATGGACCATCCTATAGCCTTTGCAAGTAGGAAATTATCGAAGGCTGATAAGAATTATTCAACAATCGAGCGCGAAGGATTGGTCATGGTGTATGCGCTACAAAAATTCAAGCACTATCTATTAGGAAGTCATTTCAAAATGTACATAGATCATTATGCCTTGAAGTACCTAGTCAATAATCTTGTGTTGGGGGAAGATCTGCAGATGGCTACTATTATTTTAGGAGTATGACTTTGAAGTCATTGTGAAGCCAGGGGGGTTGAATGCAGGACATGACCATCTTTCGCAAATCAAAACAGGCGAGGAACCTAATAATCTCGAGGAAGGGTTACCAGATGCACAACTCTTTGCGGTGCATGTAGCAAATAATCATTTTTCAGACTTTATTCACTTCTTGACTACAAGGATGGCACTAGAAGGATACAGAAGTTAGCAGAAAAAGGAATTAGTAGTGCACGTAACAAATTTTTCATTTATTGTGGGACATTCGTATAAGATGGGTGCAGATGAAATATTGTGAAGATATGTGCCAGATTTTGAGAGGGATAACATTCTTGTTGAAGCTCATGGGCGAGCTCATGGAGGTAACTATGCAGGAAAGGCAACTGCCCAGAAGATTTTACCCGCAGGTCTATGGTGGCCAACGCTGCACAAGGATTCCAAGGCGTATTGTACGACATGTGATGCATGTCAAAGAATAGACAAACCATCAAGAAGGGATGAATTTCCATTACATCCTCAAGTATCCTTACAGCCATTTGAGAAATGGGTGATTGATTTTGTTGGCCAATTCAACCCCCAGGTAAGAAAACAGGTGCGTGTTATATCATCACCGCGACGGAATATCTAACTAGATGGGTAGAAGCACAGTCGGTTAAGGATTGTATAGGTGCGAAGACAACAAAGTTTTTGTTTGAATATGTCTTAACTAGATTTGGCTGCCCAAAAGTGTTGATGAGTGATAGAGGTACGCACTTTCTAAATGAAACGATCAGTGCACTGACTGAAGAATTCTAGGTCTACCATCAGAAGGGTACACCATATCACGCGCAGGCCAATGGAACCATTGAGTCCTTTACTAAGATTTTGGAGAACACACTGACAAATATTTGCAATGCACAGCAAAATGACTGGGATGTGCACATACCTGCAATACTATGGGCTTATAGGACTACTTGTAAGACATTGATAGGGAAAACGTCATTCAGACTAGTATATGGGGTTGAAGTTGTAATTCCCATGGAGTATATTGTGCATAATGTGCACATAGAACCTCTCACAGGTATGGCAAATCGCGAGGCCTTGGAGGAATGACTTGCGTAGTTGATGGAGCTTGAAGAGGATCAATTTTCTGTATGATTTCATCAACAAGTATAGAAGGAATTTGAAAAAGCATGACACGATCGCCACATCAAGCTTCGCTCGTTCAAGGTAAACTATCTTGTCTTGTTATACAATAGAAAATTCACCTAGTTTCTAGGTAAATTCCAGATGCATTGGATAGGGCCATATATTATCAAAGAAATTATAGATGGAGGCACAGTTCAGCTCGTGAAGCTGAATGGGGAACCTTTTCCAGGAAGAGTGAATGGGAGCAGATTGAAGTTGTATATAGGGGATCTTGTGCAATGACTATATGGTGGCAGGATAGTCTTAGTGCTCCAGGAAGTTGCAAGGGAGTGCAGGACTATAAACTACACTGCCAGGGTTGGGGGACAACACAAAGTGTGGGCTACACGGAAAGTGATGAAGTTGCAACCTATGAAGCTGTGCACAAGAAGTTGCGACATGGAGGGAAGTACTACACAACACAACAAGAAAGTGACCGTTGGAGTCACTATTCATGACTTGACATACAAAAGACGGTTAAGGGGAGCAAGATGACAGAATTTAAGGAAAAAATCTTTGAAGATCTGCCGCAAAAACAACATTTATTATCAGAAATTGTGGGGAATGGTCGGGTTTGAATTCAAAACTCCTTATAAATTACACGTGCTAGTCCAACAGAGAACACTTTGCGCTCTCAGAATTGTTAGTGAGATTTTCTATTTGTCACCTATGAACCGATCGACTTGGGAAGGTTTAGTCACAAGCCCCATGTTTGCTAAGTTGTCTAAGCTAAACCAAAAGTTTATTCTAGAGAAAAAGCTTGAACCAAGTCCTGCGGAAACTGTGAGTACTGGCGATGTTTCCTCTAAAGGAGCTGCCCCGAAATTTTTAAGTATGGAATCTCTGGCTCTTGTGCCTACAGCATCGAGGTTGTCTAGGCCAATTCCTACACCTACTAGAGAAACCCAACTAGCCAAATCAAAGAAGGACAAGCAGAAGAAGTTGGTGCTAGTCCACGCTTCCCCAAGAAAGCATTCTGAAACACAGAAGTCGAAGAAAGATAAGCAGAAGGTAGTGGACCTGGAGGCGGAAGAAGGCTAGGGAATAGAAGACATTGATGCTGAAGGAGTAGAACCCATAACCAGGCTACCCGAGTATATCCCTCCATGGAAGGGAAAGGCAAAGGTCTCGAAGGACCCAGATTCTGAGAAGTTCACTATTTCCACACCCTGCTACCAGAGTAGGTCACTTTTGAAGGTCTCTGGCTTGCGAGGATCCTGCTATTGAAAATGGAGGATTGAGACCTTGCAGATCACTCTAGGATTCCACACTTGGTGACAGATAAGTACATGAGGCATGTCTACTATGTAGAGTCAAGTGTGACAGCATTAGAGATGGAGGAATGGGTCCATGGTGTCAAGAAATTAGGATTGCTCAATTTTCTATGGGTGCCATAGTATCACCACACCCCATTAACACAATCTATGAGTGCCAGCTTCTCACATTGGTGCATGATGGCTATCTATGGCTAGGAGGGCCTATACCCATCAAAGACATGCTAATTCACAGAATTACAGACCTGTCATATGAAGGCCTGAACTCGAATAAGGAGTTTGGAGGAAATATTGGGGAGAAAGACCTCGCAAAAATAATGAAGAGGGATATCAGCCTCGTGAAGAAGTCACAAGGGTATTCTATTATGTCTATAGCAGACCTAGTAGTTCAATTAGCCATCCAGACCTTGGAAGGGAAGGTGATGAGGAATGCTAGGCGGATGAAGTTCTGGCGCCTATAGTTTCCTTGGCTACACAGTGCGCAAAGGGCGTACAATTTAATTGATCAAGATACCTCTGTCAAGAGTTCCTAACGAACTGCCGAGAGGCCCAGGATGAAATCAAGATGTTCCACTACACTTGTTGTTTGTACTTGTTGCATGGGAATTACCAGAGGACAACCAAATTCCTCCACTTGAGGAAGGATTGTCGGAGGCAATACAATTCACTTCCTTATGGGTCACAAAGGATCCTGCGCGAATTATCAAAACAAAGATATTTTGGGTCCTGTTGACTGGCCAAGAAAGTGCCACCAACATCTATGGGGTCTCCCTAGTGCAAAGTCCCAACTAGACTTCACACCGTTTGGAGTAGGAGCCCCATCCGGTATGTGGGCCTGGCTGCCACCATGAATGTTTTTCTACTCTTGGGTATCAAATGAGAAGGTGCCAGAGTGGGGTGGGACTGAAGTGCTCGGGAAGTGAAACAAAATCAGACCAAGATTGACAAATTGCAGAAAGAGGTTGAAACGAGTCACAACAACGATAAGAAGAGATGAATGATGAGGATGATTAGTTAGCTAAAACCTCATCAGACATAATAAACAAGAACATGTCAGAGGTCAATTGCGAAGTAGTTCACAATAGGTCACCAACATGGCAAGGAGCAAGTAAACATATATTCTAAATCGGAACATACACGAAACCACTATGTATTAGTACATAACATCTCATGTATATGAAAACACTCTTACATATATGGTGAGGTACCAGACAGCTAATACAACCACCATGAGTCAGCATGGGAATCAATGCAAAGGGAAAGGAAAACATCTTATTAATATTGTTGTAACTTCACATACATATCATGCAACTGGTCAATACCTAGTAGTGGAACATGGACTGTTCATACCATCGCTCGGTGTCAAAACCCTAGCCCTACTGTAAACCCACTCTCATGACTACCAAGAGCTGAGTGGCCTTAGCTCCCAAGCATTGATCAACTCTCACTATTTTGCCTCCTCTCATGTGCTAAAGTCCTTGGCAAGTGAGGGATGAGGGCATACGTATAGAGGTCAGGTGACCATTCACCTACCGTGACCTTTGGCCTACCTTCATGCCCTTTCAGCTACCTCCATGTATCTTGAGCCTCCTCACTACTCTCTCATGCCTACTGCCTAGTACATGCTTAATTTCCCTCAGCTTAATTGTTGGCATCATGGGAGAACATTTACATTATGATAAAAAGAAACAATAGATGTAGAAGGTTCTTGTAGATACTAGAATTGTTGTTGCCAAGGCAATTGCCAAAATGCAAGACCAAATTGTGTGGTTCCTTGACTGCATGGAATTCCATTGCGGTTGCCATAGCATCTCAATCAACCATGCTAATCTGAGTTATTTATTGGTTGGACATCCTAGCTGTAGGTCTTCCCATGAGTAACCCTAGATCTCTTCTCATAGGTCGGGGTCCTCGCCCTCATGTAACCTGTAAGACAGTAACCATAGTTATACATGATGATAATTGAAGAACCACACCATAAATGTAACAATAAAGAAATGAATAACAGTAATCATGAAAACCAAAATTGACTTTGGACCCATGGATAGTCCTATCCTGTGCTATGGTAGTGTCACAGCTATTGGATTTGCAAGGTCTTCATATCATTCTTCGTGGGTCACATCATAGTGAATCTAAACTTTGACCTCTTCCTTGCTTTCACGAATCAACTTCATACAATAGGATCTTTGGGCAAAGGTGTGAGGAGTGCGTGGTTATCTGTTACATTTCAATGCTTCATGACCCTTTAGTTGGTGTGCAGTGGAAAAGGTCCCTTATGCTTATTGCACGATATATATATATATATATATATATATATATATATATATATATATCGATTTGATATAAAACTGGCAAGATCTATGTTCATCAGGCATTGACCTCCTTCCTTCAAGCTCTCACGAATATTTTCTAAAACACAAATCATCAAACTCCTTAAGGTTTTTCCTTGGGTGAGAACTATGCTTCATATGTGGGAAGCATGGCCAAGCTTCATTGGTACTTAAAGTGCATATATATGGACCAGTATTTCTGATTCTTGAGTCTGGGATATCACCGGGTAAAAAAGACATGCTTTATATGAGAGGCATATGCTTCTCTTTTCTCAACCAATCACCAACTCTAAGCACCCGCAATTTATGTTTAGCTTCATTTTCTGCTTGTAATCGGGCCTGCATCCTTTGACATAGTTTGACAAGCCATTTTGGGTCCAAACATTAAAAGGCAATTCACTTAGCTTATTTATAACAGCGTGGAGTCGCACTTCTGGGAATGATTTGCGATTTTCCCAAAATCGCATAGTCGCACCGCTAGTGAGTCGCATCTCTAGCTTCTTTTACTGAGGCACAAAACCGTGACCTCACGACCTATGTGGGATCACGACTTATTGAAGGTCGCATGGTCGGGGCTAATGGCTAGTCGCATTTCTGGTTGCATGCTGGAGCGCGACTCCGTGACCAGAGGTCGCATGGTCACATTGCAATGAAGGTCACGCCCTTTGGCCTCTTCTGTAGTGCGATGCCGCGACTCTGGTGGAGGTGCGACTTCTGAGAGGTCGCATTTCATAAAGGCAAGGTGGGTTGCATAGTCACATCGTAGTTTCGGGTCACATTCTCAGGTCATGATCATGAGATTTTCAAGTGTGGTCTTGCGACCTTGGAGAGGGGTCGCAGAGTCGCGATACATACAGGTCGCAAATCCTCGTTGCCTGAAATGAGGCTTATAACTACAATTTTGTGACTTGGAGATAGTCTAGTCGCAGATGTGGAAGGTTCAACGCATGCACAGACTTAGCAACAACTCCAACTCTTTTGATTAAGGAACAAGGATCTACTTGATGCTTCTGCATTCAATGTAGCACAGACTACAATGTTCCAGCCTTTTCTCTACTTAAAGATCAACTTTAATCATTGGGGATGCTGATATGGTTTCCCAGGTAACATTGCCAAAAGTCTTCCCTCATACACGCATGGTTTCTAAAGCAACAATAAGGTGCTAGTTTATCTCGCTTTGAAGCCACCGAGGGGTAAATGGAGGTACGACTATGCAAGTATCCTGTGTGAAGATTCCACTTTTCTCCACCAGCGTATTAATAACATCAACAGATATAGAATGATCTCCCATCCTTCTCATGGCATCAATAACACTTTCAAGTCATTCCTTTGCCAAAATCTCCTTATCACCTGCAACTTAGTCAAACGGGCTTGCAGAATGCTTGTAAACGCATGGTGTCATTGCGTGAGCTTGTCTATAACACTATTGTCATTACACATTCAACGTTGTATCATTGAATCATTAGCTCACTCATTCCATGTAATGTTTTGTTGGCACTATCCATGCATTCTCTTGACATCGACCTTTTTTAACATGAGATATATGCGGCAACAATTTTTTAGATCAGTCGGCCCATTATGAATCTCCCTAACATTCCTTCGATATCTACCCCAACATGTATTAAACGAACAATTTACTTCACGTGAATGTCGGTTAGTTGTCCCCATGCGTTGTCTTATAATTGCAGCTTTCAAAGTATGCGCTTCATTAACTATGGCATTGTTTACCTTTCTCGTTGCAAATATTTTCCATCATATACGAGCATAACATTCAACAAGCCATTGATCTTTACTCTTGAGGGAAATGTCATCAAAGTCACTTGAAGCGCACCCTATTTATGAGCTAGATGAATTTTCTTATTTGATGCAGTCCTCAACTGCTGAGTTGCAAATTCGGTTGTTGGTTTTGCATCGTTTCCTCCTTGATAGTCTAATGGAGGCTTTCCAAGAGTAAATAACTTACTAGTTGGAAATCCCTTGATTCTGTATTCCATGGTGCACAAAAAATCAACAAGGCCGCTCTTGTCAGAGTTTCAAACCTGTGGTGCCCATATGATATATCTTATGCTCTATTTAAATCTTTGCAAAGACAAGGGATAAATAATTAAAACGATGAAAATAATTTCATCTGGAGGTGATAGTAAAACATTGCAACTAAATTATACGAGTAAAATAAGACGTGTTCGAAACCGAAAATCAACACAACAATTTAGGCACCTTACTGGACTTATGAGTTGTCGATAATTTGTGTGATGAAAAACCAATGGTGCAGCTATAGATTCAAGGGCACAGAGTAAGATGGAATTTTGAGGAATCTTAATCCACTCGAGGGAAGGAGGGCCAAGACAAATTAGGGTTACTATCATGATGCATAATCGCAAACCCTTATGCATATGTGTGATCATGCTTCAGGGTGAGTGGTGGGGTACCCAAAATTTGAATATGCCCAAAATTTGGGTGGTGTTGTAGCGGCTACAACAATTGGCGAACCACTGGTAGAATCCAGTATCTCTGTCAACACCCCTGTAGCAGTCCAAGTGCGAATAATGATGCAAGGGAATATTGACCAAATGCTATGGGTACCTCTTGCATGGCCACGACCAATTGCAGATATGCCTTCCCTCGTGCCTTAGCTAGGTCTTGCCAGTCAGTAAACACCCCATTGACAGTTCACGCATGTCGATAGTTGATGATGATGAAAAGAACAGGGAAAGGGCCTTATTGTATTCATAATTTTTAAAAGTAAGTTTCTAGTGTTTCTCCACTTCCAGTGGGCCTGGATAGTGCCCCGATGGAGTCAATTAAAGAAATCACAAACGTTGCTCCATTGCCAGCAAGCCTGGTCAGTGCCTTAGCGGAGTCGTTGCATTACCTCTCTAAGCAGGAAGCCTTTCTTGATCCTTTACCATTTATTTGGTTTCATCTTCTTTTACGTGTGCATTTGCACTTATTTCAGGGTGTTCATTTCGTGAGGGCGGATGAGGGATCCCGACATATTTTATGAGCAAGAGAGGTTGTGTCTTGTTTGACAGAAACTAAGAGATATCCTGATTTAGGTTTTCCCTCATGCCAAGCTTTCACATCTCATTTCTAGTCAGCAAGTGAAAAAGAACACAAGTCCTTGAAACAATCAAGACTACACTGGGCACTAGGTTCAGGTTATGTGCATAGGTCATTTAAACAGATTAAGGTTCCCCATGTGCAATCTGTTCTTATTCTCCATGTTAATAAATTAGACTCGCAGGAGAGATATTCAGGATGCAAATTTGATGACTGGCTCTAAGAGAGGTTACCCATTGGCATAACCATCACAACTTTATGCAATCACAGGGATAGGGTTTAAGTTCTAGGGCTAGGTGACCAAGAAACTCTCCTAGGGTTTACAAACCGTTGTGAGGAGCTCGAAACAATGCACTTGGAGTAAGAGAAAAAAGGTGTGAGAAAGAAATCTATGGCACCACAGGTTTTGCAATCTTCAGGCTCATGAAGACCCATGCAACGGCATGCAACATAGGCGAAAATTCCAGGCTAGGGCAAAGGTGAGTGTGTGTCGAGCGAGAAGGCAAGTGTATGGTGCAATGCAATAGACGTGGTGAATGATGCATTGTAATGCTACGTGTAGAAGAGATCAACCAATTTCCATTAAAGGACCAATGCATTGCATATGCAGAAATTTCACGAGCGCAATTCAACAACATAAAAATGCAAGGACATGAGTGCAGAAGAAACAAGCAGGGAACTAACTACCTACAGTAAAGAAAATGAAACATGGAAAATTTAAATCATAAGCAAATTCTAATCAATGAACTGACAAGCAAAGCTAAAACCTAACTAATCTAAACCCTAAATCCTAAATTAACCAAAGCACAGGTTGGGCTATGTGAAATCAAACTTCCAATGGAGCCACCGCAACAGTTCCGAGCCTGCAAAAACAGATATGACAACAATTAGAATTTGTGGAAAGAGTTGTGCAAAATATAACATGTTTACTTGTAAAGCATGCACAACAATAAGAACATCTTGTCCACCTATAGGGAAATGTGTCAGAGAAGACCTTTCAAGGCGAACTGCCACCCAATCCTGATAAACCGAACCATAAGCGTGAAATTTATAGTCGTCCAACCATAACATATATTTGTTTATGCCTAACCCTAGATCCAATGCAAGTAAGGCAAGATGTTTCCGGCTAGTAAAGGCATCTGCCAGATTGATCCGATCAATGACCCTATCATGATGTAGAGGATGACCAACTTGATAACCTTGAAAAGAGGGGCCCTTGTCGGGTGTAACCGAGATCCCTGAGGACTCGAACATAGAAACCCCAATTTCATAAACCTTAGCTTGAAATTGTTCATGGACTCTGTCAAGGATGTGAGGACCTGACATAACCATCAGTAGACGCTAAAGTGCCTCATTGTCCTAGGCAACTTCTAAACCTTCAAACGACACGCCATACAATATTGGTAGCTTCGCAAGATTAATATGTGAGTGCATATGGTTATCGTTGGTTGTGACCAGACAACTATCAGTGAAAATATTTTGGATTGGATCCATTGACTGAACATTGATAAAATGGTAGCTCGACAAATGAGATCCTTTAGATTCCAGAGAATGATCTGAAGCAGCCGCAAGAGTATCAAATGAAGGGGAGATCAGGTGATTGGCCCCCTCCCATCTAGGAGTTTGTAAGGTATCATTTGATTGCGTATGTTGACAGACTGTATTGGCTGGGTGACAATAAAAAATATTCGAGACAATGGATAGAGCACTCCCCTCAGCAAACAAAATAGGATATAGAGGTTGATGTGCATCAGTTGAATGGTGATGGAAAGATTTGTTCATAGAGACATTGCTCAAATCAGAGGGTTTCCAAGATGAGCTCATATTCGGCGAGAAAATGTTGTGAGGAGCGTGATGTGCAGAAACCCTAATTTCAGAAACCCTAATTCGACTTGGTTCAGGTGTCTCATCAAGAACGTGGGAACCTGACATAACCATCAGTGGAAGCTGAAGTGCCTCAACTTCCATATGAGTCCCTAAACTTTCGAAAGGTGGGTCAACAAACTTTGGGGGCTCTGTAGGATCAACAACCGGATAAGTAGGAAAATCACCAGAGGCATGAGTGAATATATTTCCAGAAAAATTAGGATTGCTGAAAAAGGGATCAATGAGAGACCTAGATTGAGTTAGGCGAGATGCAGGGCCCTCTTCCTTACTTGTTAAAGGCTACAAGTGGTAAAGATCTGACATAAGGGATTTAGACTCTGCATCCTTTTACTGCAAAACCTCTCCCCCATGCACATGATTGCAATCAGTGTGAGCGAGATAAAGATATGAATGATCTGAAGGAACCGCCAGTGCAGTAGACCCATAGACTAAATCAGGGTAGGATGGATGTACAGGGTCAGATGAAGGAACATTGATCGGACCTGGACTCACATCCTGTCCGTTTATGTTCACCAAAAAGAAAGATGAATTTGAAGGCCCAATATGCTCTGTGGATTTGAGAAGATAGTCAACATTACTTGAGACAAGACCAACGCCATCATGCACAGTTGAATGAGATCTCGGGATATAGTGCGACGTATGTTGAATGGATTCGATTGGAACAGATGTTATGTGATTATCATATTTCAAACCAAAAGAATGTATGAGGGATTTAGAGACGAGACCATCAGATCCGCTTCCCAGAAAGCACTGTTCATCGTTTGAACCATTTACGGTCACAATATTATTATGTAACAAGTCAAGAGGAGGATGAGAGATCCCACCAATAGTAATCTCTTCCATGGGGGTTTGAGGTTGTTCCATATTCAAAGAGATAGGCCAAAAAAAATTACGAGAAGAATCTGGACACTTTGTAATCTACAAATTATGATGATACTCATGTGGAACAGGACTTGTTTCTAATTGAAAATGTTGTAAAGAAATGAGAACCAATCGCTGAAACTTTATATTCAAATACACCCAGTCAATACCATGTTCAGGAAATTCAAAACAAAGATGCACAAATCTGAAAGCAAAACTTTCTAAAGATTCCTCGGGTTTCATCCTAAGCTCATTTATCCTCTTTAACACATCTTGAAAGTCGTACCTGTCAAATGCTTGTTGGAGCTTTCCGACAAGTTGCTCGAACGAATGAATGGACGCTACTGGAAACGTGTGGCACCACTGCTTGGCACGACCTTCAAGGGTGAGGGAAAGAAATGCACAAGCGAACTCTTCATCATCTATCTCAAAAGATTCACAAAACTCGAGGAAATTAGAAATGTGCTCGTTTAAGGTTGTTCCATCCTCACCATCAAACTTTAACTTAGAAAAGTGATGGAGCTACTCCTGGGGCATGGAAAATCGGAAAATAGAAAAACCAAATAAACTCCCTGGGAGCAAGATTTTGGTCAGAGCCATTAACAAATATAAGACTAAATTGCAGGCTCCAAGGGCTCAGCTTGCCTTCAGGCCCTCCTTCTAGCGCCAATTTGTTGACAAGCCAAGAAAGTGTCGCCAACGTCTAAGGAGTCTCCCTGGTGCAAAGTCTCAACTAGACTTCACACCGTTTGGAGTAGGAGCCCCATCTGGTATGTGGGCTCGGCTGCCACCATGAATGTTTTTCTGCTCTTGGGTATCAAATGAGAAGGTGCTAGAGTCGGGTGGGACTAAAGTGCTCGAGCAGTGAAACAAAATTAGGCCAAGATTGACAAATTGCAGAAAGAGGTTGAAATGAGTCACAAAAACAATAAGAAGAGATGAACAATGAGGACAATTAGTTGGCTAAAACCTCATCAGACATAATAAACAAGAACATGCCAGAGGTCAATTGTGAAGTAGTTCACAATAGGTCACCGACATGGAAAGGAGCAAGTAAACACAAATTCTAAAGTGGAACATACACACAACCACTATGTATTAGTACGTAACATCTCACATATGAAAATACTCATACAGATACAGTGAGGTACCAGACAGCTAATACAACCACCATGAGTCAGCATGGGAATCAGTGCAAAGGGAAAAGAAAACATCTTATTAATATTGTTGTAACTTCACATACATATCACACAACTGGTCAATACCCAGTAGTGGAACATGGACTGTTCATACCATCGCCCGGTGTCAAAACCCTAGCCCTACTGCAAACCCACTCTCCTGACTACCAAGAGCTGAGTGGCCTTAGCTCTCAAGCATTGATCAACTCTCTCTATTTGGCCTCCTCTCAAGTGCTAAAGTCCTTGGCAAGTGAGGGATGAGGGCATATGTATAGAGGTTGGGTGACCATTCACCTACCATGACCTTTGGCCTACCCTCGTGCCCTTTCAACTACCTCCATGTCTCTTGAGCCTCCTCACTACTCTCTCATGCCTACTGCCTAGTACATGCTTAATTTCCCTCAGCTTAACTACTGGCATCATGGGAGAACATTTACATTATGATAAAAAGAAAAAGCAGATGTAGAAGGTTCTTGTAGATCCTAGAATGCTTGTTGCCAAGGCGATTGCCAAAATGCAAGACCAAATTGTGTGGTTCCTTGGCTGCATGGAATTCCATTGCGGTTGCCATAGTGTCTCGATCAACCATGCTGAGCCGAGTTATTTACTGGTCGGACATCCTAGCTGCAGGTCTTCCCATGAGTAACCCTAGATCTCTTCTCATAGGTCGGGGTCCTCACCCTCATGTAACCTGTAAGACAGTAACCATAGTTATACATGATGATAATTGAAGAACCACACCATAAATGTAACAATAAATAAATAAATAACAGTAATCATGAAAACTAAAATCGACTTTGGACCCCTAGATAGTCCTATCCTATGCTATGGCAGTGTCAGAGCTATTGGATTTGCAAGGTCTTCATATCATTCTTCGTGGGTCACATCATAGTGAATCTAAACTTTGACCTCTTCCTTTCTTTCATGAATCAACTTCATACAATAGGATCTTTGGGCAAAGGTGTGAGGAGTGCGTGGTTAGCTGTTGCATTTCAATGCTTCATGTCCCTTTAGTTGGTGCACAGTGGAAAAGGTCCCTTATGCTTATTGCACGATATATATCTCGATTTGGTATAAAAACTGGCAAGACCTATGTTCATCAGGCATTGACCTCCTTCCTTCAAGCTCTCATGAATATTTTCTAAAACACAAATCATCAAACTCCTTAAGGTTCGTCCTTGGGTGAGAATTATGCTTCATATGTGGGAAGCATGGCCAAGCTTCATTGGTACTTAAAGTGCATATATATGGACCAGTATTTCTGATTCTTGAGTCTGGGATATCACCGGGTAAAAAAGACATGCTTTATATGAGAGGCATATGCTTCTCTTTTCTCAACCAATCACCAACTCTAAGCACTCGAACTTTATGTTTAGCTTCATTTTCTTCTTGTAATCAGGCCTACATCGTTTGACATAGTTTGACAAGCCATTTTGGGTCCAAACATTAAAAGGCAATTCACATAGCTTATTTATAACAGTGTGGAGTCGCACTTCTGGGAATGATTTGCGATTTTCCCAAAATCGCATAGTCGCACCACTAGTGAGTTGCATCTCTGGCTGCTTTTACTGAGGCACAAAACCGCGACCTCGCGACCTATGTGGGATCACGACTTATTAAAGGTCGCATGGTCAGGGCTAATGGCTTGTCACATTTCTGGTTGCATGCTGGAGCACGACTCCGTGACCAGAGGTCACATGGTCGCATTGCAATGAAGGTCGCGCCCTTTGGCCTCTTCTGTAGTGCGATGTCATGAATCTGGTGGAGGTGTGACTTTCGAGAGGTCGCATTTCATAAAGGCAAGGTGGGTTGCATAGTCACATCATAGTTTCGGGTCACATTCTCAAGTCATGATCATGAGATTTTCAAGTGGGATCTTGCGACCTTGGAGAGGGGTCGCAAAGTCATGATACATACAGGTCGCAAATCCTCACTGCCTGAAATGAGGCTTATAACTGCAATTTTGTGACTTGGAGATAGTCTAGTCGTAGATGTGGAAGGTTCAACACATGCACAGACTTAGCAACAACTCCAACTCTTCTGATTAAGGAACAAGGATCTACTTGATGCTTCTGCATTCAATGTAGCACAGACTACAACGTTCTGGCCTTTGCTCTGCTTAAAGATCAACTTTAATCGTTGGGGATGTTGATATGGTTTCCTAGGTAACATTGCCAAAAGTCTTCCCTCATACACGCATGGTTTCTAAAGAAACAATAAGGTGCTAGTTTATCTCGCTTTAAAGCCACCGAGGGGTAAATGGAGGTACGACTATGCAAGTATCCTGTGTGAAGATTCCACTATTCTCCACCAACATATTAATAACATCGAAAAATATAGAATGATTTCCCATCCTTCTGATGACATCAATAACACTTTGTGATGTAGGTAAAGTTCCCTCTGTGGAAAGAGGCAACCCCTCTAGCCCTAGAGTGGGTCTAGTCATAGTAAAACAAATACAACAACTATTTCCTTAAATAGTCATCATTGAAAGAGCCTACCTTATGCTGGTGTTCGATGCAGTCTTCGTTATGCTGCTCCAGCTATCATTTCCTTCTCCTTGATGAGTGATTCACCTGAAACAACATAAGAGAACAACAAAACACATAATAGAGCACAACAATGAACTATTTACTTACAGAGTCAAGGAACCATAAGCTATCAAATATATTTCATACATGATATAGGAAACAACCATTGATTGTATTAATATGAGCAAAAGTAAAGCTTACAACCATGCCTTGACATCGCAAGCTTCCTTGAAGGGTCCAGTCAGTATGTCTCCACAAGCATTCACTCTCAAAAAGTCTCCTAGAAAGGTTGATGACTCTCTCTCTAACCCAAAAGAACTAATATAAGGCTAAGGCAATCCACAACCAATTGCTAGACTATCAGCAATTCACACTGCAAACTATCAATCCAACACCAAGAACTAACTAATTTGCTCACAACCCAAAATCTAGCTGATCATAACAATGACGATGCTTTTATAAGAGGAGAAGCCTCCATAAATGAGGGAGAGGAAGCTTATATTCATGGGAGGTTACTAAAAAGGTGGAACCACCATCTCAAACAAGGAAAGGTGAACTTCCTTGACCCAACAACCAGTTCCAGAACCACCGAGAAGAATTATGTTTGAACTAATTCGCCATATTTGGGTCATCGCGAGTCAAACACTAAGACTTAGAGACGACATCGCGAGGCAGCAGTGTATTCAGAGCTATCGTCGCAAGTAGGATACTGATAACTTGTGACGATCCCTAAAATCCGACCATCGTAGAGAACATATGTACTCTTGTGACAATGTCACAAGGTTCTGGTTCACTTTGGTCCATTGTCGCAGACAGGATATTGATGTCCTGCGACGATCTTGAAACATAGGTAAAAAGGGGTCAAATTCAGGATTAATGATCATGGTTGATCTTCTTGAGTGATGTGGAAGATGTGGACACATATTTTGATATATGATACAGAACGGATGCCATTCAAGGACCGACTCTACCCAGGATCAGGGGATGCAGTGTCAATGACAAAATATTGTGTAACAGATGCCTCCTAAAGCATGAAGGCCGATAGAGTGGGAGGGGTGAAATGCCTTACAAAACCATAACTAAACCGGAAAACCATCGTGGAGAACCTGCAGACACAAGTACAACTGATATCTCTAATAGTGAAAGAAATACACGTAGTTTAGGTATGGGTGCAGCCATCCAAAAGACAAATAGAATTGGTTTGTGGTATGGACACAACCATCCAGTCGATAAGACCATATGAAAATACAGGTATGGTCACAGCCATCCAGAAAGACTCAGGTATGGTCGTAGCCATCCAATCAAAGAGTCATGTATGCAATCACGAACCAATCCACGCAACCTGAACTTATGTAATCTTAGTTCGGGGTCTTGAATCTCGACTTGTCCATCGTACAATTTCTAATATGTGAATAAATGTGTCAAAGTCAAGCATACTAGAAAATCACTTGATTACCAGCCAATGATGTGAACCGTTAACAAGCACGAGAGAGACCACCAGTAATGTCAATGGTTCTCAAGGTACTGCTAGTACAATCCACAAAGTGTGAAGAATGATCTGGAGTCAAACACTTGTGGAATCACCCGATCAAAGACCAATAATGCAAGTCTATCATCGAATGTGAAGAACTTGCCATTGAGGCATGCAAGCTCCAAGGTACTCAAAAGGAGTCTCTAGATCAACTTCCTAGATAATGAGTTGATGTCGACAAGAAGCGATCCATCATAGGAGGGCCATAATGTTTCCCACATCAACGACGTGAGACAAAGGAACAAGATGTAGATGGATGAAACAGAGAATTAGAGGAGGATGTAAGGGTGAAAACTGCAAAAGGATTAAGCTCTTGAACATATCGGTGACACAACTCCGGAATGTGGCAGTATTTTGGTACCAAGGGATCGAAGGTCATGCGGAGACAGTAGGGATCGAATGGAATGAGGCAAAATGAAGAACCCAAACCCTGGAAGGCCAATGACGAAGTGAGGATGTCCCAAACCTGGCGAGAAGTAACAAAGGTGTTAATGTTCAAGAGCGACAAGTTGCTGTAGGTAATCAACATAATTTTTCCAAAATTTTTCCCCCACCATTGCTGACGAGTACCCCAATTATTTTTGAAACACAAGCTTGAAGGGGATAGCATATGCTTGCAATATAAGTTTGTCCTTTGGACAAATCCAACCTAGTGAAATTTTAACGAGCCCTAGGGAGGAGAAGCTCAGGTCTCATCATGGCAACGAGTCCAATGTCGTCAGGGTTAAACAGTCTGACATAGGTAAAACTCAGAGTCTTTTTCATGTTTAGAGAGTTTGAAAAAGACACGGAAAAGAAAACTCCAGATGCACCCTTTTCGTAAATTTGTGTCTCTCAAGCCCGAGAATGTAGAAAATGATACTCGAGAGAATCGCTTGACCATTTCAGTCAACGAGTACTTTTCGTAAATAGTGCCTCCAACCCGAAAAATTAAAAAGCTTACTGGGGACATGACGTTTCGTAACCATTTACGAGCTCGAAACGACAAGGGCTCGGCAATATTTTCACGTTTCAAGAGTCAGAAAAGAGCTTAAAGTTGACTCGGAAAGAGTTTTTTCAGCGCTGCTTGAGTATATAATTCAGTGTCGACCATCACTAGTGCTTAGAACACCTGTCACTACACATAAACAAAAAACGCAAGCATAAGACCTGTTTCACAAAAATACACAACTAATGCTCAAAACCCTAGAAAAACTTGAATTTTGAACAAAAAGGCTATAAAAGACACATTAGGGTAAAAACAATTCACTTTATGTTTTTGACTATGGTAAAAAAAACTTCAAACTGTGTGTACCTATGAAACTAAATGATCGATTCCGGGAAACTCAATGGTCCATTGCTTCTCATGTTTCCTCCAGGTAAATACCCCATCCCTATCTTTGTTTTTCCATCAAATTTAAATACAATTTCATGTTTTAGACAGTAGTTTGGAGTGAATTTTTGGTCAAAAATTCTGCCTCGGTCATCACTAGTTTTCCCCTCAGGGTTGCGACAACCGAGAAATTTGCATGGGGCAAAATCAGGATCGTCACAGGAAAGTGATGTCTTGGTGCATGCAGGGGTACAAAATGGATTTCTCTTGGCAGGAACGCACTCACGATGATGGTGATGAGATGGGGGCAGCCAATCCTCATTGCCAGAATATCCTATGGAAATGTGGGCTCTTAAAATAATTCTTAACACCACTATTGAGAGCTCAACTGGATCTCTTGGAGTACCTTATCTGAGCGTGGAATCCAATGGAGGGAAAATTTATCATCTATGGGAAAGAAATCGAATTTGATGCCACAACCATCTATTTTTTGATCGGATTGTCATGGCAAGGGGAGAGACCTCACATGATGGGTACTCGAGTTACTGGAGACTCGCTAGACACTTATTGCAAGAGTGTGCCCAGGGGCATGGAAATCATCTACCAGTGGGAAACTGCAGATTACCTCGGTGAATGATTTGTCATTGTGGGTTTTTATATTCACTATCACTAGGGTAGCTAGCTCTCAAGCCCTACACAAGGCAACTAAAACTGAATTACGGTTAGCCTTAGACTATCTAAATCTCACTGTGTTTGACTGGGTGGAGGCCGTGTCTCTCAACATGAAGAGACAATTGACCTAATGCCATAGTGGTGAGACAAAATAGTTTGGTTATGGCTCGATCTTGGTACTGCTCATGTTGGAGTGCGTACCGATCCTTCAGCTACAGGACATGTGGGTGGGGTGGCCAAGACCACGAGAGACTCGAATTACTTGGTGGGCTCTTGTGATGCCGCAAGGAGGCGATGGCTAGCCAGTGTCATGAGGTCCTGAATTTATCGAGTGGATAAACCGTCAGCAGGTCATACTCGAGGATTGTCCATATACTGGGATGGACTTCAGAGGCAACCTAGACATGCTGCTTCCTCCTAGAGAATAGTGGGATGAGAGAGGTGAAATACTTAATTCGACTGACAAGCTTTTTGTAATTAGTTTTTTGTGGTTTTTGGATTTTAAATATACATGCCCTGATTAGTATGTTCAATTCTTTACAGATGTTGGACCTGATAGACCTATAGGTCTCGCTCCTATTGCCCAGAGGGTTGCTAGAGAAGTTGATTTACCACCTCCGGGTGGAGATGCTGAGGAGGAGATAGCCCGAAACCTAGAGGGCTTGACTGAGGGGATCCCAGATTACAGAGGATTCGAATAGATCCCTAGACAATACCAATGACACACCACGGGTGTGTCGAATAGGATACACTGGCTGCTTAGATGGGTGGTCCGAACAATAGTCTGTTATAGAGAGCATCATCCATAGTAGACTTCTAGGTTTTGTTTTCTACAAATTTTGAGAGACATGTGTCTCGCGATGTAACTTGAACACACATATATTTTTTTGGACATATACATATATTTTTTGAGTGCCATGGTGCACAACACATGATATACACCTATCTATGTTTTACTGCATCTACCTATTGCGTCTGAATACTTGTTTATGATTTTTATAAATTGCGTAAATGTCTATCTAATACATGGTTTGCTAATGCATTAGTTAACGTATTTAGCCTTCTAGGAATGTGTTGATATGTGATATAATCAAAATTTATTTCCAGTAAGTGAACACGTAAATACAACCTTAAAATTTTAGGGTTTTTGACAGAATAACACCCGTTAAGTTGAAGAATAACAAGCTGAGAGTTCAGATTCACTATCAATG
Source organism: Pinus tabuliformis (assembly GCA_031772625.1). NCBI lineage: Eukaryota > Viridiplantae > Streptophyta > Pinopsida > Pinales > Pinaceae > Pinus > Pinus tabuliformis. The sequence continues at coordinate 885,643,131 of CM062808.1, read as the reverse complement.
CACAAATATTGAGGTCAACAGCCTCAGCCAGTAATTCAATGACGACGCTATATTCAATGACATTGTTTGTGGTACACCCTAGACAAACACATTGAAGTTCTACTAACTCACCGTGAGGATCAAAGATCACCCATGCCGCAGAGGAAAGATTCCGGGTACTGCGATAGGCACCATCAGCGAAACTGATATAAGGTGCAACAGAAATCTGCACAAAAAGTAAAAAGACACAATAAGCAGAAAACACTTACACACCAAGCCACACATGTAAAAAATGAAAAGCACACTTATGTACACAGCAGATGCATGAAAGACTCATGCATAGTATTGTTTAAGATAAAGCCCATTCCAGGGCTTATCCAAAGGGTTTCCTTCATAGTCAATTAGTTACTAGTCCCCTTTTTGCAAAACATGTTTCACAATATAGGGTCCATGCCACATAGGCTCGAATTTGCCTACCCCCAACGTATCATTTGCTTGATCGTATAGTAGGACTAAATCTCCCTCGGCGAAAGAACGAGGGTTAACAGTCTGATCAAAGTGAGTTTTCACTCTCTTCTTCTGTGCTTCAATGACTAAAGAAGAAAGTAGATGGGTCTCGTCTAGTTGCTCTAGATAAAGAAGGTGTTCTTCCATAGGAGTAGTATTCGAGAGCAATTCGACAACTAAATTGAGAAAAGGTATTTTGCATTCAATCAGAAGGGTGGCTTCTAGACCATAAACTAGTTGAAAAGGTGTGAATTCGGTTACATCCTTCACTGAGGTACGGTAGGCCCATAAGGCGGAAAACAACATCAAGTGCCAGTTGGACTTGTGCATTCCAATGGTACACTAAAGCATCGTAACCAACACTTTGTTGACGGCTTCGACTTAGCCATTGGCCTCAGGGTAATAAGGCGTCAAACTATCATGACGCAAGCCTAATTGGGTTGTTAACTCAGTCATCATATAACCATAGAAATGAGAACCGTGATCAGTGACAATAGCCTGAGGGACTCCGAATTAAGTAATCACATGATTGAATAGGAATTGTGCAACTGTCTTACCATCGTTAGACAAGGTAGGCATCACTTCAGACCATTTTGTAAAATAATCAATGGCAAGGATGATATACCCATGTCCCCCAACTGAGCGAGGGTTATAGGTCATAAAATCAATTCCCCATTTAGCAAAAGGGCCCACAGTAATGATAAGATGCAAAAGGGAAGGTGTCGCCTGCATCTTCTGCTGGTAAATCTGACATGTGTGATAGGAATGGTCAGCGAGAATGAAATCCTTAAAAATGGAGGGCCAAAAGTAACCAACACGAAGGATTTTTTGGGTAGTAGCATAACCAGACATATGACCACCACATGCGCCAGAGTGGCAGTCATTTAAGACTCGTTCAGCTTCCTCGAAATTCAAACAACGATGGAGAACTGAATCAACGCCAAGACGGTATAAAGTGTCTCCAACAATACGATAAGGCTAAGAATGGTGACGAATGCATCGTCGAGCATCCTTAGACAAATCAGGATGGAAGGAAGATGTCTAGAGGTAGACAATAATGTCACCGTACCAAGGATCAAGGGTACTGATCAAGAAAAGAGTGTCATCTGGAATGCGATCCTCTATCTGAGAGGGAGTGGTAGTAGATGGTAATGAGCAAATCAACTCAGTGAAGACGAGTGACTTCTTAGACTTGGCAGTAGTAAACTCCAAATTGAACTCTTGAAGGATAACAATCCATTTCGAGTACTTGCCCCCCAGCAATTGGCATGACAAAATGTATGTCATCGGGTTGCAATCTGAAATCATAGTCGTCGTACGCAACAAAATATAATGACGAAAGCATTGGATGGCCTGAACGGCCGCCAAGGCGAGCTTCTCGTCATAAGTGTATCGAGTCTCAATGTCAAGAAGGTTGCGGCTAAGATAATAGATAATGTGCTCAAAACCATCGCCGTCGTCTTGAACCAAAACCATACCAATAGTACTATCAGCAGCAACTAGATAAAGTGAATAGTTACGATGACAGTTGGGTGGATGCAAAAAAGGAGCAGAAACAAGAAGTGTCTTGAGTTGCTCAAATGACCTTTGAGCGATGTCATCCCAAACAAAGAGAGTTTCACGCTTAAGGAGACATGCGTAACGTTTAGCAACCTCGATGTAGTTAGGGATAAAACAATGTAGGAAATTGGCTTTTCCCTGCAAGCTCTACAACTGATGCAAAGAAGCAGGAGGTGGGAGATTTATTATAGCTTCAACCTTAAGGGGGTCGAGATGAATACCTTCTTTAGAAATGACAAACCCAAGGAGTCTTTCGGATTCGATGCAGAAGACACACTTATGTGGATTAAGACGAATACGGTAATGTCGACAATGAAGAAAAATCTCGTGGAGGTGGTTTGGATGGTTAGAACGTTTAGCTGACTGAGCCAGAAGGTCATCCAGATACAACTGAACAATGTGACAGATGTCATGAAATGCGTAGGACATTGCTCGCTAGAAAGTGGCACCGACATTTTTTAGTCCGAAAGGAAGCTTTTTGTAATAAAAGGTACCCCATGGGTAGATGAAGGTGGTTTTGTGTTGATCGGCAGGCAAAATATTAATTCGGTTGTAACCAGAAAATCCGTACATAAACAAGAAAATCTAACTCCCAGCACAATCGTCGATGAGCTAGTCAATAAAGGGAGTAGGATAGTTATCTTTTGGACATGTGCAATTGATGTCATGATAATCAACACAAACCCTAATAGTGCCTTGCTTTTTGGTCACAAGGACAATATTAGAGACCCAGTCTGTCAGCAGGATAGGATAAATAAACCTTGCCTTGAGAAGTTTCTCAACTTCTCCTTTGATGGTCACGGCATTTCTTGGGTGCACGGGGCATAAACGTTGTCAAACTGGCTTGACACCAGGGTACGTAGGTATCTTGTGTACCACAATACTTGGATCAATACCGAGCATCTCTTCATATGACCAAGTGAACATGTCACGAAACTCTCTAAAAAGGTTGGTGTAAAGCTGAATCTCCTCTAGAGAATAGGTAACTCCAATGTGAATATTCTCAACAATCCCTGGTTTCACAAAGATGTCGATGGGCATGGTTTGCATAATATTCCCCATATTGCCTTCAGAAAAAACTTCATGAATCAGGATAGGCATCTAAAGCAGCTGAGAGGGAATACAGGAAGAAAACTTCTCTAGACAGGTAGTCATGGCCCCATGTCTTCGGAGAAACGAGGAATGATGGTGATGATCGAACCAAGGAGGATCCTCAAAAGATATAGTCTCAAGAATGGATTCATCGGAAGGAAATGTCTCTTGTAACAGATCTGGAGAAAAAAATTCTCCAAGCCAAGGGGATTGCACATACGCATCGAGAGATCTGCTCAAAGGAGAAGAGTCAGATGACGAAGGTAAAGTTGAAACGATTTCAACATAGTTAATCTCGACAGGGCTCAATGGCATAACCTCACCCCATGAATCCACTTGATTGATGGGGGGAATCACCCAAGGATCAGAATGGGTAGAAATCATATTAATAGAGGCGACATTGGGAGGTGGGAGTGAAAAAACGCCCATAAGGGCAGGATCTTTGAATAGTCCAACACCCACACTCTCATAGGGAATACTGGTATGCTCCACAAATGGAACATTTCCATCCGAATAAGAAGAAGCGAAGAAGGACAGTTGATCTACCATGACAATTTTCCCTTGATGAGGAAAACGAAGTACACGGAATAAAGATGAATCCACTGCACACATGGTGTAAGTCCAAATTCGGCCTAACAAGAGGTTGTAAGTCAAATTCGCATCAACAACTTCAACTTCGACCTCAACTGTCTTCCCTTCTAGGGTGATAGGCAAGCATGGGAGGATAAAAAATGGACAAGAATCTCTTCCATCAAAGGCTTCCAAAGTATTAGGATATTGACTCAAAGACAGGGAGCCGATGGCCTTCCAACAAGCAACAGACATGATGCAAGTGGAGGTGCCCTCATCAATAACAGTACAATGAATATTATTTGAGTTAATGATGACTTGAATGAGGAAAGAAATTTGATGAGGCAATTGCGGCACATGGTTCTGTTGCACAAAATATTTTCACCATGAAATTCTGCAATAATTTCCTCCTTTGCAAGTCTTAAACCTCAGCTCTTCATGTCAAGACTTGAAAAATAAGAGAAAGCCCTTAAAAATCTCTAAAACTCTGGTTCTGCACTTTCTCTTAGCATTACCTACGGTCCCGCACCCACTGGTCATGTCCCCTGCGTACCTGACCACTCTGTTTCTGTGTAATGGGTGCGGACCCCTGTAAAAGTCAGAAAGGCGCAAATACATTCTTAAAAACTCACTTTGGGTTATTTCTGGAAGCTTCTAGAGGGAATCTTGAGGTGGCAAGTTCACTCCTTTAAGGTGCATGCATCCCATACCTAAAGGAGCTAACTGCTTGATGTGAGGAGCTTATCCCTTTGAAGGAGGACTCTATCCCTTCATAGGTGGACCTGTAACCTCCTTCCTTTGCACTATAAAATGAGGCATTGGGCTGGTTACTAGGGAGGTTGAAAGCTGAATATTTTTGAGGGTAAATGCTGTTGGAATTTAGTCTTCCTAATTGAGCTTGAGAGGAGAGATTACATACCTTTTTGATCTCATTGGGAAGAGTGTGAGGCTTGTCAAAGTAGAGGAGATTCTTGCTTGGACCCTGTGAGGAGCTTGTACAAAATCAAGGCACCAAAGGTTGTAAAGTTCTTCTTTGTTCAAAGTTAATACAATCAAGTTTATTTTTCTCAATAAGTTGTATTTTATGGTTTATTTCATGGATTCTTTGATCACCATGATGAATATGATTTATTATATTGGCTATGCAGGTGTCATTTGATGTGTGCTTGTTTGTGTTTTCAGGTTCTTAAAAGGAAACTCATTCGGACGGTCGAAGCGTGGCTGCCACAAACTTGCGTTGGACTTGAGGTAGGGTCTAAAACACCTCTTGGTTTTTATTTATAAGTCGCAATATTTAGAGAAAGGTAGATTTGCTTGTTCTACTTGTCACTATATATCAGTTGATACTAGGGAGATCGGTCTTGTCCGCAAGAACGATTTATCTGGCCGACAAAATGGCGACTCCACTGGGGACTTGAATTTTGGTTTTTGCCTTTACTTTTACTTTGACTTGAGAAACTTTTTCTTATTTCTGGTTTTTTGCTCGATGTGTGTGGGTTGGGTAGGTTTTAGATTCTGAATTGTATTTTGTTTTTTCATGTTTTTGAAAGAGGACCGCACGTTCTATTTGTAACACAGTGTAGACATCCCCACACTATTACTTTACTACACAGAGCGGTACCGCATCTGGTTATACCGGAAGCCTGCGGACCCTGTCAAATTTTTGAAAAACCTAAAATCTTTTCATCTAGGTAAGCTTAGGATTTGTTTACGTTTTTTAGCCTCTGCCCAGATCTGCATGTGTCTTGTCAGAAAATTCTTGTAAGTGAATTCCATTGGCATTTTGGTTTTAGGTGATTTTCTAGAAGTTTTGCGTGCCTAGTTTGATTTTTCGCTTGGTCTTTGTAGTGACTCAGAGATTAGAAGCCTGAGAAACCTCAGATTACCCTGGTCTTTTTGGTCTTCTTGATGAGTCTGATAGATTTGTGAAATCTGCCCTTGGTGAGAAATAGATCTCGTTTTCTCTTTGCAAAGCTTTGAAAGAACTTGTTTGAAAGTTTTGAATTTCATTTTTAAAAAGAAAACATAGCCGGGCATTTTTTGATTAATTTGTTATTCTAAACGAATTAGTCCTTAGTTTGCTGAATAACTAAGTAAAACGTCCTCAAAAAGAAATTTTTTAAGCTTTTACTTCAATTAGGTTTTTAGAAATTTTTAGATCTCAAGCATAGTTTTTCATAGTTTTCAATGTTTTCTAGAAATTTTAGAATCTCTTTTGAAAGAAATTGTTTTCTGTAGTTTTTGAGTGTTGAAAAAGAAAAGGGATTTTTCGTGAGCATAATTAGTAGGCTCATTTTTGAGTTTATTGAAAAAGACAAAAAATATTTTATTTTCATTTATATGTTGAAGAAAAGATTTGATTTTCAAAGAATTGCATTCTCAACTCTTTCTTTAGCTAGAAATTCATTGAAGAAAAAGAATTGTTTATCATCTTAGGTGCATTTTTAGTGTTTTGGAGTCGAGTCTTCACACCATAAAGTTTCATCTCCATACATTTTGACTTAAGAAACAACCATAAAAATAACGCTTAAAATAAAATTGATCTAGCAATCTTTTTATTTCTAGGGCTCTTATCACCAACATAGCTTAGACTAGTATCTTGGAGTAGGGAGTAATTAACTCTCCAAGATAGTTAAAACAAACAAGTAGCTATATCTTGCAGTAGGAAGTAAATTCCAATTGTTACATCTATGCTCTGAGAAGCTCCTCTTAAAGGAGTCAAGCACGAGATCATATCTGAACCAGTGGGGTAATCAATCCTTCCTCATTGGGAACAATAGCAGATATACACGTATTAAAAACGGTAAACCTCAGATTGACCATTGTCGAGGAGCCTGGGGTCACTTGTTGGTAAACCTTGGATTATGTCAAGGAGCCTTCAAAGGGATTGAGCTTTGTTACTCTGCCCTTGCGTGTGTATCAGATCATAGACTGTTCCCCCAGGTATATTTGTTTCTGTTGGTAACCATAGTGACCAAAATCTATAGGATTCTTTCCTGAGGTGACGGTGGAGGGAAGATCCCACTGTACCTGGAACAGACGTCGACTAGACTCACTTGGACTCTCTAGGGGGTTCTCTTCACTCGAGATGGTTTTGTGAAGAAACTTGTGCCAGTCTGTTTCATTAAGCAGGTTGTCGGGGTAACTGTTCCAACCGCCCTTTCTGTATTGAATTCTGTGACGTTGGATTTCATCACCAACTAGTGTTTTTGGTACGGAAAGTTACTGTTTGTGTGTGGTTTGAACTCTTAGATTTTTTAGGCATGTGATTCAATTGTTTGTTTCTTTAGAGACTTTAGGTTGTTTAATTGAGATTTTTCTTTGTTTGCATGTGAAGTAATTAAAATATTTAATCGTGGCTGAATTACCGAGACAATCTCGTAGACTTCGGGGGAAACCTCTCGAGTATTCACCAAGCCAGCTTGAAGGGCTATGAGCTCTTGTAACTCCTAGTGACAATAGAGTTGGGTCACCAAAAGAAAGAGAATCTTCTTTAGCTATTCATCCTGATTATCAAGTTCAAGCAACAGAGAATATTTCTAAACCAATTTCATTTTCCAAAGTTACTGGTAGTATTTCCTTTACTAGTGAATTAGCCAAAGAACCTGTAATGTCTGAGCCTGAAACTGAACCTGCTGCTACTCCATCGTCAGGATTTGCTTCTCCAACTTCCAATGGTCCTGGCTCACCCAGGGTAGGAAGGATCATTACCCAAAATCTTCCTTCGGGACTTATTGCTATTGAAGAACTTGTTAATCCAGAAGAAGGTATAACTATCCCTAAAAATCAACCAACTTTAGAACTTAGGGAGCATGAATCAATTTTCTACAATCCACTTAGGAGGGATGCTTGGTACCTCTCATTGACCAACTTTTTAGAAAATTCGGGTCTTAGTCACAGCGAATTCCTTTTCATCCAACACCTAGAGGTTATTATCCTCCTTTGAATATGTTGAGACAGTCATCCATGTTTTCCCAATCACTGGAAGCATTTTTATATGGCGGTCCTTCTGTTCCTTCTGGGTATCAGTCACTCACTGGTACTTTTTCAGGAGCATCTCCTCAACCCATTGAACATGGGATATCAACTAGTAATAACGGAACTAAACCATTGAGCGTAGAAGAAATTCTTATGATGTCTGGTACTATTCCAAATCCACAACCTCAAGGTAGTCAGTTACCACCTGGGGGGCAACCTCAAGGTACTCAATTATCACCTGGGGGGCAACCTCAAGGTACTTAGTTACCGCCTAGGGGGCAACCTCAAGGACAGTACATACCTTCGGGACAGTACATTCCTCAAGGTCAACCCCAGAATAATATATATACCTCAAGGGCAACCCCAATATCAATATATGCCTCAAGGTCAACCCCAGTTTCAGTACGTGCCTCAAGGATATCAACCTCAAGGTCAGTACCCAACCCAAGGTTTCCAACCACCTTCAGGTCAATCATTTGTTCAAGGAGCTGGAAATGTACCTTTGAATTATCAGCCCTATGCTCAACCCAGTTATGGTCCTCAATATGCTCAACCTTCTATGGGTCCATACCCTGGAATGAACATAGTGTGGGATCCATCTCAATCTCAACAGATTTTGCAGCCTAATGTGCAGTTGTCATCTCAATCTGGACAACCTTTGGTTTCTGGTTCAACCCAACAACCTGTCCAGCCTACTATTCAAACTTCTGCACCTGGTGTAGCTCATCAGTATGGGCCTAGTTCGCCTCAAACTCCACCTCAAATGATTACTGCAAGTACTGTATCTTCTGTACAATCTACCCTACCTACTTCTGGAGTATCGACAGCTCCGGTTTCTATTGTTCCTGCGTCAACTCCTCAAGCATCTTTACCTCAGTTTGGACCCACAATTCAGACTTTGGTTCAGATTCCTGTAGGACAACCTGGTCCAAGTACGGTTGTCACAAGTCAACTGCAATTCACTTATCAACTGTACTAGGGACAATACCAATTTGGTCCTGTTGTTCAAAGCCCAGTTTACCAGTATCAACCGTACCCTAGATATACTTATCAACAACCTCAACAACCCCAGTACGGTCCGGTTAATCTTGGTTTTCTGGGAGGATATAATATCCCAAATGCAATTCCAATTCCAAGTTATCTTGGATATCCTCCTCCTGGGGCTGGTCTTATGACCCAGGGTTTTCGTGATCCTAATCGTTAGTTACCGTTTATAGCAACTTTGGACTTGCCTGATTTGTTGCACCTTACGAACGATCCGATTAATTATCTTCCGTTTTGGCCACCAATGCCGAATAAGTTGCCCAGTGATATCCCAAAGTTTGAAGGTAAATCCGGAGAGGATCCATCAAACCATGTGATGACTTATCACCTCTGGTGTGCATCCAATTCCATCATAGATGATTCAATTCGCTTACGTCTTTTTCAACACACTCTGATTGGTCTTGCGGCCAAGTGGTACATTGAGTTACCACAAGCCTCTTTTTATAATTTTAGTCAGTTAACCACTTCGTTCTTAACTCATTTTCAGTTGCATGTCAGATATGACAATGGCACGGAATTATTAAATTCATTAAAACTGTCAACATCCACATATATTTCAGATCATATTCATGAATGGCGACGTCGATGACATTTAGTGAAAAATTTTATTCCGGATCAAATCTTAGCATAATGGTTTTTTAAATCATTGTTACCTAAAATCACTGAGGATGTAGCTAAGGCATGAGTTGTTATTGAAGAGCAAGTAATTGCTCAAGCTCAGTACCTTGACCTCGTTTATACGTAGTTGGGTACTTTACACGAGAAAATCCCTGACCTTCCGAAACAAAACCAAATAACTGCAGCTCCTTCGGGGTCTCATGCCGCTAACGGTATGATTGGTTCAGTTAACACCAAAAGTAAGAAGAAATCTTCAAAGAATTCTTCTCCTATTATAACTTTACCAGATTCCCCGATAGGAGACTCTTCCGCTGAAATTCTTGCCGATATTCATGTCGTAGAATCATCTACAGCGAAATCAAAATCCGGCGGTAAAAATAAAGGGAAGAAGAAAAATAAACAAAATTCGAAAGAGAAATCAGATAAAACTGAATCTACTGATGAGAAACGTAAACCTAGCTATCCTTGTCTCATTTGTGATGAAGAGAATTTTACAAGAGACTGCCATCATCGCGCTGAGGTTGCAAAAATCATCAAAGGTTCTCAAACGCCTGCTGTCTTGAAGGATCCTTTTCCTAGTCAAGATAGTAAGATGATCGGTTCTTCCTCAAATGCCTCAGAAGAACCCATAATGTTGATGTCCCATGTTAGGATTGCGACGCAATCACAAGATTATGGAAGTAAAAGTCCTGTTGGTGGTAAGGAAGCAGAATCTTCTAATTTGAACCCATCAACTTCAACTCCTGGTTCTGATCCACTACAGATCGAGAAACCTAACCCAGACTTGGTAATCAAACCGCCTGCTAAAGGTATACTTCAGAAGTCAGCTTTCAATCCGCATGCGAGAGCTGCTCAAAATTATAACATTGTTGAAGATTTAGCTATTTCCCCTTCAGCAATGTCGGCTTTGGAGGTGCTGCAATCATGCCCAGCACAGCGTAAATTGCTATTGTCAGCTATAGGAGCTGTTGATATTCAGGACTCGAACCTTATAATCTTCGATTTAGAAAATAGTACACCTTGCCTACCTCATCAAATGGCTTTCCAGATTCCAGTGTTAGTCAAAAATAGACCTTGCTTTAGGACTGTAATTGATGAGGGAGCTTCTACGTGTATTATGTCGATCCAGTGTTGGAGATCGCTTGGTTCTCCTACACTCAATCAATCCCCGATGATTCTAAAGGCTTTTGATGGCCATGGGTTCCATCCTTTTGGCATTCTACAGGATTTACCTATAGGGGTTGAAGGAAAAACTGTTAATCTAGATGTGGAAGTGGTTGATGCCCCTCTAGATTACAACCTTCTTTTGGGTCGTAGTTGGTCTTACGCTATGACTGTTGTTGTTTCATCAGTCTTTCAGCTTATAAAGTTTCCTCATAATGGAAAGATCATTACAATAGACCAGTTGACTTATTTTTCATCCGACCCAGCCTCTTCTGAAAGCATCCAACATGTTGGTGAAACAACTATCCCTTACAAGGATGTTGGGGTAGGATTGGTTAAAGATTCTGGTTTACTAAGAACTTTTTCCTTTCCTCCTCCTAACGTATCGCCTTCTACTGAAACCATTCATATGATTTCATCAAACACTATTGTTTTCGATGATCCTTGGATCGTACCTTCCGAATCTGAGGTGGATTCATTCGGTGATGTGATGCCTTTGAGTCCCTATGAAATTGCATATCAAGCTGTACAGTCGTTTTCCGACCCTTGTTCAACCGAAATTGATCTAATGAATGTGGTCCATGGAGAATCACTTTCAATATCAACCTCGGATTCAACAACTTTTTGCAAGCTTGTTCATACTGATGAACAAATTCGTGAAATTTTGTCTGTTGATGATTTACCATGGGAAGATCTTCATCATCGATCTTCGTTTTTACCTGAGCTTGATCATTTTGAAAATGATTTTTCATCTATTTTTACTACTGATTATGTCAAATAACCACAGAATCCATTGCAACATCCTGATTCTGAGTTAAATTTGGGAAATATCTCTTGAACGGTTCCTATTGACATTTCAGTTAAACCTGGAATTGTTGAAAACATTCATATAGGTGCTTCCTATACGGAAAATGAACTCCAAACTTATAAAGCCCTATTTCAAGAATTCCGTGACGTGTTTGCCTGGTCATACGAAGAAATGCCAGGAATCGATCCAGCAATTGTTGTTCATGAAATCAAAACTTACCCGGATGCTAAACCTGTCCGGCAACGTTTGCGTTAGATTCATCTGCGAAAAGTTGCTGCTATTAAAGCAAAAGTTGAGAAATTACTTAAAACAGGTTTCATTTATCCAATTCCCTTAACGGATTGGGTATCGAATATTGTTCCTGTTAACAAAAAGCAAGGAACGATAAGAATATGTATCGATTATAGGGATATTAATCGAGCTTGTCCCAAAGACAATTATCCAGCCCCCTATATCAATCAAATCATTGATGATTGTGCCGGCAGTGAAATTTTCTCCTTTATGGATGGTTTTTCCAGTTACAATCAAATTAACATACTCCCTGCTGATAAACCAAAAATGGCTTTCATTTGCCCCTGGAGGACATTTGCTTATTGCAAATTACCTTTTGGATTGAAGAACACTGGAGCAACTTTTCAAAGAGCTATGTCTTACGCATTTCATGACATCAAGCACATTATGCAACCTTATCTTGATGATTTACCTGCCCAGTCATTACGTAGAGGCGATCATCTCACTCATTTACGAGCAATCTTTATGAGATGTAGGCATTATCGAATTAGGTTGAATCCACAAAAATGTGTTTTCTGTATAGAAACGGGTCGTTTACTGGGATTCGTTGTTTCAAAAGCCGACATTCATGCCGATCCCTCAAAGGTTGAAGCTATTGTCAAATTGCCTCCTCCTTCGACTCTTCACCAACTCCAAAGTTTGCAAGGGAAAACAAACTTTTTACGTTGTTTCATTCCCAACTACCCCGAGATAACAAAGGGTTTTACCAGGTTGTTGAAATAGAATACTCCATTCTTTTGGGATGAGATAGCTGACAAATCTTTTATGCACTTAAACACGTGTTGACCCATGCACCATTATTGCATCCTCCCAACTACAACCAGGATTACTTCTTGTACCTCGCCGCTTCTCATTCCACCATCGGGATGGTTTTAGTTCAGGAAGATGAATTAAATAGTGAACATGTGACTTACTCTCTTAGTCGAACTTTGAATCCGACTGAGCTTAAATATTCGCATGTGGAGAAATTGGCCTTGGCAGTTGTTCAAACTGTCCAAAGATTTTGTCATTACATCTTACTACGCAAAACTACCGTAATTTCTGACTGTAACCCTATGATCTATATTTTGACCAAACAATTGCTAGGGGGCAAGTATTCCAAATGTATTGTTATCCTGCAGGAATTTGACTTGGAATTTGAAAAATCCAAGTCAAAGAAATCTTTGGTATTTGCAGAACTGATGTGTGATTTCCCACATGTTGATACTGAAACTGTGGCAGAAGAGCCCATTGCGGATGAATCCTTGTTTCTTATCAATACTCATGATCCATGGTATGGAGATATCATTGTTTATCTCCAAACCCAATCTTTTCGGCCTCAAATTTCACGATATTAGCAACGGAAAATACATTTCCAATCCCAACAATACAAAATCATTAGAGATACACTCTATCGTCGTGGGGCGGATTCTGTTTTCCAACGTTGTTTAACTCATGAGGAAGCTGAAAAGGCTCTAAATGACTGTCACTCTGGAGCATGTGGTGGTCATATGTCTGGGTATGCCACAGCCCAAAAGATATTGTGCGCTGGTTATTTCTGGCCGTCTTTATTTAAAGATTGTATTTACGCGGTCCGAAAATGCCACAATTGTCAAATTTTTGATCGAAAGATGCATGCTCCATCTGTTCCTCTCCACCCTATAATTGCCGTCGGCCCTTTTGCAAAGTGGGGTATCGACTTTATTACATGTAACCCTCACTCGGCCGAGGGGCATGCGTATATCATCCTTGCGGTAGATTATTTTACTAAGTGGGCCGACGCGATGCCTACATTTTCGGCAGACAGCAAAACTGCTACAATTTTCGTTTTCAATCATATAATTACTAGATTCGGTGTTCCTCAATCGATTATTACTGATCATGGGAGTCAGTTTTGAAATATCGTGATGACTAAACTAACAGATCAACTTGGCCTACCTCACGATAGTTCTACTCCATAGTACCCATAAGCTAATGGTCTGGTTGAAGCTATCAACAAAGTTCTAGTCATCATGATCCAACAAATAATTGGTATTCATAGGTTGAATTGGCATAACATGTTATTTTCAGTGCTTTGGGCATATCGAACCTCAGTAAAAACATCAACTGGTTTACGGTTTGGAAGTTGTGTTATCCATTGAATGCGAAATTCTGTCATTGCAAATAGCCATAGAGTTACTCCCAGCCACTTCTGAAGAGGAGAAACACTTGTTGTACTTAGCTCAGCTAGATGAGAATCGACTTGATGCTGCATTAGGAATCGAAACTCATGCCAAACGAATTAAAGCTCAATACGATCGAAATGTTACACCTCGTAATTTTTCGGAAGGAGACCTAGTCTTACTATACGATCAAGAAAATGACAAGCTAGGGGCTGGAAAATTTGTACCTATGTGGCATGGTCCTTATGTTGTTAAGCGAAAGCTGGCAAAATGGGCCTATGAATTGGTAGATTTTGACGGTGTCTCTTTGGGTAAGCCCAGAAATGGTCTTAATCTGAAGAGATATTATGCTTAGATCTAGGTGTGGAGATTTTAGTTAGATTAGTGTTTCTTTCTAGCTTGTGTGTTTTAGATTAGCAAGTGTGCTTAGTTTAGAGAGTGTTTTTTATCATCATTCCTGCTTATCTTGATTTTACTCTTGATATTGCAGATGTCGACGTCTCTTCAAACATACATTGGTTTCGCTAATGGTGCTTGTCGTAATACACAGAACATTTCTTTCACAGCTTGGGTTATCTATTCACCCTCTGATGAGTTGCTATCTATGCATGGGGTAAGCCTCGATCAAACAACAAAAAACATTCCAGAGTATAGCGCAATGATTGAGTTATTATCTGAATCCATTTCATTTGGGATTCAGAGTTTGATTGTTAGGTTAGATTCTGAACTCATAGTATTGCAGCTTAATAGAGTTTATGCCATTAGAAATCCAGTGTTATTAAGATTATTTTTTAGAGTTCATCTCTTGGAACATGAATTTGATTACATTGAATATCAACATATTCCAAGATATTTAAATACATTAGTAGATGCAATTGCTTCTCGAATGTTAAATAGACATTTGCAATAATCAAACAGTAAATTTAAAAACATTCCATAACATGTTTTACAAGATAGCCAGTAATAGTGATATAGCATAGCATAGAAGTGTGTCAAATATACATCGTCTTCAATCATAGGTTGAAAAACACCTTATGATCGGCAAAAATGATAGTACAAAAAGAAAAAATGTCGTATCAAGTCTACAAAAGTGATCATCCTATCACTGGTGATGATCACGATAAGAAACCACTACTCAGGCCACCCTACAAAGGAACCTCCTGAAAGGTCCTAGGACCCCAATCACATAGCGCTGTAACCTAAGGGGAATGTCATCTATGCTAGTCTCTGGAATATCTGTTGTCAAACGCTCTAGATGATTTTCCAATTCGGTCAGGGTCTCTGTAGATTTGTCCCATGGGGCTGGTACTACTACAGCTGGGTGTCTCCTCTCATAGGGCCGGAGAGTGGCTGGTCGCCGTGGACCCACATCTGCATTTGAAACTTTTTACTATTAGTTTTGGACGATTTAAAAACAAAAAAAATAAAACTTAGAAAATGTTGAGAATGATTTTACCTGAATCATCCCACTACTCTCCTAGTGGAAGAGTCATGTCTGGATCACCACGATAATCCATCCCAGCATAAGGAAAATCCTAAATCGTGAAAAGTTGGTTCTCCAACCAACGAAAATACTCAGGAGGAAATCAAACAACCTCTGAACCCTCCTCAAGATGACGGGCCATAACTGCAACCCAACGCATCTGCTTGGGCTCTCGGGGAAGTCCAACTCCAACGGAAAGATGCTGTGGGACCAACATCAAGACCCTCTTTAGACCAAAGCTCACAACTAAGAAACCATATCCAAAGTTTTTTAGTTGTCCGTTCTTTTCTCTAGTCAGTTGGCCTTTTACATTCGCCAACACAGCTTCGCACCAGTTGAAGATGGTGCCTCGATAACAGTCTACTGCCATTTGCATTTGGGATCTGGTGGCTACATGCAGTGCTGCGCTTCGTAGAGTCTGGTGACAGTAAATGCAATCACTTTAAGTTCAGGACGGGAGATGGTTTTGATATCAATCCCTTTGTCCTTTGTTTGGTCATTACAAAACTCTAGTCGGAGACTATCGACAGATTGGCCACCTGGCCTAGTCCCGAATAGAGATAATCCTTCACCTCTCTTAGGCAAACCAGTCAAGAAGTAAATGTCCTCTAGCTCCATTTCGAGCTGGTGGCCACCAATAATGAAACACTGGTCCTGTATATTCCGTCTGTCCACCAGCCACTGCAAAAAGTCTACTTGGGCCCTCATGCCAGGTATGGCCCAGAATTTAAATAGCCCGCATGCTCTTAATGCATCTATTGAGGGCTGATGATTAATTTCGGCAAGGTCCACATCTTTGTGCTCCCGTTCCCACCAAATGAGCATTGTGTATATCCTACATTGTAAAAAAACGACGGATTAGAACATTTTAGTTCAAAATTTTTGGGCGGAAATGGAAAGAATTGAAGTTTCAAAACCTATTTCGTGGGGTCCACACCCACTAGTTAGGGACAGTGCGTAGGTCCACACTCTGCCCAAGTAGCAGGTGCAGGCCCTTGGCTCTTTCCTTTGTAGGAAAAAGTCGGGGTCCGCAGGTTTCGCATGTGGCACCTGCGGACCCCCGTGAGCGGTCTTTTATACTAATTTTTCTCTAAAAAATCAAAATGGAAGCCTAAAAACAAAATTCAAATGGTTGAAATGCAAGATTAAAGTAATGTGGATTACCTAGAGGTGACGGTTTTCATTTCCAACGGACGGATTTTCCGCAATCTTCACAAGAAGTTTCTTACCCAAAAGCTCTCTTTTCTCACTTTGAAGTCAAACGGTAAAAATGAATTTACAAAAGCCTTTTTATAAGTTTTTTTTGAATAAATGAATTTTTAATTTGTTTATTTTTCACTTTAAAAAGGTAAATTTTTGATGCATTTTTATTTATTTTAAAAATGTATGAGTAATGTTTGAGTTTTTGTGCAGAATATTGGATTTTTAAGGCAAAATTGATCATTTTCAACAAAAAACATTGTAGTCCTCTTTAGGCTCTTTTCTGACTCGTAAAATATGAAAAGATTGCCGAGTTTTTCTTTTTAAGCTCATTAAAATGGAATTAAAAGGACAGTCCACTTACAACTCTTTTTTGACCGTATAAACATGAAAAGATTGTCGCGCTTTTGTCGTTTCAAGTTCGATATTGGTTATAAAACGACGTGTCATTGATCGCTTTTTTACTTTTTCGGATCAAAGACACTAATTATGAAAAGTACTCCTTGATCTTAATGGTCAAGCGGTTCTCTCAAGTATTATTTTATACTTTTTCGGGCTTGGGAGACACAAATTTACGAAAAAGGACAACCATGGAGTTTTCTTAAGTTTTTCTTCTGACTCCCTAAAATTGAAAAACGTTGAGTTTCTCCTATACTGGACTCGTTAAAATTTAACAGTAAAGGACCTGTTCAATTTTAAACAGGAACGGACCACTCCTTCTTAGGGTTTGAATTTAAACTAAGTAGGACTCATCCGAAGGATGAGCTTATAATCAAGAAAATGTTATCCTCCTCAAGCTTGTCAAAAATAAAGAGGTACTTGCCAAAAATGGTGGGGGAAAAGAGAGAAAAATGAACCTGTTTGTTATACTTTGTGTCTTAGAAAAGCATTTAACCACTCTTGAACACGACACTTTTTGTTCACTTGGGTTGGGAAATCCTTTGCCTAACAGTTAATCAAACCATATTGAAAGTCTTCAGCTGGTTTCTGGGTATTAGCTTTGGGTCAATTGTCACCAAACCATCTGCAGTGTCGTTATGTGTTCAAGAGGTCAGTTCAAATAAACCATTCATCTGCAAAATATCTGTCATCCATCTTGACCATCCCTGAGTTAGTCCTTGCCAAATATATTTCTTCAAACTTGATCTATGATTTCGTGTTGTGGGCTTGCCTACGACGGATCGCTTTCTATCGACTTCAGCTCATTATCTAGAAAGATGATCTAGAAATCGTCAGTACCTTGGAATCTACATGCCTCAATGGTAGGTTTCTTGCCTTCGATGACAGGTTGCATCATTGACCTTCAATCAAAGGATTCTATGACATGTTCGACATCACCTCATCTATTCACATTTCATGGATTTTACTAAGTACTTTGATAGCCATTGACAATACTGGTGGTTTCTCTCACACTTGTTAACAGCTTACATCATTGACTAGTAATCAAGTGGTTTCTACCATGTTTGACTTCGACACATTCATTCACATGGATAGAATCGTACTAGTTCGGGAAGCAGAAATCAAGACCCTGGATCTAGTTTCCACCATCCAGGTTGCGAGGAATTTTTTTATTCATTATACAGTGGACTATTCATAAACAGATGGTTGCGCCCATATTGTGTCTACATATGTCTATACTTGTGATGTATTATAAGATCATTCCTATATCAGAGCAGTTTAGTTAGTTCTCTAGTCAGTTTTGATCTGAGTATGGGAATGCCTACCTCAGCGATGATATGTTCACATATATATATTTTGTATTGAATGTTTTTACAGGTTCCAACCAAGCCGTCCACAAGATGATCCTTGAAATGATAAAGTACTTCACTCTTCTTAGATGACAAATACTATCCTCATCTATTACAGACTTGGCACTTTAGGGGGCAATCTGTTGCACAGAATATTGTCACCATGACATTCTGCAATACTTTCCTCCTTTGCAAGTCTTAAACCTCAGCTCTTCATGTCAAGCCTTGAAAAATAAGAGAAATCCCTTAAAAATATCTAAAACTCTGGTTCCGCACTTTCTCTTAGCATTACCTGCAGTCCCGCACCCACTGGTCATGTCCCCTATGTACCTGACCGCTCTGTTCTGTGTAATGGGTGCGGACCCCTGTAAAAGTCAAAAAGGCGCAAGTACATTCTTAAAAACTCACTTTGGGTTATTTCTGGAAGCTTCTAGAGGGAATCTTGAGGTGGCAAGTTCACTCCTTTAAGGTGCATGCATCCCATACCTAAAGGAGCTAACCGCTTGATGTGAGGAGCTTATCCCTTTGAAGGAGGACTCTATCCCTTCATAGGTGGACCTGTAACCTCCTTCCTTTGCACTATAAAATGAGGCATTGGGCTGGTTACTAGGGAGGTTGAAAGCTGAATATTTTTTAGGGTAAATGTTGTTGGAATTTAGTCTTCCTAATTGAGCTTGAGAGGGGAGATTACATACCTTTTTGATCTCATTGGGAAGAGTGTGAGGCTTGTCAAAGTAGAGGAGATTCTTGCTTGGACCCTGGGAGGAGCTTGTACAACATCAAGGCACCAAAGGTTGTAAAGTTATTCTTTGTTCAAAGTTAATACAATCAAGTTTATTTTTCTCAATAAGTTGTCTTTTATGGTTTATTTCATGGATTCCTTGATCACCATGATGAATATGATTTATTATATTGGCTATGCAGGTGTTATTTGATGTGTGCTTGTTTTTGTTTGCAGGTTCTTAAAAGGAAACTCATTCAGACGGTCGAAGTGTGGCTGCCACAAACTAGCGTTGGACTTGAGGTAGGGTCTAAAACACCTCTTGGTTTTTATTAATAAATCGTAATATTTAGAGAAAGGTAGATTTGCTTGTTCTCCTTGTCGCTAGATATCAGTTGATACTAGGGAGATCGGTCTTGTCTGCAAGAACGATTTATCCGGCCGACAAGTTCTCAAGATTGAATGTAATTAATTCTGAATCGGTAGGGTCAATGCCACCAATGACAAATAATAGAGACTTCCGTTGGGGGGGACAACTCTGGAGAACTTCCAAAGCAGACATAGCCGAAGGAGCTTGGGCTAGGTCCTCAACAATACTATAGTGCTACGTGGCACAAGAATTGGGGTTATAAGAAGATTTCTGGAGGACTCCCTTAGTAGGAGGTTGACTGATAGACTCAATGCAGGGCCGTTCAATATGAAGAGGGCCAGAAATGGATGAAGGAATGCTTAAAGGGACTTCAGGTTCCTTGCCGGAAGACAGAGGATATTCTTTCGCTCGAGTACTCACATGGATATGAACAGTCCCAACCATAAAAATTTGGGAGCCAAAAGTGGAAGAGGATTGAGGTTGATCGACCACCATTTGAGTTTTTTGAGAGGGAAAAGGCTCTTTAAGCACAACAGGAGTTCCTGGAGCTCCCCTAAGCAAATGACTAACTTCAAACCGTCTAGGACAATCTTTAGTGTAGTGATCCTTGTCACATATGAGACAAGGTGTTATAGACATATTTGGGCACTGCAACCTGAAACACATATGTCCATAAACCAAGGGCTCTTTAACCCCTAAAATTTTTGTTTCATAGCCTAAAGGATCATGGTCAACTGATTACATCATTTCCCAAAAGTTCCACCTGAAAAACCACTCAGAACTAGCCAAAACTAGACCATACTGATTGCTCCACTATCAAGGTGCGATGCATACTGAAAAGGCCTTCTGTAGGGTGCGATGAGCGAGGATGGAAAATGTCTGAGATAGTTTGCTAAGTTTATGATCATGGAATCTTCCAAAAACTTCTCATATGACACTTCCCTCTCTGAATTCACCAGGGATGAATAAGAGATCAAAGAAATCTCCAAGTGGAACCAAGAACTATCAGTGGAATGACACTAATCAAAAACCCAGAGCTGACTCACACCCTTGCAAAACATCTATAAATGGATCCCTCATTTGAGAGATCTAGAGGCTAGAATTTTGTAATTTGTAAAGAAGTGCTGTTGGTTTATCTATGAGAAGAGACATTGTATTGTTGGGTGATCTTTCTTTTCATGAGGTGAAGAGGGCTTCTATGCTGGGAGGATGATGTTGGATCAGATAGCTAGGTTGTAATCCTCTCTTCTACTATTAATAAAGTTCTTTGAGTTTTCCTCCATATAATCGTGTATTTGTGAATCTTATTGTTTATGAATGCAATTGTATGGTCAATGTGTTTCTGATTCTGCATTGTTTATGATGTTTTAGATAGAGATGCTTTGATGGTTTTCTGTTACTTTGACTCTACAGGTACTCTTTAAAGTGGGACAAGTAGGAGAGGAGTGGCAAATTCTATCAAGGGAAAGAGAAATCAAGCAAGGATCAAAGCGGAAGATCCAGGTTGGTCCTCTTTTCTTCCCTCTTATCTATTACACCTAAAGGAAATCTTGAATTGCTTTGATTGTTTGTTTCTAAGATAGCTACCCATCTTAGTGGGACTAGCAGTTCAAATTGACACTAGCTTTCCTGGAAAAAAAATGGCGACTCTGCTGGGGAATGAATAGTTTGTTTGTTTGTTATTGTTGTTTGCTTTATCAACTACAGACGGAGCTTGAAGTTAGCCAAATAGTCTTCAAACCACCTTTGCTATGTAATTGCGAAGTAGATGAATGCTACTTCAGTCAATATCCAGGTTGGTTTATGAACTAAACATCTGACTTACAAGAATCCTAAGCACCCTTGTTGTAGCTCATAACCTCATAAGATCATACCCTTATACTTTGTTTTTACTGTCCATCGTAACTCAGCCTAAATCACTGAACTTAGCTGTAAATTTTGAGCAAAAACCAAACTCAATTTCACTCCCCAGCCCATCATACTATTAGTAACTGGGCAGCCTATATGCATCACACCTCTTGTGTGCTGCAGGTGAGATGCATCCCTGTTTCCCTTAAGGACAGGTGCGATGATTGAGTGACACTGTTTTTCTCTTTGAAATTTGGTTTTTCCTCCTTTTTTTCAGCTCTGTTCAGTAGTTTTGCTACTTATGATCAGTATCTCATTGCTGAAACCTCCTTCCTTTACATTATTTAGCCTCCATTGATTAGGATTTGTAAAAAAATTTATGTATTTGTCCATCATTTACTATCCTCCTTTGTCGAAAGTAGCTTAATCAAACTGTCCTTTTTGGTGCAAAAAATGTCGTGACTGTCATTTGAGTCAAAAAGAAGAGTGTCGTAAAGTCTTCCTCCTCTAGATAGTCGATGGTACTAATTTTGTCATTGTATTTGATTTGGATTGTTAATATTTGAAGTGTCGAAAGAAGTTTTCCATTCAAAATTGAAAGTTTCATTTTAGTCTTCCTTTCGTTTTGAAAAGAAATTGTCGAAATGTCGCTTTGAAGAAAATCGTTCAGATCTGTAATTAGTTTTCCTTTTGAGCATTCTCACATTAAGGAAATGAAAAACAAATACATGCATCTGCACTTGCATTTAGACTGTGTGCGAAAGATGATTTAGGAAAAGCGCATTTAGTGTATGCTCTTTGCTCTATGTTGAAAGAATTGTATTCTTCTTTCCTTAGTAGCTAGGATTTTCATTGCTAAAACAAAATAAACAACTGTTTATCATTTTAGATTGCATATTTAGGAATTTTACATCTACATCACGCGGTGAACCTTGAAAGAAAAACTTCTAAACAAGATCAACTCTAAAATAAATCTCAATGAACATAAAAACGCTTTGGAACCTAACGCAACACATCTAGAAGTCTAGGCTAGAGACGTGTTCCGGCGTCGTAAAACCTGGTAACTATCATTTTCATCGAAGGTTGGGTGATTCCTCCTCTTTGATACGACAAGTGCCAGTATGGACATGCTCCTCGTACCCTCGAGTATATATTGGGAGACCACAATAAGCTGATATCCTTTATCCTTAGGAAATCGTGTCTGCCACCCTATCGATCGCAATGCACTGAACACAACATTCGGGAAGATTGACTGCCGTACGTAAATTCCTTGGTAATTTCTCTTTAATTTACCACCAAGGTGTATATTCCAGTTTTGTGATTGGTTTGGTAATCCCTCTGTCTAGATTTCCACAGTAGTCACTTTCGTTCCTTTTCGACTCCTTAAAAGAAAAGGTCCATCTGAGCACTTGTCACTCCAGACTCATTAAAAATCAAAGGCGACTAGAGTTACCTTTAGCTTTTTCTCGACTCTTAAAAATTGAAAAAGCAAAGTTGCGTCAAAGTATCATTAAAATTTATTTAAATACAGAATATCTTTTTCCCTTAATTTTGTGTTGATAAAGTAATCCACAATCATGGAAGAAAGTCAATCAAAACCTCGACGTTCGCGGTGAGTATCCTTTCCTCAACTGCTTGGAAAATGCTTGGTTCGCCATCGCTTCTGCCTGAAACACGAAATTTGTCAGGCTTTAACAAAGGAACCAGTCGACCATTAGGGATCCTTCCAAAGTTGCCGATAACTTTAAAAAGGAAAACTGTTCATTTGAACGTGATGGTAGTCCAAGGGCCATTAGATTACAATCTACTCCTTAGGTGTGACTATGTTTATAGCATGGAAGCTATTGTTTCCACACTCTTTCAAGTGATTTGTTTCCCGCATGAAGGCCAAATGGTGCAACTTATCGACCAGCTTTTATTTCCCTGTTCAAACACAGATACGAGTCAAACATCATCCCTAAATGGTCTCTTTGCATCAAGAATGTCTCTTCAACCTTCATTTCATCCACCTAATTACCGCGAGTGGTCCGGTGAATGTAACAAAGTTTAGGGGGCATGCACCCTGATCTGCTTCGGCAGGCAAATCCAACTAAAAAGATAGGTTTCCTGACAGGTTATGTGATTGGAAGCTCACACCATTCACCTTCGTCTATTTCGATGGACAAAGCCAAGGAAGTGTTTTTGTCTACCGCTGATAGAAACAATCTTGCCTAACCGTAGGGACTTCCATATGGTGACTTGGAAACTCTCCTTTTCTTAATACCTGGGGGCATGCAAACCTTTGTATGCAAGTGAAAAACGGCCAGTTTCATTTTTTAGCTTTTTAACTTTTTAGTTCAACTTCTTAGGTTAGGTGAGTGGTCTGATCCACCATTCACCTTTGTCTGCATCACGCGGATGAAGCAAAGGAAGTGTTTTACCTCGGCGGAGGACAAAACCATCCTACCTAACCTCAGTAGTTCCTTAGCTTTAGTGTAGTTAGCTTCGCAGTTTGGTCGTTTCTAGCTTACATAGAAAGGAAATGAGCACATGTTATCGTAGAGTTCAAGCTCGCTAAAAAATAAACCTACCAATGAGAGACATCTGTAAATGACTGGTATGAGCAATGTTTCTGCAAGGTTCAAGCTCGTTAAAAAATAAACCTGCCTATGAGCAATGTTTCTGCAAGGTTCAAGCTCGTTAAAAAATAAACCCACCTATGAGCAATGTTTCTGCAAGGTTCAAGCTCGTTAAAAAATAAACCCGTCTATGAGCATAGTTTCTCCCAGCTCAATCTCATTAAAAAATGAATCCACCCTCAGTAAATAACCTTGTGATTTCCCTGCTATCAGCGTTTGAACCTTGGTTGTGTTCCTACTATCACCTCCATTCTTTTGGCCGATCATATGCTTCCATTTGATTGTTTACCCTTTTGAGGAACAGCTGCGACGAGTGGTCCTGTTAGCCACCCTCTTCACACTACCATGTTTTGAGAAGTTCCAAACTTACCTAGAACCAGTTGCTACCCGAAAACACCACTCATTCCTCAAAAACGAGTCTCTTTTAAACTCTTTTTAGACTCATTAAATATAAAAATATTGTCGAGCTATTGGCCTTTCCAGCTTGTTAAAGTAAATGAAGCGCCATCCCTCCTATACATTTTAATATTTTTGGACCTGAGGGATTATTAAACAAAAAGATCGAGTGCTTGTCTTTTTCAGCTTGCTAAAGCGATCGAAAAGTCATCCCTTTCGTATTATTTTATACTTTTTCGGACTTAAGGGATTATGCTACGAAAAAGGACTGTTGGAGTTTCCTTTTCGTCCCTTTTCAAACTCTCTAAACATGAAAAGGACTGAGTTATCTTTGTCATTAAACTCATTAAAATAATAGCGACAAACTTGTCCATCCAGACAAGAACGAGTTTCACTATCGCTAGGCTCACTAAAATATAGCGACAGGTTTGCTCGAAGGGAAAATTATAGAACAAGCATATGTTATCCTCCTCAAACTTGACAGAAATAAAGAGGTACTGGTCAGCAATGATTGGGGAAAAAGGGAAGAAAACTTGAAGAATTTTATTGGTAGCAGATCGCTCTTGAACATGACACTTTCACTCCATCACCATGATTGAGTCGGGTTGGGTTACTCCATTCACCGGTCATATCACCATTAGTCCTCTGCACCATCCATGTTTTGGGGTTAACGCTACCAATCCATCTTAGTATTGCCGACATGTTCAAGAAAAGTCATTCAGAGAATTTACCATCCAGAAAATTCCTCGTCCGCTGTAATACCTTCACCCTTCATTATCATGGCTACCACTCCTGAACCTTGTATCATCAGATTGTTTTCACCTCCAGAAAAATCATTTGCTTTGTTTCGTGTCGTAGATGTGGGATACATCAAGGCCCTCCTATGATGGGTCACTTATTGTCGACATCAGCTCATTATCCAAGAAGTTGACTTAGAGACAACCCTTTCAGTGCTTTGAAGCTTGCATGCCTCAATGGCTAGTTTCTCACTTCCGGCGATAGATTTACATCAATGGCTTTCGACCGAAAGATTTTGCGTGGTGTTCGACATTGGCTCATATTTCACACCATGTGAATTGTATTGTAGTACCTTGAGGGTCATTATCATTATTAGTGACTCCTCTCACGCCTGTTAACAGTTTACATTATTGGCTGGTAATCAAGCGATGTCTTTCCATGTTCGACTTTAGAACATCTTTTCACATGGATTGACTTGTACATTAGGCAAAGATTGAACAAGTTTAAAGACCCTAGATCTAGTTTCATCCATCTAGGCTGCGATATATTCAGGAAAATAAAGACATCAATTGTACACAGACGCTACACAGATAGTCATCTAAGCCAGGGAAGATGACTCTTCATGTGAAGAATCGCCAGTCTGCAACAACAGATGATTATCTGTCCTATGTACATGAAAATGAATTTATAAAGCTCAGCATGGGAATTCCTGCCTCAGCCAGATCATGAAAATAATATGATGATGATGTATTGTATTGTATCTTATACAGGTCACCTTCCAGTTCGAATACCTCAAATCCTCATGATAAAGCATTTCACCCAACATCAAAAGATTTACGACCTCATTCTTTAAGGGGCAACTGTTATAGACATATTTGGGCACTGCAACGCCAAACACATATGTCCATAAAACAAGGGCTCTTTAACCCATAAAAGTGTTGTTTCATACCCTAAAGGATCATGGTCAACTAATTACATCATTTCCCAGAAGTTCCACCTGAAAAACCACTTAGAACTGGCCAAAACTAGACCATACTGACTGCTCCACTGTCAAGGTGCGATGGATATCACCTTCTACACACAGGGGGTGCGATGCATACTGAAAATGCCTTCTGTAGGGTGTGATGAGTGAGGATGGACAAATGTCCAAGACAGTTTGCTAAGTGGATGATCATGGAATCTTCTAGAAAATTCTCATATGACACTTGCCTCTCTAAATTCACCCAAAGATGAGTAAGAGATCCAAGAAATCTCCAAGTGGAACCAAGAACTATTAGTGGAATGACACTAATCAAAAACCCAGAGCTGACTCACACCCTTGCAAGACATCTATAAATGGATCCCTCATCTGAGAGATCTGGAGGCTAGAATTTTGTAATTTGTAAGGAAGTGCTGTTGGTTTATCTGTGAGAAGAGACATTGTATTGTTGGGTGATCTTGCTTTTCATGAGGTGAAGAGGGCTTCTATGCTGGGAGGATGATGCTGGATCAGACAACTGGGTTGTAATCCTCTCTTCTACTATTAATAAAGTTCTTTGATTTTTCCTCCATATAATCGTGTATTTGTGAATCTTATTGTTTATGAATGCAATTGTATGGTCAATGTGTTTCTGATTCTGCATTGTTTATGATGTTTTAGATAGAGATGCTTTGATGGTTTTCTATTACTTTGACTCTACAGGTACTCTTTAAAGTGGGACAAGTAGGAAAGGAGTGGAAAATTCTATCAAGGGAAAGAGAAATCAAGCAAGGATCAAAGTGGAAGATCCAGGTTGGTTCTCTTTTCTTCCCTCTTATCTATTACACCTAAAGGAAATCTTGAATCACTTTGATTATTTGTTTCTAAGATAGCTACCCATATTAGTGGGACTAACAGTTCGAATCGACACTAGCTTTCCCAAAAACACAAAGGTACTTTGGTTTGCGTTTAGCACCATCATCGGCCGGAGGCTTAGGAGGGTCCTGCTTTGGTGGATCGGCCTTATTTTTGTCTTTCCCTTTTTTCTTACCTCTCAAAGCTTTATCTGCCATAGTGGACTAGATGGCATTGACTTCGGAGGTTTTACCAGTATTAGATGTGGCCTGAGAAGCATTTTCACTAGGAGTAGTAGATTTTTTCTTCGCAGGATTCGTGGAAGACCTTCGGGAAGATTGAGCAATGGAACCAATAATACCATCGAAGGAGGGCATTGACGGAGCTTTAGAAGTTCCAGGACGTGGAGCATCAGGAAAGAGATCATAAAGTGTGCCAGATTGGGAATAAACCAAATCAAGATACTAAGCACGCGCGATAGCTTGCTCTTCAGTAATACATGCCCCCACAGCGATATCGCGAGCTATCGGACAGAAAAAAGAGGTGGTGAACTAGTCAGTTAGAAGCTGATCAGGGATCTAGAACTTAATCAAATGATGTCACCTTCTCCATTCATGAATATGATTAGAGATATGTGTCGTTGTGTCCCGTTTTAGATAAGTAAGGAGGTGTGTGCCCGTTTCATAATGAATCGGTAACTAAAAATGGGTAAGAAATGCCATTGCAAGCGAATTGAAGTCTTGGAAAGTTCCATGAGTGAGTTCAATATGCCATTTCACGGCGGAACCAGTGAGAATCCATTGGAAAAGAAGGAGATGGATAGAATCATCAAGCCATGGGTTAGATGAGCACTAGAGGTGATAAGTCATGACATGCGCTTGAGGGTCCTCTCCAGATTTACCATCAAATTTAGGACAATCACCAGGAATTTTGGTCAGATCTAGTGGCCAATATAGATTATGAAAGATTGGATCATTCATCAGCTTGGA
This sequence comes from Pinus tabuliformis, assembly GCA_031772625.1. Lineage (NCBI taxonomy): Eukaryota > Viridiplantae > Streptophyta > Pinopsida > Pinales > Pinaceae > Pinus > Pinus tabuliformis. Next base: position 885,615,455 of record CM062808.1, on the reverse strand, counting down.
CACATCAGGCAGTTCCAAGGTTGCTAGAAAAGGTAATTGAGGATTAAAGGACATCATAGGCCTCTGATAAGAGCCATCATTAGGGTTCCATCTAGATCCTTGTTGCCCCCATGGGTTTTTTCCATAAGGATTTTTCCCATAAGGGTTTTGTCCATAAGGATTATAAGGATAACCTGATGGTTGTCCCAGGTTTTGATCACCAGCAACCCGTTGGTTACCAGCTTGACCAACAGGGGTAGCATAGGGTTGCTGAAAATTTTGATAAGGATTGACCTGTGATTGCTGATAATTTTGATACGGAGCACCCTAAGGTTTCACTTGGGGTTGCTAAAGTACTTAAAGACCATATTGCGGCTGAGCTCCAAACTGCGCCTGAGGCCTAGTCTACATTTGATAAACAGGTTGGGCTTGAAATCCAACTTGATTTTGGAGACCGGGTTGAGTCTGGAGTCTAGCCTGAGTCTGGAAACCAGGTGTGGCTTGAGAAATAGTTAGCATTTGAATGCACGGTCTACTGAGAGATGGATGGATTTGACCGAACTGATGTCCTTGTTGAAACTGGGGTTGACCCAACTGGCCAGAAGGCTAGCCTGGTTGGTACTGAGGTTGACCCAACTGGCTAGAAGGCTGGCCTTGTTGGTACTGAGGTTGACCTATTTGCCCAGAAGGTTGAACTTGCTAGGTAATAGGTTGACCTTGCTGAAACTGAGGCTGGCCCATTTGACCAAAGGGTTGACCTGGATGGACAGTAGGCTGGCCTTGCTAGATCTGAGGCTGGCCCATTTGACCAGAGGGTTGACCTTGCTAGACAGTGGGCTGGCCTTGCTGGATCTGAGGTTTTCCCATTTGACCAGAGGTTTGACCATGCTAGACAGTAGGCTAGCCTTGCTAGATCTGAGGCTGTCCTACTTGACTATAAGGTTGACCTTGGTGGGCAACAGGTTGGCCTGGTTGAAATAGAGGTTGACCGAGCTACCCAAAAGGCTAACCTTGCTGGGCAACCGGTTGACCTGGCTGGAATTGAGGCTGACCTAGTTGACCAGAAGGTTACCCTAAGTAAACAAAAGAGGCACCTGTGGCAGCTAAAGGTCGTCCTTGAAAGGATTGTCCTTGTAGGCCTGAAGGTTACCCTTGAAATGGTTGCCCTTGAAAAGGTAGGCTTTGCGGGCCACCATAAGTGGTGTGATTCTAGGCAACCACAAGCGGAACGGAAACCTCGACTGTGGGTTCTGGAGGGAGAGACCCAGTGTGATAAATATGAGCCCCTCGAGGATCATAATAGTGCAACAAGTTATGCAGATAGGATGGTGGTTGGGAGCCCAAAGGCATATAATTCGGGTTTTGAAGAGAAAACATGTATTTCTCATATGACCACCCTACTGGAATGGAACTGGAAGAAAGTGAGATATTACCTGTAGGGTGAATAACTCCAGATGCCAAGGATGAGGGACCACCGCTAATGGGTTCAACAGAGGACCCCATAATAGTAGTAATCACTGAGGACACAATAACTGCACTAATGGAAGTAGTTGTAGAGGCCACACAAACAGTGGGCATCGACGAAACAAACATGACTGATATGTCGTGAATCTGAGGTATGAAAGGCCCTGAGGTTGGGGTTATAGCACGAGACCACACAGAACTCTAATTTAGAGATGTGGAACTCATGATGTCTAACAAGGCACGATAGCACAATGGTAATGACACACCAAGAGGAGTGCTAAAAGGGAAACCTTCTGAGGGAAGAGGAATTTCTCCGCTTGACACAAGGTTCTCTTCATCAGTAACAGGGCTCGTCTCATCCATGTCGGAAGAAGACATTGTAACTGAAACACCAGGGGGAGTAAACAAGAAGTCTTCTTCTGAAGGCTCCCAAAGAGGATTCCAATTGATATCAAAAGGCTCCCCTCCCAGAGCTTGAGAGTCAAGAGGTTGAACACTTGGGACAATGGGAAGGGTACCACCAATAGTTGATACCTCAGAAGAGACAGGGGATGCAGAGTCTCTGTCGCTTGGTAAAGAGGACGGGATCGGTGAGTCCGCCAGGATGGCCTAAACTCAAAATCCAAGAAAAAGAGACAATCAAGTAGGGTTGCAACTCTACGCAAACCAAGAACATGGCCAAGATTAACAGGTAAAATGTGAGCATGGACAAATAAATTTTATGATATAGGAACGAAACTTAACCTTTTCTTGCTTAAAGAGTCGAGAAAAAGGACAAAATATGACTCTAGTCGCCTTTGAATGTTTAATGAGCCTGAAAGGAAAAGTGCTCAGATGATCCTTTTACTTTTAAAGAGTCGAAAAGGAATGAAAGTGACTGCTCTGGAGTACTAGACAAGAGGTTTACCAGAAAAATCGCAAAACTGCATATACACCTTGGTGATCAAATGAAAGAGAAATGACCAAGGACTTTCCATACGGCAGTCAATCTTCCTGAATGCTATGTTTGGTGCATTACGATTTGTAAGGTAGCAGACTTGACTTCCTATGGATAATAGGATGATAACCTAGTGGGTTCTCCCAATATATACTCGACGGTACGGGGAGCACAAATCCGTACTAGTACCTATTGGATCACAAAAGGAGGAATCACCCAACCTTAGTGAAAACAATAGTAACTAGGTTTAACGATGTCAGAACACGTCTCTAGCCTAGACCTCTAGATAAGTGGGCATTAGGTTCCAATGTGTTTTTAAGTTCATTCAATAGATTTTAACAGTTAATCTTGAATTAAGTCTTGGTTTCAAGGCCCTACCGAATGTATTTCAACAATTCCTAGGATGCAACTACAATGAGTAAAAAACCATTCCTTTCGATGAACAACTACCTAAATGAGGGTAAGGAGTTCATTTCCAAGCGAAAAAAAACAATAACAAGCAAATGCAAGAACAACAATGCATGCAAGCAATCCAATCACTAGGAAACACGATGCATCAATTTCGCTTATCTCGCAACTACTTATGACGGAAAATGAAAGATTTGAACTTTGCCTTTTAATTTCTCAATCATGAAAAATCCACTAATGCAAACATGCTTTCACTTTCGTATGCTAAATGAGTGCAATGTTTTTTATTTTTTAGACTTAATAACAAACAAGCAAATGCAAGCCTGACTGATCAAAACAAATGTAATCTATGTTCGATAGTGAACGGAAATCAAAACAACAAACTGGTTCAATGACCAATCACCACAGACCAATAAGAAAGAATAGACAAGCAGTAAGGGAATAGCTTCAAACAAGCCAATAAGATGGTTGTGGACGTATTTCAGAATCTTGGAAGGACAAGCAACCCAAAACAAGTGACTTCTAGACAAACTTAAAAGACTTAGGTCACACAGCCCAAATACTCAAAACTCAGACAAATGGAACCAAGAAGGATATACCTTAGCAAACACAGTCAAAACAAGCTTGATAAGATGTAAGAGACAGCAGAGGACAAGCTACACTAGCCTATTCAGGAGGCAAGGCTGTGAAAAGAAACCCTACAAGAATCGTCGCAGGGGTTAGACTAGAAACTTAAGACAAAAGCCAAATTGTCGCAGGCACAACGTTAGCAACTGAGCAACGTCGTCGCAAGAGTACACCTGTCTTTGGCGATGGTCTGATTTCAGGAATCGTTGTAGTTGTATGATGGGATATCCACGATGTACAACTTGGTCAAAGAGGACAAGGGTGATTCATCGCAACTGTTAAGAGCTAAAAAACGATGATATTAATTAAGAGGTGAAACAAGGCAAAGGCAGTTGAAAGACACCAAGCTTATCACTCAGATAGTGAGGTGAACTACTAGATCTACTCAAGTGGCCCAGAACATTGATAACTCAGTCCCAAAACCAAGGGACACTATGTAATTCAATCGAAAACAAATCAAGAGCAAAACAAGAGACAACACACAAAGGATTCCCCAGTGGAGTCGCCAACTTGTGATGTAGGTAAAGTTCCCTCTGCGAACAGAGGCAACCCCTCTAGCCCTAGAGTGGGTCTAGTCACAGCAAGACAAATACAACAGCTAATTCCTTAAATAGTCATTGTTGAAAGAGCCTACCTTATGCCGGTGTTCGATGCAGTCTTCATTACACTGCTCCAGCTATCATTTCCTTCTCCTTGATGAGTGATTCACCTGAAACAACATAAGAGAACAATGAAACACATAATAGAGCACAACAATGAACTATTTACTTACAAATTCAAGGAATCATAAGCTATCAAATATATTTCATACATGATATAGGAAACAACCATTGATTGTATTAATATGAGCAAAAGTAAAGCTTACAACCATGCCTTGACGTCACAAGCTTCCTTGAAGGGTCCAGTCAGTATGTCTCCACAAGCATTCACTCTCAAAAGGTCTCCCAGAAAGGCTGATGACTCTCTCTCTCACCCAAAAGCACTAATATAAGGCTAAGGAAATCCACAACCAATTTCTAGACTATCATCAATTCACACTTCAAACTATCAATCAAACACCAAGAACTAGCTAATTTGCTCACTACCCAAAAACTAGCTGATCATAGCAATGGAGGATGCTTTTATAAGAGGAAGAGCCTCTATAAATGAGGGAGAGGAAGCTTATCTTCATAGGAGCTTATCAAAAGGTGGAACCACCATCTCAAACGAGGAAAGGCGAACTTCCTTGACCCAAAAACCAGTTGCAAAACCACCTAGAAGCATTCTGTTTGAACTAATTCGCCATATCTGGGTCATCAGGAGTTAAAAACTAAGACTCAAAGACGACATCACGAGGCAACAATATATTCAGAGCTATCATCGTAAGCATGATACTGATGACTTGCGACAATCCCTAAAATCTAACCGTCGTAGAGAACAGATGTACTCTTGCAACGATGTTGCAAGGTTCTGGTTCACTTTGGTCCATCGTCGCAAACAGGATATTGATGTCCTGCGACGATCTTGAAACATAGGTAAAAATGGGTCAACTTCAGGATTAATGAGCATGGCTGATCTTCTTGAGTGATGTGGAAGGTGTGGACACTTATTTTGATGTATGACACAGAATGGATGCCATTCAGGGACCGACTCTACCCAGGATCAGGGGATGCAGGGTCGGTGACAAAATACTATGTAACACACTTTCAACTCATTCCTTTGCCAAAATCTCCTTATCACCTACAACTTAGTCAAATGGGCTCGCAGAATGTTGTAAATGAGTGGTGTCATTGCGTGAGCTTGTCTATTAACACTACTGTCATTACACATTCAATGTTGTATCATTGAATCATTCACTCACTCATTCCATGTAATGTTTTGTTGGCACTATCCTTGCATTCTCTTGACGTCGACCTTTTTTAACATGAGATACATGCGGCAACATTTTTTTAGATCAGTCGGCCCATTATGAATCTCCCTAACATTCCTTCTATATCTACCCCAACATGTATTAAACGAACAATTTACTTCACGTGAATGTCGGTTAGTTGTCCCCATGCGTTGTCTTATAATTGCAGCTTTCAAAGTATGTGCTTCATTAACTATGGCATTGTTTACCTTTCTTGTTGCAAATATTTTCCATCATATACAAGCATAACATTCAACAAGCCATTGATCTTTACTCTTGAGGGCAATGTCATCAAAGTCGCTTGAAGCGTGCCCTATTTATGAGCTGGATGAATTTTCTTATTTGATGCAGTCCTCAACTACTGAGTTGCAAATTCGGTTGTTGGTTTTGCATTGTTTGCTCCTTGATAGTCTAATGGAGGCTTTCCAGGAGTAAATACCTTACTGGTTGGAAATCCCTTGATTCTGTATTCCATGGTGCACAAAACATCAACAAGGCCGCTCTTGTCAGAGTTTCGAACCTGTGGTGCCCATATGATATATCTTATGCTCTATTTAAATCTCTGCAAAGACAAGGGATAAATAATTAAAACCATGAAAATAATTTCATCTAGAGGTGATAGTAAAACATTGCAACTAAATTATACGAGTAAAACAAGAGGTGTTCGAAACCAAAAATCAACACAATGATTTAGGCACCTTACCGAACTTATGAGTTGTCGATAATTTGTGTGATGCAAAAGCAATGGTGCAGCTATAGATTCAAGGGCGCAGAGTAAGATGGAATTTTGAGGAATCTTAATCCACTCGAGGGAAGGAGGGCCAAGACAAATCAGGGTTACTGTCATGATGCATAATTGCAAACCCTTATGCATATGTGTGATCATGCTTTAGGGTAAGTGGTGGGATACCCAAAATTTCAATATGCCCAAAATTTGGGTGGTGTTGTAGCGACTACAACAGGTCCTTATGGAAATGAGTCTCCACATGGCCATTAACCAGTGTTCGAGGTTGTCCCCAACCTTGTTCACACAGATGTCACCCTACGCAGCATTCAAGGCCGATTTCAACCGAGTATAAATCCAAGCACGGAAGGATCCAGAGCAGAAATAGCATGACTTGCCATATTTGGTGACAGAAACAGATCTACAGGAGGTGGTAGCAAAATGGCCTATAGAGTAGCATGCCCCATCGAACTTATTTGCGGGACCAAGCACAGGTGCGGAGAGTTTTTCTGCACAGAAAATAAAGAAGGTAGCTAAGCAGGTTGCGCGTAATCTGGTAGCATAGAAAAAGAAGGAAGTTACTGAAAAGGCTCGTGTGGAGCAAGAACGCGCTACCAAGGAGCAGGTGGAATAGGAGCAACATAATTCACAAAGAGGTGACAAGTCACCTTCGCCAGAGACAGAGGAGGAGGAACTTTTAGGGCAAGGCAATAGAGGAGATGGGGGGAAGAGCACCCCATTCATTCTAAAGAAATGTGGCAAGGAGCAGCAGGAAGGCAAAACGAAGAAGCAGAAATCAGATAAGTCACAAGCTGATCCCATGGTCTTAACAAAGGTGATCTCGATGAGATCAAGGATAAAATCAGGGATACCACAACTTAAGTGTTGCAGCAGTTCAAGCAGCAATTTATGCAGACACTGGGGAGAGTCACCAAGGAAAGGGGATAAAATCATGGATACCACGACTGAACTGCTGTAGTAGTTTGAGCAACAATATATGAAGATGTTAGGGATCATCCTAAAGGATCTGTGTGAGTTGCAGATCCTAGCAAGTAGAATATAGGTGTGCATTGAACAAGTGAGCATGGAGAAAACGAGCCTGGCCATCGAGACAAGCCAAGCAGTGGAGCTAGTAAGGACTCTAGACCTTTGAACTATATCATTTCCAGATGGGTCCCTTCGTGCAGATACCACAGATGATCACATTATCCTCGGTACAATCAAGAACATTAGGCTGAATATCGCAACACTCTCCAATGAGACCCTCCACGAGCTCCATATAGGGGTGGAAAATGAGTTAAGAACCAGGGTGCAGTGTGCCTTCAACCTTATTAGTGAGTACAAAGTGAAAAATGAGTAGATGTTTTCTGAGAAGGTGCAAGATTTAAAGGAAAAGGAGGCACTTCAGATGCATAGTTCCAGTCTGGAGTTCGTAGTAGCAGAGGCATGCAAGACAATGCTTGAACTTCATATCCCGTAGGATGCACAACTAGAGGCAAAGATAAAAAAAAAAAATAGCTGTTGGTGTGCACGAAGATAAAGCAGAGGTTGGTCGAGTCTAGTTTGAGCTCAACATGAAGATCACAGAGCTACAGTTAAAGTTGCAACCCACGACTCTGCCTGAGGTCCGAGAGCAGTGCAGAGCCGTGATAAAGGAAGGAATGTCCACCCTGGATGCCACAATCACTGATTGTACGACATTGTTCGAACAATCAATGGAGTTAGTGACCAATCTACAGGAGGACCCAACCTTGCAGACATTGAATACAAAAGTAAGGGAGTTGCAGCGGCAATATTATGAAGTCAGGGAAACTCCGCACTCCATAGAACTAGCATAGCGCCTTACCAAATTATAGGAGGGAAGGCATCTCCTAGCACATATGGAGGAAGCACAGAAGAAGGAGGCCTTGCTAAAGGCCAGGTTGCAGCCATGGTTGGAGGAAGCTTATCAAGTCACGACTACCATCTAGGATAATCTTGAAGGCTTATAGCAGACACAACAGATGATGAGGCCGGCTGTTGAAGGACCAGCCATGGAAAAATTGGTTGAGTATGTCAAGTAGGCAGAAACGTAGAGCGTTTCTGGAGTCACAGTCATCCAGTTGGAGCTGGGGGATCTTCGCAGTAAGATCACAGTGCCAACTGAGTGACTCGAGGGTGAGTCACGATCTTTGTGCTGGGGGCCTGTTGGGATGGGGTCCCCTGGGTCAGTTTTGGGGTTAAGATAACCCAAGTTTGGATACATTTTTGTAATTAATGTAAAGTCTCCATGATTTTTAGATGCAGAGTACATATATGAGTAGGAGTCAAAGGGGTTTAGCCCCTTGTTTTTTGTAAAGTTTGAGTCAATTTTGAGATCCACCCGTGGTTTGCAGACCATGGCATTGTATGAAAAAGGTTATAAATAGGTGTGTCATAGAGAGTCTAAGGGAGATAATTAACAAGCAATGGGAAGATAGAAGATAAGTGATAGCAAAGAGAAGTGGGTCAGATAGGAGAATAAATGATCTACATCTGAATGTGAAAAGGCCTAGGTAGAGTCCATAGCTGAGTGCGCACACCCTTGCTACTAAGTGCGCAGGGTAGTTTTGAGTCTTTAATCCTGAATTGAAGATCAATAAAGACAGTTTCCAAAGAATTCTTGCGTATTTCCATTTATCTCTGTTAATGTTATATGTTGTCGATGAATAATGCATTTTATGAAATATTGGTTGAATATTGCACAATTCTATTGAATAAAGGTTAATAATGTACGCAATGCATGTTTATGTAATTTCACGAAGACTCTGATGCATTCTCTGATGTTTACTAATAACCTAATTATATCTGCGTGAGCACTAATTTAGGGTTGTTCTCTGATGCACATAAGTGGATAAATTGATTGTTAAAGGTCCAAAAAGACTGATCGTAGACCTTTGCAAAGGTCTGAAGGCTATTTTAATAGAGTTGCAGTAGCATTCCCTAAGAGTTTATCGATTTGCGCAAAGGCAGATATGAAGAGCTAAAAGACATCACACTAGTCTCTCAATGCAAAAACTTGGTTCTTGCATCCCCCCATACTTCTTCAGTGAGGTTGCAGCCTATGCTACGCAGGTTATTGTCGAAAGGGCCAGTAGTGTAGGGATTTGTTGGTGGGTGAAACTAACTCTGAACCTGGGTTAGGACCCCCTAAGCCAACAATTGGCATACCCAAATCGTAGCTTCATCATCCGCCAGTATTCCTTCCAGTCTGCAAAGCTCTTCTTATGTGTACCTCACCATCTTACAGGCATAGCTCTTAGAGCTATGTCTAGTGTTTGGAACTGATGTTCCTCTGGTACATCTCTTTCAAATTTATCCAAATATAAATTGACATCTTATAAACCATCATAATGCGATAAGTTGCATAGCTCAGTGGATATACATCAGAGTGACTTTGTAAGCCTGTTGCATCGTAGTGATGATACCTCATTCAACCTATTTTGCCAGTGTTTGAGCTCCTCGTCTAAATTTGAATTACAGGAACTGTCCTTCTCCAACATAATACATCCATCCACAGTAGGGTTGATCCAATATTCATCCTATGAAGTAATATTATAGGATTGTTAAATATTTTCGTCCTCCTCATAATCGCAGACTGGTTCAGTATATCATACACCCTTGGCTAGATCCAATGGCACAATAAACCTTAGTTCTTTCTTTTCAAATTTCATGATGCGCTTCTTAAGGTTGATGACTACATTCATATCAAATTCCCAATCAATTCCAAGCAGCGCTAGATATGGGTTACTGTCATCCACTATTTCGATCACTTCAAAATCAGCTATGGCACATGCCCCTTCAATATCCACAGTCACTCCATGTAGGTGACCCATAGGAATAATCTTTTGCTGATTCACCATTATCATCTAGATCGGGGACCACTATAGCGCAGGTCTTCTCATTATTTCCCAAGTTTTCTTTGGCCAAACATTTGCATCAGACCTAAAATCAAGAATTACCTGGTCCAGCTCATATTCCCCAATCTGGGCAGTGAATCTCATTTCGTGACCAGTTCATTTCTTACTTTTTCCCACCTTATGTACTGCACATTGTTCCGGTAGTGGATTATTCTTTCCAGTGCATTTATATATCAATTATTGCAGTCCTTTTGTTACCTTCTTATCATGTAGGAGCTTCATGTAGGTTTTTAAAAATGATGCTAATAAGGAGGATCTATCTCTTGTGCAGTACTGGTGTCTTCAGGATTTTTCATACTTTGAGTCCTTGATGTAGAAGCTCCTTCATCCGTGAAGTTCCCTTTTGCTTCCAAAACCATTTTCTTTAACTTATTTACATCAAATCCAGTCTCCTTATTAGTAACCTTGTGAACCCATACATTTTCCTCGTGTTTCTGCCCTTTATCTTCCCCAGTAGTTATGCCACTTCGCGTGACAATATTAACACTAGGATCCTCTTCACGCGGTTCAGATCTCATCATCTGGATGTTCTGGGTAGGTTGTTGAGGTAGATTCTTCTTTCATTAAATAGTCACGATGAGAGCAGGGCAATCTTCTATGACATGATCAAACTAGCGAAAATATTGACATGGGGGGTGCGTTGGATTCTAACAATCTTGCACAAAGTGACCTGGATCTCCACAATTGTAATAGATAATTTGGCCATGACCTCTTCCAGCTCCTCCTCCTTGTCCTCTTCCTCGACCCTAAAATCCTTCGCACGCTGCAGTTACGCCTTGATCCTAAGGACGAGCCTCCATTTGTACTCTATATGTTGGTGTTATGTCCATCATCAATTCGTAACTTCGACAATTACACTTGTCATGACCCAAAAACTTACAAAAATTATAGAACAACTACTGGGGAGTCTGCACAAACTTCTACAGCAAATGATAATTTTCCATTGTGTGTTTTCCCATAATCTGACAAATAGCACACCATGGTACTAATCTAGTACTTGGCCCAATGGTGTTCTCTGATTTCAAGGGGACAAGACCCCCTCCAACTAGATAATTCTGGTACACTGGGAAATGATCCTTATCATGACCCTGGCCCTTACATTTCAAACACCATACTTTCACGCAGACCTCATTTTGGACATCTTTTCCCTTCTTGAGCCTCTACAACTCCATATGCAGGCTAGCTAGTTGTGACTGAATCTGTTGCACTCCCAGATTCGTATCCTAAATATGTGAGGCTTCCAATTTCATAGAAATCTCTAGTGCCTCCGCCCCTGTCCCAATATTCACTCTAAGAATGGAAATCTCAAATGGGGCAAGAGCGAAGCAATGTACCAGTCCTTGTGTTGGTAATTTGTGATATGCATAGTAGCCTGATGCAAAAAACATTTCAACCTCTGATCAAAGTCCCATGCAGACTCATTCATCTTATGTCGGATCTCTTTAGCCTCTGTTACTAAATGTGCTTGCGACTTAGGCTTCTTGAATTCATTGTTGAGCATTTTATTCATTTCCCCTAGTGTTGCATTTGGATGAGCCAAAAAGTACTTAATATACCATCTTAGTGCTCTATCTCGGAGTGTTGTAACTAGCTACACTTTCTTCAAGTCATCATCTGTAATCATTGTGACTTCCACACAACATCAGCTGCAAACTAGAACTATTCAAGGACTTCTATCTCTAGACCCCTAAATATGGCCATGTTGAATAGTGGAAGTGGAGGTTGATGCAGAGGTGTGGGTGTAGGTGTGTGACACAGAGGTGATGGTGGAGGTAGAGTGGATGGATGTGGTATCCCCACAATATTTTGATTTACCATCTGCAACACACCTAGAGGTGTCTTCAAAACACTAATTTCTTTGTCACTCTCAGACGCTCCCAACAGAGGACTATATTTAGCACTTGAATCTAGATCCCTTCTAAATGTTTTTCCACTTCATGTAGCCCCTGCCAAATATCTTCTAAACATTAATTCAATGACATAACCCTTTTCTCACACAATAGAATTTTAATCCAAGTTTTCAAGGACTTCAGATACTTACCTCTTGGTCCTTTGAAGAATCTTCGTTCAGCTTCGCTGTAACTGACAGATGTATCAATCACAAACTCAGTGATGAATCCTCCCAAAATGTTATCGATCCAGTAATTGACAGCCTTTGTGATCTTATTTTCTGAAGCTTTTAGGTGCCTTACCAACTCTAGAGTCCAAATGATAGGTTTATCCAACTTCCTTGTACCTTGATTGTCCGCCAATTTAGACAACCGCTAGTGTAATTCACACAAAAAAGAGTAGAAGAAAATTTTGTGCTCGTCTGTATATAGGTATCTATTCAACCACTCTTCCTATGAGAGGTGAAGATTCCTATTTTCCTCGGCCGCAAATTCGTGCAACTTCCAATCTATCCACTTCTAGATTTCCTTCTTAGTTGGTAACCATTTTTTCGACATCACACATTCCTTGGACAGATCCAGGTCTCGGAAACGAAATGATTTTTTAGCTTGAGGGGTTCTGGACCCATGTTTAGAGTTAGCTGTACCAACCAACAAAACCCTAAACTATCGGTGCTTTCGGAAACAACATGCGTAGCGCAGGCTAAAATCTCACCTGAGGTAGTATTGGGGGATGACAAAACTAGGTTTTTGCATCTAGAGGTCTGTGTGATGGGTTTCTATGGTTCCTAGGGCTTTATCCTGACCTTCATGAACCCTAACCCTTGAAATGTGGAAATTAAGATAACTTACAGATAACAACTTCTAACTCTGCATCGATTTCTTTAAACATCCATATCATCAAGTAAACTAACAAATACACTACTTTCGTGCATCAATTAAGTGTTTCTTAAGATAAATTCAGACATTAGAGTGAATACACGAAAAATGCAGAAGTGAACATAAAGTCAGAGATACACATATATTTCTCCAATTAGTCTTTATTATGATCAATCCTTCTATTACATAGGCTTGCGCACTTAGCTATAGACTTACCAAGGCCCTTGCGCACACAGATGTAGGAGCCTTCCCTTCACCTAAGTACATAAGATAAACTCTTCTGCCTTAGATCACTTGCCCATACATAGATCTTCCATTATTGAGTTACTTCCTATGACTCACTATGACTCCTTTATATAGCATCTTTCTTTACAATACCATGGTTTGCGAACCATGGGCGGGTCACAAAACATCTTAACTTCTAACAACCTAATGGTTTTTTACCTTCCTAAAGCCTCTTTGACTTCTACGACCTTCGCACTCCACTTCCTAAAAATGTAGAGACTTTACATAAATAACAAAAACTATTACAAAATTGACCCCAAGGGAACTTGTCCCAACACTAACCCAGGTATTCATGGTTCAAATGAGACTTATATTTTCATTTCGCTCATGTTTGCTAACTTAGCCGATTCTTCTAAGTCACAAGCTAATCTCCCAACTTGGTCAAATAACAGTTCTGGGCTTGCCTCCAGAAACTATAGAATCCTTGAAGGTAATCAACATTGATGATTGTAATTGCACAGTTCAACCTGGTAGTTAGCCTTTAGCTGAGAAACTGCACAATCATGGAAGGCAGTCAGTGTTGATGATTGGATTTGTGCAGATTATACTGGCATTCATCCTTGAGCTTAGAAACTATGCATTCATGGAAGGCATCCCAACACTAAGACCAAAAACTACGCAACCCTCACTAAGCTCATAAACTGCGCAATGCACACTGAGTCGAGAAGTTTCCCAGTTCCCCAGAACTGTGTAGTATTTCCTGCCAGTGTGCATAGCAATTTCCTGGAGGCACTTTCACTATTTTTAGAAACTTCTACCAAGTGTCTCCTTTTCCTTCACTTTAGGTATGTGTGTCATAAATTCCAATTTGCTAAATTCTATGTAATGGACGCCTCTAGATCTCATTTGTATATTCGATCATCAATCTTGAGCATTCTCGAGGAGATCAAGTAGCCTTCAGAGCATTGTTGTCACTTTTCCAAGTGAGTTTTTCTTTTATCACTTTTTGCTACTTTTTTGTCATTTTTTTCATTTAGCTTGCGTGAGTGTTGTTTGACTTGTTTCTCTTCTTGGTTACTAGTGTTTTAACTTTCTTTAGATTTTAAAATTGTTGTTTCAGTCTGTCATTTTCCTTTCACAAGTGTCACATTGATTTTCTTGGTTTTGCACCAACGGTCATCGTCTTGGCTAATCTCCTCACATACTTGAGTTTCTTTCTATTTTTTGAGTTTCTGCACTTATTTTTAATTGATTTATCCTCACTTAGTCAGATCTGAACTCAGTCTCACATTATCACTAAGTTCTTCTCATTTTTCAGAACCTCCATCGAGCATATATCCACTTCCCTTGGCAATATTTTTCATTGCCTAGCTGGGCATTGCACAATCCTAAGGCTCAAGCTCTAAAATTGGCCTCTGGAACTGCATAGTGCACAATATAGGATGGCCCCAACTATTCATTGCGCAGTTCCTAGGATCAATTTTTCAACCTTGGCCACTGATACTACGGAATGCATAGTCTCTCCCAAGCTCTTCCCAGGCTGAGCTATGCATTGCGTAGTCTCAAGCCTTAGGCTACACCCTTGGCTACTAGGACTGTCCAATGCGCAGTTCCCACAACCTGTCAGTCCCTCTTGTAGTTGAAAATTGTGTAATCCCTCTCATCAGATGCTCATATTTCTGCTTGATCATGCTGTGAAGTTAGATTTGCAAGAGCTAATGTTTGCTTTCCATGAGTGCCCTTTCTATCCCATAGGTACCACACTCATGAAGCACTTCTCTCCATTAGTCATTGTTACCATGGAACCAAAGAGAGTTTCTTCAAGAGAGACCATTGAAAGAAGTACCAAGGAAGAAGTTGAGCAAGTGCTAGTTAACTTGCCAATATATGTGGACACTCAACTGTTCATAGAAAAGGAGTCAATGCTAACATGGTAGCAAGTCCAATAGAAATAGTAGAAGGAAACAATGCAATACAAGATTAGAGAAAGATAAAGTTGTTGACATAATAAAGGGAGAACAAAGGTCAAGAGTCAAATCAGATTCAATCTTCATGCAAGAAACTTTGGCAGCATAGTAAAAGGAAGTAGAGGATACAAAGAGTAGAGTAGAGGAAGAGAGAAAATAAGAGCTTGCAGGTAGCATAACTGATATTGAAGCAAGCATAAGTGAAGTTGTAGGAGACAGAGAATAATTTGAAGGAGGAACAAGAGTTGAGGAGGAGAGAATGAGAAGAGAAGTAGAAGTAAGAAGAAGAATAAGACTAAGGCATGATGACAGAGGAAACAACGATGATACAGTTGGAAGAACCAAAAAAACCAGGGGCTGAGGAGGAAGGTGAACATATGTAGGGCCGGGATCTTGCTCAGCAGATTGATAAATTGAATGAAGTGACAGACATGGAGTTGGAACAAGAACCATAGCATGAATATGTTGACCTGATGCCGAGAGAACCACAAGTCATCCCTCAGTCTCCACCACCTCTAGCAACACAATCAACCTCGAGTGAACAAGGAGATATTGTTCTCCTTGATGATGATCCAGACATGGATGTGTACAATCTATCATTTTATGAGTTGTAGAAGAGGACTATACAAGAGTGGAGGAATCACTTTCTGGACGATCACGGATCACTTGCAATCAACAAAGAAATGGTGATAGTGTCGAACACCAGCAAGCATACAACTGCCATTGTCGAATCCATCTTGTCCTAAGCAGGAGAAACAAGATCAAATGTTCAGTATCTAATGGTCGAGAATGAGAAACTAGAAAAGAACTTGCATACTTCCATGAAAGAGGAAAAACAACTCCGAGTAGTAATGAAAAATGTAGTTTCTGCATTGGGGGAGATGAGGCAAGTGATACTTGTTGAAGTATCAACACTTGGAGAATCCATGAGGAAGATTTTTGACGGGTTTTTCACCATGCATAAAGTTCGTTTGCATGACATATAGCAGCAGAGAAATGGGTTTGTTA
The DNA here is from genome assembly GCA_031772625.1 of Pinus tabuliformis. Taxonomy (NCBI): domain Eukaryota; kingdom Viridiplantae; phylum Streptophyta; class Pinopsida; order Pinales; family Pinaceae; genus Pinus; species Pinus tabuliformis. The sequence continues at coordinate 885,599,522 of CM062808.1, read as the reverse complement.
AAACTCTAAAAAAAATACAAGCTGTCATCGCCTATATATAAGAGTGGAAAATGTGGTTCAAAGGGACCCCGCTTGACTTATTGAAGAAAATGAAGCCATATGCAGAGTTGGAGAAAGTGAAGGTTCAAATGTTGATTCCGAACAACAAGAAACTTACCTCATTAATTGGAAGCATATATGCCTCATATGTGTAGTTGTATAGTAGTTTGGATGTATTGGTGAGAACACACCAGATCCCATCAATCATTCCCTCACCAAAGCCAAACCCAAGAACCAAGTCCGATAGAAGGTCGAAGAGTACTTGGAAGAGCTAAGATAGGAGGCCACAAGGGAAGATTTGGAGTTGAACGCACACAACATGAAAACATTCATCAATGGTCCTGTCAAGGTCAAAACAATTCTTCTCATGCTTAAGAACGAGTTAAACAAAGGTTCCAAGACAGTGTACGTGGATGCCATGGAGGCTAGAGTCCACTTCCAACAAGACACCGTGAATTATTTTGAGTACACCATCACACAATACCAAGCTTGGCACCAATATGTGACCGAGAAGCAGCAAGTGAAGGTTGTTGAGTTGGTATTCTCCCAAACTCAAACATCATAGTGTTATGTTTTGTTAGGTTGTCTCTACCCTCTTTTGTCTTATATGAGTACGAGTGGAAAATGTAATATTATTTGTAATTATGTTGTAAGTGAAATTCCAAGTGTCAATATTGGAATATAAAAAGTCACCATGTAGTTTAATGTGTCAATTTGTAAAGAAGTTGAAAAGTCATGAGGGCAATCCAAAGGTCACAAAGGGGAGTTGAAGAGTCACCCCCCTCTTGTTATAAATAGAACCTCATAACTCATAGAACGACATTTTGGGAGCCGAGATTTTGGCTAGGATTAGGCTTAGAAAGAGCTTGGGAGTATTATGAAGAGTCTTGGCTTCTCCATAGTGTAGATCAAGTATACTTGTTTGGAGGAGAAGGTGTTCTCGACTGTAATGTTCCACTATTGGGGCTAGCGGTTGTTAATGGTGTATGTATGGATGGAACTTTCACTTATAATAATAAAATCAGATCCAACACGCTTTGATGCATATGTTGTTAATATAGTAGGATTATTCTTGTTGTATTGGAAATGTATGTTATTTAACTTACGCATATGCTTATGAACTATATTTTTTTCATTTGTATGAATCTTGTTGAATGCATGTTGTTGGATTAAATCATCACTTTAACTTGTGGACTATTCCTCATCTTAGCTTCTAATGTTATTTTTCTCGTGTGTTCCTTTCAAGTTGTGTACTATTACAGGCTTCCAAGGGGTGCACCTCCTTTTCCCTTTATGTATTGGAAACTTCATGCATCACACTTGACTCTCCATAGGGTCAAGCACTTGCTCTTACCCAAAGTTACCATACTTTCCTCTGTGCATTTCTATGGTCAAGGCTTAACATTACCACCCGCTGCTGGGAATCCTACTCCAAATGGTGCGAGGTCTAGTTGGGACTTCATATTGGGGAGATCCCCTGAATGTTGGTGGGTCCATCGCCATCAACATTTATGGAATTAGGAGGGCAAGATGACAAGCTGAGCCCTTGAATTTTGTTTTCAATTTCTACACTCATTTATGAGTTCTTCTTGAGTCATACTCCTGATATGTTTTTCTAGAGACATAAAATTACAAGTTCCAGCGAATATCATTGATGACTTGTCACATATTAAATTTTATGGGGAGGGTGGAACAACCTTGCTTGAGCATACTGATCATTTTATTCGATTTTGCACAGAGTACAACATTCCCCTTGAATATGTTGGCTCTTGGTTGTTTATTCTCACGTTCGAATGACGCATAAGGAAATGGTGTAACACATTGACCGATGCCTCCATACACTCTTTCAAGGATATTTCACAAAATTGTCTTGTGTAAGAAAAATTTATAATTGCAAAAATCACCTAATGAATCATTGCATCATTTTCGCATTCATTTTATGAATTTGTGTTTTCAATATCCAGAAGATGAAGTTGATTGGAAGTTCTTGACAGGAAGATTTCAATATCTTATTCACATTTCAGAAAATACACATGAGTTGGAATCTTTTGAGTTGCTCCCAACATACCTTGGTGTTAGAGCTTATAAATATACAATGGACAAGGTTTCTATTCCAAGTGACCCTCCTTCACCCTCTCATCAAACAACTCTAGTTCTGTAGGTTGAGGTAGGAGAAGTTGAAATTTTGTCTCTTGATCTACCACCATCTTTTCCCACCTCACATACTCAAAATTTCAGCGCAGGTTTGGACCATCAATATGATGATTGTGATGAAGTGTTATCTCCTTGTCCTCCATCCTTTGGTCTTTCTAATCCTATGGATTGTAATGTGTTGTTTTCACCTATTTCAAATCTCTCTTGTGGTGTTCAAGAGGATCAAGTGTTGGATGGAGTTCGTGTTGAGAAACCAACCTGAGATATCATTCAAGATGATCATGTGGGGGGAGACCATAGATGAACAAGAATCTACGACGAAGGATGATTCTTTTCCTTCTGCACATCTCCTTCATCATTATGACATTTCCCACGACTCTATCAATTCTGTTGAATATTGTGAAAATTTAGTTCTTGATGATATTACTACTTCTAATCATTCATAGAAAATGTGGGATGTTCGTTCTTAATCCAGATGTGGAGAATATGAATCTTATACTCTTGATCTTCCTAATACTTCATCTCATCTTTCTGAAAACTTAGAGGGTGAAATTTATCACGACTTCTTCATTAATTTAGTTAGTCACAATTCTAATTTTTTTGCTTCTAATGTTTCCTAGCCACCGATCTGTGACGATCTACCTACTGACAAGTTGGAACTTCTCCAAGATGTCAAGGAATTTTAGCCGAAGATGATGGTTATGGCAGGTTCTCGTAGTCTTGAGGTCAGTTTTGCTTCCGATCTGAATAGTGTTTAATCTTCTGAGGCTCCTCATCACTCTATCACACATATTGAAAATCAATTTGTCTTAGAATTTTTAGACCCTCCATCTGTATTACATGATTCTATCGCTTAGTAATTGGAGGAGTCGTACATGGCAAGCACTGTTGCAAAACAAAAATTTTATTCTTTCTTCATGTTTGCTCGCCTTCATAGTTTGAAAGTGTGTGCCTGCTTGTCTTCAACTCGCAATGTGTTTGGACACCATGGTATATCCATAGATTGCCTTTCATGCACTTTCCTTTTTAAATTTTCTCCAGGTGAATTCAAACTTCAAATGCTTTGGTTTGTATTGAATTACCTTTCTTGCTTGTTGGTATGCTTGTATATCTTTCTTGACATGTATTCTGTCGCCTACATGGGCCATCCAATGCACTGATGGCTACATTGCAAGTATCACTTTACGAAGTTGGTCTATGTTCTGATTAGATTAGGAGTACGAGTAGTTGTTTGCTTTTCTTGTTTGTTTCCTTGATTTACTTTACTTTTTTTTTGCTTTAAACCACTTCTTTCCTTTTCTTATTTACTTTTGCAGTTGTAGGTTAGTTTTTGCATGAAACCATGTTTGGCTTCTTAGACAAGTAGGTTGAAGTTCAAGAGGAACTTGTACTGCTATCAACACTTGGTTATATTCATATTCCCTCTCTTTATTTGAATCTTTCATTTGTTTTAGTCAATGATACCCTCATCGAAAATGCATTCCTTTTGAGAGAGTCATGGTGAAATGACGTTGATTTCATTTTTAATTAGTACCTCCTACTCTAATCGGTCTTATACTTTCAGTTAACCCTTGTCAACTAAGTTGATTAGAGTAAGGAGAGGGGGAAAACCTTAACAAGTATGTAAGAGGTATATATAAATATCCTTCTATGAAGAAACAACTTCTTCTGCTCTCAATAATTCAGCATCCCTCTTCCACTTCATGAAATAAATAAGTTCCTATGAATAGTTCTTTGAACAAACAAAAATGAAAAAAATGAAAAATGAAATGAAGGGTGAAAGAAGAGAAGGGATTCATGTGTAGAGAGGTGAAGCAAGTAACGTTGTCAGGGTACTATCCAAGCTCACTGGAAATGGAGCAATTTTTGTGTTCATGAAGTGACTCTATAAGGGTATTGTCCAGGCCTGCTAGCAGTGGAGCAACACCAGAGATGAAACTAAAACTCTAACAACCTATTTTACTTAGGCATCTATATACCCTTCATCCCAAATGAAAACAACTCAATTTGACTTGGCTTGGTATGTGTGCTGCTGATGAAGAGAATGGTAGGGACTACATCTTTAAGTCAAGCTAACTAAAGAAGATATGATAATTAAAGAACTGAAAAATAATTCTGGAAGAGTTAGACCTATTTTTCATGAGACAAGGTCCATACACAGAGCTAGAGTTCTATCAGTGTGTCGCCAATGTTGTAGCGGCTACAACCACCCTCCAAAATTTTTCCTATGCTTCGATTTTGGAGCCTTGCTTTTATCTACAAGAACTCATCTTGCACTGACCCAAGTATTCATGCTTCAATTGAGACTTATCTTTTCATTTTTGCTTGTGTTTGATAACTCAGTCGATTCTTCTATGTCATAATATGATCTCCCAACTTGGTCACATAGCAGTTATGGGCTTCCCTCTCGAAAATGCACAATCTTTGAAGGAAGTTAGCCTTGATGATTGGATTTGTGCAGTTCAAACTGACAGTCAACCTTGAGCTCAGAAACTGCACAGTCATGGAAGGCAGTTAACCTCGATGATTGGAATTGCGCAAATCAGACTAGTAGTCAGCCTTGAGCTCAGAAACTACGCAATCATGGAAGGCAACCCAACACTATACCCACAAACTACACAACCCTAACTAGGCTTAGAAACTGCACAGTGCACACTGAGCTAGAAATTTTCCCATTTCCCCAGAATTGCACAGTCTTTCCCAGCAGTTTGCATGGAAAGTTCCCCCTGGAAAAGAAAGAAAACTAAATGGTGAAAGAATCCCTAGGAAATAGAGATATTTTTTTAGTATCCCAAAGGAGGCACTTTTTCTATTTTTAGAAACTTCCACCAAGTGTCACCTTTTCCTTGACTTTAGGCACACACGTCATAAATTCCAATTTGCTAAATTCTATGTAATGGATGCCTCTAGAGCTCATTTGCAGGTTTTCTATCGCTTTTTATCGTTTGGCTTGTGCGAGTGTTGTTTCACTTGTTTCTCTTCTTGGTTACTAGCATTTTAACATGCTTTAGCTTATACAAGTATTGTTTCAGTCTGTCGTTTTCCTTTCACAAGTGTCACATTAATTTTCTTGTGTTTGCACCAACGGTCATTATCTCCGTGACTCTCCTCACATACTTGAGTTTATTTATGTTTTTTGAGTTTTTTCACTTGTTTTAATCAATTTATCCTCTCTTATTTAGATCTACACTCAAGCTTGCATTATCACTAAGTTCTGCTTGTTTCTCATGCATCCATCGGGCAGATCTACACTTCCCTTGGCCAGATTTTGGCTTTCCTAGCTAGGCACTACACAATCCTAAGGCTCAATCTTTAATCTTAGCCTCTGGAACTGCGTAGTGCATAGTATAGGTTGGCCCCAACTATGCATTGCGTAATTCGAGGGCTCAGGCTGTCAACCTTGGCCACTGAGACTGTGAAATGCGCAGTCTCTCCCAGGCTATGCCTAGGCTGAACTACTCATTGCATAGTCTCAAGCCTTAGGTTTCACTCTTGACTATTGGGATTGTGCAATGCATAGTTCGTACAACCTGACAGTCCCTCCTATAGGTGAAAATTGTGCAATCCCTCTCATTAGATACCTAGATTTCTCCTTGATCGTGTTGTGAAGTTATATTTGTAAGAGCTAATATTTTCTTGCCATGAGTGTCCTTTATGTCCTATAGGTACCACAATCATGAATCACTCCTCTATAGCAATAATTGTTACCATGGCACCAAAGAGAGTTGCTTCAAGAGATACCACTGAAAGTAGTACTGGGGAAGAAGTTGAGCAAGTGCCTATTAACTTACCAATATATGCAGACACTCAACTGTTCATAGAAAATGAGTCAACACTAACATGGCAACAAGTCCAACAATAGTAGAAGAAGGCAACAATCCAGTACAAGATCAGGGAAAGAGAAAGTTACTGACATAATAGAGGGAGAAAAAAACTACAGAGTGAAATCAGATTTAATCTTCATGCAGGAAACTTTGGTAGCAGAGGCAAAAGGAAGCAGAAGATACAAAGAGAAAAGTGTAGGAAGAGAGAAAAGCAGAGCTTGAAGGTATTAGAAATGAGATTGAAGCAAATAGAACTGAAGTTGCAGGAGACATAGAAGAAGTTGAAGGAAGAAGAAGAGTTTAGGAGGAGAAAATGAGAAGAGAAGAAAAAGCAGGGAGAAGAACAAAGGAAAGGTGTGATGATAGAGAAAACAATGTCGATACAGGTTGAAGAACCAGAACAACCAGTGGATGAGGAGGAAGGTGAACATATGCAGGATCGAGAGCTTGCTCAACAAATTAGGAAATTAATTAAAGTGACATAAATGGAGCTGGAACAGGAGATTCAACTTGAAGATGTTGACTTGATGCTGAGAGTACCACAGGTCATCCCTCAGTTTCCACTACCTTCAGCAACACAAACATCCCTGAGCAAACAAGGAGATGTTGTTCTCCTTGATGATGATCTAAACATGGATGTGTCCAATCTATCATTTGATGAGTTCTACAAGAGAATTGTATAAGCATAGAGGAAGCACTTTCCGGATGACCACACATCACCTGCATTCAACAAAGAAAGGGTGATAATATCGGACACCAAGAAGCATCCAACTTCCATTGCTGAAACTAGCTTGGCCTAAGAAGGAGAAACAAGATAAAATGTTTAGTATCTGATGGTTGAGAATGAGAAATTGGAAAAGAACTTACAGGCTACCAGGCAATAGGCAGAACAACTCCAAGTAGCAATGCATAATGCAATTTCTGCATTAGGGGAGATGAGGGAAATGATACTTGGTGAAGTATCAACACTTGGTGAAGCCATGCAAAAGCTCTATGACAGGTTGTTACCATGCATAAAGTAGTTTTCCATTTGCATGGCCTACAATAGCAAAGCAAAGAGTTTGTTAAAAATCTCAAGAACAAATAAGATTCCATCACTTATGTACAAGAGTGGATAATGTTGTTCAAAGGGACCCTACTTGACTTAGGGAAGAAAATGAAACCACAAGAAGAGCTAGAGAAAGAGAAGGTTCAAATGTTGATTCAGAACAATAAGAAGCTCACCTCATTCATTAGCAACATATATGCCTCATATGTGTGGTTGTACATTAGTTTATATGTCTTGGTGAGACCACACCAAATCCCACTAATCAGTTCCCTCACCAGAGCTAAACCTAAGAACCAAGTCCAACATAAGGTCAAAGAATACTTGGAGCAGCTAAGACAGGAGGTCACAAGGGAAGACTTGGAGCTGAATGCACACAACATGCAGAAGTTCATCGATGGTCCTATCAAGGTAAAAACAATCCTCCTCATGCTTCAGAATGAGTTGGACATAGGCTCCAATACAGTGTACCCAAATTCCATGGAGGTTAGAGTCTGCTTCCACCAAGACACCGTGAATCATTTTGAGGAAACCATCACACAATACCAAGCTTGGCACCAATATGTGACTGAGAAGCAGCAAGTGGAGGTTCATGAGTTGGTCTTCTCCCAAAATCCAACATCATAGTGTTGTGTCTTGTTAGGCTGTCTCTACCCTCTTTTGTCTTATATGGGTACGAGTGGAAAATGTAATATTATTTGTAATTATGTTGTAAGTGAAATTCCAAGTGTCAATATTGGAATATGAAAAGTCACCATATAATGTAAGGTGTCATTTTTTAAATAAGTTGAAGAGTCTTGAGGGTAGTCCAAAGGTCACAAAAGGGAGTTGAAGAGTCACCCCCTCTTGTTATAAATAGAACATCATAATTCATAGAATGAGCTTTTGGGAGCGAAGATTTTGGCTAGGTTTAGGCTTAGAAAGAGCTCAGGAGTATTGTGAAGAGCATTGACTTCTCCATAGCATAGAGTGAGTATACTTCTTTGGAGGAGAAGGTGTTCTTGACTGTAATGTTCCACTATTGGGGTTAGTGGTCATCAATGGTGTATGTATGGATGGATCTTTCACCTATAATAATAAAATCAAAGTCAATACACTTTCATGCATATCTTGTTAATATAGTAGGACTAGTCTTGCTGTATTGGAAATGTGTCTTATTCAGCTTATGCATATTCTTATGAACTATTTTGTTTGCATTATTCAATAATAATAATAATAATAATAATAATATCCATTTTTAAGGTCACAGCCAAGCCAGACACCAAATTGGTGTATGAGACCCCCTTGTTTGTGGGACGAGGGACCCACCTCCGTGCAACAATTTGACTGCTAAGTCTACTAAGGCATACATACTCTACCCCCCTCTGGTTTTGAACCTGTAACCTCTTAGGAGGAAACACATTCTCTTAACCATTAGGCCCACTCAAGCTCTTATGAACTTGTTGAATGCATGTTGTTGGATTAAATCATTACTTTAACTTCTGGACTATTTCGCATCTTAGCTTGTGATGTAATTTTGCCCGTGTGTTCCTTTCAAAATGCATACCATTACAGGATTCCAAGGGGCAGACTTCCTTTTCCCTTCACATGTTGGTACCTTCATGTATCACAATTAACTCTCCGCAGGGTCACAAACTTTCTCTTACCCAAAGTTATCATACTTTCCTCTGCTTGTTTCCGCAGTCAAGGCATAACATTACCACCCATTGTTGGGACTCCTACTCCGAATGGTGTGAGGTCTAGTTGGGATTTCATATCGGTGAGATCCCGTGAATGTTGGCAAATCCAGCACCATCAACAAATCCATACATCATCACTATCATAAAACATGCTCATAATAAACATTTAACCAACAAAAATAATAGGGATATTTCAGCCATAAATACCCCACACAAATAAGTATATTTACCCATCAAATACAAGAGGAAATAAACTCTTATTAACATATGCAAAATGAAACTAGGTTTGGGACTTCCATGAACCACCCGCTCATAGACTAGGCTAAACCAAATCTCCCTTTTAGCCAGTCACCCCCGTGCCATATTCCAAGCATGAATATGGGATCTCATGAAACACATCCAACAAACCCAAACCAAGGCTTCTAGAAGCGAAACCACCTCAACCCTCAACTAATGATTCCACCTCATGGTTAGACATCACAAACCATCACAAGATTGGTCTCCAACCAAATTGTCCATGGCTCCGGAGCATTGTTCCAACCAAGGCTTCTAGAGGGCTTCTAGAGTCCAAACCACCTTAATACTCAACTAGTAATTCCACCTCATGGTAGGACATCACAAACCATCACAAGATTAGTCTCCACCCAAGATGTCCATGGATCAAGAGAATTTGTTACAACCAAGCCTTCCAAGACTAGTAACTCAACCCACAGTTGTAGCAGGTCTCCAAAGTGTTTGTCCAACCAAGGCTCCAGGACTAGTAACTCATCCCACCAAGGGCTCCAAATAATTTATCCAACCAAGGTTCCAGGACTAGTAACTCAACCTAAGTTATTACAGGACTCCATAATGTTTGTCCAACGAGGGATCTAGAAACTAAAAACTCAACCCACAACCAAATGAATATGAGAACCAACCAAAAAAAAAAAAAGGAAAGAAACCCACAACACCATGGCTATCCAAGAAATGACAAGACTAAGAAAATCCATCATCAATCTAGACATTCCTCCATGCCAATGACAGATCATAACCAAGAAACCACATTTATATTCCATGCATGCCAAAACTAGCAAGGAAATCATACATGCAACTTGGTACCTCCAAGAAAAACCCATTGTAGCTGTTGATCCCAATGTCCTCTTGTGATTTCCTACTCTTCCTTTTCTTTCTTGCTCCGAAACTCCAAGTATGCTACAGTCCTCCAAGTGTGCTTCAAGAAAAATCTAAGCATCCAAGAGTATGAGAGAGAGAGAACAAAGAGAAAGCTCCAATACTGAACTGAAAAAAGGCTACAAACTGATCCTCAAAATCCTTTTTATTAATGAGGCCTCTATTTTCTTAAATTTTCCATTACTTTCCTTCATTTTCCTCCTCACATGCAACCTATGACCTAACCTTCCTTTTCTCATAATTTCCATTATTTTCATAAATAAAATACCAATTAATGCCTCATGCATTTCCAAAGCCTTTTCCATTGCCTTTGCCAATTTCCATAAACATATTAATAACAAGTGATCCCCATAACTATGTTTTTTCCCAACATTTAGCTTGGAATACATATCCCATGACCAAGGTCTTATTTTTCCTTTATTAACTTTATTACATGGATTTTTTACGGGTTGTTACATAAATAAACTAGCTCGAGCAATGGTAGCTTATCTCTGAGAAGAGATGTGGTAGCTACATTCCTTAGAACTATGTTACAATGAGGCTCAAGGACCTTTTTATTATTTAACAACAAGGGAAAACCGAAAACAACCAAAACCTAACCCCAGGAGATGTAACACCAAGAGTTTGTGGGTCTCGTTGGGGTTGGTTGGGTAGCCAACTTCCCGTGGTCATAACTTGGTCATATGATCTCTGTTTGGTGTGTATGTTGCTTCATTGGAAATATCTCTGCAATTACTACAGGATTTGTCATAGTCCTCTACTTGTTGCAGACCTCAAAAAAACATTGTTTAGGGGGACAAAACAACTCTGAAAGTTTAGGACCCGAAAAAGTGCTAAAAATAGTAAATTTTGCTATAAACAAGGAAGCTGATGAAACTGAATGGCGGACTAGGTGGAATAGGCAGGTGGCCTCCAATATCCACCTAGCTCATACACAAAGTTTCCCTAGGTAGCATAACAGTGTGCCTTGGAGTTGGAAGTATGGTAGTTTTCTTCCATCCATCAACATTTGGCATGTAGTAATGAATTATGGATCAATTTTGTATAACATCAGCCATCTAGAAGTCATGTGCCCACAAGATCTAAGAACAATGGGTAGTGCCACAACCGGGGGCTGATTGAGACAATCTATGATGTTATTGGTGATTCCCTTCTTATATTTAATGTTCACATGGAATTGTTGTAGATATGTGGAGAATTTATGATGGTGATCATTCTACAACTTCTCTTATGTCTACATAAACTGAAAAGGTTGATGATTTGTGTGGATGGTTGTTTCCTTCCCCAGAATGTAATGTTTCCACTACCGAAAATCCTGCATTATGGAATACATTTCTATCGTAGGTGGGGTATTTCCAAATAATATGAGAGTGTATTACTGTGATAGGCCACAAAATGCCCTTGCTAGGTGAGAATTGTACCAATAGCATAATGATAGGCATCTGTCTCAATTGCAGATGGTTGTTGCAGGTTTGACAGTGTGAGAACTGGTGCATAGAAAAGGTGGTGTTTAAGCTTAACAAATTCCTTCTGTTGTGACTTTGACAAACAAAAAAATAATCTTTCGCTTTGCACTTGGTAACTTGTCTCAAAGGCCAAGTGATATGAGAGAACCCCAACATGAACCTTCAATAAAAATTGGCAAGGCCAAAAAAGTTACAAAGCTCTATTAGAGTTGTCGGGGCTGGAAAATCCCGAACAATTTGGATGTTACCTAGATCCACATGCAAGTCTTGCTCATTAATTATGTAGCCCACATATTGGACTTGGTTCATGCTAAGGGAGAATTTCTCCAAGTTGGCACATAGTTTGTGCTACTGCATGGTTTGAAGGAATTGTCGAATATGTTGCAAGTGCTCTACCTAACTCTTGCTAAAGATGAGGATGTGATCTAGATATACAACCACGAACAAGTTGGTGAAATGCTACAATATGTCATCCATCAGCCTCATAAAAGTTGCAGGGGCATTTTCCAACCCAAAGGGAATAACTAACTACTCAAAGAGGCCCTCCTTGGATTTGAAGGTGGTCTTCCATACATCTATGGGTTCTATTGGAACTTGGTGATAGATAGAATTCAAGTCAATCTTGTTGAAATACTTGTCCCCTTGAGTTGTTCAAGAAGGTCATCAATCCATGGGATCGATTATTTGTTCCTAACAATAATTTTATTCAGTGCCCGATAATCAATGCAAAGTCTCTAAGTCCCATCTTTCTTCTGTGCAAGTACAATTGGGCTCTCGCAAGGTGAGGAACTTGGTCGAATGTGCCCTTTTTGTAGAAACTCTTGGATCTACCATTTAATTTCCTCATTTTCCATAAAAGAGTGGTGGTATATTGGCCCATTTGGTAGAGGTGCTCTGGGAGTCAAACCAATTAAATGCTTGACTTGACAATGCAAGGGAAACCCTATTGGTGAGGGGAAGATGTTCTTGTACTCTTCCATGACCTTATCAACTTGATTCTACTACATGAAGGAACCCTTTCTAAGGGCCATGGATGTGGCCATGATTTTTCCCTTACTTTAAGAGTGAATAAGAAAGAAAACAAGTTTCCTAGTCTTGGAGATGATCTTACTGCATTGGTTGGCAAAGATCAAAGAAATGGCGGTAGGCGGAGCTATGTCTAGTATCCAGTATAGTTTCCTACCAAAGTTAAAAATAAAAGTACGAGGTTTGGACTCATACATAACATGGTTCTTCTACAAGTATGGTTGGAAAAATAAAAAATTCACAAACTTCAAGGGGAGAAACATCACATAATACCTCATCCGGAAGCGCTTCATGTTGTAGGGGAGGTGGCATTGTTGGTTGATGTGGAGATCTCACCCTTGGGGGAGCCATCAAATGTTGTATGGATGTGAGTGTGGTGACCTCTGCTAATATGAGGTTCTTTTGGATCCCATTGTCAACAATGAACTACAATAGATAGCCCTTCACCCACATCTGTGAGTGGAAGAGACGCTCCCCGTCCTCTGGATCTTCGAGTTTAATATTCTAGACCTTGGTGGTGGAAAAAGTGGAACCAAGTTCTACATCAATAATATATTTCTCCTTGGTGTTCCCCTTGTTTGGTTCTGGTTCAAAGTCATAATGTGCATTTGACTTTGAAAATTTTAAATCGACCACCAGTAATTTCTTGACATGACACTCATTTATGTTGTGGGTGGGGCTCTTATGGAACTCACGCCACTTTCATGTGTCCTTCTTCATCTTCATGTTTTTATTCTTTGATTGTGGCTTCAATGGGATTTCCTAGGTCACTCCACCTTGGATCTATCCATTTTTCTATGTTTTGGAGGTGTCTTTTCCCTGCTTCAGATTCACAGATCTAAAGTCTCGCTTCTTCTATTTAAATTTTTGCTTCATCTTGACAACATATCGATTATTACGATTCAGCAAGTGAGGAGATGTCTAAGAACTCCATTTCTATGTGGATCTATTTGTTCAGATAACCATGATACTTGAGTACCTGATGCCACTCGTAATCCTTGATACCTAACTTTGTGCATAGGGTATGAAAAATATCTGTGAACTACGACACACCCTTGTCCCTTTCCTACCGTAGAGTGGTCCATTTTATGTACTTATTTTCATAGGTCCCGATAAGGTAATATTTTTCCTTGACGACATCTTAGAAATAATTCTAAGAGGTTATGATTGAAAGTAGTGAGAGTTACTCCTCATCCCTCTACTCACAGTAAGTTTCCCACTAGACCTTGACATGGGGGGCAACTTTAAGGAGTGCAAAAGTAATCATTTCCCTATCGAAAAAATTATGGACCAAAAATGATCCTTCCAGTATATCTGCTGGCTAGATAAATCGATCTTGTAGACAAGGCTGATCTCCCTAGTATCAAAAGATATCTAGCAACAAGCAGACAAGCAAATCTATCTTTCTCTAAACATATTGTGATTCATTAATAAAAGCTATAGAGGTGTTTAGACCCTACCTTAAGTCCAATGCTAGTTTGTAGCAGCCATCCTTCAACCGTCTGAAAGAGTTTCCTTTTGAGAACCTGCAAACACAAACAAGAAAACATCAAATAACACCTGCATAGCTAATATCATAAATCATGTTCATTGTGGTGATCAAGGAATCCACAAAATAAACCATAAAACACAGCTTATTGAGAAAAACAAACTTATTTGTATTAACTTTGAAATAGAAGAACCTTACAACCTTTTCAGCCTTGATGTTGAACAAGCTCTTCCTAGGGTCCGAAACAGGAATCTCCTCTACTTTGACAAGCCTTACACTCTTCCAAATGAGATCAAAGAGGTATGTAATCTCTCCTCATAAAAGCTCAATTAGGAAGACTAAGTTCCAGCAGCATTTCACCTCAAAAATATTCAGCTTTCAACCTCTCAAGTAACCAGTCCAATGCTTCATTTTATAGTGTAGAGGAAGGAGGTTACAGGTCCACCTATGAAGAGATAGAGTCCTCCTTCAAAGGGATAAGCTCCTCACATCAAGGGGTTAGCTCCTTAAGGTATGGGATGCATGAACCTTAAGGGAGCGAACTTGCCACCTCAAGATTCCTTCCAGAAGCTTCTAGAAATGACTCAAAGTGAGTTTTTAAGAATATATTTGCGCCTTTTTAAATTTTATAGGGGTCCACACCCATAACACAGAGACAGAGCGGTCAGGTGCGCAAGGAAAATGAGCTTTAGGTGCGGGACCATAGGTAAGTCTAAGAGAAAGTGCGGAACCAGAGTTTTATAGACTTTTGCAGACTTTCTCTTATTTTCAAGGCTTGATACGAAGAATTGAGGCTTAAGACTTGCAAAGGAGGAAAGTATGAGTGGTAATGGACTCACATAGATTGCAGAATGTCAAGGTGACAATTTTTACTGCAACAGATTTCCCCCTAAAGTGTGAAGTCTATAATAGATGAAGGTGAAGTCTTTCATGTATGAAGAGTGAAGTACTTTATCATTTCAAGGATCATCCTGCAGACACCCCAGTCAGAACCTGTAAAAACATTCAATGCAAAATATATACATGTGAACATATCATCGTTGAGGTAGGCATTCCCATACTCAGATCAAAACTAACTAGAAAACTGACTAAACTGTTCTGATACATGAATGATTTTGTAATACATCACGAGTATAGACATATGTAGACATAGTATGGGTGCAGCCATGTGTTTATGAATAGTCCATTGTATAATGAATAACAAAATTCCTCGCAGCCTGGATGGTAGAAACTAGATCCAGGGTCTTGATTTCTTCTTCCCGAACTAGCACAATTCTATCCATGTGAATGAATGTGTCGAAGTCAAACATGGTAGAAACCACTTGATTACCAGTCAATGATGTGAACTGTTAAAAAGTGTGAGAGAAACCACCAATAATGTCAATGGCTCTCAAAGTACTCAGTACAATCCATGAAATGTGAATAAATGAGCTGATGTCGAACATGTCATAGAATCCTTTGATCGAAGGTCAATGATGCAAGAAACCTGCCATTAGGGCATGCAGATTCCAAGGTACTAACGATTCCTAGATCATCTTTCTAGATAATGAGCTGAAGTCGATAGAAAGGGATTTGTTGTAGGCAATCCCACAACATGAAATCATAAATCAAGTTTTGAAGAAATATATTTGGCAAGGACTAACTCAGGGATGGTCAAAATGGATGATAGATATTTTACAGATGAATGGTTTGTTTGAACTGACCTCTTGAACACATAACGACACTGCAGATGGTTTGGTAACAATTGACCCAAAGCTAATACCTAGAAACCAGCTGAAGACTTTCAATATGGTTTGATTAACTGTTAGGCAAAGGATTTCCCAACCCAGGTGAACAAAAAGTGTCTTGTTCAAGAGTGGTTAATTGCTTTTCTAAAACACAAAGTGTGACAAATAGGTTCATTTTTCTCTCTTTTCCCCCACCATTTCTGGTAAGTACCTCTTTATTTTTGACAAGCTTGAGGAGGATAACATTTGCTTGTTTATAAGCTCATCCTTCGGATGAGTCCAACTTAGTTTAAAATTCAAACCCTAAGAAGGAGTGGTTCGTTCCTGTTTAAAATTGAACAGGTCCTTTACTATTAAATTTTAACGAGTCTAGTATAGGAGAAACTCGGTGTTTTTCAATTTTAGGGAGTCAGAAGAAAAACTTAAGAAAACTCCATGGGTGTCCTTTTTCGTAAATTTGTGTCCCCCAATCCTGAAAAGTATAAAATAATACTTAAGAGAACCACTTGACCATTACGATCAAGGAGTACTTTTCATAATTAGTGGCTCCGATCTGAAAAAGTAAAAAAGTGATCGAAGACACGTCATTTTATAACCAATATTGAACTTGAAACGAAAAAATTCCTGTGATCTTTTCATGTTTATACGGTTAGAAAAGAGCTGTAAGTGGACCGCCTTTTAATTCTGTTTAACGAGCTTGAAAGGAAAAACTTGGCAATCTTTTCATATTTTACGAGTCAGAAAAGAGCTTAAAGAAGACTCGTCCTAGAGGAACGAGTGGTATAAAGGATAGCAACTGGTTCCGGCAATGGTGGAACTACTGAAAACATGTAATGGTTAAGAGGCTGGCTAATAAAACCACTCATAGATGCAGTCCCTCAGGAAGGGTAAACAATCAAGTGGAAGCATATGATTAGCCAAAGAGATGGTGGTGATGGAATGAAAACAACCAAGGCTCATTTAACAGAATTTAGCAGATAAAAAATAGCAATCACGAGATGTATATCAGGTATGGGTTCATTTTTATATAAGCTTGAACCATAGATAACTCTGCTTGGATTCGGTTTCATGTTTACATAAGCTTGAAACGAAAAACTATGCTTGTTATAAGTTCACATGCCCCCAACATAATGACTCAAATCGAGGTAATGCCCCCCAAGCTTCATTGCATTTAACCAGGTGGATGGAATGAAGGTTCACTTTCGAGATCTTGGAAAGACTCAAAGACTCAATTTGGAAAGGGAGTTGTTTCATTTTTTAATGAGGTTGACACATGAAAAGAACTATCCTCATAACCCTTGTTTCATTTTTTAAATGAGCTTGACATAGGACAAGGAAATATTCTCGAAACATCCAGTTTCATTTTTTAACGAGCTTGACACAAGACAAGGAACTATGCTCCAGACTCCTTGTTTCATTTTTTAACGAGCTTGACACAAGACAAGGAACTATGCTCCAGACATCCAGTTTCATTTTTTAACGAGGTTGATACAGGAAGAAACTATCCTCGCGATAGGTCAAGAATCAGAAAATGACTGTAAATCTTGATATGCAATTTCAAAGGGACTCATAGGCATCGCGCCATGAAATGAATCCACCTCGGAATCGGAAGGTACGATCTGAGGATCATCAAAAGTAACAGTATTCGATGAAATCATATGAATAGTTGCAATAGAAGGCGATACATTAGGAGGAGGGAAGGAAAAAGTTCCTAATAAAATAGAATCTTTAATCAAACCTACCCCAACATCCCTGTAAGGGATAGTTGTTTTACCGACATGCTGAATACTATCTAAAGAGGCTGGGTCGGATGAGAAATAAGTCAGCTGGTCTATCGTAACGATCTTTCCGTTATGAGGAAACTTAATAATCCAAAAGACCAATGAAACAATAGCAATCATAGCATAAGACCAATGCGACCCAAGAGAAGGTTGTAATCTAGAGGGGCATCAACCACTTCCACATCTATATTTGTGGTTTTTCCTTCAACCCCTATAGGTAAATCTTCCAAAATACCAAAAGGATGGAACCCTCGGCCATCAAAAGCCTTTAGAATTGTTGGAGACTGATTGAGTGTGGGAGAACCAAGCGATTTCCAACACTGGATCGACATAATACACGTAGAAGCCCCTTCATCAATCACAATCCAAAAGGTTTGTTTTTTACTAACACTGGAATCTGGAAAGCCATTTGATGAGGGAGGTGGGGTGTACTATTCTCTAAATCGAATATTATTAGGTTTGAATCCTGAATATCGACAGCTCCTATAGCAGACAATAGTAATTTACACTGTGCTGGGCATGATTGTAGCACTTCCAAAGCCGACATTGCTAAAGGGGCAACAGCTAAGTCTTCAACAATGTTATAATTCTGAGCAGCTCTCGCATGTTGATTGAAAGCTGTTTTCCAAAGTATACCTTTAGCAGGTGGTTTGATTACTAATTCAGGGTTAGGTTTCTCGATCTGTAGCAGATCAGAACCAGGAGGAGTTGTAGTTGATGGGTTTGAACTAGAAGATTCTGCTTCTTTACGACCAACAGGATTTTTACTACCATAATCTTGCGATCACGTCATAATCTTGACATGGGAAATCATCATAATGGGTTCTTCTGAGGTATTCGAGGAAGAAGCAACCACTTTATTATCTTGAGTAGGAGAAGGATCCTTCAAGACAGCAGGCATTTGAGAACCTTTAACAAATTTCGAAAACTCTGCTCGATATGGGCATTCTTTGGTAAAATGATCCTCGTCACAAATGAAACAAGGATAGTGAGGTTTTCATTTTTCGTCAATAGATTCATTTTTATTTGTTTTATCTTTTGAATTTTGATTGTTTTTGTTCTTCCCCTTCTCTTTACTATCAGATTTGGTCGTAGATGAATCTACGACATGGATGTCAGTAGAAACTTCAGCGAACGAATCTCCTTTCGGGGAATCAGGTAAAGTTATTATAAGAGAAGAATTCTTTGAAGATTTCTTCTTGCTTTTAATACTAACTGAACCAATCATACCATTAGCGGCATGAGACCCTAAAGGAGCCGTAGTTTTTGGAAGATTAGGGATTTTTTTGTGTAAAGTACCTGACTGCATATAAACGAGGTCAAGGTACTGAGCCTGAGCAATGACTTGCTCTTCAGTGACAACTCTTGCCTTAGCTACATCTTCAGTGATTTTAGGTAAAAATGATTTAATGAACCATTCTTCTAAATTTGATCCAGAATGAAAACTTTCACCAAACACCATCTACGTCGCCATTCATGAATATGATCAGTAATATATGTGGATGTGGATTGTTTCAGCGAAGTTAACAGTTCCGTGCCATTGTCGTATCTGACAGGCAATTGAAAATGAGTTAGGAAAGAAGTGGCTAACTGACTGAAATTATAAAAAGAGCCTTGTGGTAACTCAATGTACCATTTGGCAACAAGACCAATAAGAGTTCTTTGAAAAAGATGCAATCGAATTGAATCATCAACGATTGAATTAGATGCACACCAGACGTGATAAGTCATAACATGATTTGATGGATCCTCACCTGACTTACCCTCGAATTTCGGGATATCATTGGGCAACTTATTAGGCATTGGCGGCCAATACGGAAGATAGTAAATCGGATCGTTCGTAAGGTGTGACAAATTAGGTAAATCCAAAGTTGCAATAAATGGTAACTGATGGCTAGGTTCACGAAAACCTTGAGTAATGAGACCATCTCCAGGAGGAGGATATCCAGGATACCCTAGAGTCGGATTTCCATTAGGAATGTTATAACCTCCTGGAAAACCAGGATTAACCATACCAAACTGGGGTTGTTGAGGTTGTTGATAAGTATAGCCAAGGTAGGTTGATTCTGATAAACTGGATTTTGTATAGTAGGACCAGATTGATACTGTCCTTGGTACGGTTGACTCATGGCAATTGTACTTGGACCAGCTTGTCCTGCAGGTATCTGGACCGAAGTCTGAACCATAGGTCCTGACTAGGGCACAAAGATCTGAGGAGTTTGCACTAATGTAGGGATAGTAGAAACCGGAGCTAAATATACTCCAGAAACAGGTGTGGTAGGTTGAACAGAAGTTGCAGCAGTTGCAGCAACAGTTCGAGGCAGAGTCTGAGGTGAGCTAGGCCCAAGCTGCTGAACTAACCAGGTGCAGAGGTCTGAACCGTAGGTTTGACAGGTTACTGGGTTGGAGCAGAAACCAAAAGCTATCCAGCTTGATTAGATAACTGCACATTAGGTTGAAAAGTCTGTTGAGTTTGAGATGGATCCCACACCATATCCATTCTGGGACCCATAAAAGGCTGTGCATATGGAGGACCATAACTGGGTTTAACGTAGGGCTGATAATTAAGTGGTACATTTCCAGCTCCTTGTACAAATGACTGACTAGAAGGCAGTTGGAAACCTTGAGTTGGGTACTGACCTTGAGGTTGATAACCGTGAGGCACGTACTGATTCTGGGGTTGATAACCATCCTGAGGAATATGGGGTTGACCTTGGTGTATGTACTGTCCTGAAGGTTGAAAACCTTGAGGTAGTCCTCCAAGCAGAAACTGACTACCTTGGGGTTTCCCTCCAGGCAGTAATTGACTACCTTGAGGTTGAGGGTTTGGAATACTACCAGAAATCATAAAAATCTGTTCTACGTTCAATGTTTTAGTTCCATTATTACCAGGTGATAACTAATGTTCAGTCGGTTGAGGAGTTGCTCCTGAAAAAGTACCAGAAAGTGACTATTACCCCAAAGGAATAGTAGGACTGCCATATAAAAATGTTTCCGGTGATTGGGAAAACATGGATGACTGTCTTGACATGATTAATCAAGGATAATAATCTCTGGGTCTAGGATGAAAATAATCACACGCAAACAAAGAAAATTTCAATAAAAGCACCTAAAGTCTCTAAAGAAACAAACAACTAAATCACATGCCTAAAAAATCTAAGAGTTCAAACCACACACAAATAGTAACTTCCTGTACTAAAAACACTAGTTGGTGATGAAATCCAACATCGTAGAATTTTAATACAGAAAGGGCGGTTGGAACAGTTACCCTGACAACCTACTTAATGAAACAGACTGGCACAAGTTTCTTCACAAAACCATCTCGAGTGAAGAGAACCCCACAGAGAGTCCAAGTGAGTCTAGTCGATGTCTGCTCCAGGTATAGTGAGACCCATCCTTCACCGTCACCTTAGGAAATAATCTTAAGTTTATGGACACTAACGTTACCAACAACAACAAATACAACTGGGGGAATAGTCTACGATCCGGTCTACGCACAAGGGCAGAGTAACAAAGCTTAATCCCCTTAAAGGTTCCTCGACATGATCAATCTGAGGTTTACCAACAAGTGACCCCAGGCTCCTCGACAATGGTTAATCCGAGGTTTACCATTTATAATACGCGCAAATCTTCTATCTTTCCCAATGAAACAAACTTGATTGTCTCAAAGGTTCGGACATGATCTCATGATTGACTCCTTTAAGAGAAGCTTCCCAAAATGTATCAATTACAATTGGATTTATTTCCTACCACAAGATATAACTACTTGTTTGTTTTAACTATCTTGGAGAGTTAATTACTCCCTACTCCAAGATACTAGCCTAAGCTATATTGGTGATAAGAGCCCTAGAAATAAAAAAGATTGCTAGATCAATTTTAATTAAGCGTTACTTTTATGGGTTGTTCTTTAAGTCAATAGGTATGGAAATGAAACTTTGATGGTGTGAAAACTCGACTCCAAAAACACTAAAAAAAATGCACCTAAATTGATAAACAGTTCGTTTTTCTTTCAATGAAATTCTAGCTAAAAGAAAGAGTTCGAAAATGCAATTCTTTAAGAAACTAGTCTTTCTTTCAACATGGAAATGAAAAGAAAATCTTTTTGTCTTTTTCAATAAGAACTCAAAATGAGACTACTAATTAAAGCTCACAATAAATCCCTTTCTCTTTTCAAAACTCGAAACTACAAAAAACAATTTTCTTCAAAAGAGATCTACAAGTTCTAGAAAACACTCAAAACTACAAAAGCTAATTTTGAGATCTAAAAACTTGAAAAAACCTAGTTGAATAAAAGCTTCAATTCTTTTTGAGGACGTTTTACTTAGTTATTCAAGAAACTAAGGATTCATTCGTTCAGAATAACAAATCAATCAAAAAACATCCAAATATGTTTTCTTTTATAAAAATGAAATTCAAAACTTATAACCAAGTTCGTTCAAAGATTTGCAAGGAGAAAAGTAAATCTATTTCTCACAAAGGATAGATTTCACAATTCAGTCAGACTCATCAAGAAGACAAAAAGACACCAGGGTAATCTAAGGTTTCTCAAGCTTCTGATCTTTGAGTCACTACAGAGACCATGTGAAAACCACTCCAGGCATGCAAAACTTCTAGAAAATCATCTAAAACAAAAATACCAATGGAACTTACTCATAAGAGATTTTTGACAGAACACATGTAGATCTGGGTAGACACTAAAAGCCATAAATAAAACCTAAACTTAAGTGGAAGATAACATTTTAGGTTTTCCAAAAAAAATTACAGGGTCTGCAGGCTTCCAAAAGAAACAGGCGTGGTACCACTCTGTGTACTAAAGGAAATGTGCGGAGATGCCCGCACTGTCTGTAAAGAGAAAGTGTGGTCCCCTGAAAACTTTGGAAAAACAAAAAAAAATCCAGATTCTAAAAACTACCCAAGCCAACATACATCAATCAAAAACTAAAAACGCAAACAAGCTTCTCAAGTCAAAGACAAAGGAAAACCAAAAACCAAATTCAAATCCCCAACAGAGTCACCAATTTGTTGGCCAGATAAATCGATCTTGTGGACAAGGCTGATCTCCCTAGTATCAAAAGATATCTAGCAACAAGCAGACAAGCAAATCTATCTTTCTCTAAACATATTGTGATTCATTAATAAAAGCTATAGAGGTGTTTAGACCCTACCTTAAGTCCAACACTAGTTTTTAGCAGCCATCCTTCAACCGTCCGAAAGAGTTTACTTTTGAGAACCTGCAAACACAAACAAGAAAACATCAAATAACACTTGCATAGCTAATATCATAAATCATGTTCATTGTGGTGATCAAGGAATCCTCAAAATAAACCATAAAACACAGCTTATTGAGAAAAACAAACTTATTTGTATTAACTTTGAAATAGAAGAACCTTACAACCTTTTCAGCCTTGATGTTGAACAAGCTCTTCCTAGGGTCCGAAACAGGAATATCCTCTACTTTGACAAGCCTTACACTCTTCCAAATGAGATCAAAGAGGTATGTAATCTCTCCTCATAAAATCTCAATTAGGAAGACTAAGTTCCAGCAACATTTCACCTCAAAAATATTCAGCTTTCACCCTCTCAAGTAGCCAGCCCAATGCTTCATTTTATAGTGTAGAGGAAGGAGGTTACAGGTCCACCTATGAAGGGATAGAGTCCTCCTCAAAGGGATAAGCTCCTCACATCAAGGTGTTAGCTCCTTAAGGTATGGGATGCATGAACCTTAAGGGAGCGAACTTGCCACCTCAAGATTCCTTCTAGAAGCTTCTAGAAATGACTCAAAGTGAGTTTTTAAGAATATACTTGTGCCTTTTTAAATTTTACAGGGGTCTGCACCCATAACACAGAGACAGAGCGGTCAGGTGCACAAGGAAAATGAGCTTTAGGTGCGGGACCGTAGGTAAGTCTAAGAGAAAGTGTGGAACTAGAGTTTTATAGACTTTTGCAGACTTTCTCTTATTTTCAAGGCTTGATATGAAGAACTGAGGCTTAAGACTTGTAAAGGAGGAAAGTATGAGTGGTAATGGACTCACATAGATTGCAGAATGTCAAGGTGACAATTTTTAGTGCAACAATATTTAACCATCTATCTAGAGCATTTTCATCTATTGATCTACAAATATAGGAATGAAAAAGTTAACTTGTACCTTAAAGGGGGCAACATCTCTAAAGTGACTGCTGGATGAAGATGCTTTGCCTCCTGATACTCGTCGAAGGATCTAGGAGAAATGATCCATCATCCTGTTCCTTTGTCACTTGAGAGCCTCTTTGAGCAGCAATTTAAAAGGATTTCCTACTCCCTCATATTTCCTTTCTTCCACCATGGGATTTCGTCAGGGTCAGCGAGGCCGGTCTTGCAAGGGTTCAACCAATACAAGTCCCAACTCCTTATACCCCAACCTCGTTGGGGACATGAATATAAAAATAGAGGAAGAGAAAACCACTTTGATATCACTTATCCATATTTATGAAGGAACAAAATGAAATATATATTTAAACAAAAACAAAGAGACATAATGAAACATAACTACAATTAATCAATAACAATTGTTGAAAACTAGTTACATGCAGAAACGAAACAAACTAGCTCGGACAATGATAGCTTATCTCTGAGAAGAGATGTGATAGCTACATGCCTTCTAAACTTAGTTACAATGAGTCTCCTAGGCATTTTTATCATGAATAAATAATGGGAAAGAATAATATTAAAAAAACCTAACCCTAGGAAATGAAGGGCCAAAAGCTTGTGGGCCTTACAGGTGATGGTAGCTTATCTCTGAGAAGAGATGTGACAACTACATGCCTTCTAAACTTAGTTACAATGAGGCTCCTAGGAATTTTTATCTTGAAGAAATAATGGGAAAAACTAAAGATCAAAAAACCTAACCCTAGGAAATGAAGGGCCAAAAGCTTCTAGGCCCTGCTGCATTTAGATGGAACATTAGCTTCCCAGGGTCGTGACTTTGGCGTATGATCTCTGTTAGGCGTATATGATAGCCCATTACAAAGGTCTATTTGAGGACAAAAAATTTTGTTTGTAAATGTTGCCTTTGGCTCATATTTTCCTCTTTCCCCTAAAAATGTCATTTAGGGCCTCAAAACTGCTCTGAAAATTTAGGACCTAAAAACTTGTCAAAAATAGAAAATTTTCAAAATAGTAAATTGTGCTGGAAAATAGGAAATTGAAAGGAAACCATGTTTGGGTTCTAAGTGGAATAGGCGGGTGACCAACAATATCTACCTAGATCATTATTTGAGTTAAATCCTCCCATTTTTCCACTCTAAAATGATAAATATGGATAAAAAAATAATATAATGGTCCAATCTAGATCAAAAACCCCACAAGACATCCCACCATCCCACATCATGCACAATCATTTTGTTTCACTCTTAGCAGGTAGCCTCACACCCAATTTATGGCCTTATAGTTAAGTCGTTTCTATTTGTTGGTGCTATCTACCCTAATACCAATTCATATTCATCACTAATTGTCGCTGTGCTAAAAAAAGGGAGGCACATAACACATATATCTTGACTTTAGAGCTCTTAACAAAATAACAATTAACAATCTAAGTTCAAGGGTGCTCAATTATTCGCCAAACTTCGTCTCCATTCCCACTATCACCAAATTCACATGAGGGAGGATGATTTCCCAAACTAACATTTTATACTCATGAAGGCCATTATATGTTCTTGGTAATGTCTTTTGGCCTTTATAATGCAATTCCCACCTTCCAAAATCTTATAAACCACATCTTTCAACCCTTTACCTTAACTATAAATAATCAATATTAATATATAATAATAATCAAATAATAATACAATCGTAATATAATATAAATTCATATTATTATACTTGTAGATAGGCAGGTTTATATTGTAATCATTTTTTGTCAAAGTTTTTTGAATTTTTTGTTTTGCAAAAAATTCTATAAAGTTTTATATAGTTCATAAAAAAATATTGTATTAAAATGAATTTCAAAAATTATTGTATTAAGATGAATTTGCAAAAAATTTAAAATGTTTTTCTAATTTTTGAAATTTCAAAAATTATATTTTTTTATTAGTTAAAATTAGTGATTGGACAATTTATATAGGCTTCTGTCACAAGCTTGCTACTTGCTGCGTCTCTTCGATTAATTTTGATAGCCAACTCTTGGTGAATCAGTGGTAAACTCAGCGTGAACCTACTCAGGACTTTCACGCACTCACGGCCTCAACAACGGCTTCCTTGCCTAACAACGACCTTGGCATCCCTTCGTCCCTTTGGCAAACCTCTGATGAATTTCCTGTGAACTTCGGATGAAAGCTCAAAATTAACTACTACCACAGCAGACAATAAAATGCGCAAGGTATTCTTATGCAGAAACTAGTGTACTCATATTATTGCAGAATGGATTTCAGAATTACAGAGAAGGATTACAGAGAGATTCTTTATCAGAGATTGACTATCTTCGCATTTATCAGACTTTATGCCATTCACAAGGAACAAGCAATACTGAAGGCTACTTGGCGAAAGATAGGCTCTGCCTCAGAATATGACTGGACTCATATACAGACTCAAAAACTTTCTAAAATGATTCGGCCACTTTAGGTTCTCACCAGTGCCGAGCACACTGATGTGCAGGCTCCCAAATCACCTAAGGACTTGAGTTCCTTTCGTGATGCAAGAAGATCAGACTGAACGTCCATAGTTGCAGAGTAGGAGAGGTTCTCGA
The DNA here is from genome assembly GCA_031772625.1 of Pinus tabuliformis. Classification (NCBI taxonomy): domain Eukaryota; kingdom Viridiplantae; phylum Streptophyta; class Pinopsida; order Pinales; family Pinaceae; genus Pinus; species Pinus tabuliformis. The sequence goes on along the minus strand of CM062808.1, from coordinate 885,573,405 downwards.
CACAATGACTCTCTAAAATATTCTAAGACTCGATGCCTCAACAATGAGCCTTACCCTCATTTTATAGGAATGAGAGGGGACAAACATTACTGTAGGCTATCAGTAGACTAACCAAAAGATGGATGGAATCATTGCTTTCGGGTAACGCCAAAGCGACATCCACACAAAGATTCCAGTCCGGAAAGTAAATACTACGGAAAAGTTTTCGACCAAACAAAGTGGATGCTTTTCCATTTATCAAAGCCCACGAGAAAAGACATAACACATAGTGCATGAATTATCTACACAGTGGAGGCTTTAGTACAGCAAAGCCCACGGGAAAGCTGATCACCACTAAGTCCTGGTGACTAGACATCATGATTACACAATGGATGCTTTTTATGGAAAGCCCATGTGAACCGTCAAAAAACTGTCAGTCCAGGGAATCTATCTCTTCTATACAACATTTCATCCCAGGCTTTTGTGTATATCCTGCGGACAATCATAGGTTTCCCCAAAACAATTTGATATTTTACTTTAGTTAAAACTAGCCACTCTAAATATTTTTTCATGTATTCTTCGAGTGAATAGTTTAGATTATGAGATGGTGACCATTCACCTTCTGTCATTTCTTTGACAGTTTTGTACATAGGGTGAAAGCATTCTTCAATACCTTGCTCAATACATAAGTCACAATGATTTTTGCAATATTGCTCGTGCCATATTGGGTCCATAGCAGCTCTGCTAACACCATAATCACTCCACCAATCTCTGAACCATTTGCATTGCTGATATCCCTGGTAGTGGCCAACTATGCTAAATTTCAACTTGGTATAATGTGTTCCTACTTTGTCATCAACATTGAGGAAATCCCACCAAAGTTGTTTATATCCTGCAAAATCATACACAATATTAGGAAAAATAATTTTTGGGTCATTTCTTGGCCAACAAGCTGCAGGTTGGATATAGGATGGCCAATGTCCTTGTTCATTCCAGAGATCTATGGTTCTGTAGATGCAAATGTATCTTTCATGTATCCCAGTGCTAGGTCCTCCATGATACCATATGGCAGCAATATCATGAAAATTCTGTTCCAAGGCTTGTTGTGCAATTCTGGCATCTCTCCTTGCTTTTTCATATATCATATCATGAATCCACTTGCTTCCTTTAGGGTACACTTTTCTTTCTGGTACCAAGTGTTGGATGTCAGTGTGAGGTTGCAGGTTGGCATCCAATACTTTCGTATTTCTAAGCTGCCAAGTGGGTCTCCAATTTCGTTTGTACTCCTCCCAATCTTGATTGTCAGGGATTGTTCATAAGACTTCTTGTCTCTGATTCTAGTCCCACTCAGTGACTATCATCATGACATGATTTCTTTCTTCAATATATTCCCTGTTGAGAAAGTCAGGGAGACTGTTTTCTTTACCTTTAATATGCTCAACTTGAAAATCAAAGTTGGCAAAAAGTGCTTGCCACCTGGCAAACTTTGCTTCTCCGGCTTTCTTGATGTCTTTTGTCAAAACTTTCTGCAAAGCTGATGCATTAGTTCTTAGTAAAAATGGTTTATTAACAAGATATACCTCAAACTTGCTAATGCAATTCCAGGCTGCTTTGACCTCTTTTTCTATAGTGGAGTAGTTCTGTTCTGTTGGGTTCCATACTCCAGATGCAAACTGAACAATTTGTTCAGTGTCTCCAACTTTCTACTTCAAAACACCTCCCCATCCAATATTGCTTGCATCTGATTCCACAATCTTAAATGCAAGATCATCAGCAACATATAATATAAGCAAATTTTTTACCTTGGCTTTAATGTTCTGCACTGCTTTTGTATGGGCATTTTTCCATTCTAGGGGGTTCTTTTTCAGTCTTTTATTTAGTATCCTCCTATCACTTGCACAGTCATGATAGAAGTTACTGACATAATTAAGACATCCTAAGAATCTTTGCAGCTGCTTCTTATCTGTTATGACATCAGGAAACTTATCTGCAAACTCTAATGCATGTTTTTGCAATGAAATTTTCCCATTAGAGATTGTGTGTCCAAGAAATCTGATAGTAGTTTGGAAAACTTCTATCTTCTTTTTACTGAGAACAAGACCATTATTCTTGACCAAATTCTTGAAGATACTTACATGCTTGAGATGGTCTTGAATGTTTTTGGAAAATATCAACACGTCATCAGTATATACAATAAGTCAGTCAAAATATGGCTTGAAAATTTTATCCATTACCTTTTGGAATTTGGATGGAGCATTCTTCAATCCAAAAGGCATTACATTCCATTCGTAATGGCCGGCTGGTATACTAAAAGCAGTCTTAAATTTATCTTTCTCTGAAATGGCGACTTGCCAAAATCCTGCCTTCAAATCAAACTTGGAAAAGATTTTAGCTCCTGCTATCCTTCTGATTAAATCTCCTTTGTGTGGTATAGGATATGTATCATCAGCTAAAACAGAATTCAAAGGTTTGAAATTTATAACTAACCTTGGGATTCCTCTGATCTGTTCTGCTCTTTTGTTTACATAGAACCCATAACAGTTCCAGGGACTGTCGGATTCTCTGATTAATTTTCTGTCAAGGAGCTGCTGGATCTCTTTTTCACAGAGATCTCTATATTCTTTACTCATGGGTATTGCTCGGCTCTTACAAGGCTTACCAGCATATCCTTCCTTGTAAGGGAGCTCAACTGTATGCTGCTTTCTGTGCCAAAAGGCATTGGGCTCTTCAGAGCAGCATTCTTCTTCAATTTTCTTTTTCAGCTCTTCAATTTTGTTTTTTACTTGGGGAAGTTTGAGTTGTTCTTCTATTCTGAGTGTGATTTTCAGATCTTTTAGATCTGACAATATTTCTTCAGCTTTCTCCAGATTCTGTACAGTCTGAACCATTGTGGATATTCTCTGGTTAGACACATATGGAAATTCAATCTTTCTTCGAGTTCCTTTTGATGTAGGAACTGATATAAAATATCTGGCTTTCCCATTCCTTAACCTCACTGAGCCATGAGGTTCTACTGCTGCTAAGAAAACATTGCCAAGAATACAGTCAACGAGAATGTCAGCAACTGCAAATTTTAAATTGATACAGTGGTGTTCAAAGCATAAGGATGCCTTGGGTACTTCATAATTAAGCTTTTTGTTTCCTAATCCAACCACTTTTCTTTCTGCTGCAATCCAATACTTTGCAAAAATAGTCTTGATATTAAGAATGTTAATATCTGCTCCTGAATCAATTAATGCAATTAATTCAAACATTTCACCATTAATGCAAATATTTACTTTAACATGGTGTTGCTGATATGAGATGGTCATGAGTCTCATTTCTTTGAAGCCAAAATTTGGATCTTTAAATCCTTCAAAAACTTCAATTTGATTATCACTGCTGTACTGAGCAGTATTCCAAAGCTGATCTTCTTCTTCTTTTTCTTTACTAGCCACTTGTTTTCCTTTCTTCAATTCTGCAATTTGAGACTTCATTGTAGAAATTTATGTTTTTAAAATGTGAATCTCTTGACTTACTTCTCCCAAAGTGAGAGACCTCACTCTACCAGGTTTTTGCTGATGCCTTTGATATGACTTAGTATTCTTTTCAAAAGAAGCATCAATAAATAAAGATTTCTTACCTGAATCTTTTGCAGTTCTGGACTTGAGCTGGTCCATGAATGCTTCAGTCAGGCGGTTCTTCATCTCTCCTTCTTCCATGCTACGGATTTGAGCTAAAATCTTCAGCTCGTCTTCTTCAGTAGTAGCCATGAGGACTTTTTATTTTTGTGGCTTAGGAGTTTCTTCTTCACTAGATTCACTAAAGAATTCTGAATCAAAATCATAGTGAACTTGGCAGGCACATTCTTCAAAATCAGAGCAAAGGCATTCTGAAGAATCAGATGCTAAGCATTGCTGCATTTGGGCTTGTAGTTCTTCTTGAGATGAAGAACTGAAAGAAGCGTATGAAGATTCTTCAAATTGGTGCTGTTGAGCTAGTTCTCTAATCACAACATTGGGGCAGTGTTCTATTTTATGGGTGTGAGAACCACATTTCATGCACTGTATTGGTCCTCGACCTTCTTGTTTGACTTGTTTGCCTTTATGAATAAAGGCTTCTGATTTCTTTCCTCTATTTTTCTTCGACTCTTCACCTTCTGGACATCTGGAAGAAGTATGTCTAGTCTTTCCACATAGCCAACAAGTAAGTTTATTCCATTTTTCTTGTTTGGCAGAATGTAGATGAATATCTGAAGGATTATAGTAATGTGTATTTGGAACATATCTATAATATCCCTTTTTTCTTCTGGAAGCTTGGCCTCGGGTTTGCTTGGGATATTTCTTTCTATCCTTTGGATAATTTCTACGATTTTTGTAGAATATTTCTTTGAATTCTCTTTTTTCTCTTTTCTTCACCTTTCTCCTTTTCACCAAAGGATCATCTGCTGTTAGTCCATACTTACTGCAAATGGACTTCTTATATGATAATCTGGAAATTTTTTCTAGGGATTTATTAACCTTTGAGCTGGTATAGAGGCTTACTAGGGTCTTTGTAATATGAGCATATATCTCCCCCCATGTATAGGACTCAAAAGGTAATTGGAAGACTTCTTGTAGTCTGATGTAATCTACAAATCTGGATGGCAGTGCTACAAGGTAAACTTGTTTCCATAACAAGTTCTTGGAATCTTTGACTTCGTAGATTCGCTGCATCCAATCTCTATGGAAGTCTTCATACTGGGACATTTTATAGCACTTCAGATTCATAAGAATAACTTCATTTTTATCTGCAATTTCTGTTTCACTACCACACCAATGTTCAAGGATCATTGATGTCAATGCTCCTATCATATTGCTGATAGTGGTGCCATCTGGATTGTGTATGACATCTCCCTTTTCATCCTTCAGAACTTCTTGTTCCATTTGTTCAATAAGCTTAGGAGATGACTCTGTTTCCCACCACCTGAGAAGTGTTCCTGTAAAACACTGTATGATTGTCCTGCAAGCATCAATCTCACTCTTTCCTTTGAGACACGTGAGTTTATATTCTGTATACATCATATCAATAAGTTGTCAGATTTGACCAACACTCATGCTTTCTATATTCCATTCTCCGTGAGATTCTGGGAAAAATGTGTGAGCTTCAGGAAGCTTACCTTTACCTTCAATGTTAGGTGCTGGATATCTGTTGAACCTATGCTCAAGAGGTTCATAGATGGGAAAGATCTGTGTATCAGGATCTTTCTGTTCTTTCTTTTCTTCTTCCTCATTCTTAAATAAGGATGCAATTGTTATTTTCTCAGTAGCTTCAGCTCCTAAAGAACTGGCTACTTCCTTTGGAAAGAGTGCTGGAAACCTATTGATAGGCTTGACAGAATCCTGCATCTTTATATTTCTTTTAAACAGAAAGGAGTTAGGAACTGGTCTCTCTGGTTTTGACAGATCTAATTTTTCAACTTTATTTGCTAGACCAAAAATAAGACTTTTAGTTGCATCCAAATGACCAACTAGTTTGTCTTATACTCCTTCTATCTTGGACAATGATTCTCTTGTATATGTTCTAATAATAGAAGAGTCAAAGTGTACATTATTTAGACATTTATTTACATCATTGATTGACACTTGAATAGTATCAATCTAGTCTCTGACTTCTGCTGCTTTGGCTATGTTCATTTCTAAGCCTTTGATTGATGTGTTTGTCCAGTTTATCTGTTCACTAGCCTTCTGTATTCTGCCATCAATGCCTAAGGCATTGTCATCTTTCTGGACTATAGGAATAGCTTTGGCTGCGTGCTGATTTTCTCCAATAAAAATTCCTTTAAATGGAGGAAATGTGGTTGAAGTTTCTAATTTGCTTCCATCCAAAGCAGTCCAAGGATGTTTATTAACTGAAGAGGATGATGTTGAACCAGTTAAAACATTTATGGGAGCAATCCTTCCAGAGTAAAAGGATATCCATGTATTATTTACTTCCATATATCTTTTCCAATCTTCAGCTAATTTATGTTTCTCTTGGGGAGAATAAGTCTGATCAAATTCTTCTGCTTGGGGATTAGTGAATAAATCCCAATTAAGCATTGCTTTCATCCATTTGGCACTAATTTCAAACTTAAAACATCCATCCATCAAAGAAAAGAACTTATGCATTTCCATAACAACAGGCTTTTTACAATCATCAGGTACTGGACCAAATCTACATGGTGGTATAAGGCTCTTTGCTTGCTCTAGATATCCTAGACCATATCTAGGCTTAGCTGGTCTCATAAGACTCATCATCTCAATGAACCTTGGATCTTCATCTTCCAAAGTAGTGATCTCATGCATCATGAGCACATGGTCAGACTCTTGTTCATGGGGAAACGAGATGTCTGAGCATTTAGGATTTGGACATGGATTTACAGAGTCTGATGGAGGGGCTATGCCAGATCTGGGATTATGGTTGGCATGGATTGCTGTTTCGGCAAGCATAAGTAGATTGACACCGTTTTGACATTCTAGACATTTAACTTCTAAAGAGGCAAAATTTACAATCTGTGCAAACTCAAATAAGAAAATATGTTTACAAGAGGAGCATGAACTGGAACAAGCAGTATCTACAGTAGAGGGATCTTTGTAATATTTGGACTTTTTACAGGCAATATCAATACCTCGGCGGTCAATAGTGGATCTTCTGGGAAATGATATGACTACAGAAGATAAATTTTCCGTAATATCAGCTGAGATGGTTTTCTTTGGCATAAGAGGCTTAGGATTATTCACTACCCAGTGTTCAGGGAAAGTCGAGTCTTCCCACCTGATTGTTTGGTGCTCTATTTTCTGATTTTTTGGATCAGTCAGAACAACAACACTAGACTTAGAATCACGACTGGGAGTATGGTGGATGGTTGGCCATAGAGTATTGGTATGGCGAAAACAGCCTTTGGTTTGAATGGCAATGTTATTTCTCTTTTTGTGCATATCAAAACCAGTGGTTTGGATCTAGAGTTGTAGGATCTGGTTAATGGTTTCGTCAAATGTATAGATAGAGAAATTTGGAAAACAGTCAAAATATACTGGGCCATGAGACAGTGGAGCAACAATCCTGCCAATTAAGGAATCTGTATACTTATTGTGTGTTAGATATCTAACTGTGGCTAACACATAAGTATTTAACCCTTGGTGTGTCAAAGGGTTGATTCCGACTCGAATGCATCCTAAATGCAGATAGTTTGTTTTTAGTCTTTTGGCTTCTGCCTGTAACTCTTTGGGGTTTAACAACGAAATGGTCTGGATATTATCAGAGTTTTCTTGGATTTGACTCACAAACTCTTTGATAATGATCCCAGTGGCAGCTTTTAAATGAAATACAAAAATATCATTGTATACTTTTGAGGGAGCTATAACAGGTAGTTCCCATTGGGCAGAAGGCTAGGGTTCTTCATATTCAAGTTCAACACTATTTAGAACATGACTAGAACTTGAAGCAAACATATCTCTTAAAGGATTTTCTTCAGCCTTAGAATCTCTCTCTTCTAATTCACGGAAAGAAACAGATTTCTGGAATGAATCCATTCTTAATGAGTATAGGATTTAGAATACCAACCTTCTGAACCAGATGTTACTGGCTCTGATACCAATTTTAAGCAGGGGCTTCTGTCACAAGCTTGCTACTTGCTACATCTCTTCGATTAATTTTGATAGCCAACTCCTGGTGAACCAGTGGTAAACTCAGTGCAATATAAAATATAAATTTGAAAAAAACACATAAAATTGACACTTGTACTAACTCTTTTATTACAATGAACCATCAAATCTAACATTGTACCATCAAATTTATATATCTATTAAATGATGTAAAGTTTTAGATTTCCAATATTGAATATGATTAAATGAATGCTAATGAACTTAAGTTATAATATAATATTATTTTATTCTTACTTAAAATTTATTTTCTTGTTTTTGTTTAAGATAAAAAAATTAACATTGTCTTTAATATTTATTTTTAAACCGTAATTAAACTTTTAATATGTAAAATAATCTTTTTCATAACAAATTAATTAAAAAAAATAACATATAAAAAATTATTTAAGTTGAAACACATGGAAATTACCTTTTTAGAATGGCATAATTTGTTAAGCTATATATTAGCTCTAATAAGTAAGAAGTGCTTAGGAATTTCTCACCACTGGCTTATAGGGGGAAGCCTAGTGGGTTTCTACTCTCTAGGAAGTCATTTCAATTTTCCAATCCTTTATGGTAAAACATTCCAGAATTATATTTTATAATAAGTTTTTGGAAAACAATTTTATAAATAATTATTTTTTTCCAAAAACCATATATTCTATATTTTTCCAATTTACCAAGAAAATGTAAAACTAAATTTATATATAATTTTATTTAAATTTAAAATTATCAATAAAAATATTTGTATCATTTAGAATTATCAATTACTTTTTGCATGAAAGGAAAGAACTAAACAAAAATGCTACATATTACACTTGTTATATAACAAAGGCTACATAGTAGCTAGTACTTACCGCTTAGCTTAAATATAGCTTAATTAAACAAACAAAAAATAAAGACAAAAAATTTATCACAAAAATAAAACAATATTTTTGAATGCCATCACCAAAAATTAAGAATGTGATTAATATTGTTTATATTAACATACAAAACAATATTGTTGAATTCCATAACCAAAAATTAATAAATATGATTAATATTATTTATATAAATGTTGGTTTCAATGGCTTAGACCAAGGTTCAGAGTTACTCTGCCTTAACCAACAAAACCATAAATTATCGACCCTTTTGGCAACAATCCGTGTAGCGCAGACCGCAGTTTCATCTGAAGCAATATTAGGGGATGCTAGAACTAGGTTTCTACATCAAGAGGGGCTATGCAATGTGGCTATAGGGTTTCTTTCAGTTTAGGGCTTCATTCAACCTTCACGAACCGTTAACCTTATTTTTATAGTCATAGAGCGTTTTCCTACTTAACAGACTTGCGAGTTGCGCCTAACTAGTATAACATGCTTTATTCATCATATAAAATAGTATTGAACCTTCGTGATGCAATTACAGAAGAAATACAGAAAATAAAACCCTAATTATGCATAAATACAGAAACTATGCAAACATATAAAAATACACAGATCTGTTCCAAATTCCTCTTTATTATCTCAAATCTTCACAGATACAATCTTTTTGACCCTACGTGAATACCTGAAGGGGCCTGCACACACAGCTACAAACTTATCAAGGTATCCACACACATAGTTGCAGGAGCCTTCCCCTTCATGTGAATACATAAAGATATCACAATTACAGACTAAAAATCATATCATAACATAACATGTATTGTCTTTGACTTACTAAGACATCCCTTTATATATCTTTTACCCTTACAATAACATGGTCCGAAAACCATGGGCGGAGCTCAAACTAGCCGAATTTATTCCATCCCTACACAAAATAAGGGGCTTTGACCCACCATAAAGCCCCTTTGACTCCTAAAACTCTACGTAAATTGCGCTCCGCTCCTCCCAAATGCGGAGACTTTACATGACTTAGACAAAACTTGGACCTAGAGGAACCCTACCCAACAAGCCCCCAACACAAAGATGTGACTCATCCTCGAGTCACTCAGACGGTACGTTTCGAACCTTTTTTTTAGGCCGTTGTATGCAAAATTTAATGGATGAAGTGGCTCTATGCACTGCGCTGCGGCATGTGGAACTTCTTTTACGAGCTTCTCTGTCGTCGACCCTTCTTTCACTAGACCGATTGTTATTTGAGTCTATTGCATGCTCTGCAACCTGCTATCCACGTGGAGATTATCTTTGCCTTCTACCGTAGCTCATCAATTTTTTCTTACAGAGGCGTTTGCTCCTAAAGACGAGGAAACTGTCGCATAGGTGCTAAGGTTTGTGTCGTTGTTTTGAGCTCATCGAACAGTAGTTGTTTGTATGGTATTTCTGCCTCGATCTTCTGCACATGTGGGTCCTCGTGCAGCGAGGCCCATATCTCCATTGTATCCAAAAAATCTAACCATAATCCTTGACTGTAGTGGCTATTTTTTCCATGTCAACTTTTATTGTAGCTTCGCGCTAATCTCAAAATTCAGGTGGTGTGGTAGGCTGCAGTTTCATTTGGAGTTCCATAATCTGCATCTGCATCTCAAATCTGACTGTTTCTACCTCTTCCTGTGATTCCTTGACTGCTGTTGCAAGCTTCTAAAGCTTCTCTTTTGAGGTTTCCTCTGTCTGGATATAGAGCTCTGGAAGCTCACTGCAAGCTTCAGTAATAACCTCTTCTAGCTGCTGTCTGCATGCAAATTCCTCGTCACAATTCTGTATTGCTTTATTCTTCTCGTCGAACATCTATTGGTTGTTGTTTTTCACTTATTTTATGACCAACAGAGCACGTTGCTCCCACACCTTGAGTTCATCTGTAATGTCCTGATGTAATTCATACAATCTATGAAGGGGGACCACTGCAAGATTGAGACTCAGATTCTTTAAGTTCTATGTGTTCTCCCGCTCTTTTGCAGTCTCAAAATGTAGGGATCCATCGGGTAAGTGCACATCTCAGAGCTCTGTTTGGAGAACCATCTGCACAATGACTGAAGTTGAAGGTACCACGCTCACCTGAACCACATTCTCTTTGGACATGCTCGCTTGAACCTGCAACTCTTTGAGGCCCTGTTGGACCTCTATCAATACTGCCTTGTACTGATCTTCAATGTTTCCCCAAATATCCATCATCACAGCTCTGACAGTGTCTTCAATTTCATCAAAGTCCCCCTTAATGAGGACGATTGGCTTTGCGCTTACAGATTTGGTTGAATTATGCTTCTTCCGCGCACCTCCAACAATTTGTTTCTTCCACATTTTCACTATAAATGGGGAATCAAAGTCCTCCTTGTCCACAAAAGGGTGTTCACCACCTTGGTCACCCTCTTCGATGGCTTGTCCCTCCAGTTAAACTTCGTGATATTTTTCCTGCGTAGTGTTCTTCTCAAGGCCAATTGTGACCATCAGAGGCACCTTGTTTTTATCCTAATGGTCATATTCTAGATGAACTATGTTAGACCCTTCCCTTCAGTGCAATTACGCCTTCTTCATCGCAACTTCCTCCGTCTACGCCATCCTCCTAAATAACATGCAACCCTCCTTACTCAATAAAGTCCTTCTTTGGCATAGCACTTTATAGTCCCATGCTTCCTTCCAACTACCTGTAGCACTAAGACTTTCCCTCATCCATATAGTTATTACGCATTCCCAAGGATGGAATCATCCTTGTAGATTTTCAATCTACTACCATTTACTCGTCCAACAAATAATTCTCCATTCAACTTCATGAGATGAACTGCGCCACCATCTGAGATATCCCTGATAATGTATGGTCCTAGCCAATGCATCCTAAACTTACCAGGGAACTTTGCAAACTTACTATCATACAACAAAACCAAGTCTCCATTCTTAAAATTTCTCTACTTAATATGCCGATCATGCAATGCATTTTCCCTGGTGATCTGATAGTCACCCTATGAGTGACATCAGTTAAAGATTTATTAAAGTAAGGTATTACAGACTCATGTGCTGGTGTGTGTTCTGTGTTATTGAAACAACAGATCGATCAGATTGCCAATACACAGACAATAAAATGGAAAGACAACAAAGAAATACAGTAAGCAACACAAAGACACAAACAATTTTAATAAGGAGTTCACCCTATTCTCCAGGGCTACGTCTTCGGTCTAGCTTTCAGTGGTGGCCTTGTTTTATTATGTCTTCAAGCAGAGAATTTACAATACAGGGACTCAATGTGAGTTCACCTGAAGCAGGTTTTTGCTTGGCAGGGTGGTTCTTGGATTCCCTAAGCCATTTGGAGTACATAGACTCTTCTTCTTCCTACCAGCTCTGTGACCTTTTGTTTTACAGTGGAAAGAGCCAAATTTGATGCTCAGTCCGGACAAATTCCTCTATCAGAAGGCTTGAATCTTCAAGCTCTCTGGTGCTCGATGCTGCTGCTGATCAGCTCGGCCCTCTGTCTCTTCTGCTTTGCTTTGCTGTTCTTTGTGTTCAGTCCTCCTCTCAGGTTTCACTGTTCACTGTCTCTCTTGGTCACTTGGACTCTACTCAACTCTAACTTGTTTTGACTGTCTCTATTCATGGATTTTAGCCATTCGAACCATATGCCTGTTCGGTTCCTCTTCTGCCTATTCCGATTCACCTTCTGCAGCTGTGCTTGGAGTTCCCTATGTTTGGCATCATCATGAACGCTCAGGGAGTGGCCACTTGTCCTCCTCTAAATGGCGCTAGTAATTCTTCATTAGTTTGTTTCTTCAGTTACGTCGTGGATGCATTCTTCCTCCACTGTGGCGGTCAAACAGATTCCAAATCTCTTCAAATGCACTTTAATTCCCTGTCGATTCCACTTCTTTCCATCGGGTGCAATCTCAGCCGTTCGATCTGAGCCCTCCAGATTCGACGCCATACGCACGTTTCACGCGGTTGACTTGCTCGACCGATAGCACATGATCAATGGTGGTTTTCTCTCACCTCTGTCTGCCACGCATCGATCGGTGTATGGAATCGCTCCGGTCCTGTCCAAAACCTCTTACCGTTCAAGGGCGACTCGATCAAAACTGCTGGTTTCCAGAGCGCGGGTCCCACCATGTACGATTAGTGCTTTTTCCCTTTTCCGCCTACAGTCCTCTGGTTTCCCCACGCAACTGAGTGCTCGGGCTTTCCCATTTTGGCCCTGTTCACCTAGCGATGCATGATTAGCACTAATCGCACATAAAAAATCACCTCTTTTTCCCATTCCGGGGCTCCCAGGGGCTACTTTGGCCTCCCGCGCAGTCTCCATGGGCCTCGGTCAACACGCTTTGACCGAGGTCCTCGTTGTTCCATGTTGGCTGCCATTGCCACTGGTTCAGGGTGTTTTTGATCACTGTTTTGGATTTCTTTAGAGATTTGTTTGACCTGATTCAGTCATGGTTCTTTGATATGGATCCAATTCGGATCACCTAGCTTTCTGCACTTGTTGGTAAAATCCTGCAATAATGCGATCCACCTCAAGTGCGAGCAGTTGTTCCAATATTTCCTCCATAATGTCATTCTCCACCATGTCTATGACTGCGGGAATTCTAAGACTTGGTATTATGTATTCCATAGGAATTATGGCTTCCTGTCCATAAATAAATCTAAATGGAATTTGTCCCATCAACTTTTTGCAGGTAGTCCTATATGCCCATAAAACTGCTGGTATGTACACATCCCAATCATTCTTGTTGACATTGCATACTTTAGTTAAAGCATTCTCCAAAATGTTATTAAATGCCTCGACCGTTCCATTCACCTGACAATGATAAGGCGTTCTTTTCTGATGATGCATCTGAAATTCTTCTGTTAGTGCTTCAATAAGGTTGTGCAAGAAATGAAAACCTCTGTTGCTTATCAAGGGAATAGGCCCAAGTTCAGAATTAGTCTGCGCTAACCAAAGAAACCCTATATTACCGACCCTTTCAGCAACGATCTGTGTAGCGTAGACCGCAGTCTCACTCGAGGCAATATTGGGGGATGCTAGAACTAGGTTTCTACATCCAGAGGGGCTATGCAGTGTGGCTATAGGGTTTCTTTTAGTTTAGGGCTTAATCTGACCTTCGCGAACCGTTAACCTTATTGTTACAATTGTAGAGCATTTTCCTACTTAACAGACTTGCGAGTTGCACCTAACTAGTCTAACATGCATTATTCATCATATAAAACAATATTTGAACCTTCGCGATGAAATTATAGAAGAAATATACAAAAGCGAACCCTAATTATGCAGAAATACAGAAACTATGCGAACATATAAAAATACATAGATCTGTTCCAAATTCTTCTTTATTATCTCAAATATTCACAGATACAATCTTTCTGACCCTGCACACACATCTGTTGGGGCCTGCGCACACAGCTGCAAGAGCCTTCCCCTTTGCCTGTATACAGAAAGATATCACAATTACATACTCAAAATCATATCATAACATAACATGTATTGCCTTTGACTTACTAAGACATCCATTTATATATCTTTTACCCTTACAATACCATGGTCCGCAAACCATGGGTGGAGCTCAAAATAGCCGAATTTATCCCATCCCTTTACAAAATAAGGGGCTTTGACCTGCCCTAAAGCCCATTTGACTACTAGAACTCTGCATGAATTATTCTTTGGTCATCGAAATGCAGAGACTTTACATGACTTAGATAAAACTTGGAACTAGGGCAACCCTAACCAATAGGCCCCCAACACAAAGATGTGACTCATCCTTGAGTCACTTAGTCGGTACATCCTAAACTTTTTCTTTGAGGCTGTTGTATGAAAACTCCAATGGATGAAGTGTCTATGTGCACTACGTTGCAACCTATCAAACTTCCTCTACGAGCTTCTCTGTCGTCGACTCTTCTGTCGTTAGATTGATTGTTCTCTGCGTCTGCTACATGCTCTGCAACATGCTATCCAGTGTCAACAAGAGCTAACTGGCCTCATCTGGCCAAGGCTGCATCCATGCAGAGATTATACGTGCCTTCCACCGCAACTCATCAATTTTTCCTTGCAGAAGTGTTCCCTCTTAAAGACGGGCAAACCGTTGCACAGGTGCTAAGGTCTGCGTCGTTGTTTTGAGCTCATCGAATTGAGTTGTTTTTCTTAGATTTCTTCCATGATCTTTTGCACATTTGGGTCCTTCTATAGCGAGGCCCATATCTCCATTGTATCCTCAAAAATATGAACACATTCCTTGACTGTAGTGGCTATTTTTTCCATGTCGTATTTTATTGCAGCTTCCTGCTCTTGAACTTTAGGTGGTGTGGTAGGCTGTAGCTTCATATGGAGTTCTGTAATCTGCATCTGCAGCTCAAATCTGACTTTTTCCACCTCTTCCTTTGATTCCTTGACCATTGCTGCAAGCTTCTAAAGCTTCTCTTATGAGGTTGCCTCTATCTGGATTTAGAGCTCTAGAAAATCACTGCAAGCTTCAGTAATAACCTCTTCTAACTATTGTCTGTGTGCAACTACCTCGTCGTGATCCTGTATCACTTTCTTCTTCTCGTCAAATATCTATTGGTTGTTTCTTTTCACTTCTTTTAGGACCAATAGAGCATGTTGATCCTACACCTTGAGTTCATCTGTAACGCCCTGATGTAATTCATGCAATCTCTGAATGGGGAGTGCCGCAAGATTTAGACTCAGGTTCTTTAAGTTCTGTGCGTTCTCTTGCTCTTTTGTAGTCTCGAAATGTAGGGATCCATCAAGTAAATGCACAACTCAGAGTGTTGTTGTGAGTACTTTCTGCACACTGACTGAAGTTGAAGGTACTGCGCTCGCTTGACTCACGCTCACCTGAACCAATGCTCGCTTGGTACACACTCAATTGAGCTTACAACTCCGTGGGGCCATATTAGATCTCTGCCAATACTTCTTTTTCCTAATCTTCAATGTTTCCCCAAATATCCGTCGTCACAACTCTGGTGGTGTCTCCAATTTCATTAAAGTCCCCCTCAGTGAGGAACATCATCTTTGCACTTGTGGATTTGTTTGACTTCTTCTTCTTCCGTGCACTTCCAACACTTACTTCTTCCACCTTTTCACTATAAATGGGGAATCAAAGTCCTCTGTGTCCACAAAAGGGTCTTCACCTCCCTGATCACACTCTTCGGTGTCTTATTCCTCTAGTTCAACTTCACACTCTATTTCCTTAGCAATGTTCTTCTCAAGGTCAATCGTGACCGTCAGAGGCACCTTCTTTTTATCCTCATAAATTCGAATTTGGCAGAATATTTGCCCAAATAAGCTCCTTAAATGTGTCTCCCCTGCTCCTTTTAACGACAAGTTCCTTGTCAAATCAACTGTAGCAACCTCAACGGTCATATTCTGGACGAATTGTGTCAGACTCTTCCCTGTAGTGGAGTTACCCCTTCTTCATCGCAACTTCCTCCATCTGCACCATCCTTCTAAATACTGGACAACCCTCCTTCTTCGACAAAGTCCTTCTTTGGAAAAGTACTTTATAGTTTCATGCTTCCTCCCAACTACCTATAGCACTAAGACTTTCCTTCGTCCATATAGTCATTGTGTAGTCCCAGGGATGGAATCGTCCATGTAGATTTTCAATCTACTACCATTTACTTGTCAATCAAATAACGATGCATTCAACTTCACGAGCCGAACTACAACACCGTCTGAGATATCCATGATAATGTATGGTCCTAGCCAATGCATCTGAAACTTACCAAGGAACTTCCCGAACTTACTATCATACATCAAAACCAAGTCTCCATTCTTAAAATTTCTCTGCTTAATATGTCGATGGTACAATTCCTTTTCCCTGGCTTTCTGCACTTGTTGATGAAATTCTGTAATAAATCGATCTTCCTCAAGTGCGACCAATTGTTCCAATCTTTCCTCCATAATGTCATTATCTGCCACGTCCGTGACTGCGGAAATTCTAAGACTCGTTATTATGTATTCCATAGGCATTATGGTTGCCTGTCCATAAAGCAGTCTAAATGGAGTTTGTCCCGTCAACTTGTAGGTATGCACACAATCCAATCATTCTTGTTGGCATTGCATAATTTAGTTAAATCATTCTGCAAAATCTTATTAAAGTCCTTGACTATTCCATTCACTTGAGGATGATAAGACATGCTCTTCTGATGATGCATCTAAAATTCCTCCATTAGTGCTTCAATCAGGTTGTGCAAGAAATGTGAACCTCTGTCATTCATTAGGGGCCTAGACCCAGGTTTAGAGTTAGTCTACTCTAACCAACAAAACCTATATTATCTGCCCTTTCGGTAATGATCCACGTAGCACAAACTGCAGTCTCACTTGAGGCAATATTGGGGGATGCTAGAACCAGGTTTCTGCATCAAGAGGGGCTATGTAGTGTCATTGTATCATTTCTTTTAGTTTAGGGCTTAATCTGACCTTCACGAACCGTTAACCTTATTGTTATAGTCATAGAGTGTTTTCCTACTTAATAGACTTGCAAGTTGCGCCTAACTAGTCTAACATGCATTATTCATCATATAAAATAGTATTTGAACCTTTGTGATGCAATTACAGAAGAAATATACAAAACTGAACCCTAATTATGCAGAAATACTGAAACTATGTGAACAAATAAAATTACACAGATTCGTTCCAAATTCATCTTTATTATCTCAAATCTTCACAGATACAATTTTTCTAACCCTGGACACATAACTGCAGAGGCCTGAGCACATAGCTGCAGACTTACCAAGGTCTCTACACGCATAGTTATAGGAGCCTTCCCCTTCTCCGGAATACAGAAAGATATCACAATTATAGACTCAAAATCATATCATAGCATAACATTAATTGCCTTTGACTTACTGAGACATCCCTTTATATATCTTTTACCCTTACAATACCATGGTTCGAAAACCATGGGTGAAGCCCAAAATAGCCGAATTTATCCCATCCCTTTACAAAATAAGGGGCTTTGACTTGCCCTAAAGCCCCTTTGACTCCTAGAACTTTGCGTGAATCACACTCTATGCCTCAAAATGTAGAGACTTTACATGACTTAGACAAAACTTGGACCTAAGAGACCCCTACCCAACAATTAACATACATATATCTATGTGTGCATGTTTTATATATATATATATATATATATATATATATATATATATATATATATATATATATATATATATATATATATATGTTTATAATTAAATTTATTAAATTATGTTTTTTTATATAATAATAGGTCATTTTAAATTGAAAATATTGTGAAAAAAATATAATTTGTGAAAATAGAAATAATAGAAAAAACGAAAAAGAAGAAAATAAAAAGTTAAATAAAAAGGAAATAAAACTAAAACCAAAAAGTTAGTAACTAATAAAAATGGAAGCTACTAAACAACCCATAATAAGACCACAACTAATCACATTACAAATAAATAAATTTAAATAATAATAAAAATAACAAAAATTGAATTCCTATTGTTAAACTATGGCTAATTGTCATAATTTTTTGGTTAAAGACAAACTAATACTCAGTCAAAAGCAAAACTAAATGTGTTATACCATAACTTCGACAAGTATAATAACACTACCATATATATTATAAACACATTAAAGAAATTTTATTCTACAAATTAATATTATTCCTCGTTAAAAATTATTAACTACAAATGACGCATTCAATTTTGCCTTTGACTAGGTATTAGTTTGTCTTTGACCAAAAATTTATGATTCGTACTCATATTTTAGCATTATGATTTTGATTTTTGTTATTTTTTATTATTATTTAAATATATTTATTTCTAAGGTGATTCGTTTAGGTCTTATTATGGGTTGTTTAGTAACTTCTATTTCTATTAGTTACTATTTTTTTGTTTTTTGTTTTATTTCTTTTTTATTTAACTTTAAAAAAAAAAAATTCTTTTTCTTTTTATTTTTGCTATTATTTCTATTTTCATAAATTATAATTTTTTCATAATATTTTCAATTTAAAATGACTTATTATTATATCAAAAACATATTTTAATAAATTTAATTATGAACAATTATATATATTAATAAAAATAAAATATTGTTTATATGTTAATATAAACCATATTAGTTAATCATATTTCTTAATTTTTGGTGATGGCATTTAACAATACAATATTTCGATAGAAATCACATTGTAATATTTTTGTCGATGCATTTGGAACCAACGAGTGTGAGTGTGGTTCATCGTCAAGACAAGTTGAAGAACCACATCATGGATGCAGGTTAAATAGGGAGAACAGATCTTCCAACAGCTATATTTGACTAGGAAACAATGGCAATTTGACTGAGAAACGACTAAATTTGATTGGTCAACTCCACTGGACCGAGGGAGAGGAAAAGTTATTAATGTTATCATTATTGTTATATTCATTACCAACATTTGAATAAAAGTAAAGTTTGTATTAAAAATTAAGAAAATTAATAAATTAGTTGTCACAATTATAATTAAATAAATAAAAGGTTAGTAAATTAACATGGAGGTTAGTTGCTGGACAATATTCAGAGCTTCGAGACAGTATGGAGACACCCTATAGAGTCCCAGAGCCACAGGAGCCTGTCCTAAAGATGCAGAAGGTCGATGTAGGCTACCCAGATGGCATAGAGTTGAATGGGAACGCCGCGTATCTGAAGAATAATGGCGTGGAAGGTGCCTCTGAGCCATTATTGCGCGTAAAGAAGCTTTCGTCTAATGCTATCTTGCCTTCTAGAGGTTCGGCTTTGGCAGCCGGATATGATATCTCTAGTGCGACTTCTTGTGTGGTGCCCGCCCGAGGGAAGGCCCTCATGCCCACATATTTGTCCATTGCCATACCCGAAGGCACTTATGCTCGAATAGGGTTTTCGAGCTCGCGGCGGAGGATGAAGAAAGGCGGTTGCATGGTGGGAGCTTGCAGGGTTTTAGACCAAAAGCCCAAACACGATGGGTGTCTTAGGACATTGATAAATGGATCTTCCGCAAAGATTGGCCCTCTCCAGGAGGTCCTGTATCTCCTCCACCAGATGACAGAAATAGACGTCTCGCAGAATCTCTTCACCTTCGCCAATGTTCTTCCGGCTTGTATCGCTTGGCCATCTCTGCATCTTAGTATGGAGATCCATGGCCGAATCAGAAGAAGAGGGTGTAAGCTCCATGCAGCTGTGGCGAATGCCCTTCTGGATTTTTTTATAAAATGCGGAAGGGTAAAGATTGCACGTGAACTATTTGACGAAATTCCTGAACGAGATGTCAAGAAAATGGCTTCGTGGAACGCAATGATTTCGGGGATCATGCAGAATGGGCATGCTGAGGAGGTAGTGATTTCAAGATCTGCACAGATTGGGCAAGCTGCAGAGGCAATGAAGATCTTTTTCCAAATGCAGGCAGCTAGAGTGAAGCCAGACACGAAGACATACCCCAGTATGTTCCCGGCCTATGCCAACTTAGCAGCTCCGGAGCAAGAAATCGAGACAGACCGCTTTTCTGTGGAGAAGATAAGTGATGGAAAGCAGCAGTCGAATCTCTCAGCCTCATTCCAGATCCAAATCGGGTTCTTTTCTGGAAAAACTCTGCTACAATGGGTAAGCGCTTCAGATCTAGTGTAGAACCTCAAGCAAACTCTGGAATTTAGGCTGGGGATTCCCTCCACTTCTCAACGACTCCTCCACGAAGGTAAACAACTTGAGGATCTTTATCCCCTTTCTTTTTACAGCATTAGGAGAAATGCCTCCATCATTCTTACCCTCCGTTTGAGAGGGGGAGCTGTTGGACAGTCATCTTCAGCTGCGGCTTTTTCTTACAAAGATGCAGTCCATGCTCAGAAGCCCAAGAAAGCTGCTCCACCAGCTCAGGCTCCTAAACCGTTTTTGGTGGACAAGCTGGAGGAAACCCCCTCCATTGAAATAATGCATCCTTCGCTGGATGAGCAAATCCAAAAGTATGCAGAGCATGCCATTATTTGCAGGTTCAATGGACTATGGCCTCGCACAGTGGATCTCTACCAATGGATCCACTCTCACTGGACCAACAACTGCAAGGTTCTTCTTTGCTCAAAGGGTTTCTTCATTGTAGTTTTTGCTTTCAACGAAGATTACCAAAAAGCATTAACTGAAGGCCCATGGTTTTGGGGCTCAGCAGGACTATTCCTCACCCCTTGGTTCCCAGATTTTGATCCTTCTTCAGCGATCATCACCAAGCTCCCCATCTGGGTCAGACTTCCTAACCTCCCGGCGCATCTATGGCACTTTGCTGTATTCCAAGGAATCAGCGACTCTCTAGGCCACTTTCTAGCAACAGACACCTCTAGGGGGGAAAAAGGCATATACACCTTCGCCAGAATTTGTGCAGAAATAGACATGAGCAAAGGTCTACCGGATCAGATTAATCTCAAAATTGGAGACTTCCATTGGACCCAGTCCCTAGACTATGAGAACACAGCCTTTCGCTGCCGAAATTGCCATCACACAGGGCACCTTCAGAACTCTTGTCCCTCGCGGCCTGCCCAAAAGAAGAAAGCCAATCCTAAGCCGAAATCCAAAAGCTGGAAGCCTCATGATCCTCCTCCTATGGATGATTTTGATTCCAGCTCAGATGAAGAGGCAGGGGATGCAGAAGGAATGGAAACAAAGCAGGCACAGGATCCACCTTCGACTGGTCATGAGGAATCTTCTGTCCCTCCAAACTCACAGAAAAGAACTCATGAGTCCTCTCCCTCGGATTCAGACAAGGAGACCTCTCCGTCAGCCCAGCTTAGTTTGCAAATCATTCCAGTTCAGCAGAGTCATCTTGATTGGGTCAAAGTTGGTAAAAAGAAAGGGAAAAAATGCCGAATAGTTGATCCTACCCACGTTGGGTAGAATCCTATGTTTCTGCACCTGTTTCTCTGTTCCTCTTGTTACTTCTTGTTTAGCAATGTTCTCTTCCTAGTTTCTCTCTGGGGCCGAGGTGGATAGTCAATCCTTTCCGGCTGCCCGTTCTCTTGCTTCTCTTGGCTGTAACTTCATATTGTACCATATTTCCTCTTAATAGAATTAGTTTTTACCGAGAAAAAAAAACATGGAGGTTAGTTTTGTTTTTTTTTGTTTTTTGTTTGTTTTTTTGTATTTTGTTTTTGTTTTTGTTTTTTTTTTTTTTTTCTTTTTTCTTTTTTTTAAGTTGGTGAGGCTGGAACATAGGAGAACCAGGTCTTCCGCCTTGGCTAAACATGCGGAGAAGACGAAGCACCATGTATGTGTTGAGGAGACCCGTGTTATTGCTAAGGTGGCGCATTTCCATCACTAGAAATTTAAACCATAGAAACCGAAAAAAGGCCAAGAAACCTCAATAGAGATGACGACTGAAAAATTAGTAGTTGCTGGATCCCTGCGCTCTCCTCCTAGCTGCTTCCTGTTTTTTCCCTCGCTCCCCCGTCCCCAGCCCTGTTTCCTTGTTTTTCCCCCTCCTTGCCTTGTTTGATCATTGTCCTTTTTTCCCTTCTCGTCTCTCTATTTTCCTTCACTCCCGATATATATATATATATATATATATATATATATATATATTTTTTTTTTTTTTTTTTTTTTTTTTTTCTAAATAGGTATTTTAATAGATTAAGGTCCTGTGAGTTAATTCTTACAAGAAACTAATTTGTATAATAAATAATTAACTATTTATTTATATATTTATATTAAATTCGAAATGCATATATTTACATATCTTTCCATACTATATTATTGATGTAATGTTTTTGATTTCATAATATACATATTCATTTAATTAGTATTCCATATTAGCTATTTTTAGGTTATTAATGATTAATGTTTGTTTGAGTGATTACAATTTTTGGTGGTAAAAAAAAAAAACTAACCTCCATGTTAATTTACTAACCTTTTATTTATTTAATTATAATTGTGACAACTAATTTATTAATTTTCTTAATTTTTAATACAAACTTTACTTTTATTCAAATGTTGGTAATGAATATAACAATGATGATAACATTAATAACTTTCCCTCTCCCTCAGTCGGTCCAGTCAAGTTGACCAATCAAATTTAGCCGTTTCTCAGTCAAATTGCCCAGTCCAGTATAGCTGTTTCCTAGTCAAATATAAGTTGACCAATCAAATTTAGCCGTTTCTCAGTCAAATTGCCCGGTCCAGTATAGCTGTTTCCTAGTCAAATATAGCCATTGGAAGATTTGCTCTCCCTATTTAACCTGTAGCCATGAAGCCTTGAGTGCAAGAAAGATGGGAGTCAAGGTTATTAGCCTTGAAGCTTTAAACAAGGATGGAGCTTTGAATGGTAGAGGCACATTGTTTATTAAAAGGATTCCAAATTTAAGAGTTAGAGTTATTCATGGTAATACAATGATGGATCCATAGTCCCATGGCTATGGTCCAATGGTTAGGTGGGGAGGTTCGGTCCCCACAGGTCTTGCGGTCTAATCCTGGGCAGAACTATGTATGCTTGAGAGATGCTCCTTGTTATAGATCCATTTGGGCACATCACTCCCATCATCTAGATCAGTGTTTTAGGGCTCATCAAACCCTAATTTCAGTTGCTACATGCCCTAAACAAGTCACCCTTTTGAATGCCTCCTTCCTAGACAGTTTCATGACATGAAGACATCTTGAAATGACCTCTAGAAGGACTAGCGCATGTAGGCCCATGTAAGAGTGTGTTGCAGAGCAGTTGAGTCCATGTTAGGGTGCTCTGTAGAGCACTTAAGCCTCCTTTCACCTACACTGGGCGAAATTGAGAGAAATTCACATAGGTTTTGGGGAATATTCTTATCTTTTGGAGTCATCTAGAAGGTTCCCTCACTTATCAACTCCTATGAGCTCGAAAATGGATGAGGAATGAGTTAAGATGCATCCTATCCTCTCATCCCTTCCTCCATGGAACTAATTCTAAGTATGGAAGGCCATTCAATACCACCATTTATGACAAAACCTCCTCCATCTTCCTATAAATTGACCACTCATCTAAGCAATCAGGGGTTGGACTATGTTGATTTGTAAGGAGATAATGTTTCTATGAGAATTGGCTTTGAAGCAAGTATTGTAATGCTACAAGTTTGTCATGCTTTTGATGTGATGTGGATGGGATCCAAGCTGGAGGAATGACTTTGAATTAGACACAATGTTTGTAATTCCTTCTTGTATTCAATAAAGTATTTGAACCTTTCTCCCATATGTTTGTATTGTCTTATAGTGCTTATATGTGTGAAATGTATCTAATTCCATTCACTTATATTCAATAGATGTTTTGCTTTGATCGGTTCTTTGTTTTCTGTTTGTGTTTACAGGTACTTCTCAAGTGTGTTAAGTACGGGAAGGAGCGATAGGATCGATACAAAGGAGACAAGAGGAAAGTGGAACTACAAATAGTTCTTCTCATCTTCTCATCTTATCTATTGCTTATAGGAAAAGGCTAAAATACTTTAAATTGTTGTTCTAGATATGCCTACTTATCTAGGGAATTAGTATTTATCCGTAGATACCAAATTCTCCAAAACAAATTGGCGACTCCGCTAGGGAAGATCATCTTTCCTAGTAGCTTATCCACGTCCTAGGACATTCATGCAGACCCTACTTGTGTTCATTGATTGTGTTTCAGCTCTTTTGCATTGAATTTTTGGTCAAATTGTGTCAAATTGCCTTTTGAAATGGCTCACTATCACCAGCGCAGACTTGTGAGGGACATAGTGCGTTGCAGAGCACCCTTGGCTTAGGGACTGTGCTCTGAAGCACACTATCTCCCATTCAGGGCTATGTTGATCCTCCTAGGGTCAGTTTCTCACCTTTGGAATAAGTTTTTTCCAACTTTTCTCTGTTTGTTTGCTTGTTGATTGACCAATGAATGTCATGCCTTAGAGAACAAGTTTCTATCTATAGGTTTTAACCCCGTACAAAAATTACCTGCACACGAATTCTAAAACACAAAAAATAAAAAATGTAAGAGCATAACACATAAAACACATATACACAGAGATTTTCCCCTGGATCCCAAAACCAGGACTACCAGCTTGATTTTTCATTATGTTCCTTTCAATGTTACAATACATATTTATACATGTTGAAGCATCCAATACCATGGACCAAAAACCATCGCGTCGAAAACCATGGATCGAAAACCATTGCGTCCAAAACCATGTGCGAAAATCATGCACACAACCATAGGTAGGTCCACCCAACCTAACATAGGGTCCATAGAGTGGGGTTACCTGCACCCCTCAAACCCCCTGTGACTCCCCCTGCTATGCAATTGGCACAACAAAGGGGGGGCTCCACCCCCCTTCTAACCCCCCAGTTAACTACATGGGCTAGTCATGGAAAGAATATAACACAACCCAACATTCTCCCACTTGTTGTTTTCTTTCCACAGGGGGCCACAAGTGAGCTTAGTCATTTATCCAGCTATTATCACTTAGAACTAAAATTGATATATGTAACTTTTCATCCTATCCCGATGACAAAGGTCAGTGCTAGTTTATTTTTGTTTTAATTTTCTTCCCTTAGAATCTGAAGTTTGAAGAGTTTTTGAGTCAAGTTATTCTCAGCTCCCATTGGTTCCCCTCCATCTACCATTGTTTTATAGCCACCTGTTATTTTATGTCAGTCACCGTGCCTTTTTGTAATTTCGCAGCGCAATCCTGATTAGGCAGTTTCGCAGCGCATCATTCAAATTTAAAACTGACAGCGCTGCGAAATCATGGATTCGTACATTTCGCAGTGAATCTTTCCCGAAATGTCAAATCCGTTAGGTGAGTCATAGGCCATGTCTTCTCATGTCAGCTCATGTACCCCTCTTATCACATTTCACCACTCATTGCCACTATCACCACCACTAGATCTGTTGATACGCATGAATCATCATTTCCAAGAAAGACCACCGTGCATAAAACTTAATGATGGTCGTAAGTCTTGCATGAAATGACAAATCTGCAAGATTACAACTTGAAAGATTTTAAACGGAAAAATTTAAAATTCAACTGCAAAGATAATCAAGCGAGGCTGATAATCAAGCGAGGCTGAATTCAAATAGAAGCTGAATCACAATTCCAACCGGAGCTGGTAGTCATTGTTTGCGAAGATTTGGAAGAATCAATGGAGAAAAAGGAGCACAGATCCGACAAATGTCTAAGCACTGAGCCTGAAGGCTTAGATATAACGTTGAGAAATAAAGAGGTGGAGAAAGCATTTAAAAAGGCCGGGTGCTGGAATTTTTGCAAAAAGTTACAAGGAGGGCACGCACAGGTAACTAAAGAATTTGCACTTAACTTCACAGGCTTGAATTCAAAAGTAGCCATGATAGAATTGCAGGTTTCGCCAGAAGTGATATCTACTGTGACAAAGATCCCACGAGGACAAGAGCAATGGTTTAAAAATTTCAAGTTTGACATGAATCCTTGCAAGGAGTTTTTGAAGGATGAATTTGTAAATGAAGATTTAAGTAAGGAAGTGCCCAGGAGTTATGTCAAAGAATATTATGCTCATTTACTCACCTGCATACAGAAATATATGACTTGTGAAGGAAGGTATAACAAGGTTTACTCTTACCATTTTAAACTCCTTTTGCATTTCAACGGGAAGGTCTCCATAGACTTACCTTTTTATCTTTTCCGTAGTTTGAGTAAGATTTGTGATAAGGTATAGCTGAGGAAAGAGGATTGTGAAACCTCTTTGTTTCATCATGGTTTGATCAAAATACTGGTTTTAGATGGGCTCCAAAAGGTAGACAGAGATTGGAATTCATTCATTTTTATGGCTGGCTTCAAAAGCCAGACTGGCCTCACTCCTCTACCTGCTAGAGATTTTACACTAGATGAGCTCCAAATAGAAGCAAGAGCTAAAAGAGTTCCAAATTCACAAGTAAGAAAACAAGTGAAGCCACTCATCATCCAAGATCAACCTCAGCAATCAACTAAGGAAAAAGCTCATGGTAAAAAGACTGTACCTGAAACAAGCACATTTGAAGTAGTCTCAAGGATAAGAACAAGAAGCCAGATGAATAAGGAAAAAGGTAAAGCTGTAGCAGTCGAAGAAAGTCCAGTGTCCAAGGGAAGTTTAAATGCCTTATTACAGGCTATTGACTTTGAGCAGTCTCTACCAGTTCAAATTGAGTTGATACAGTCAGAACAAGAAAGCACCAAGAAAGCCAAGGCCTCGAAAAGGCTTAAATTTGATGAGCCAGCTGAAGAGTTTGTTTTTAAACCTAGAAGACCTATGACAAGGAGATTCCAGCAAGTACAGGAAGAACTATCAAGAACAGAGGAAATAGGGGAAGGGACACAACGTTGGCAAAAGAAAAACACAGGCAAAACAGTCATCACATCTAAAGAAGATAATATAGCAGACCTGAAGAGCCAATTAGAATCAGCTAAGCATGAGATTGCCAAATTGAAGAAAGCTGCTAGAAGACATGCAGTCATACAAGCAAACTATTATAAAACTCTATGGGAAGGGAATGCAACTGTAGAAGCCCAGCTGAATTCAGTGGTTGATGGCCATTCACAATTTCACACCTGGACAGTACCAGCAATCAAAGAAGCCAAGTACATCAGAAGGATCAATATACAACTGAGAGCTGGGAATAAGGTTATGAAGAAACAAATTAAAGATCTGAAGGCACAGTTAAGCCAGCTTAAAGGACCTGCTAAATGAGTTTTCATTTCAAGTAAGATTCTATTTCAAAATTTTGATAAGTTTGCTTGATCTTATCTTTCTGAAGAAATCTAAATCCCTATTCGGCCTTTGGAAAGTCTAAAGAAGTTTTTGGCAATCAAGCACTCGGTTAATAAAGGTCTCAGGTTAAAAACAAGTTGTTTTAAATAACTCAGCAGTTTCGTAGCGCGCTACGAAACTGTTGAAAGTGATGATTTCAACATAAATCAAGCAGTTTTGAAGTTGAAGAGGGAAAATTTTGAAGGACAGTTGTATACAACGAGAACACCTGAAGTTACAACAACCAATCAGACTAGCACAAGTGGAAATAAATAGTTTGAATCAAAAAGTGGCATTTTGTCATATCATAAGGAAATTGAAGCATGTATCAGACAGCTTGAATACGTTTTCCTTTTTGTTTTCGAAACAGTGGATGACACGTCATCAAATCAGGTTTCATAACAGCGGACAGCACATCAAAACGTGGCCACCGTCATATTTTGAGGGATAACAATTAAAAAACCGACTTATGAAGATTCGAAGATCATACAGCCGAGAAGCAAGGATAGTCTCCTAATTTTTCTGGACAGTGAAGAAGATACAGCATCCAAGGTTAACATGGAGCATTAAACACCCATCTCAGCCAAACTGAAAGAGAACCAGATGTCATAGAAAGGAATCATCTTAATTAAAGCCATCATGCATGTAATATGGAGTTAGAATCATAGTTGATTTAGATCTCTAAAAAACTCCAGTCAACACTTTGTTGTATTTATTAAGTAGTTAGAGTTTAAGAGTTGTCAGTAATAGAAGTAGTTTTCGAATTCCCCTCATGCTTGAGGAGGAATCTCGATCAGTTAGAATAAGAGCTCTATATATAGCCGAAACAGCAATGTAATCAGGGTTGGAAAATTTTATGGAAAAGCTTGTATTTGGCCTATGTAAGACTCATTTTCAGTAATACATGCTTGACTTTACTTCTCAGGATTCATGAAGGATTTTTTATGTTCAGAATATGTGATGTTGTCCTTTTCTTAATTCTTACAATGGTATGGATGTATAATCACTCAGAATTCACTGAATGTGCTCTGACTTCCTGTATACATTTATAAACTGTGTGGTCCCATATGAGTTTATGTTCTGAATGTTTAAATGCTGAATGCCCTGACTTCCATGTAGGGTTGAGTTCATTGTTATATTGAGGTGTTGTTGACTCCATAAGCCCAATGGATAGTTTTGTTTAATGTGTTTCCACCATTCATATTTTTTACAGTTGTTCTATAAGAGTTAGCCATCTTATCTTTAATCAAAATCATTAATCCATCAAGAGAGAGCCCTCTCAGGTTGAGGAGGCTAAGCCTCAGCCTAAAGTAGGTTGAAATAGTTACTTAGAGTCAACCTGACCAGCAGCCTATCAGGATCTGATTTTGAGATAACATTTTGGTGCGTCTGCCGGGAGCCTGAAGATTATTCATTCCCGAAATCATGAAGCTGAACTTCTGAAGGTAGCAGGAGCTCAGAAGGTTTTCGAGGCTGCATTCTACCTTGGTGACTCCATACAATCTTAAAGTTAAAAAGGTGGCTTCGAGAGGAAGATATACAAGGAGTAATCCTGACCCAGATCCACCTACTCCTGTGGATAATCCAAACACCATCTCAAGGAGCAGGCAAAGATTTCCTGATATACCAGGTACTTCATCTTTTTCGAAATCTTTGTTCCCTGAATTTTCTAGAAGTCCTGAAGATAAAATTGTAGATGATAAAATTCATGAGGTATTGTTGAGGTCTGAGAACGAAGAAGAACTTATTGGAATTATTTTAGATTTACAAAAAAGAGGCATTGATACTTCATCCTTAGTGTCACAAAAAGATAAGGAAGAGTTTTGGGAGGTTGTTACTTCAGAATTACTGTTAGAAGAAGAAGATTTGAATCAACTCAAAGAGCTTGATCCTTTTGAAGTTTTGCTCAAATCCAAAACTGGTTTACCCCTCCCAAATTGGAGTTCCTTTGTCAATGGTTTGCAAAGTCCAAATAGTCCTTTTCGTACTAATACTTTATCTTCTGCCTCTGCTAGCCCAAATAGTCTTCAGACACTATCTCACACTAGTTCTGGTCCCACCGGTCATACAATACCTGTTATCACTGCTCCTCCACTCATTATGGCTATACCTGCTAGGTATGCTCCACTAGCTCTCCCTGCTGTTTTACATGATCTTCCTAGCAAATATGCTGCCAGAATTCCAACATGGGGAGGAGATGAAGATATTACAGCAGAGGAACATGTGGATAGGTTCAATGATTTTGTTGACAGGGAAGAAGTGGATGATGAAGATGTAAAACTAAGATTGTTTGCTCAAACTTTCATTGGGGAAGTCAGAAAATGGTTTAAAGCCCTTAGAGTCAGAAGCATTCATAGTTGGGTAGAATTTGAAGATAGCTTTCTAAGGAAATGGGGAAACAGAACCAACCCTGTCCAAGCCCTTACTGAATACAACAATCTTAGAAGAGCTCCAGAGGAAACTGTCCAAAACTTCTCTAAGAGGTTTAATAAAATATACAATTCTATTCCAGCTCATTTGAAACCTCCTGGAGCTTTGGCACAGTTGAGATATGCTGAATCATTTGATTCAGATTTCTCTCTTTTACTCAGAGAAAGGAAGTCTGCCTCTCTTGCTGACATGCAAAATGATGCAATTAAGGTGGAGGTGAATATGATGGCTGCTAAGAAATCAAAGATGGCAAAGACTAAGCTGAAGGAAGAAGAGAAACCTTCTACCTCTGCTCCAGAAGACAAGTTTGAAACAATGATGAAAACCATGGAAAAATTGATGGACCGACTAGCTCTTGGGAATGCTTCTGCTCCTCCAGCACAGCAGGAACCTCAATTCAGGAACCCTCAGTACAGAAGACCTCAGAATCAGCAAAGGCCAAGAGACAACAGAAATCAGCAGTCAGATCCTCCAGTGAGACCTCCCTTCCAACAAAATTTGGTAGATGAAGAAGATGAGCCTGAAGTCCCTGAGGAATCAATCCATTGTTTTGATGAAGAAGTGTCAGGGATTTTCTTGACTAAGGAGGAACATGATGAGTCCAGTATGATAAAATCAGGAGAAGAGCCTTCAGATTTTTTAAAGGGCTATCAGCACACTATCTTTGAGATGCAAAAGCAGTACAATCTTAGGAATAGAGATGTTCCTATTACAGCAAACAAAGCACAGCCCAAGAAGAATACCTCAAGGACAGTTGAAGATAAAAAGGAAAACTCAAAGGTGGTTGAAGGTAAGGATGATTCTCCTCTTGTCAAAAAGGATATTCAAATTCTTTCTCCTCCTAAAGAAATTGACAAGACTACTTCTGTTTTTAATCTTGAGAACGAGATTGCAAAAATTAAGATATCAGTCCCCTTTAATGAAATTCTCAAGGTAGACAAATACAGAAGCAAAATTGTTGAAATGCTTAATTCACAACCAGGAGTGGCTGATATCCTAAATGTACAAGAAGATAATTCTGTTATCTGTTTGGGTCCAAGACTTGAGGATGAACAAAATGAAGAGTTTCCCCCTTTCTACATAAGCATTAGCATTCATGATATGACTCTACATAATGCTATGTTAGATTCGGGGGCATCACATAATCTCATGCCTAAGGTAATCATGGAAAGACTGGGGTTAGAGGTAACTAGGCGATATAAGGATTTATTTTCCTTTGATTCAAAAAGAGTCCAATGCATTGGTTTGATAAAAGATGTTGTTGTGGGGCTCACACAAATTCCAGCAAAAACAATTGTTATGGACATTGTTGTTGCAGACATTCCACCGAAGTTTGGGATGCTTCTTTCAAGGTCATGGGCAGCAAAAATCAAGGGCACAATGCAGATGGATCTTACATATGCTACCATCCCAGTGTTTGGTGAACAAAGGAGGTTGTATCGCAAGACAAGGATGGCCTACATGGTAAGCAGCAAAGACAAGCCTAAGAATTTTCCTATTTATTCATGTGATACTGGTCTTGGATCAGCTATCCTTTTCAATGAATCAGTTGGAAGAGAATCACAAGATGAACCTGCGGAAAATCAGTGTCAAGAAGGTCAGCAAGGAGATGAAAGAGACATCATGGGCTGCTGGTCATTATACTTTGATGGATCAGCAGGAAAAGAAGGGGCAGGAGCTGGGATTTGGATCACTAGTCCAACTGAAGAAAGTAAGTTTCTCTCATACAAATTAAACTTTGATTGTACCAACAATATGGCTGAGTACGAATCTCTGATTTTAGGTTTGGAAGCCTTGATAAAATTGAAAGCTAAAAACATTGTTGTTTGTGGAGATTCTGAATTGGTAATTAAACAAGTAGAAGGTGCATATCAAACTAAGGATACAAGGATGAGAGCATACAGAAACTTAGTGTTGGAGATGTTGGAAAAATTTCAATCCTATTCTTTTAGCATCAAAACTAGAGATCAAAACTCTATTGCAGATTCTCTTGCTGTTTCTGCCAGTCTCTTTATCATTCCTAAACACTCTTCTGAAAATTATGAAGTGGAGGTTCGCCATAGACCAGTCATACCAGATAATATCACAAATTGGCAAGTTTTTGAGGATGATCAGCATGTAAGGAACTTCATTGAATTAAAAGAAGAGTTTGAACACAATCAGATAGATCAGCAGAATATGTTAATAGAGTCAAAGGAAAGTTCTGAAGTCTTACAATTACAAAACAACTTAATTCCTAAAGGCCTCATTCCCCTTGAGAAATTATTTGATCAAAATGATGTGTTCAAAGCACCAAGACTACAAGCTAATGAAGAGGAAGTAGAAAGCTGCAATTTAGGAGACTCGGTTGTGCCTAAGATAGTCAAGATTTCAAAATTCCTTTCAGCTGATATGAAGACTAAATATGTTGAGATGATGAAAAGATTCATTGATGTTTTTGCATGGAGTTATGCTGACTTGAAACAATATGACTCTTCAATCATACAGCATACCATTCCTATTAAGCAGAATGAAAAGCCTTTTAAGCAGAAGTTAAGAAGAATTAATCCTCTTCTAATGCCACTGATTGAAAAAGAAGTGAAAAAGCTCTTTGATGCTAAAATTATTGTTCCAATCAGATTCTCAAATTGGCTTGCTAATTTGGTACCAGTCAGAAAAAAGAATGGAGAAATCAGAATTTGTATAGACTTCAGAAACTTAAACAAATCTTCATTGAAAGATAATTACCCCCTCCCCAAAATGGATTTCATTCTGCAGAACATTGTTGGTTCACAAAGGATGTCTATGCTTGATGGTTTCTCAGGGTACAATCAGATTCTTGTTCACCCAGATGATCAGGAGAAAACGGCCTTCACTACACCATGGGGAACATTCATGTATGCAAAAATGCCATTTGGCCTCATGAACGCGGGAGCCACTTTCCAGAGAGCAATGGATATTGCTTTTGCTGAAGAAAAGGACAAATCAGTGGTGGTTTATCTTGATGACATCACAGTTTTTTCAAAAAGGGAAGAAGACCACTTAAAGCACCTTGAAAGGATCCTACTGAAGTGTAGGAGGTTTGGTATTTCTCTAAACCCAACCAAAAGTATTTTCGCTTTAACTTCTGGCAAACTGCTTGGTCATATTATTTCTGAAGAAGGAATTAGGATTGATCCTAATAGAGTTAGTGCAATTCAAAAATTAGATCTACCAAGGAGTAAGAAGGAGATTCAATCCTTTCTTGGGAAAGTTAACTTTGTTAGAAGATTCATTCCTAATTTTGCTAAAGTTGTCAAGAACATAACAAAGATGTTAAAGAAAGGAGCAGATTTTAAATGGACAGTTGAAGCAAAGAAATCATTTGAAGAGATCAAGAAGGCACTTACTCAAGCACCAGTACTTATCAGCCCAGATTTTACCAAGGAGTTCCTTATCTTCACATTCGCTTCTGAAGACACAATTGCTGGAGTTTTACTGCAAAAAGGAAGTCAAGGTACTGAACAACCCATTTCTTTCTTTAGCAAAACATTAGCCAATGCTGAATTGAAATATAATATCTTAGAGAAACAAGCCTATGCATTGGTGAAAGCAATTAAGGATTTCAGAATCTATGTTTTGCACTCTCACATTGTTGCCTACGTCCCAAATGCTGTTATAAAAGATATTCTTACACAAGCTGATCCAGATGGAAAAAGGGGAAAGTGGATAGCAAAACTGTTGGAGTATGACATTGAGATCAAACCCACAAAGTTGGTAAAGGGTCAAGGCCTAGCCCAATTGTTGACTCAGTCAAATTTGGACTGTATTGATATTAATTTAAGCACAGAAATCTCAGAAATTTCTGAAAATGAAGAGGAATTGGTCCAAATAAATGAGAAATTCTTGATCTCAGAATGGTACAAGGATATACCATTTGTTTTGCAGCATAATAGAGCTCCTGATAATCTTTCAAAATCCAAAGCTCGGTTTACCAAATTGAAATCTCTCAGATATTTTGTGTATGACCAAAATTTGTTTTGGAAAGATGCAGGAGGAATATTATTAAACTGCCTCATTGAAGAAGAAGCTGATAAAGTAATTGATGAGTTTCATAAAGGGGATTGTGGAGGACATCACTATTGGAAAGCCACTGCAAACAAGGTCTTGAGAGCTGGCTATTTTTGGCCAACTATGTTTAGAGATATCTATAAAAAGATAGCCACATGTCATGAATGTCAAGTGTTTGAAGGAAAGAGAAAGCTTATGCCACTGCCCTTGGTTCCTATTTATGTTGAAGCACCTTTCCAGCAGTGGGGATTAGACTTTATAGGGGAAATCCATCCTCCTTCATCAGGACAACATCGCTGGATTCTCACAGCCACCGATTACTTTACAAAATGGATAGAAGCAATACCCACAAGGCAAGCAAATGATTCAGTGATTATTTCTTTCTTAGAAAATAATATATTATCAAGATTTGGTTGCCCAATTAAGATCATTACAGACAATGCTCAAGCTTTCAAGTCCAAAAGGATGATTAATTTTTGTCATCAGTATCACATCTCCCTTGGACATTCCACTGCTTATTATCCACAGGGAAATGGTTTGGCTGAATCATCAAACAAGAGCCTTGTGAGAATCATTAAGAAGCTGCTGCAAGAAAATAAAAAAGCTTGGCATTTGAAACTGAGATATGCTTTGTGGGCTGACCGGATTTGCACAAAGAGGTCCATTGGAACATCACCATATGAGCTAGTATATGGGGCAGAGGCTATATTTCCAACATCCCTTGGAGTACCAGTAATGAAGTTGATTCAAGGACTAGAAGAGGAACCAAATGCTATACAACGAAGGATCAATCAGCTAATAGCTTTGCAAGAGAAAAGAAATGAGGTGTTTGACAGTCATCAACAAAACCAGAACAGGATCAAGAGAGCATTTGACAAAAAGATCAAAGAAGTTACATTCCAGATCCATGATAAAGTCTTGAAATGGGAAGCTAGAATTGAAGAGAAAGGTAAACATGGTAAATTTGAAAATTTGTGGAAAGGGCCATATCAAATTTCTGCTTTCCATGGGAATAACACCTACATTCTACAAGAGATTGATGGAACACCGTATGCTGGAGGACCTGTTAATGGCAGGTTCCTAAAGCATTACAATTGATTAAATCTCTGCCAAGTTTCTCACAACATTGTATATAACCGTTTTATTAGTCTTTCTTTGTTGCAAATAAATGACAAGCTGAACAGGAAGCTCAAGCCCGAGGTGAAGGCTCACAAAGCTAGAAAAGGATGCTTGTCAACTCCATCTATGTTTTCATAAATTGGACAAAGCACTGGACATACGAGTTCTTAGTGTACTACAGGAGCACACTATCCCAAGTGGAGCCACTGTTATCACTTAGAACTAAAATTGATATATGTAACTTTTCATCCTAGCCCGATGACAAAGGTCAGTGCTAGTTTATTTTTGTTTTAATTTTCTTCCCTTAGAATCTGAAGTTTGAAGAGTTTTTGAGTCAAGTTATTCTCAGCTCCCATTGGTTCCCCTCCATCTACCATTGTTTTATAGCCACCTGTTATCTTATGTCAGTCACCGTGCCTTTTTGTAATTTCGCAGTGCAATCCTGATTAGGCAGTTTCGCAGCGCATCATTCAAATTTAAAACTGACAGCGCTGCGAAATCATGGATTCATACATTTCGCAGCGAATCTTTCCCGAAATGTCAAATCCGTTAGGTGAGTCATAGGCCGTGTCTTCTCATGTCAGCTCATGTACCCCTCTTATCACATTTCACCACTCATTGCCACTATCACCACCACTAGATCTGTTGATACGCATGAATCATCATTTCCAAGAAAGACCACCGTGCATAAAACTTAATGATGGTCGTAAGTCTTGCATGAAATGACAAATCTGCAAGATTACAACTTGAAAGATTTTAAACGGCAAAATTTAAAATTCAACTGCAAAGATAATCAAGCGAGGCTGAATTCAAATAGAAGCTGAATCACAATTCCAACCGGAGCTAGTAGTCATTGTTTGTGAAGATTTGGAAGAATCAATGGAGAAAAAGGAGCACAGATCCGGCAAATGTCTAAGGACTGAGCCTGAAGGCTTAGATATAACGCTGAGAAATAAAGAGGTGGAGAAAGCATTTAAAAAGGCCGGGTGCTGGAATTTTTGCAAAAAGTTACAAGGAGGGCACGCACAGGTAACTAAAGAATTTGCACTTAACTTCACAGGCTTGAATTCAAAAGTAGCCATGATAGAATTGCAGGTTTCGCCAGAAGTGATATCTACTGTGACAGAGATCCCACGAGGACAAGAGCAATGGTTTAAAAATTTCAAGTTTGACATGAATCCTTGCAAGGAGTTTTTGAAGGATGAATTTGTAAATGAAGATTTAAGTAAGGCAGTGCCCAGGAGTTATGTCAAAGAATATTATGCTCATTTACTCACCTGCATACAGAAATATCTGACTTGTGAAGGAAGGTATAACAAGGTTTACTCTTACCATTTTAAACTCCTTTTGCATTTCACCGGGAAGGTCTCCATAGACTTACCTTTTTATCTTTTCCGTAGTTTGAGTAAGATGTGTGATAAGGTACAGCTGAGGAAAGAGGATTGTGAAACCTCTTTGTTTCATCATGGTTTGATCAAACTACTGGTTTTAGATGGGCTCCAAAAGGTAGACAGAGATTGGAATTCATTCATTTTTATGGCTGGCTTCAAAAGCCAGACTGGCCTCACTCCTCTACCTGCTAGAGATTTTACAATAGCTGAGCTCCAAACAGAAGCAAGAGCTAAAAGAGTTCCAAATTCACAAGTAAGAAAACAAGTGAAGCCACTCATCATCCAAGATCAACCTCAGCAATCAACTAAGGAAAAAGCTCATGGTAAAAAGACTGTACCTGAAACAAGCACATTTGAAGTAGTCTCAAGGATAAGAACAAGAAGCCAGATGAATAAGGAAAAAGGTAAAGCTGTAGCAGTCGAAGAAAGTCCAGTGTCCAAGGGAAGTTTAAATGCCTTATTACAGGCTATTGACTTTGAGCAGTCTCTACCAGTTCAAATTGAGTTGATACAGTCAGAACAAGAAAGCACTAAGAAAGCCAAGGCCTCGAAAAGGCTTAAATTTGATGAGCCAGCTGAAGAGTTTGTTTTTAAACCTAGAAGACCTATGACAAGGAGATTCCAGCAAGTACAGGAAGCACTGTCAAGAACAGAGGAAACAGGGGAAGGGACACAACGTTGGCAAAAGAAAAACACAGGCAAAACAGTCATCACATCTAAAGAAGATAATATAGCAGACCTGAAGAGCCAATTAGAATCAGCTAAGCATGAGATTGCCAAATTGAAGAAAGCTGCTAGAAGACATGCAGTCATACAAGCAAACTATTATAAAACTCTATGGGAAGGGAATGCAACTGTAGAAGCCCAGCTGAATTCAGTGGTTGATGGCCATTCACAATTTCACACCTGGACAGTACCAGCAATCAAAGAAGCCAAGTACATCAGAAGGATCAATATACAACTGAGAGCTGGGAATAAGGTTATGAAGAAACAAATTGAAGATCTGAAGGCACAGTTAAGCCAGCTTAAAGGACCTGCTAAATGAGTTTTCATTTCAAGTAAGATTCTATTTCAAAATTTTGATAAGTTTGCTTGATCTTATCTTTCTGAAGAAATCTAAATCCCTATTCAGCCTTTGGAAAGTCTAAAGAAGTTTTTGGCAATCAAGCACTCGATTAATAAAGGTCTCAGGTTAAAAACAAGTTGTTTTAAATAACTCAGCAGTTTCGTAGCGCGCTACGAAACTGTTGAAAGTGATGATTTCAACATAAATCAAGCAGTTTTGAAGTTGAAGCGGGAAAATTTTGAAGGACAGTTGTATACAACGAGAACACCTGAAGTTACAACAGCCAATCAGACTAGCACAAGTGGAAATAAATAGTTTGAATCAAAAAGTGGCATTTTGTCATATCATAAGGAAATTGAAGCATGTATCAGACAGCTTGAATACGTTTTCCTTTTTGTTTTCGAAACAGTGGATGACACGTCATCAAATCAGGTTTCATAACAGCGGACAGCACATCAAAACGTGGCCACCGTCATATTTTGAGGGATAAC
This sequence comes from Pinus tabuliformis, assembly GCA_031772625.1. Classification (NCBI taxonomy): domain Eukaryota; kingdom Viridiplantae; phylum Streptophyta; class Pinopsida; order Pinales; family Pinaceae; genus Pinus; species Pinus tabuliformis. Next base: position 885,535,673 of record CM062808.1, on the reverse strand, counting down.
AATTAAAAAACCGACTTATGAAGATTCGAAGATCATACAGCCGAGAAACAAGGATAGTCTCCTAATTTTTCTGGACAGTGAAGAAGATACAGCATCCAAGGTTAACATGGAGCATTAAACACCCATCTCAGCCAAACTGAAAGAGAACCAGATGTCATAGAAAGGAATCATCTTAATTAAAGCCATCATGCATGTAATATGGAGTTAGAATCATAGTTGATTTAGATCTCTAAAAAACTCCAGTCAACACTTTGTTGTATTTATTAAGTAGTTAGAGTTTAAGAGTTGTCAGTAATAGAAGTAGTTTTCGAATTCCCCTCATGCTTGAGGAGGAATCTCGATCAGTTAGAATAAGAGCTCTATATATAGCCGAAACAGCAATGTAATCGGGGTTGGAAAATTTTATGGAAAAGCTTGTATTTGGCCTATGTAAGACTCATTTTCAGTAATACATGCTTGACTTTACTTCTCAGGATTCATGAAGGATTTTTTATGTTCAGAATATGTGATGTTGTCCTTTTCTTAATTCTTACAGTGGTATGGATGTAAAATCACTCAGAATTCACTGAATGTGCTCTGACTTCCTGTATACATTTATAAACTGTGTGGTCCCATATGAGTTTATGTTCTGAATGTTTAAATGCTGAATGCCCTGACTTCCATGTAGGGTTGAGTTCATTGTTATATTGAGGTGTTGTTGACTCCATAAGCCCAATGGATAGTTTTGTTTAATGTGTTTCCACCATTCATATTTTTCACAGTTGTTCTATAAGAGTTAGCCATCTTATCTTTAATCAAAATCATTAATCCATCAAGAGAGAGCCCTCTCAGGTTGAGGAGGCTAAGCCTCAGCCTAAAGTAGGTTGAAATAGTTACTTAGAGTCAACCTGACCAGCAGCCTATCAGGATCTGATTTTGAGATAACACCAGCCTTGCAACACCCATTGTTTCTCTACACTAAGAGAACTTCTCAGTGCTCACAGATTTTGTCAATGTAGTATTCTTCAAAGTGTCCACCTTTACCAGCAACACCTTTTTGTCTTCTATCATATCTCTCACAAAGTGATACTAAACATCAATGTGCTTTGTCTTTGAATGATATGTAAGGTTCTTTGCCAAGAAAATTGCACTTTGGCTATCACAATCTATCCTTATAGCTCCCTGTACTAACCCCATATTTGAACACAATCTCTGCAACCAAACTGTTTCCTTTCTTGCATGAGTGGATGCCATGTATTCTACCTCTGTAGTTAATAGTGCCACTATAGATTGTTTCTTACTCATCCAACTAACTGCACCTCCAAATAGGTTAAACACATACCCACTTGTAGATCTTCTTTGATCCAGATCTCTAGCCCAATCTGCATCAACAAAGCCATGAATATCCAACACTCTTTCCAATCCTGGTCTTCCTTGGTAGCACAAACCATAATCACTAGTGCCATGCAAATACTTGAAAGCCCGCTTTACTGTTGTCCATTGCTCCTTCCCTAGTTTTGACATAAACCTGCTCAATACTCCCACTGCATGTGCAATGTCTGGTCTAGTACAGACCATCTCATACATCAGGCTACCAACTACACTTACATATGGAACATGGGACATGTCCTCTTCCTCTTCTTGTGTCTTGGGACACTGTTCAGTAGATAACTTTACACCTACAGGAATAGGAACCTTCACCGATTTACTATCCTGCATATTAAACCTCTGCAATATTGTCTTGATATACTTCCTCTGATTTAACCAAAGCTTCCTCTTTGTCCAATCTCTTTTAATTTCCATGCCCAAAATATAGTTTGCAACACCAAGATCTTTCATGTCAAATTTGGAGGACAAATGGGTCTTCAAATCCTGGATAATTTCTTTGTCATTTCCAACCAGCAACATATCATCCACATACAAGACCAGACAAATAACATAGTCACCAATTAATTTAAAATACACACAGTGATCTTCTTTGCTTCTGGTGAAGCCAAGTCCCCGTATAAATGTAGCAAATTTATGATACCACATCCTTGGTGACTATTTTAACCCATACAGAGACTTCTTTAACTTGCATACCAGTTCTTTCTTACCCTTCATTGCAAAGCCTTCAGGTTGCTTCATGTAGATCTCCTCTTCCAGATCCTTGTGAAGAAATGTTGTCTTCACATCCATCTATTCTACCTCAAAATCAAAAGCAACAACAACAGATAAAAGTAATCTAATAGAAGTTACCTTGGCAAGAGGAGAAAATATATCACCAAAATCAATTCCTGGCACCTGGGAATAACCTTTTTCTACCAACCGAGCTTTGTATTTCTCCACCTTTCCTTCTGCATTTGTCTTCTTCTTGAACACCCATTTGCTACCAACGGGTTTCCTTCTGGCCATCAACTCCACCAGATCCCAAGCCTCATTTTTCTGCAAAGATGCCATTTCATTAACCATGGCCTCTTTCTAGAGTTTTCCATCCTCTGAATCTAATTCTTCCTTCACAGTTCTAGGATCATCATCAATAATAGATAAAGCAAAATTTGAATAGAAAACAGATGGACTATACCTTTCTGGCTACCTTCTTTCTCGAACTAATCTTCTCACACCTGGAGTTTGTGGCTCTTCATCTTCTAATTCCTCCTCTGTTGTAGAGTCTGATTCTTCCTCCTTTAGATCAAACTCTATCTTCTCAGCTTCCTTTGGTTGGACTTCATGTTTAATAACATCTTTCACCTCTCTGAACACCACATCTCGGCTGTACACAACCTTCCTTGTTACTGGGTTCCAAAGCTTATAACCCTTTAAACCATCCTTATACCCAATAAAGATGCACTTTTCAGATTTACTATCCAACTTGGTTCATTTCTCCTTTGGAACATGTACATATGCATCACATCCAAATACCCTCAGATGTGAAAGAGAGGGTTTCTTACCAATCCATACCTCTTGTGGAGTTTTATCCTCCAACGCTGATGAAGGTGATTTGTTGACCAGGTAACATGTTGTCTCCACCGCCTCTACCCAGAATTCCTGTCCTAACCTGGCACCACTGAGCATGCTTCTTGCCCTTTCCATCAACGTCTTATTCATTCTTTCTGCAACTCCATTTTGTTGAGGTGTATATGGGGTAGTCTTATGCCATGCTATACCACACTTCTTACAAAATTCTTCAAATTCCTTACTGCAAAACTCTCCACCATTATCTGTCCTCAACACCTTTATCTTCTTCTCTATCTAGTTTTCCACCAAAGCCTTGAATTCTTTAAACCTGTCAAAGACTTTAGATTTATTCTTAAGGAAATATATCCATGTATTCCTTCAGAAGTCATCTATAAATGATACATAGTACATAGACTTACCCAGTGATGGAACCTTCATAGGTCCAAACACATCACTATGCACAAGCTCTAATATCTTTTTCGCCCTCTTACTACCAGAGGGGAAACTCACCTGATTCTGCTTCCCATATACACAATTTTCACAAAAATCAAAATCCAGAGAGCCATTACTCATACCTTCTACCATACATTTACCATGATGTATTCGAAGGCCCTTCTCTCCAATATGTCCAAGCCTTTGATGCCACAGCATGGTCTTCTCTCCAGAGACCACTATATTTTCTACTCCACTTTCAGGAACCACAGAACTGTTGCACCCATCAACAACAGTGCTACCTTGCAGCTTGTACAAAGTTCCAATCTGAACTCCCGGCATCAATACCAATGCTCCCTAAACCATCTTGCAAGTATCCTTCCCAAACACTATTTTTACACCTGCATCATCCAACTTGCTTACAGAAATTAGATTTCTAGCCAATGCAAGAATATGTAGAACACCCAGAAGTGTTCTAACCATTCCACCTTGCAAATTGAACTTTACTTTTCCGTGACCAACGATTCTAGCCTTCCTATCATCCCCTCAGAAGACATCACCACCATCATATTTCTCATACTCGCAAAACCACTCTCTATGGGGAGTGAAGTGAAAGGATGCACCTGAGTCAATGAACCATGCCTCACGATCTACATGTGTACTTGAAGAAGCCAAGTACACATCCCCACCTTCATCTGAGGTGTTTTTCGCCTCTGCAGAAGGAGCATCATCAGATCCCTTTCCTTTGTCATGAGCTTTAGATTTACAGTCCCATTTGTAGTGACCTTCCTTTCTGCATTTCCAGCACACCACTTTTATAGGTTTTCCTAGAGATTTAGATCTTCCTCTAGATTTAGATCTCCCACTCGATGACTTATTTTTGTTTCTATTATGGGGCCATCCTTGTACAGGCAAGGCATCACCATTCTAGCTCTCCATATTTTTCCGTCTCATCTCCTCCGTCAGCAAGGATGAGACTATTTCATCAAACTGCAAGGGAGTTGCATTGCTACCTATTGCAATAACCAGACTATCCCATGAATCTGGTAGAGAACACAACAAACTAATGCACTTATCTTCATCTAAAATTTTGATATCAATAGACGATAACTGACTTACCACAGTATTAAACGCATTCAGATGCTCTGTCACCGAGTCTCCATCTTTCATCCTCAGGTTATACAGTTTTTTCCGTAGGAACAGTTTATTCACCAGAGACTTATATTGATACAAAGTCCCTAACTTGTCCCACAAAGCCTTCGCCGTAGCTTCCCCTGATACATTCAACAATACTAAATCTAAGACACATAATCATATTGTGCTCTTTGACTTTCGATCCAACTTCTTCCATTCTTCATCAGACACTCCTATTGGTTTAGTAACTAGATCTACTGCGATCCATTGATCTTTATCCACCAACAGATCCTCCATCTTGAGTTTCCACAACTCAAAACTCTGACCATTAAATTTCTCGATCTCTATCTTTCCACTGCTCACCATATTCTTTCACCACTAGAATCGATCTCGCAGATCTCCCACTGAACAGGGTCTACCATAGGCTCAAGCGAAACCCCTCAGCAATAAAGGTGTCCCCTTGAATCCAAAACACCTCTGATACCAAATGTAGGTTTTAACCCCATACAAAAATTACCTGCATACGAATTCTAAAACACAGAAAATAAACAATGTGAGAGGACAACACATAAAACACATATACACAAAGATTTTCCCCTGGATCCCGAAACTGCGACTAGCAACTTGATTTTTCATTATGTTCCTTTCAATGTTACAATACATATTTATACATGTCGAAGCATCCAATACCATGGACCAAAAACCATTGCGTCCAAAATCATGTGCGAAAATCATGCACACAACAATAGGTAGGTATGCCCAACCTAGCATAGGGGACCCCATAGAGTGGGGTTACCTGCACCCCTCAAACCCCATGTGACTCCCCCTGCTATGCAATCGGCGAAATGAAAGGGGGGCTACAACCCCTTCTAACCCCCCGATTAACTACATGGGCTAGTCATGGAAAGAATATAACACAACCCAACACTATCTCCTTTGCTAGCCCTAATTTGAATTGATTAATTGATGTTTCTTAAATTTTTTCTTTGTCATTATCGATCCATAGTCAAAGTTAGAATATAGTTGATTAATCTTTGTTCGAAAGAAAGTGTTGTAAAAGTCTTCTTTTCCTTCGAAACCGAACTATCATAAAGTCCTCCTTCTTATAAAAATATTAATTGGTTGTATGTGCATTAGTTTCCTTTTTGTTCATCATAACATTAAGGGATTCAAAAAGAAAAACTTGCATCGTTTATATTGTAGTTTGTAAATGCTTGAAAGGAATAGCTAGGGAAATTAAATTAGATGTTCTTTTTACTCTTTGTCAAAGCTCCGATTGCTCTATCCCTACTAGCTAAGGTCTTCATTGTTCAATTGAATGAAAATAATGCTTATCATATTAGTTGCATTTTAGGAATTAAAAACATACATCACAGGGTGAACCTTGAAAGGAAAATTCTAAATAAGATCAACTTAAAATTTATCTGAATTACCTAATGGAGCATTCTCACCTAACAAAAAACATTTTGTGGTTCTAGGCTAGAGATGTGTTTCGACGTCGTAAAACATAGTAGCTATCACTAACTTGTCTGCAATACATCCTGAGTGTGATACCTCATTCCATGTACGTGAGTATATCGTAGCTCATCCACGTACCTTCGGGTATATAGGGTGGTGTTACAGTATGTAATGTATATGGGAATTTTCTCACTATGTGGTTTTGCATTAGACAACGCTAATACGGATTGGGACTCCACGTACTTTTGGGTATATAGGACAACACTAGGTTTCTATCCATCCTTAGGTAACCAAGTCGGCTGCCTTGTACACAATGATACACTGAGCATAGCATTCAGGGAGATTTCTTGCCTGTACTTCTTGGTTCGCTAGGAGGTATTCTGCTGTTCACAGTTGCTTGGTAAACCTTTTGCCTAGATTATCCCTCTTTTTCTTTGTTATGTTACTTTGATTAAAATAAAATTAATTGACAGCGAATAACATCCTCCACTCTCACTCCTTAGTTGATCTTGGGTTGAAACATATGGTGACAAAGCTGGAGTCCACCAATCAAGGAATTCCTTTTGATGGGAATCCTAGTCCTTTTCCTCCTTTCGGAAATATTGGTGCTCCTTATATGGCTACAATGTCCCTTCCAAGATTTACCATTGGCTTGCTAGTATGGTTGTTTTCAACCTCCTTGGTTAAAAATGTTGTGATTTCTCCGCAATCGAGTACACCTCCAACTGGAAAAAATCAACCTCAAGTTGATCCTAAAGTTGACCCTTTACCTTCTTCCTCGGTTGTTTCTTCCTCCCCTTCTTCCTCTTCGCCTAGTGAAAGTATTGACACTAGTAACTAGGTGGCTAAGAAGAAGAAAAAAGGGAAGACGAAGAAGAAGAAGAAGAAAATTCTGCAGGGGGACAACCAAGCAACCATTGCTTTGAATGCAACATCTAATGAGAAACTGTCCGTCAAGCCTCACAAAGTTTGATATCCATGCAAACTTTGTGTGGGAGACCATCTTCTTCGAAATTGTTCTGGCATTCCTCAGATCTTAGAAGAATGGTCTTCTCGTTCACATCATCCCGTGTCATCAAATTTTGGAGATCATGTTGGTGACACACCATCAACTAGTGGTAGTAAAGTTCATGGAAAGAAGGGTAAAGTTAAGTTTCTGGATGAAGCCAAAAAAGTGTTGGATAACCATCCTACTTCTCCACAATGACTTCCATCTAGTTACAGGAAACTCTCCCTTAATCCTACACTAGTTGATAAAGTGACTGACTCAAATCAACCGTCGGTCAAACCCACTCTCTCTGAAGTTGAATCCTATGAGTCTATACCCGACCCAAATCAACAGGTTGAGGAAATAGTTGACCAAATTTCACTTTCAATTAATCGTACCTTTCCCAAAGGGAGTGAATATGATACCACTCGGGCTATTTTCATTTCTTTAGATTCAAATGAGCTTGGGGGCAATCCTCTTGTTCCATCAAGACAGGAGGAAAATCCTCCCGTTCCCATAACTCAAGGGGATAATTCCCCCGTTCTTATAGTACCCCCTCCAAGTAGTCTGGTCACTTCCTTTGATTAGAATCAACTAGTAGGATGTCGTCCTCCTTCTTATGTGCCTTTCCAGATCATAGTATAGGTTTGTAATATTATTGTACCCAACACTATTATAGATGAAGGTGCATCTGTGAGTATCCTTTCCTCTACTGCTTGGCAAGCGCTGGGGTCACCGCCACTTGTGCCTATTACCTAGAATCTATTGGCTTTTAACAGAGGAACCATTAAACCATTAGGGATCCTTCCTCAGTTGCCTATTACTTTGGGAGGAAAAATTGTTTATCTCAATGTGATGGTAGTCCCAGGCCCTTTAGATTACAATTTACTTCTTTGGTGTGACTATGTATATGACATGGGAGCTATTGTTTCAACACTCTTTCGAGTGATGTGTTTCCCGCATGAAGGTAGAATTGTCACTGTTGACCAGCTTTCATTTCCTGGTCCAAATATGGCTTCTAGTCAACCATATTCCCTAAGTGGTCCTTTTGTACCAATGGTATCATCCCCACCATAGGTTAATTATGTGGCAACCCATTCCATGCCTACATCAACTGACGATCAATTCAGTGATGTACTAGGGGCATTGGAACCAGATCTCTCTAATGGATTCCTTTCTATGGATCCCTTCCAGAGCATTGTTCTCCCATCTGATGAGAACCTCTTGGAAGGCATGACCTCTTATGGGTCGTGAACCAAGGTCCATGATGATAGTTCCTTGTCTTGTGTCAACCTCGTTAAAAAATGAAACCAATGATATGAGGATAGTTCTTTTATTGTGTCAACCTCATTAAAAAATGAAATAGCTCCCATGAGGATAGTTCTTTTATTGTGTCAACCTCATTAAAAAATGAAACAACTCCCATGAGGATAGTTCCTTGTCCTGTGTCAACCTCGTTGAAAAATGAAACCAGGGATATGAGGATAGTTATTTTACTGTGTCAACCTCGTTAAAAAATGAAACATGTCCATCAGGATAGTTATTTTACTATGTCAACCTCGTTAAAAAATGAAACAGGTCCATGAAGATAGTTCCTTGTCTTGGTCAACCTCGTTAAAAAGTAAACAAAGGGTAAGAGGATAGTTCATTGTCTTGTGTCAACCTCATTAAAAAATGAAACAACGAATATGAGGAAAGTTCATGGTCTTGTGTCAACCTCGTTAAAAAATGAAACAAAGGGTATGAGCATAGTTTCTTGTCTTGTGTCAAGCTCGTTAAAAAATGAAACAAGGAGTATGGGAATAGTTCTTTGTCTTGTGTCAAGCTCGTTAAAAAATGAAACAAGGACTCTGAGAAGAGTTCCTTGTCTTGTGTCAATCTCATTAAAAAAATTAGATCTCGTAAAATCCCAGTCGAGTCTTTCACTTGATCTCGTAAAAGAACCTTCATTCCATCCACCTGATAGCCACAAGTAGTCTACTTAGGTGAATGTAATGAATCTTGGGGGGCATGAACCTAGTGGTAAAGTTAATTTTCCCTATAGGTTATGTGAAGGGAATCATCCCATTAACCTTTGTCCCTATCTGGACGAAGCCAAAAAGGTGTTGGATAATCGTCCTGCTTCTCCGCAGTGACTTCCATCTGGTTACAGGAGACTCTCCCTTTCATCATGCTAGGGACATCTAAAAGAATCTCAAACATAATTTTTTTGTTTTAAGCTTGTGTAAAAATGAAACTGAATTCAAGCTTATTTTTTTGTTTCAAGCTTGTGTAAAAATAAACTGAATCCAAGCATGGTTTTTCATTTCAAGCTTGTGTAAACATGAAACTGAATCCAAGCATAGTACCTTATGGTTCAAGCTTGTGTAAAAATGAACCCATGTTATGAAACCAGCTCACAAAAAGATAGAAAATATAGATCAATGCCTTAGAATTCAGCCTCTTTGAGGGGGTAACCTCCTTTACATTACACAAATGAATGATTCTTTGATGATTCAAATGACAAAACCTCCTTTCTATATATAGGAATCTAAGGAGTCACAATATAACCCAGCCGACCTAACAATAATAATATAAAGGCACAAAAATAACAATAGAGGGATTCTATGGGGCATAGTGATAACAATATGGGGACAATAGGGGCACAACAATATTAATAAGGGATATAACTACAATAGTAATGGGGTAATCACTAGTATTATAGGGATCTAACATGCCCCTCTCCTTCAAAAAAGTGTTGTCCTCAATGCTTGAGTAGTTCTGGATGCTTCTGTATAAAATTTTCATCCTCCCATGTGGAATCTTCAGCGGATAAGTTCTTCTACTTGATGAGATACTCCGAAATTGATCGATTTCGTAGTTGTCGAGTTCTTGTTTCTGTGACTGCTTCCGGTTCCAATATAATTTTTCCTTCCTCGTCAAGTTTTGGAAATATTGTTTGAACTGGGAGCTTTTTGCCTATAACCTTTTTTAAACATGAAACATGGAAAACTGGGTGCACTCGAGAAGCTACAGGAAGCTCCAATTTGTATGCCATAGTACCAATATTTTGCAACACCTTGTACGGACCATAATACCTTTGTGATAATTTATTATCCTTCTTAGCTTGCTTGAGGGACATTTGTTTATATGGTTGTAACCGTAGGAATACCCAATCACCTACATCAAAACTTCTTTCACTGCGATGTTGATCTGCCTGTTGTTTCATTCTATTATGTGCCAACACGAGGTTATCCTTTAAGAGTTGGAGGACTTGTTGTTGATGCTCGATGTGATGTTCCATTGCTTGAACCATAGAATTTTCTCTTAAATATGATGTGATGGATGGTGGTTGATATCCATAAAGTGCCATAAATGGGGTCATTTTTGTTGTTGTATGGAAGGAAGTGTTATACCACCATTCAGCCAGAGGCAACCATTTGACCCATTGTGTCTGTTTATCAAATACAAAGCAACGAAGATATCCTTCCAAACATTTGTTTAGTATCTCAGTTTTCCCATCAGATTGAGGATGATAAGATAAGCTATGAGCTAACTGAGTACCAAGACAAGAAAATAATTCTATCCAAAAATTTCCAGTGAAAATGGGATCTTTGTCACTTACAATAATCTTTGGGTTTCCATGTAGCTTTCGAATTGTTTCCATAAATGCAGTAGAAACTTTACTGTCTTTAAATGGATGTGATAATGCACAAAAGTGTGCATACTTGGTAAGTCTGTCAACTACCACCATGATGACACTCTTTCCCTCAGACTTGGGTAAACCTGTGATAGAATCCATTGAAACCTCCTCCCAACGTTGGCTTGGAATGGATAAAGGTTGTAATAGACCTGGGGTCTTAATTGTTTCAACTTTATTTTGTTGGCAAACCAAACATTCTGCCAAAAACTTTTGAATATCTGATTTAAGGCCATCCCAAAAAAATTCCTTCTTAACCCTATGGTAAGTTTTTAAAATCCTGAGTGCCCTCCTAAGGGAGAAGTGTGCAATTCCATAAGAATCTTTTGTTTGATTTGGGAATTCTTACAGAGGTGTAAGCAATATTTGTACCATAACGAATCATTTTGCCAGCTAAATGTATCAGATGTACTGGAATCTTGTTGTAACTTTTGAATAAGTGCCCACACTTCTTCATCATTCTTCCATTCCTCCCTTGCTTCATTTATCCAATCTAGTTGGATAATAGAAATGGCACACAACAATGCTTCCACATCCTCATCCTTTCTTGAGAGTGCATTTGCCACCACATTTTGCTTCCCTTTTTTGTAGATGATTTCAAAGTCATAACCCAACATCTTTGTGACCCACTTTTGTTGCTCTCCAAAGGATAATCTTTGTTCTAAAAAGTATTTAAGGCTATCATGATCTGTTTTTACCTTGAAGTGTCTTCCCATTAGGTAGGGTCACCATTTCTTAAGTGCATGTAGTATTGCCAACATTTCCTTCTCATAAATAGCTTTGTGTAAAAACTTTCCCTTGATTGGATGACTTTCAAAACCAATGGGTCTTTCATCTTGCATTAAAATAGTGCCAATTCCATTTCCTGAAGCATCACATTCCATAATAAAGGTTTTTGCGAAGTCTGGTGTAGCTAAGACCGGTGCTTGGCACATTGTCTCTTTAAGATGTTCGAAGGCCTTTGTTGCTTCTGAAGTCCATGAAAATGCATCTTTCTTCAATAATGTTGTTAGAGGTGCTACTATTCTCCCATAATTCTTAACAAACTTGCGATAATACCCTGTCAACCCGAGAAATCCTCGCAGATGCTTTATGGATGTGGGGATTTTCCATTCCTCAATGGCTTTAATTTTGCTAGGGTCTACCTTAACTCCTTCATGAGATACAATATGACCCAGATATTCCACCTCTTGTACTCCAAAGAAACATTTGGATCTTTTTGCATATAATTGTTTCTCTTCCAATAGTTGTAGCACCCTGTCAACATGTTCAACATGATCCTTCCAAGACTTGTTGTAGATTAGTATATCATCAAAAAATACTAACACAAATTTTCTAAGGAAGGGTTTGAAAATGGAATTCATCAAACCTTGAAATGTAGAAAGTGCACTGGTAAGGCCAAAAGGTATGACCAAAAATTCATAATGACCCTCATGAGTACTAAATGTTGTTTTCTGAATGTCTTCAGTCTTCATTTTGATTTGATGATATCCTTAACGAAGATCCAACTTGGTGAAGTAAATTGATACATGCAATTCATCCAGTAATTCATCAATGACAGGAATGGGAAACTTATCTTTAATAGTGAGCTTATTGAGCTCCCTATAATCCAGACACATGCACCATGATCCATCCTTCTTGTGAACCAATACTACTAGAGCAGAGAAAGAATTTTGACTAGGTTGAATTATACCAACCTCTAGCATTTCTGCAACCATACATTCAATTTCACTCTTTTGGGCATAGGGATATCTGTACGGCCTGATGTTTGGAGGAACACTTCCTGGAATCAGATGAATAGCATGATCATGATCACGAATAGGTGGGATACCTTTGGGAGTCTCAAATACCTTGGAATGATTGTCCAAGACTTTTTGGAGATCTGGAGAAATAGATGATTTCGATGTGGAAACATCTAGTGAACATAATTGTGCAATTACACCTCTTTGTTCCTTTTTTAGAAGCTTTGTCATACCGTTAGAGATGATTATCTTTACTGATTTCCTTGCAATACCCCTTAATTCAACTTCCTTTCCTTCTGCAGAAAATTTCGTGAAAAGTTCTTGAAAATTAAAAGCTATTGTACCCAAGGATTGTAGCCATTGGACTCCTAGTACAACATCAGCACCTCCCATTGGAATGGAAAGCATTGGGCTAGTCAATACATATTATCCCATGGATAGCTTGACATTATGGTACTTTCCAAAGCAATTTATTGTTCCTCCATTTGCAACCATCACTTGACACTCTGGTGCTGGATATAGGAAGCAATTCAATTCTTTTGCTACCTTACAATGAATAAAATTGTGGGTACTTCCTGAATCAATCAACACTATTACCTTTTTCTTCTTGATTTGTCCTTCTATCTTAATGGTTTGAGGAGTGGTAATTCCCACAAATGCATTACAAGATATGGTTGGATTCATTTCTTCTTTATCTAGGCTTTGTTCTTGGAGTATATCCTCTTCTTTTGACCTTTCTTGCTCCTTTTCTTCTTCCTCTTCACAATCTATGTAGAATAATTTCTTCTTAGCACACTTATGACCTTTAGTGTATTTGCTATCACAACTGTAACAAAGCCCTTTTGCTCTTTTTTCTTCTAATTGTTGTGGTGTCAACCTTATAGGTTGTGGAAGACTAGGGGCAACAACACTTCCATATTTATAGTTGTGAGTGGTATGCTTCCTGGTTGCCATAATTTTGCTTTCCATTTTTCTTGCTAACCTGAATGCCTTCTCTAATGAATTAGGTTCCCAAAGGTGAACATCATGTTGGATATTATCCTTTAAAGTCCCTATGAACGCATCAATCTTATGCTCCTCTGGAATATTTTTTACCCTTATGTTCAATTTTTGGAACTCTTCAATGTGCTCCATTATTGAACCTTTTTGTTTGAGACTTATCAATTGGCTAAAAAAAGTGTTTCTTTTTGTATCCTCATAATGTGCTGTCAATTCTTTCGTAAAAATTGCCCAAGTGATAATTTGTTTACGAGAGCAAAGCCATTACCATACAAACTGATTTGGTTCCAAATATAAAGTTGCAATACGTACCTTTTGTGTGTTTTGCACATTATTGAGATCGAAAAATTGCTCCATCTGTAATATCCATGTTGCGGGATCCTTGCCATCAAAATTCCTCATATCAATTTTTGGAATATGGTGGGTCTTCGATCCAAAATTAGAGTCTATGAAATCATGATTAACATTTCTTTTGTTCGCATCATGAGTTTCCTTTACTACCCTTTCACCATTTGTAAGTATTTCTTGTAGAAAATTTTTCAAATCTATCTTCAAATCTGCCATGTATGTCTTCAAATCTGTCTTCAAATCTGCCATGTCTCTCTTCAAATCTGTCTTCAAATCTATCTTCAAATTGTCCATCTTAGCTTCCATGCCCTTTATCTTAGATTCCACGCCATTTATCTTAGCTTCTGTTAGCTTTTGTGAGAGTGACATTTGTTGCACTTGGTCTTGTAATTTTGATATATCATGTAGCATTTCTTCCTCTTCTTCATGAGTCATGCTAGAGCTTTCAAGTTGCTTACTAGGTGTTTGCATTTTCTTTCCTCAGGCATCAGTTACCGATAATAATGCTCCACTATGCCCTTTGAATTCCTTCAAAATAATTTTTCAAACCAAGCTTAAGCAAAAATTTAAAAAAAAAATCTACACACCTTTTTTCACTTTGTAGGAGATCAATATTGCCTCTGATGTATCTCTGTAATTTCGGATCATCTTGTTCTAAAATTGTGACCTATAGTAGCCTCTGTGTCCTCTTTCCAATGCCACCAGTCTGATCCAAATTGGATTCTCCAAGGAAGAGTTATGCCAAATCTCCCACAGTGACCTGATTATAGACTAATTCAGTAGAGCGAACTTGTACGACATGCCACGTGTCCCTATTTCAATCTTTAGCTCTAAAAAATATATATAAGAAACTACGGTCCATCCTCTTTCTGTACCTTCTTACGAAACTTCAATCTGATGCTCAAAGAGAAAGTTATGACGATTTCCCCCAGGTCACCTGTTTGGAATGTAATTCAGGAGTCTGCAAAAAGACCAACTTCCTCAGATCATATCTCCACAAATATAGCACGAAAAGATCTGAAATTAGGACCCAAGGTTCAGTGCAATTTCGTCTCAAATGGTTTTTTTTTTTTTGCTTCTGAAACATCATAGAAAAAAGTTATAGTGAAAATTCCATGATGACCTATTTGGAGCAGTGAAACCCTAGAATCCAAAGCTCTGATACCAAATGTTATGAAACCATCTCACAAAAAGAAAAGATAGATCAACGCCTTAGAATTCAGCCTCTTCGAGTGGGCAACCTCCTTTACATTACACAAATGAATGATTCTTTGATGATTCAAATGACAAAACCTCCTTTCTATATATAGGAGTCTAAGGAGTCATAATATAACCCAGCTGACCTAACAATAATAATATAAAGGCACAAAAATAACAATAGAGGGATTCTATGGGGCACAGTAATAACAATATGGGGACAATAGGGGCACAACAATATTAATAAGGGATATAAATACAATAGTAATGGGGTAATCACTAGTATTATAGGGACCTAACAACCCATCTCCATTTTAACCCTCGTAATTGCCATTCTATGAGCCTCTTTTTTCAGATGAGCCTTGGTTGTTTTCATCCCATCGCCACCATCCCTTTGGCCGATCATACACTTTCACTTGGTTGTTTTACCCTTTTTGAGGAACAGTTGCAATGAGTGGTCTTATTAACCATCCTCTTCATATAAATCAACATGTTTTGAGAAGTTCCAACATCACCGGAACCAATTGCTATCCTAGACACCACTCGTTCCTCAAAGTGGAGTTCTCTTTAAGCTCTTTTTAGACTCTCGAAATATGAAAAGATTGTCGAGCGCTTGTCCTTTTCAACTCGTTAACGTATTGGAATTGACATCTACTCAGTATAAATTTAACCCTTTTCTGGAATGAGATAGATTACTTATGAAAAAGGAATACGTTGATCGAACATGGTCAATAGGTTCTCTCTTGTGTTGTTTTACGCTTTTTCGGGCTTGAGAGACAAATCTACGAAAAATAACTTGTGGAGTTTCTTTTTTGTCCCTTTTCAAACTCTCTAAACATGAAAAGGACTGAGTTATCTTTGTCATTAAACTCATTAAAACATCAAATAGCGACAAACTTGTCCATCTAGACAAGACCAAGTTTCACCTTCGCTAGACTTGTTAAAACATCACATAGCGATGGATTCACCCAAAGGGTGGAATTATACAACAAGCATATGTTATCCTCCTCAATCTTGATAAAAATAAAGAGGTATTGGTTAGCAATGACTGGGGAAAATGGGAAAAAGGGGAAAACCACTTTATGGTAGCAGGTCGCTGTTGAACATGACACTTTCACTTCATCTCCGTGACTATTTGGGTTGGGTTATCTACTTGACGGTTATCATACTTATGGTCTATCACACAATCCATCACTTTTGTTTTGGGTCAATGCTACCAATTCATCCAGACTATTTGGGTTGGGTTATCTACTTCATGGTTATCATACCTATGGTCTATCACACCATCCATCACTTTGGTTTTGGGTCAATGCGGCCAATTCATTCAGTGTCGCTGATATGTTCAAGAGAAGTCAATCAATTAAAATTCATCCTTTGCAATACTCATAAACCTTCATTTTCATGACCGCCATTCCTGAACCTTATGTCATGAGTCAAATTCTGTCTCCAAAATCATTACACTTGTTTCGTGTCGTTGATGTGGGATACATCAAGGCCCTCCTGCGACGAGTCGCTTCTTGTCGATATCAACACATTGTCCAAGAAGTTAACTTAGAAACACCCTTCCAGTACCTTGAGGCATTCATACATCAGTGGCAGGTTTCTCGCTTCCGGTGATGGGTTGACATCAATGGCCTTTGACTGAAAGAATTTTTATGGTGTTCGACATCAAATCATTCATTCACACCATGCAGAATGTACTATAGTACCTTGAGGATCATTATCATTATCGGTGATTTCTCTCGAATCTGTTAACAACTTATATCATCGGCTGGTAATCAGACGGTGTCTTCTCATGTTCAACTTCAAATCACATATTCACATGGTTAGACTCGTACTTGAGCAAACGATTGAATGAGATAGAAGACCCCGGATCTAGTTTCATCCATTCGGGCTGCGATTTCAGGAGTACTAAATCTATGTCTTTACATTGATGGTCATTCCGATCATGGGTCTATATCTGTAGATGACTGTTTATGTACATGTAATGAAAGTTTATAAGCTGAGCATGGGTATGCCTTCCCTCAGCGGTTCATGTAAAAATCAGAATATCATGATATATGTCTTGTAATTGATGCAATTCACCTTCCACTTCGAAACCTCCTCATCACATCGTAAAGCATTTCATTCAACATTGGCATTTTTCTGACTTCATGCTTTAGGGGGCAGTTGTTACAGATCCATTTGGGCACATCACTCCCATCATCCATTTTAGTGTTTTAGGGCTCATCAAACCCTAATTTCAGTTGCTACATGCCCTAAACAAGTCACCCTTTTGAATGCCTCCTTCCTAGATAGTTTCATGACATGAAGACATCTTGAAATGACCTCTAGAAGGACTAGTACAGGTAGGCCCATGTAAGGGTGTGTTGCAGAGTAGTTGAGTCCATGCCAGGGTGCTTTGTAAATCACTTAGGCCTCCTTTCACCTGCGCTGCGCAATATTGAGTGAAATTCACATAGGGTTTGGGGAATATTCTTATCTTTTGGAGTCATCTAGAAGGTTTCCTCACTTATCAACTCCTATGAGCTCGAAAATGGATGAAGAATGAGTTAAGATGCATCCTATCCTCTCATCCCTTCCTCTGTGGAACTAATTCTAAGTATGGAAGGCCATTCAATACCACCATTTATGACAAAACCTCCTCCATCTTCCTATAAATTGACCACTCATCTAAGTGATCAGGGGTTGGACTATGTTGAATTGTAAGGAGATAATGTTGCTATGAGAATTAGCTTTGAAGCAAGTATTGTAATGCTACAAGTTTGTCATGCTTTTGATGTGATGTGGATGGGATCCAGGCTGGAGGAATGACTTTGAATCTAACACAATGGTTGTAATTCCTTCTTCTATTCAATAAAGTATTTGAACCTTTCTCCCATATGTTTGTATTGTCTTATAATGCTTATATGTGTGAAATGTATCTGATTCCATTCACTTATATTCAATAGATGTTTTTCTTTGATCGGTTCTTTGTTTTTTGTTTGTGTTTACAGGTACTTCTCAAGCGTGTTAAGTATGGGAAGGAGCAACAAGATCGATACAAAGGAGACTAGAGGAAATCAAAACTACAAGTAGGTCTTCTCATATTCTTATCTTATCTATTGCTTACGGAATTAGTATTTATTCGTAGATACCAAATTCTCCAAAACACTCCTAGTGCGATTTCTTCAGTTGAAAAAAAATACAGTGATGGATGTACTCATTTGGAAATGAGTTAAATACAGGTCTTAAAGAGGTTTCCTTGATTGGATCAATCTCTAAACTAGGGAGAGCCGTCACTTTTTATCTCTATAAAAGGGAACCTATGTGATGATGATCACATATTTAGAGGAGCATTTCAAAACAATTCAAAGCAAAGCTTCCCCTAAATTTCGGAACTTTCTTGTTCAATTGATCAAGTGCCCAATATCTCAAAATTAGAATCCATGGATAGTGGGGAAATGGACTGCCTACAAAGAACATAAGTGGGCACCAATCAGATGCTACTTTCATTGATTTGTGGGTCCACCCATCTTAGAGTTGAGAAGAGAGATTACATATGGAAAATTCGCAGGAACACAATTTACTGATATTGTCAAGAGTTTTTCAACTTGTGAATACACAATGCCATGAAGACGTGTCCATGCTTGTCACACTGGAGAAATTCTACATTCATTGGAGGCTTGGAACATGAAGTGCACAAATGTCTATTAAATTGTCAGAATTGTTTACTCTAGAGGCAACAATGTGTTGTTGTTTCTTCAAATGTTAACTTTAATTTTTCTTGTATGTCAAGATAAGGATATAGTAATGGCTCAACATTGTCATTGCTTCGAAATAACTATTTGCATGGAATGCCTTCTTAGATAGGCATTGAGATTTCGAATGTCACATATATATATATATATATATATATATATATATATATATATGTGTGTATATATATATATATATGGAATTGTATTAGTTAGCTAAATTCATTTAATTATTAATTAGTTAGAAATAAGCTACAAACTTGTAACTAAAATAGGTTTTCAAAAGAATGTGTAAGAACAATGGAGAACCCAGAAAAATATTGTTGTTCTTTGTTTTTTTCCATCGGGACTTTTAGCTTGTTAGCATATTTTGTATTGAGAAGTCCATAAGATATTTTTCCATTAAATAAAATGATTCTACTTTTTGAATGCATTACAATCTATTTTCTTCTTTTGTTGTTTATGTTTTCTTTGCATCATTGTTCTTTCTTAATAGTGATTTGGGAACTGAATGAGTTTTGTGCCCGAAAAACATATAAGTTGTCTCTCGACAAAGTTTTATTGTGTAAGTAGTTAGATTGTGTAAGATACAATGTGTTTCAATCATAGCTACTGTTCTTATACCAGTAAAATCATTACATTCTGGTTTTAATCATAAATTGTTACATCCATTTAAGCATAATTGTTTAAAGCAGTTCTGTTCAAGTTCTAAATTCTTGAATTCCGAAATGCTCAAGAAGTTGGTTCTTTAGGTTTTGAGTCTGTGGATATTCAAGGAATAGCCTATAGGTTAGAGAAAATAATTCTTTGACTTCAAGATTCATCATATGAAAAGATTGTTTCTTAATAGAACTCATTAAAGAAAAACATGAATGCTTGGGCATGATTCCCTATCCATGAATTTTCTCTAGGAGCTACATCACAACTCAATGATTATCATTAACTTAATTATTTCAAATTCTATTGGTTATTTAATTTCCAACTCAAAAAGAACAATTTTTCCTATAATGCCCATTTTAGCCTTAAATTTTCTCTAATGGACTTCATGACAAGGTTACCTAAATTTGACAATAAATTAGACATCATGGTTGTGTTTGATCGCCTTTCCAAATATGCTCATTTTTTTTTCTTCAACCCTTAAAGCTTCCATGGTTTCTCAAGTCTTTATGGATAATATTGTTAAGCTCCATGGTGACTCAAGGCTTCATGGATAATATCTTTAATCTCCATGGTATACCACAATCTATTGTAACAATCCATGACCCCACTTTGACTAGCAATTTTCGGAAATAACTATTTCAACTTTATGGCAGACAATTGAATTTTAGCATCATTTATCACCCCCAGACTAATGGTTAGATAAAATCTATAAATAAGTGTTTGGAAACATATTTGAGATTCTTTAATTCAAATTGACAATATGAATAGGTTTAATGGTTACCCTTAGTAGGATTGTCATACAATAAAACTTATCATGGGTCAACTCGAATGACCCCCTTTGAGGTTGTCTATGGTCAAAATCCACCATCAATGCTAACCTACGTACTAAAGCTCTCTAAGATACAAGAGATTGAAAATACCCTAACATTTTAGAGGGTAAATTATCTTTAATCTCAATGATAATCTAGGTATGGGTCATAATAGGATGAAGTAACAAGTTGATGAACATTGAGCTAAACACCATTTTGAAGAAGGGGTTTAGGTGTTCTTTTGTTTGAATCCTTATAAACATACCTCCCTAAAAGGAAACCACCACTAGAAGCTTGTTCCAAAGTTTTGTGGCCCCTATAAGGTCCTCAAGTGTATTGGGCTAGTGGCTTTCAAATTAGAACTTTTGAGCCACTCTAAAATCCATCCAATATTTCATGTTTCTTGATTAAAGAAAGTGGTTAGATATCATTTCCAAGTTAAATATAGCCTTCCCAAATTGGATGAAAAAGGTTCCATTTGGTTGCAGCTCGAGGCCATCCTTGACAAACAAGAGTATAATATGCACTAATGCACTAAGTTGTCTCAATGCAGCAAAAGGATACATAATTTAAGGACACGAGAAAGGAACTAACAAAGATTCTCTAGAAATTCCCTCATCTCCAACCTTGAGAACAACATTTCTTTTTAGGGGTGGGGGTAGGGTGACATGTGAGGGTGCTAATCTCCCTAAATTTCTAAGTAGTTAGATAGGTTGCTATGTATTTCTATGTATGGAGGCCATCTCTAGCAAACAAGGCCCATGTAATAGTGTGAAAGAAATAAATGTAATGAGGCTTACTAGAAGGTTCTATCCACTAGAAAGTTCCTTCTCTAGAATATTAATAGGAGGTAAATGCTTTCATACATTTCACTTGGTAGTTCATCATGTGCTCATCAGGACCTACACTGAAGGCATCATTTGACCATCGTCTATACATTATTAGGGGCATGTATGGCCACTTTTCATTCACTATTAGAAATTCCCTACCAATTTAAATCATCTCATATTTTTAGCATTTTCTATTTATGTTGGCTTGTTGGGGCCTGACCTAGGTTTAGAAGTGATTTAGTCAAACAAATCCCGAAACTACTGGCCCTTTCGGCAACATTCCACGAAGCGCAGACTAAGGTCTCACCCGAGGTAGTATGGGAGGGTGCTGGAACCAGGTTTCCGCACCCTTGGGATGTCTTGATGGGTCTTGGAAGAGTCACGATCCTACTCTGTGCGTCGCACTACTTTCGCGCAGCAGTCTATCCAATGCAACTACCTTCGCGCGGCTTGAATGAAGAGTGTGACTATTCTTTACCTTTTACTGTGCTTATTATTATTATAGATAATGAATTAAATTATGTGGGCCCAATACTTTCACTTACCATTCAACACAAACAGACATGTGCGCAATCATAAACTGTAAACATATGCATAAACAAAAATATAAAAACAGATATGCGATGTTCCAAAACCAACTTATCTTTTATTAATCTTCTGTTCTAGTACAATCCCAACTCTGCCCTCCGCACTAAGCTGTAGGGGTCCACGCACACAGCTGCTAACTCTACTAGGCCTTTGTGCACACAGCTACAGAGCCTCTTCCTATTCCTATAACCCAAGACTCAGATTTACAGGCTCAGATCAAATTCCTTATTCAAAAACCCATAACATCTTAGATCAAGACAAAAAACTACTTTCTAATCCTTAGAGCCTTGCTCTATTTATACATTCCCATGGTCCGCATACCATGGGTAGGCCAACACATTCTATATTAAATTACAATATTTTAGGGTGGACTATGCTAGACTCTTGCGCTCCACACCTGCATTTTGCGGGGTCGTTACATTACATTGACCCAAAACTAGGCTTTAAGCCCCAAAAATTTGCTATGGGGGGATCTGCTGCCCAACAAGCCCCCAACATAATCATCGTGACTTGTCCTGAGTCACTCAGCTGGTGCGGTGACCTTTGCACGAAGTTCATCTAGCAACCTCTGTGCTTCGCTTACATCTGTAGCACATTCTTCCACTGTCTGTTGTACCCATTGTACGTGTAGCTTCGACGCTTCGTTGTCAGGTGCAATTCCTTGCCTGAGTGCGTATATGCCCTGCATATGTGCTAGCTTTCCCTCAATCTTGGTTGTGACAGGGAATGCTTCCTTGAGCCAAGGTTGGATGCATTCTTTATGCATTGCTTATTTCTGACGCGTGACATCCACCTACACCTTGAGAGCCTTGGCCTCCCTCATCTTGGGCAGTCGCTGAGTAAGGGTGACCGTCTGTGCAGTCCCCCAGACATTGTCATAGGCCTATTACAATTCTTGCACTTCTGTCTCTAACCGCTGTAGCGTGGGGTCTTCCTACAGTGAAGTGAGGGTGAAGAGTGACTGATCTAACAAGCCTGTGTAGTCCTGTATGGTGTGCTCTATTGCTTCCAACTCTGATTGAGTGTCGCGGTTCCACTACTCTCTGACTTCCGGCGGCGTAGAGGGTTGCGCTTTTAGCCTCAGCTCTATGATCTGCAGGTTGAGGTCCATCTGGATCTTTGCTACTTCCTCCTGTGCCTGGCAGAATCCACTGGCCAGTTTGTGTATCCGGATGCCCACTGGTAAGTCTGCTGCAATCTCTAACTTGGGGACGCGGCAACATGCTTCCTCGACGATTTGCTCCAACTGTTGAGCCTAGGCTACTGCTTCATCACGTTGGAGGCTTAGTTGCTCAATGTTGATTCATTGTTCACTAAGTACCTGGACTGTGCATCCTTCCCTAGTGTGGAGCTCTGTCATGGCTCCATCTTGCAGCTGGTATAATATTTCTCGCAGCAAGGCTGCCAAATTTAAACCAAGTCCCTTAAGCCAGCTTACCGTAGCTCTGTCCTCCATATTAGCCTCTGTTAGTGCTCCTTTCGGTAGTGCAATGGTATTTTCCATTTTGGCCCGCAGCAATTGCTTGGTTGTTGATGTACCCATGTCCCAGCTACCGTTTTTTGTTGTGGTGCCCACACCTGAAGTTCTTGGAGTTGCGCCCTGAGCTCCCCCAACACATTCTGTTGCTCCGCCATTGCTTCCTAGAGCGCCTCCCTCATGACTTTGCGAACTGTGTCACTGATTTCGTATAGGTCACCCTCGGTTAGTGTAATAGGCTCCCCATCCAACTTGGAAGTCTTGGTCTTCTTCTATGGTCCTGTTCATTCTATCCCGCACAGTCGTTTCAATTGTGTTGAGGTGGTGCTTGGGTCCACGCCTTATGTTGTCGCATTTATCCTCTATTCTGTGGTTATGTCCGAGTGTCTTTCTTCCTACATTGTAGTAGCCCCTACTGCTACTGCCTTTTCCTCGGCGGCCTTCATTGCCTCTCGGGATGCCCGTACTTCCACAGCTAGTTGTTTATTCCATTTCTATTGTGCTAACCACTTGGCGGCAACCTTTTTTTTTTTAATCTCTGTCTCGTCATGCACTACCACATTTGGTGCATTCCATTCTGGTGGCCACGTGTCGAGCACCGCGAAAATAGCATCATCTATTGCGATGAAGGGGAGCGTGGTCCACTTCTACTCTGGATCCTTCCGTGGCCTAATATACACATTGTGCATATCTGCTTTAAAGTCTGCAAAGCCTTCAGACTGTCGTATATCGAGGGGGATAGGCATGACTGTTTGTTAATCCATAGTCTTACGCTTGCCTCCATCAGTACCCAGAAGATCTTGGTTTCTCGGATGCACGTGGCATCCTTCGTTTCCCATAGTGACGTGTATTTTGCTGCTTCTGGCCAGTCCTAATCAAAGGGAGGAAACTGACTATCCTCAGGAAATTCTCTTGTAACCAATAGGATGGATAAGAGCAACCACACGTAGTGGAAGGTCTTACCCTGCTCCTAGGCCTCCTTGCAATTTGTTAAGAACTCCTCGCAGAGGAACTGTGACCAGTTGAATCGTACCCCTACTGCACATTGCTCGGCCAGTGCGATGACCGTTGTTGGTACCACATTACCCCGACATTTTGTCATCACCTTTCCTGCCAACAACTAGGTAGCGACATGGACCCCTTTGTCCTGAATGCTAGTAATAACTTAACCCCTTTGCTTTTTCTCCAATTTGTATTTCTTTTTCATGGCCTCTGCAATTGCCAAGTCTCCACTTGTGCCAACTATTTCTGCGGGGTCCCTTCCCGTACAGGGAAGCTGATAAATCCTATGAATGAGATCCGTTGTGATGGGAATGGGCTCCTCCAGCCACAAGTACCCATAGTGCACCAGGTAAAGCAGTTGCCTGATGACAAATATCGTGATTGGGGCCTGATGAAAGTGTGGAATCAATAGGAGGTGGAGTAGCCCAGCTTCCTCCACCCCGCGTAGCCATTTTCATGGCTGCAGTGTTGTAACTTCCCCCTCTATACTTTGTTCCATCAGCTGGCTATTTTCAAAATGAGGAAAGTTCTCGCTATCCACAAAGTCCTAGTATTCAAACTTCATAGTGGGGACACAGCCCAGAGCCAAACCTTTGAACAGAACTTCCACTGGGAGGAATGGGGTGTTGAGTGTGCCCTTAATGACATCCAAATATTTAGGTACCTTTACCGTCCCTTTCCGCAGAGGGACATACTTGGGCAGCTTTGCTATGGCGCGTATTGGCTAGATGTCTTCTTCCATATCTTCCTCTAGTTCCATCTCTTCGACAAAGGTCAAAGAATCCTCTTCCTCATCATCGCTCTCAATATTAATTGTTTTTCCCTTCTCTTCCATCAACAGTTTTCTGAACCATGGGTTTCGCGGAGACATATGGACTGGTCTTGCTACCTGTGGATCCCTTTTGGCCCTCAGCGTCTGGGGCGATTTTGGAATTTCTGGCACATCCCCCACTGGTGACATAGGGCTTGGTGCAGCTTCCTTGGTAGTCAACATTGCTCTTCTGAGAAGGTCATGCATCTCTTTCGGTAATTCTTCAAATACTGAACTCACTATCAAAGCCTCTAAAGCCGTAAAGTCCATGCGCAATAACTGAATTCTCAAGATGCCAAGGGTTGTTTGGCAGATGACCATTTGAGATTTATAGGCCTACCAGAATTCAAATTTGATCGTTCCCCCTTTCTCGACTCATTAATGCAATATTGGCGGCAGATCATTTCAAATCTAGGTCTGACCCCGTGTCTTAATTGTTCATCGTCCACTCCTCGTTGCCTTAAATTGGACATCTTGTCATGAACAATGCCACCTGTTGAAAATGCAACAAGATGATGGAGCTTAGTGGAAAGGAGTCGCCTTCACTAAGTGGGCCCGCAGGCTATTTTTGCCGTAAAGTCTATTTTTAGACATATGGATCATGGTCTATGAGTTGCAGGATGCTATTTGTGGATGATTGGTCATGTTGGTAAAAATAGATGGACTTCTATTTTTAGACATATGGGCGGAGTCTATTTTTAGACTGCCAGGCTAAAAATAAAACAGTCGAATATTATTAGCTCTTAATAATATTTGGACTATAAACATTATCTTATCCTCTTGGAGCACTTCAGTTCGAGCTACGGATGTGGCACATGCAGCTGCCAGAAGGAAATATGCTTTTCTTATGGGTCAGTTGAGCTATTTCATGATTGACTTCAGTTAGAACTCAAGTGATTGAGTTTGGTGGAGTTGATTGAGGAGTTGATGGAGTTGTGTTCAGTTTGACTTAGTTGAACTAGTTGTATTTAGTCTAACTGCAGAATACACTAGTGATGAGTGATGTGAATTAATTATTAATTAATTCACTAATTATTAACTCATAAATCAACTAAAGAATACATCAGTTAACTCAGTGCATGGATAGTTCAGTGGAGATAGGTGTTAGAGGTGAGTGAAAGGGCAAGACAACTGTCAGTTGTGACTATAGTTGTGCATGAGATTTTGCACATGCTTTGATTGAGTATTGCCAATGATGATTGCGTGGTTCAGCCAAGAAAAATACGAGTTTGGATCAGCCATTCTCATTCATTCTCATGTAGGATTGCGCAGTGGAGGCATGCAAGCAGCGGAGGAGATTTGAACCTGTGATTGATTCAGATCTGAGCTAGTTTGTGTGTAACATGTGGAGATAGTACTGAGTACTTGTGAGGAGTATTGTACTATGTATTGTTACATGTTCTCAATCATTATAATATACAGATAGTGTGGGGTTTTCAGCTGTATGCTATCCCCGGATTACATACTGTGTTAATGTGCGCATGCGATTGATGTTTCATTGTTTTCAATGCTGCTAAATTGATGATCAACGTAGAGGAGGTTATGTATTATGCATGCATTCCACAATAGTGTATAATAAGGATAATCTCTGTGAATAAGTGTCATATTATTCAAAATTTCTACACCACCAACGGTCACTTTCCATCCCAACCGCGCGACAGCGTAGTCCCTTGTGTGCGAACGCGATATGTGCGTCATACTGATCTTACGCACCATGTCCGAGCCGCGCAGCTTCCATACAGACTCTTTTATAGTCTCGCACTCTCTTTCAACTGCTTGGAGCATTGAGACTGTGCTTCCTATAGATAGTCAGGTGGTCACACCCTCGGTGTGAGGATTTGATTTTCTCTGCTAGCCCGGGCTACGAGCACCCTTCAAATACCCTTGCGTCTGGTAGTGCGTTGCATTCTGCTTTGTATTGTATGCTCCCCTATTTAGTAAGGTGCAGTCACAGCCATGATAGCAAGGTTGAAACTCTTTCTAATGTAGTAGTAGGGCTAGCTAGACTTGGTCCCATCATGTGTAGTTTCTCGTGACCCGCTTGCATGACTTTGGTTTCCAGTTCACTGATTTCTTTGTCCAATGTCACACTTTTCAGCCGTGCCCACTCTTAATCAAGTTCGCAAAGTTTCAAGCTCCCTCACTGAATGGCTTCCTGTAACTTCCTAATTCCTTTACCCAGGTCCTCGCACCCTGTCCCTACAGCAGGAGCTGTGGTCGGGGGATTCTTCTCTGTCCTCCTAGTTTCATATGTTCTTGTCAATGTTGGGGTCATTTCTGCACTCTGGTTTTTGCTTATGGTCCTATAGGCCCATCGAACCACTGGTATGCACAGGTCCCAATCGGTTCGTCTCATCTAATGAACTCTGTTCATGACTCTGCATAGCTTTTGGAATGCTGCGTCACAGACTGTTTGTGGATTACATCGCCTCCCCTGCTGCCACGTCCGGTTTTGATTTTCGATTCTTAGTCTGGGGGTGTTTTCACAGCACACGTCTGCACCCATCGACACAGGTGGGTGCGCAAACTAGTTCATCCTAGCTGCATGGCTTGCATTCATCGCTGGTGACTCCCAAATCGTAAGCGCATTCATCTGCTACATTTGCACCAATTTCCAATATTGTTCTGGTGTGTATTCCACCATTGTGTGGGTGTCGCATGCAACGCCCATTCTAGCACATCATACTATTGATGTTCTGGCACTGCGCTTTCAAATTTTTTTAAGAATTCATCCACGCATGTCTCCCCGTAATTATATGTTGGCAGTTCCCTTGCTTCGGTCATCACGCACCACAGTGATCTAATCATCATGTTGCAATTTAGCATTGTTACTTTGTGCAACTGGTTCTGCCAGCATTCTCTTTCTTCATCTGAATCCGAAGTACAGGAACTATCACGCTCCCATGAGATTCTTCCATCTGCAGTCGGGTTCACCCAATCCTGGTCTTGCACTGTTATCTCATAAATGTAATCCAGCTCATCGTCGTTATCATCATCACTCATAGGTTTAGTGTAGAGTGCTCCTTCGGTTGGATTTAGCGGAACTACTACACGTAGAGACTTTTTCTTGAATATCATCTTCCACTTCTTTAGGTTGATGACTCCATTCATCTCAGTGGTCTAGTCTATTCCTAGCAATGTGGGATACAGATTGTTGTCATCAACAATCTCTATCACTTCAAAGTCCGTTTGTGTGCTCGCACCTTTGATATCCACTATCACCCCTTGCAACCTTCCCATGGGCAAGATCTTTTGTTGGTTCGCCATCCGTAATTGAATCGGGGACCACTGTAATGTGGGCCTGCCCATGCATTCCCATGTCTTTTTGGGTAATACATTCGCGTCCAAACCCAAGTCCAGGATTACCTGATCCATTTCATATTCACCAATTTGCGCCGTTAATCTCATCTCCCTCCCGATGCACAATGTATGCTTTCCTATTTTTTGGACTACGCGCGGTTCACCTGACCCTACGCACCTAGTGATTAGCTCTTGTAGTCATTTAACTGCCTTATTATCACACAACAGCTTCATGCATGTCTCTAGAAAGGTAGTAAGCATAGAAGGATCCATTCTTGGCTCTGGTTGATCCTTACTACCTGAAGTAGAGGCCTTCGTGAAGCTCTTCTTAGCTTCCATAAACGTCTCCCTTGCGTGTTCCAAGTCAAACTCAGGTTCCTTTGTCGAAGCCTTGCAAACCCATGTATCTTCCTTGGATTGGTTCCCCTTATCTTCCCCTGTAGTAACATCGCTTCTGAGCACCATGTTCACATTGGGGTCTTCTTCGCGTGGTTTAGACTTCATCATTTGGATATTTTGGGTCGAAGTAGGCTGTAATAACCCTTTCTCGCGCATTTGTACGATCAGCGTAGGAAAATCTACCATTTCAGGATCAAAATGCTCACAGTACGAACAAGATATTCTTGTCGGGTTGGTACAATCGCGAGCGTAGTGCCCTGGTCCTCTGCAATTGTAATTGAATCGGGGACCACTGTAATGTGGGCCTACCCATGCATTCCCATGTCTTTTTGGGTAATACATTCGCGTCCAAACCCAAGTCCAGGATTACCTGATCCATTTCATATTCATCAATTTGCGCCGTTAATCTCATCTCCCTCCCGATGCACAATGTATGCTTTCCTTGTTTTTGGACTACGCGCGGTTCACCTGACCCTACGCACCTAGTGATTAGCTCTTGTAGTCATTTAACTTCCTTATTATCACACAACAGCTTCATGCATGTCTCTAGAAAGGTAGTAAGCATAGAAGGATCCATTCTTGGCTCTGGTTGATCCTTACTACCTAAAGTAGAGGCCTTCGTGAAGCTCTTCTTAGCTTCCATAAACGTCTCCCTTGCGTGTTCCAAGTCAAACTCAGGTTCCTTTGTCGAAGCCTTGCAAACCCATGTATCTTCCTTGGATTGGTTCCCCTTATCTTCCCCTGTAGTAACATCGCTTCTGAGCACCATGTTCACATTGGGGTCTTCTTCGCGTGGTTTAGACTTCATCATTTGGATATTTTGGGTCGAAGTAGGCTGTAATAACCCTTTCTCGCACATTTGTACGATCAGCGTAGGAAAATCTACCATTTCAGGATCAAAATGCTCACAGTACGAACAAGATATTCTTGTCGGGTTGGTACAATCGCGAGCGTAGTGCCCTGGTCCTCTGCAATTGTAACAGATTAGCTATCCATGGCCCCTTCCTGGCCCCATTCCTCCTCATCCTCGACCTCGCCCTTGGAATCTAGCGTGTGCCATCCCCATGGCTGGGTCAAGGCCTCACGTTTCCATTTGCATTCTATATGTTGGGGTCCGCTCCATCATTAACTCATAGCTCCGACATGTACGCTCATTGTGGCCCAATGATCTACAAAAATTACATAACATATGCTTTGGATTCTATGTATACTTCTACAACAGGTGATAGTTGTCTGTCGTGTACTTTCCTCCCACCTGATAGATCGTGCACCAGAGCGCAGGTGCCGCACTTGACCCTACCTGTGCCTCTGGTCTCAACGGCATTGGTCCCCCTCCTGCCAAGTAGTTCGTGAATACTGGATAGTGATCCTTGTCGTGGCCCTGGCCTTTACATTTTATGCACCACACTTCTTCACACGCCTCTGGCCAAGGTGCCCTATCCTGCTTCAAACTCTGCATTTCCAAGCATAGGTTCTGTAGTTGCACGTGGATCTGTTGGACTCCCAATCCCGGATCCTGTATTGGTGTTTCATGCAACCTCATCACCATTTCCAGTGCTTCAGCCTGGGTTGAAAGCTTCTGCTGTGACAACGCCATCCTTAGGTGTGGTGTCAAAGACACCACAAACCACGTGCGGTGCTACGCATCCGTTAGTGTCATATTAGCCTCGTGGATCGTAATCTTCAGTCTCTGATCCAGATCCCAGGGGGTCTCACCTGGAAGCATCGCGATCTCTTTAAATCTGATGATTGATTATGTCTCATATTTCGGCTGATTAAATTCTCTGTTCAGCGCATTCTGGATCTTTGCTATTCCTACATTTAGGTGATCATTCGAGTGCTTGATATAACAGGTCAACGCATGATCCTGTAGCATGCTTACCAATGTGGCCTTCTTAATGTTGTCATCCATGACCCCTTGGGCTTCCCACATTGCTCTTACCATGAATCAGAACTGGTCCGGATCCTCATTCCCTACTCCTTTGAATACGGTTAGCTTGATCGTGCTCGCCATGCTGAACTGCGAGTTTGGTGGAGGAGGGGTGTTTGAAGATGGAGGTGAAGTAGGTGAAGTGGGTGATGGTGTAAGTGGAGGTGATAACTGCGGAATGTGCTGCCTTATCAAATTGACCACACTTCTTGGGGAAACTCGAGTGCGCTCTTCCTTGCTCGCTCGTGGGGGTGAGATTAAAGGACTCTTTCCTAACCCTTCGATCCCTTTGTAGATTTTTCCACTTTGCATCATTCCAATCATTAATGTATCTGCATAACTCGCTTCTCACATAATAGCATCTTAATCCAGGTATTCAAGGATTTGATGTACCTACCTCGTGGTCCCTGGAGAAAACTTCGTTCTGCTTCGCTATAGCTCATGGTTGTGTCTATCGTGAACTCAGTGATAAACCCCCCTATTATCCGGTTGAGCTAATGGTCCACGACCCGCACGATCTTATCTTCTGATGCCTCTAGTCTGCGTACTAACTCCGGGGTCCACACTATCGGTTGATCGAGCTTGTATCTTCCGTGTTGTCGGCTAACCTTGTGATCCAGTCATATAGCTCTGAAGAGAATGTCGCGAAGAAGATCTTGTGGATTTCCGTATATACGTAGCAATCCAACCACCTCTTCTCGTATATCTGTGAAATCCTATTTTCCTTTGTTACGAACTCGTGAAGCTTGTGATCCAACCAATCCTCAATTTCCTTCTTTGTAGGGTTCCAGTGTTCTGACATCAGACATCCCTTAGGCAGATCCCAGTCTGGGCAACAGAACCATTTGTTGGCTTGTTGGGCACTGACCCAAGTTCAGAAGTGATTTAGCCAAAAAATCTCGAAACTACCAGCCCTTTCGGCAAAAGTCTGCGGAGCACGGACTGAGGTCTCACTCGAGGTAGTATGGGAGGGTGCTGGAACCAGGTTTTTTCACCCTTGGGATGTCTTGATGGGTCTTGGAAGGCTTACGATCCCACTCTGCATGTTGCGCTACTTCAGCGCAGCTGTATGTCCAGTGAAACTACCTTCGCGCAACTTGAATGAAGAGCACGATTGTTCTTTACCCTTTACTGTGCTTCTTATTATTATAGATCTTGAATTAAATTAATTGGGCCCAATACTTTCATTTACCATTCAATGCAAACAAACATGCATGAAATCATAAATTGTAAACAGATGCATAAACAGAAATATAAAAACAGATATGCGATGTTCCAAAACCAACTTATCTTTTATTAATCTTCTATTCCAGTATAATCCCAACTCTGCCCTATGCACTTAGCTGCAGGGGTCCATGCACACAGCTCCAGACTCTACCAAGCCTTTGCGCACATAGCTGTAGAGCCTCTTCCTATTCCTATAACCTAAGACTCGGACTTACAGGCTCAAATCGAATTCCTTATTCAAAAACCCATAACATCTTAGATCAAGACTAAAAACTACTTTCTATCCTTAGAGCCTCACTCTATTTATACATTCCCATGGTTCGCTAACCATGGGTAGGTCGACACATTCTATATTAAATTACAATATTTTAGGGCGGACTACCTTAGACTCTTGTGCTCTGCGCCCGCATTTTGCGAGGTCGTTACATTACATTGACCCAAAACTGGGCTTTAAGCCCCAAAAATCTGCTAAAATCTGCTATGGGGGGATCCGCTGCCTAACAATTTAATAAGCCCATTTCTAGCGGGGATTCCACCTAGGATGACATGTTTTGATGACTGGGCATTGACTGGGCTATGACATGGTGATTTCCTTTGCATTGTTTCATCCCTAATGTCCTTATGAGGAATTCTCTCTTTTAATTTTGGAAACTACCTATCCACAACCTTATCCACTCACCTACTATATATTTTATTGATTTGAGTTAACTCTTTTGTTAGATATTTTTCTAATTTAAGGGTCTCCCACCCCAGTTTTGGCATTTAGCTAATTCTAGGAAACTACTCTAGTTATCTAAGTGCACGCATAATGGAATCCCAACCTAGTTTGAATTAGTTCTTCCTCTTGGAGAGTCTATATATTGTATTCATATTTATAACTAATATATTTTCATATCATTTCACATGTGTAATTCAAATTATCTCTTTGGTTACTTAGTCAATTTTCTAAGAAATTTTTCTCTGTCTCCTCTCTTGTTTTGCAGTAGCTAGTCTAGTTTTTTTCACACATAGATCTTAATATTGTCTTTAAAATCCTATACGAAATAATATTATATAAAAGGGTAAATGTGATGTGATTACATGTCTTGTGAATTTATTTATAAATAGAGCTATTCTCAATTATAAGAAGTGAACATTTCTTCAACTAATAGAGGCATAACATTTTGGTGTTGTTCTAGTTCTTTATTTTTCTAATGTGGTTTTAATTTGTCTTTTCTACAATAAATATAGGTAAAATTTTGCATTCCTTATATGTAGATTCAAATTAAAAATAAATAACACCACATGGACTAGAGATGGTGACAACTGGAAGTCAACATTTGGTTATATGTTTTGACTTGGATCCAAACAAATGATCTAATATTTTAAAAATCAAAAGGTGGGAATAATATCATAGGGAAGTGCATGTTGGCATAAAGCCTATGTGGATTTGGCATCTCATGGGAAATTTTGGTTTTTTCTAGTTGAGACATAAAATATGGTATATTATAACAATTAAAGTGCAAGACATGTTGCAGAAATTCCTGTTGCACACAGTAAAATGAAGCACCTAGAATTATTTTTGGATTCTTCGCATCAATTTTTCTTTTTCTTCAATTTTTCTAGCCATCCTATGCGACTCATCATCAGGAATATAAGTTAAAATATGGGAAATATTGTTCCACCAAAAAATAAAATATATATATGTATATGTATATATATGTGTGTGTGTGGGGGCATAATGAAGAAACCTAAGGGTAGAAATAGAGGGGGGCTGAAAAAGAGCCATACTACCTAGAAACCCTAAGAGATATGTAGATAGTAAATGATAAAATCACAATATTTTGTTAATTAAATCATAATATATAGAATACTATATGTTTTTTTTATAATATAATATTAAAGAATCTAAAATATTATATGTTTTATTTTATAATATAAAATTAAAGAATATAAAATATTATATTCTTTAATATTATATTATAAAATGAAGAATGTGGAGCTTTAGGCTCATTATTTGAGATGATTAGTACAAAAAAAAAAAAAATCTTGTTTACTACAAGAGAGATGATTAGATTTATAATACCTTACAAACTCTCAAATCTAGGTTTATGCAATTTTGGGCTATCCTTGAACTTTAGAAAGTTGTAGTTATGGGGAGGCATACATAAGTAATTTCACTCCATAAATCTCTAGAGCATTATGTTAATGGGGTGGGGTGAGTAGGGTGGAGGTGGAGATATCCGAAAAATAGGATTTTCAAGTTCATCATACCTTTATATATTCTAGAGAAAATTAATGAGAAATCAACAATAAACCAAGAGAGGAAATGAAGTGATTGATTTTGGTGGTTCAACTAAGGGATAGATTTAGTGGCCGACTAGATATTTCATTGGTCATGCATTTAGAAATAAATAGTTAATTACCACATAGAATGAAGAATAAAATTAAGGGGTTTGTTGTGAACCCTAATTGATTTATGTAGACCTCATATTCATCACCTCAAAGGAGCTGGTTACATCTTGGTGCTATATAAAATTTCCCTATTGGTCAATCTAAATAAGAAAGTGTAATGTATTCTATATGGAAAAATTTTGGTTTCTTATACTACAACATTATTGAGCTATGATCAATGTGAATAAGTGTTTGATAATGTCATTAGAGACCATGGTCCCTATCATATCATTATATAATTTTTCATCCATCTTGATGCTTTCAAGGTGGAAAAATAAAACAAGTCAACTTGTTGGATCAATTTTGGGGACGAAACTCAGTTTGGAAAATTGGGGTCAAAAACATTACAAGGCCAATTTGAGGCATTAAATAATAAGTTTTTAGGGTAAAACCTTGCCACGTAATTGATTTACCCCAAAGCACTATTACACACTCAAAATCCTTCCCAACAATGCAAGAATCACATCAATTGGAGTCCAAATGTGAGTTATGCCTTCAAAAAGTTGACCTATCATGATTAACCACCATAATTTGAGTGGATGCCATGCTAGCCCTCATCACTCATGGAAAATGGGTTGTCCATGTGTACCTTATGAATAAGACTCTAGAATGATCAAGTCGTTACTCATATTAAGGGTTTAATGGGACAAATTTAACCACTAGTTGGCTATCAAGTTGCGTTATAACTAGGCCACTAGGAGGGAAAAGGGCTTCTATTCTATTTTTTTGCATTTTCTTCCAAAGTAGAGTAGAATATATAAGTTTAGATAGAGAGAGAGAGAATAATATAGGAGGTTTTTGTGTCTATAATAGGACATGGGACACAATAGTAGGAAACTCCGTAAAGATTTCCTTCTCATTCGTACTTGCATCATTTCCATTCCAGACAAAGGAGAGCAAAGGAGCCCCACCTTTCCACTAGGGTTTTTGTTCTTAGTGTTATTGTGGTTTGTGAGTAATTGTTTTTACCTATAATTTATTTTCCACGTTTTATTTTTTGCATGCATAAATAAAAGTTCAATAATAATAAATTCATAATCTAAAGGAATTTACGCTTCATAGTATAAATTTTAGATTATTTTATTTGATATATTGTGATGAACTATCCAATGGAATATATGACATAGTATATAGATCATATTGGTATCGGGGAAGGTATATTTGGGTATGTTGTGGGAAGTGCAAGGGATTCAGATCAATTAAAGAAACACGTCATAAAACCCTAGCCATGGCTGACAAATTTATTTTTAATAATCCTGGAGATCTATTAGAGGAGAGATTCTCAAGGCTATAAAAGTAGGTCATAAATATCAACCAATATATGAAATTCCTTATGGAAGATTTGAAAAATAATATTAGAATCAAATAAGACTTGGATTCAAACTCATATATTATGTCAAAGGGAAAATTGGGGGATTAGGAAGAAAAATAACAAGTCTAAGAAAGAAACTAAGAAAGAGAAACCCATTTCAAGTGTTATGAATCATTCATAGTCCCTATTCAAGGTGGAAGTGAAGGTTAACATCAAGCTGTATCAATATCAGTTTTATTCTTTTAAATAAAATGACTAGTTGCAACAGTTGGAGCTTTATTTTAGTGTCCACCAAATAAAGGAGGAATGAAAAAAAATCATTCATACATCTGAAACTACAATGAAATTCCCTGAATTTGTAGGAAATCCACATAGAAGCTATGAGGTTGGAGGAGGATAATTTAATGAACAAGTGGGAGGATTTTAAAACTATCATAAAGTCTCAATTATACCTTATTGGGTATGTAGAAGACTAGTGGATTCAATAGCATTACTTTAGGCAGATACAAGGGAAGAGTGTATAGGTTTACGCCAAAATTTTTAGGAATATGGAAATAATGTTGGGTATCTCTTCTAAGAACCCAAATGTACTCCTCAAGTATTTTGGGTTCTATACAACAATTTTTGGAAGAAATTTATGTTATTCAAAACTAAAATAGTGGATGAGGCTTGTCTACATGAAAAATACCTAAACAACATAGGCCAAAAGAAAGGGTAGTAATTGGTTAAAAGAAGAAGGAACACTAGAAATAAGATTACAAGGAGGGGAAAAAGAAGTGGGAAGGGGGAAAAATGAAAATAAAGAATCCATAACACATTAGTGCAAATATCCTAACAAAAATTGTAACATTGATGGTCACATAGTGGAAAAGTGTTGGAAATTACACCCAACTTTCAACCTAAAGAAACAAAAGAAAGATGTGAAGAAGAAGGGGTGAATTTAAGTGTTCTTCAATAAATTAAACAATAGGACATGACCAAAATATTCCATATAAATTGATCTGATAATGAGATCTAAGACAATTAATAAGGTTTTATAGACTTGTGTGCATGGATTTGTCTATATTACTTATGCAATGGATCGATCAGATTGCGAGCAAATATAAGCAGTTAAACAGTGAGGGAAAAAAAACATAACAGACAATATGCATAACACAGCGAAATTAATATGGAGTTCACCCAACTCTTCAGCTACGTCTCTCGGTCCTGCCTCAGTGGTGGCCATTCTATTATTTCTTCCAGAACAGAGTTTACAACTGTGTGAGCTCAACTTGAGTCTCGACACACAAATAAGAACAACAAGAGCTTTAGCTTGAACCCCTCAAGCCTCTTGAGTACACATACTCTCTCACTCTCGGTTTCTATCGTTTTTCTACCTCAGCACTCCCCCTCTGTCTCCGTCCCTGTCATCCCATGGCTTTAAAGCCATTCGGGGCTACCTGTTCGCCTTCGCCTTCTCTACCTTTGGTCTCCCAACCTCTCTGTCCGCTCGAATCCCCCTGCTAAGTGTTAGCAAGCATGGCATAACGCCTTTCTAGGAGGTGGCCACTTGTTTCTTAATGGATGAGTGCCTCGGGTTGTTTAAATCCCTGTAACAACCGCTGACTATCAACACAGAGAAATGCCTTTCAAAATTATGAAAATCCACCAAAACATTGTTCCGCGGACTTCAAACTTTCATAACTGTGCCCTATTCTCCTATCAGGTCCGTCCATTGGTCGTTGTCGCTTATCGCAATGGCTCTGTCTCTTTGTATTTCGTTTAATAATGAAAATACATTAAAATACTATAAAATCTCGCATATCGGACTTAAAAAAAATATATGCTATCACCTATTTTTCCATTGGGTCCAGCTATCGTGAATAATGCTTGTATCGGCCCTGCTTTATTAGGTTGCTCTGATGCGACGTTGCAATGTGATTGATCGCAATCACACATCGCACATAACCCCAGGTCGTTTGGTAAGCGCTCCACTTTTGTTTACCAATGCGACATGGCGATGCAACGTGGGATGTCGATCTGCGCGTTTAATCGACGGTCCTTGTTGACTCCACCGATTATCATCGCAATACATATATGTCATGCGCCAATATCCTCTGTCCATCCTTGCCGATTGTGATTCGTCGATTGGATCTGGACCATTGATCAGCTAGATCCGATGGCTCTGATTCAACGCTACTTTAAACTGCCGATACGCTTGTTTCCACTGTTTTCTCAGTCTTTTTGCTACCCGAGAGTGTTTTCCGCCATTCCAAGGGTTGTTTTCATGCAATCAATTTGACCTGTGAAATGATTTTAAGAAGATTTCAAGACTTAGATAGTGTTCTTAGATCCATTTGGATCACGCCTTCCCACTGAAAAAGGCTTTTGGACCACCAAAAGTTGGTTTTTCAAGCATCGCTCAAGTGAGGATACAGCTGCCTTACTTGCCCAATCTCTATCCATTTGGCACTGTTGGGTTTTGAACCTTTGAGCCCGATCCTAAGGTACTCCATGTCCCCTCTGCACATAGTCCTCACCTTCTTGTCCAAAACTGTATCTTCTTGCAGCTCATTGAGGTATTCAAGCAACATATCATCAATGGAAAGCAATTAAGTAATGTTTCCACTTATTCACACTCTAGACTAATGCATACAATTCTTTATCATATGTAGGATAATCAAGAAATAGATCATCAATGGAAGGCAATTAAATAGTTATCCATCGTTGTTTGTTCAGCTATAATATGCTTATTACAAGGTATTAAAATACACATTTTGCTGAACCTTTCCATAATAACATATAAATAGTCATGTCCCTTTCTAGATTTTGGCAACCCCCAACAAAGTCCATGGAAACACTTTCCCAAGGACGGGAAGGAACTGGTAGTGGAGAGTACAAGCCTAGTCTTCTATTGCTGGGCTTACTTTTAGCACACATGGTACACCCTCTTACATATCTAGAAACTGTTTCATGCATTCTTGGCCAATAGCAGTATCTTTGTAGCTGTGCAACTGTTTTACTTACACCAAAATGACCTGATATCATAGAAGTATGTGCTTCCCTAATTATGTTGACTCTTTCAGTTTATGGAATGCATAGCTTTCCAAAATGATACAAGGGTTGGTCTTTAACATAATAATCCAATTCTTCTACCTTTTTGCCATTACTTAAAGTTGCATATACATTTTTAAAGTCTATATCTTGAGCATATTGTTCAATGTAGCTTTCATGCATGACCGAGTTATGCTTAAGTATAGTAGATGCATTTATGATTGGTCTGGACAACATATCTACAACTTTATTGTGTATGCCCTTTTTATATCTGATGACTAAATGAAATTGTTGTAGGAAACCCATCCACCTATAGTGTCTTGATTGTTGCAATTTAGTTTGCAAGTGAAAATATTGAAGTCGCTGATGATTAGTATGGATAATTGTTTCTTTTGCCCATTAAGTAATGTTTCCACCTTTTCACACTATGGACTAATGCATACAATTCTTTATCATATGTAGGATAATTAACTACTGCAGAATTAAAAGTCTCAGAATGGTAGCATATGGGTTTACCATTTTGCATCAACATTGCTCCCATGGCATAGTCACTGGCATCAATTTCGCTCTCAAATGGTTGTTGAAGATTTGGCAATGCTAGTACTGGTGCTGTACTAATTTTTTCTTTCAAGGTGTTGAAGGCTTTCTGTTGTTTTCCTCCCCACTGAAACACCTTGTTCAATCCTATTAAAGCATGTAAGGGAGCTGCAATTAAGGAAAAGTTAGCAATAAACTTTCTCCAATACTATGCTGCTCCTAGGAAGCTTCTAACTTCTATAGAAGATTTGGGTTTAGGCCAATTTACAATGACTGCAACCTTAGAGAGATATATCTTCAATTCACCACCCCCTACAATATGACCCAAATAATTTAGAGATGTTTTACCAAATTCACATTTTGATAATTTAACATAGAGATTTTCTTTCTTCAAAACATCTAGAGTCTGCTTTACATGCTTCAAATGTTCTTCCCATGTTTTACTAAAAACAAGAATGTCATCCAAATATACAATTACAAAATCATCAATAAAAGGCCTGAGTACATCATTCATAACTCTCATGAAAGTGGCAGGAGCATTAGTTAAGCCAAAAGGCATAACTAGCCATTCATACAGCCCTTGCTTTGTTTTGAAAGCCGTCTTCCATGTATCTTGCTCTGCTACTTTGACATGGTGGTAACCACTACGCAAGTCCAACTTGGAAAAGTAAACAGATTCTTTCAGTTGATCCAATATATCATCAATGCGAGGAAGGGGATAACAATTCTTGATCGTTATTTTATTCAGTGCTCTGTAATAAATGCACAACCTCCATGAACCATCTTTCTTCCTTACCAACACGATTGGAGATCCACATGGTGATGTGCTTGGTTTTATGAACCCTTTCTCAAGCAGCTCCTGTACCTTCTTCTTGATCTCTACATTCTCTAAAGCGGATAACCTGTACATTCTGATGTTAGGCAATGGAGCATCTTACTGCAAATTAATATCATGTATAATTTCCCTTTTGGGTGGCAGACCTTTAGGTTCTTGAAATAGGATATCATATTCTGAAACAACTTCTTCTAAATCAGCTTGTTGTTTAGCATTAAAGCCTTCAAATACATTGGTTTTATCAGGTTCCTTTTCCTTTACAACCATCAGTAAAAATTGTTTGCATGAATTTACAATTCTTTTCGTCTACCCGAGTTTATGACAGTGTAATTATTCTTGAGCTTATGAGCTCTTACAATATATTTGATTCCATATTTAACGAGTTGATACTTATTTTTAGCTCTATAGAAAATGGCTTTTCTATCGTACAAGTAAGGAATGCCTAAAACAATTCCACATATATCCAAAGGAACGATATCTAACTCAACCTCATCTACAAATGCTAACCCAAAAGAAAACCTAAGTTTACATTGTCTAGTCACTTGTAGATTTGCTTTATCACATACCCAACCTAATGGATATGACTTCTTGTGAGGTGTGGTTAGTAATCCTAGCTTCTTTACAATTGCTTCAAAAATTAAGTTTACTTGTGAGCCACTATCAAACAAAGTATCAATCTTTTGATGCTTGGAAATAACTCTAATATGAAAAAGCTCATGTATTTTTCTCTCATTTTCTTCATAATCAATAGTTTGTGCAGAATTACTAGTAGATGCTTTAGAATTTTTACCTTTTATACTCGTGGTTGTGATTGTTGTTTCATCGCCCGAGTCTAACCCCAAATCTTTTTGTATAGAAATAACAGTCTTCTTCTTCTTCTTTCCATCGAACTTCTTAGGTTTCAGCTCCGGATGCAAAGACCAGTAATGTTCATCATCATGTCCATCCTTCTTGCAGTGAGTGCATGAAGGTTTGGCTTGTTGTACAACATTTTCCTTCCTCTCTTTCCATTTCTGCTTCCTCTTCTCCTTGTTCTTGCGTGCAGTGTGTTTTGATGATCCCCCAATCTCTGGGTTCACATTCTTACCTCTAGCCTCTAGATGGATAGCCTAGACAGATATGTCATCTATGCTAGTAGGGTTAAACATGAGAATGGTGTGCCTCAAATAGCTGTGTAGACCACCTATATACTTCAGCAAAGTTTCAGGTGAGTCTAAAGAAATGCCTAGAATCAAAGCTCTTTTTCTAAATTCTTGGGTGTAGCTTTGTACACTTTGCCCTTTTAATTGGTGAAGAGTTTGCCAACTCATCATAGCT
Source organism: Pinus tabuliformis (assembly GCA_031772625.1). NCBI lineage: Eukaryota > Viridiplantae > Streptophyta > Pinopsida > Pinales > Pinaceae > Pinus > Pinus tabuliformis. Next base: position 885,494,543 of record CM062808.1, on the reverse strand, counting down.
TGCTGCATATAAGCTAGTGGATATAATTGTTTTTTAATTGCAGAAACAAATTCACTCTAGACAGAAAGAATTTTACCATGATTCTTCAAGCTAGCTTGTGTCCTACCTTCCCACCATACCAAGGTAGTTCCTCCAAGGTGTAGGCTGGCCAGCTGAATTTTACTCCTGTTTGAATCAATGCTCTGCACCCTGCAATACACATCAATCTGTCTAATCCAGTTATCTAGCTTCTCTGCATTTAATTCTCCATCATATATTGGCAAATCAAATTTAACATCTAATTTAATCAGAGATGTTTTCTTCTTTTTATTTTCAGGGTTGTCAGGAGGTGTGGACAGAGGAACCTCTTTTCCTTTCCCTTTGCCTTCAGAATGACCATCTATAAGATATTCTTCTGTTCCTTTGTCTTGTTTGGAGGTTGAAGAGTCTTCACTTCGACCTTTCTTAAATTCTCTATACATTTCTTCTACCATGGCTCTCATGGTCATGAAACTGTCCATGAACTAAGAGTCTAATTCCAAGGGATTTTCTTCTACCATTTCCCTCCTAGGATAGACTCTACCGATTTCTGGGTTAGTTTCAACCAATTCTCCTTCTCCTAATTTGAGCTTTGACCTAGTTATCATTCACCAATCCAGCACAAGCTTGTCTAACCTTAGTAAACCTAAAGCTCTGATACCACTTGATCTGATAATGAGATCTAAGACAATTAATAAGGTTTTATAGACTCATGTGCATGGATTTGTCTATATTACTTATGCAATGGATAGATTAGATTGGGAGTAAATATAAGCAGTTAAGAAGTGAGGGAAAAAAACATAACACAGTGAAATTAATATGGAGTTCACCCAAATTTTGGGCTACGTCTCCCAGTCCTGCCTCAGTGGTGGTCGTTCTATTATGCCTTCCATCGCAGAGTTTATAACTGTGTGAGCTCAAATTGAGTCTCGACATGCAAATAAGAACAACAAGAGCTTCTTGAACCCCTCAAGTCTCCTGAGTACACAGACTCTCTCACTCTCGGTTTCTATCATTATTCTACCTCAGCACTCCCCCACTGTCTCTGTCCCTATCATCCTGTGGCTTTAAAGCCATTCGGGGCTGCCTGCTTGCCTTCACCTTCTCGGCCTTTGGTCTCCCGGCATATCTGTCTGCTCGAATCCCCTGCTAAGAATTAGCAAGCATGGCATAACACCTTTTGGTGAGGTGGCCACCTATTTCTTAATGGATGAGTGCCTTGAGTTGTTGACATCCCTGTAATAGCCGCTGATTGTCAACACAGAGAAATGCCTTTCAAAATTATGAAAATCTGCCAAAACATTGTTCCACCGAACTTCAAACATTCATAATTGCACCCTATTATCCTATCGGGTCCACCCATTGGTCACTGTCACTTATCGCAATGGCTCTGTCTCTTTGTATTTCATTTAATAATGAAAATACATTAAAACACTATAAAATCCCCCATATCAGACTTAAAAAAATATACGCTATCACCTATTTTTCCATCGGGTCCGGCTATCATGAGTTATGCTTGTATTAGCCCTGCTTTGTTAGGCTGCTCCGATGTGATGTTGTGATGCGATTTATCGCAATCGCACATCGCACATACCCCCGATCTGTTTGGTAAGCGCTCCACTGTTGTTTACCAATGTGACATGGCGATGCAACGTGGGTCGTCGATTTGTGCGATTGATCGACGGTCCTTTTTGACTCTGCTGATCATCATTATAATACATATATGTCATGCACCGATATCCTCTGTCCATCCTTTCCGATTGTGATTCTCCGATCGGATCTGGACCATTGATCGGCCAAATCCGATGGCTCTGATACAACGCTGCTTTAAACTGCCGATACACTTGTTTCCACTGCTTTTTCAATGTTTTTGCTTCCCGATAGTGTTTTCCGCCATTCCAAGGGTTGTTTTCATGTGATCAGTTTGACCTTTGAAATGATTTTAAGAAGATTTCAAGACTTAGAGAGTGTTCTTGGATCCATTTGGATCATAAATCTATAGGTAAACAAGACAAAAAATGATGCTTTATTCAACTTAGGATCAAATGTGAATCTCACGGTAGTGGATTTGGTCAAACAATTTGTTGTAATTTCATGACCATCCTAGTCCATATCCATTGGGATGGGTCGACAAATAGGTAAATATAATGGTAACCAAAGAATGCAAAAGAAAATTTGTTATAAGTGTTGATTTTTTTGATGAAGTAGAATTAGATGCAGTTCCACTTGTTGTATGTTTCTTTCTGTGTGGAAAACATTATATGTACATGTGTGATGGAATATTCATGCATAAATCCAACCAATATTTCTTGATTAAGGAAAAAATCCTTCATCATCAATGTGCACAAAGGTAGGTCAAATATTTTGTTGGTAAATTCCAACCAAGCTAAGAAATTAATGAAGTATAACAATAAGTATGTTTTATTATTCATAAGAGAAAATAAATCTATAGTAGATTGAATGAGAGAAAATAAATCCTTGGAGGAGTGTACAAATAAATAGAGATAAAAAATAGAAGAGTTGCTACAAAAATATAGGGGAGTGTTCTAGGATCTTAAAGACAAGGAAACTTTTAGGGGCTAATATTCGCAGGTGGGCTAATTTTCCATGCTTTTTCCAAAACAAGATTCACCGATTTCCATTTTTTTTGTAAAATAATTCACCCAAATTTTATAGTACACCATTATTTTACCTTAAAAATCTCCAAAATATTATATTTACTAATATAAAATCATTTTAAATATAAATATTTCTACAAAAATTTTACCAAAAATTTTACAATTTGCGTAGTGAGGGACTAGTAAGGTTCGCCAATGTTTGTAAAATTTAAGATAATATTCCATCCTTAAAATTTTCCCTGCTTAAAGGGATACCGCCCATGAGGGAAGTGGAGCATGAGATACTACTAGTTCCAAAATCTCAACTACCAAACATTGGTTTATACAGGTAGTTCATAATAGAATCAAGTGAAGTGAAGAACTAGTTGCATTAATTATTGTAGTAGGGTGTTATTCGACCAACTACCTCACCATGTGTGTCACTCCTAATTGTGCCTAAGAAGGTTTGGACTTGGAAAATGTGCATTGATTACAAGACATTAAACCAAATTATGTTGAAGAACAAGTATCCCTTACCAAAGATAGATGATCCATTGCAATAGTTGTAGCAACAAAAATACTTTACCAATCTAGACTTAAAATTAGGATATCACTAGGTTTGAGTTAGAAAAGAAGATACAAGGAAAGTTTCCTTCAAAGAAAGGAAATGTTTGTATGTGGTTAGTCACGACCTTTATTCAATGTTATGCACTAGCTACATTCATGATATTAATGAATGACATAATGCATAACTTTCTAGATTCATTTGTAATTATTTATTTGGATGGTATACTGGTATATAATGCTATCTAGGTGGAGCACATCTCATATTTGATGCAAGTGTTAGAGATATTGAGGAAGCATCGAATACGGGAAAATTTCATGAAATGTTAATTTTCACAATAGTATTTAATGTATCAAGGATATGTGATTGGTCAGGGGGAGTTGAATATATATCCCACCAAGATGGAGGCCATCATGAAGTGGTTAGTTCCTACCAGTGTTTATGGGGTTAGGAGCTTCATTGGGAAAAAATAGTACATGAGGAAATTCATAACCTCCTTTTTTAGCAGTAGCCATACCACTCTATGCCAAAATAGTGAATGGAAATAATTTTAGTGGGGGAAGAGTTAGTAGAAGGATTTTTAAGACTTGATGAAGAGAGGCATTCAAGAAATGTTACTTTCATTATAAAACTTGTGGTAACCCTTTGAAGCAAAGATAAATGTGATTGGATATGTTATGGGAGCAGTGTCGAGGTAGGGAGAAAGGCTTGTATGCTATCATTCTAAAGTATTTCCTGTGGTGGTTCTCAACTGACATACCTATAACAAGGATCTTTATGCCTTGGTAAAAGATACCAAAAAGTGGAAACAATATCTGATGGGAAAGGAGGCAATCATCCAAATAGATCACCAACCACTAGAATTCTTGCAGGACTAAATTAATTTACAATAGACTAGAAATTACAAGTGGATGGGGTTTTTAAAATAGTTTCATTTAGTGATAAGATACAATAATGGTATCAAAAACATGTTGGACAACATGCTTCAATGCTACCCACATCAAAGATCACAAATTTTGGAACTCTGATGTAAATGGAGGCTTTCACCCATGATTCATATAGAGAGGCACATATAGAGGATGATGACTTCAAGGAGATGTTTCAATACTTGCAAAACTAGATTCATGTAGACAATGGAGATAACATAATTTACTATAATCTCTAGAATGGGTTAATCTATAGGCTAGACAAGTTATGTATTACTAAAGGTGATAAACTGAAACTAATCATGGAAGCTCACCTCCAATTTTATACGGAATTTAGGTGTAGGCGAGACAATGGAAAACTTACATATGTATGTGTACTGGTCCAAAATGCAAGAAGATGTGTTGTAGTTGAAAAATCATAACTATAAGGAGTTGTTGCTCCATGATCCTTGCCCAAGGATTGCTAGATAGACATGCGTGTTCCAAGATGTGATTCAAACAATTCCTTAGTTATAAAAAAAAGAATTGATAAAGAAGATTGATGGGATTTACTAGACTTATCGTTAAATCCCTGCCTCTATTGTTGCAACTATATTGAAAGAAGATGTTCGAAGTGGGATCCCCCAAGGACAATTTTGGGTTAAAAGCCCATGTTTTGGTCAAATTTTGTAACAAACTTGTAAAGACTCCGCATTTTTTGGTCGTGGAGCACGAAGGTGTCATAAGTCATAAAGGGTTGTCCACCCTTAGTTTTGTAAAGTAAAGTCGGCTATAAAAGATATTCCCATGGTCCATGGACCATGGAATTGTATAAAAAGAGCTAAGCTCTAAGTAGTTTGAGGGTCATATCATGTAAGAGAATCGTAGCTCTGAAGTAAGAAGTCTAAGTCTCGGGTCGTAGCGTAGGTAGAGGCTCTACAACTGAGTGTGCAGAGGCCTAGGGTGGAAGTCCACAGCTGAGTGCGCGGACCCCTGCAGTTGTGTGTGCAGGGTGGATAGAGTCTGTAATCGCTTAAAGATATCAATAAAGAGAATTATTCTGCAATTTTCAAGTCTTTGTTCCGATTAATGCATCTTGTCATTTTATGTATGAATTTCCTTTATAATTCTTATATGATGCATGAATGAATGCAATTACATTGGAAAAATGAACGCAATTAAGGATATCTGCTTACACGGTGCTAACTATAATTATTTAATAAGACAAGTAAGACACTTAGACTAGTTTGGGAATCTGCACGGTACACTGCCATAGCAGTGTGAAAGTCCCTGAGCCACAGGTTAGGGCTGCGTGAAGGTTAATCATACCTTTTCGTAGAGGTACTGAAGGGTGGAATAAAGGGCTCATCTGGAAAGCTCTAGAGCGAAGTGACCTATGCGAAGGCAAGAATAGAAGGAATAAACCGAGATCACAACCATCTCAGGGTGCGAAAACTTGGTTCCAACATCCCCCCCATACTACTTTGGGTGAGACTTCGGTCCACGCTCTGTGGGCTGATGCCGAAAGGGCTAGTAATGTAGGGATTTGTTTAGCTAATTAATGCTAAACTTGGGTTAGGCCCCATCAAGCCAACAAATGGTTCCGTTGTTGAGACTAGAATCTGCATAAGAGATGTGTGATGTCGTATCACTGGAATCCAACTAAGAAAGAGATCGAAGACTGGTTGGATAGGAAAATCCACGAATTCGCAGCCTAGGAGAAAAAAAGTCCACAACTAACAAAGGAACAGTGGCTAAACAGGTACCTATATACAGAAATACATGAAATCTTTTTATGTTCCTTTCTGATTGAACTATACGAGTGGATTGTGAAGCTAGCATATAGCCAAGGAAGGTGGAAACTTGACGGTCCTATTATGTGGACCCCTGAGCTAGTACAGAGGTTGGAAGCATCTAAGGATAAGGTCGCCCGCGCTGTTGATCATTGGCTCGATTGCGTCACAGGAGGATTTGTAATTGAATTCGCGATTGATACCTCAGTCAACTATAGCGAGGCGGAGCGACGCTTTTTCAAAGGACCACAAGGTAAGTACATGAAATATTTGAATACCTGGATTAAAATGTTATTATGTGAAAAACGGGTTATGCAACTACCTTGATGTTTGGGGCTACGCGAAGCAGAAAAACTTATAGGAACAAAGGAAAAAAGGGTCCTGAATATAGTCTGTTGATTTCACCTCTGCGAGGTGACGAAGAGGGAATAGCGCAGGTTTCTCTGCGAAGTGCTATTTAGTTAATAAGACAAGGGTTCTCGCGACTACCACCTCCACCCACACCACCTCCAACTTCACCTCCATCGCCTGCGACTTCACCCGTACCACCTCCTCCTCCACCATAGTTCAATGTGGCGAACTCAGTAAATCTTCCTTTGTTCAAAGGCTTGGGAAATGAGGACCCGAACCAATTCTAGTTTGCTGTGAAGGCCGTATGGGAAGCTCAGGGTGTTACAGATGATAACATGAAGAAGGAAACCCTGGTTAGTGCTCTACAGGATCATGCGCTAACCAGGTACATCAAGTACTCTAATGATAACCCAAATGCTGGAGTGGCAAACATCCAGACCGCACTGAAAAAAGAATTCAGTAGGCCTAAATCTGAAGCACAGTCTATTGAAGTGTAAAATCCACGAAGCTAATATGAACTTGACAGACGGGTAGCATCGCAAGTGGTTTATGGCTTCGCTACTGCCACACTTAAGGGTTGCTCTGTCACAAGAGAAGATAACGACTCAGGAAGAGGCCCTGGAGATTGCAATGAGACTGCATGAAACCTCGATGCAAGATCCAAATCTAAGGGTTCGACAAATCCATGCACAGTTGAAAAATCTTTGCCTTGAGATGCAAATTTTGAAGTAGGACAGAATAGTCCGATCGGAGGTGCGCAAAGAGGTGTGGTGTCTGAAATGCAAGAGTTAGGGGCATGACAAAGACCATTGTCCGGTCTTTGTGAACTATATTGCAGGAGGAGGACCAATGCCTTTGAGGCCAGAAGCTCAAGCAGGACTAAGCACGGGGCTTGCATTGTGGTGTGCTATATGTCAGGTAGCAGGAAAACATGCCACGAATAACTGTCATTTGTTGCAGAAGTTTGTACAGACACCACAACAATTGTTCTGCAACTTTTGTAGGTCAGTAGGACATGATGAGCGTAACTGCAGAAGCTACGAATTGATGATGGATAGAATACCTGCCTATAGGGTCCAGGTAGAAACGTGGCCCCCTGACCAGGGCACAAGGATGGCGCAGACAAGATTTTAGGGGTGCAGATGAGGCTGAGGCAGAGGAGGACTTGGCAGAGGTCGAGGACAGTTGATCTGCTACAATTGTGGGGGACCAAGACATTATGCCTGCAATTGTACTAACCCTACGTGTCCATCGTGCAAGTATTGCACTCTGTTTGATCATGAAATAGAAGACTATCCTACACTGATAGCTAGGATACATGACAAAGGGGTGCAGACGAGGCCAAGGCAGAGGAGGACTTGGTAGAGGTTGAGGACAATTGATATTCTACAATTACGGGGGACCAAGACATTATGCCTATGATTGCACTAACCCTACGTGTCCATCGTGCAAGTATTGCACTCTATTTGATCACGAAACAGAAGATTATCCTACGCTAATAGCTAGGATACATGACAAAGGGGCGCTACCACCTCCACCGACTCAAAACCTACAGATGATGAGGTCTGAGCCGCGCGAAGAGGATCCAAACGTGAATATAGTGCTCCGAAGTGGAATCGCAATAGGAGATGACAAGGGGAAACAACCCGAAGACAGTACATGGGTTCGCAAAGCTCTAGCAAAAGAGGTTGAGTTCAATTTAGAGCGCGCATGTGAAACCTTCATGGAGGTGAAGAAGATCTTTGCTGAGGCCTCCAACTCAGGAAGCAAGGATAAGCCTGATTAGGATATGGATCCTTCTATACTTAAAACCTTCTTGGAGACCTGCATGAAGCTACTATGTGATAGCAAGGCTATGAAGGGGCCACAGGAGCTCATAAATAGATGTGCCAGAAACACTTCGGCTAAGCTGTGCATAGTACGAAAGCTTGGTAAGCATAAAACAAGGATGAGATGGGAGATGAGGCTGACTACGTAGACAGGAGAGTATGAAATGGATCAAGTTATCTTGGAGCTAGGGTTAGATGCGAACGTCCTACCAAAACAGACTTGGGAATGAATGGGGAGACCCACGTTACAATGGTTTTTGATTCAGCTAAGGATGGCGAATCAGCAGAAGATCATCCCCATGGGGCGGCTATAGGGGGTGATCGCAGATATTGAAGGTGTGAGCGCATCGGCTAGCTTTAAAGTAATAGAAATTATGGATGACAACAACCCCTATCCTGTGCTCCTGGGAATTGATTGGGCTATTGATATGAATGGGGCGATCAACTTAAAGAATTAGAAGATGAAAAGTAGCAGAATCATTGGAAAGTAGAACCAGATCGAGTGGCGCGCGTGTTATACTCCTATACCAATAGGTGTCATATTTCATGATTGACTTGTTGAGCTCTATAATATGTTCATCACTTTCCTTGTTGCAAATGGTTTCCATATTATCAAAAAATCAAAAAATGTAAAAGATGTAAAGAGGGTATGCCCTAAAAGAAAAATCAAAGGGTAAAAAGAGTAAAATAGTCAAAAAAAAGTGAAAGAAATGAACCCCAAACAAAGAAAGACCAGGAAAGTGTGCAAATCCAAAATGCCACTACTTTTTCATTTTCTGTAAATAAAGCATTGTGTGCAGCTTGTTAATATAGCCACAATTGATGAATGGCCAAATAGCTTAACCTTGGCTAGTTCATGTTTGAATTTCCTATTTTAGAGATAGAGAATAAAATCTGGCCAAACTGTTTAATCTTGGCAGATAAGTAGATAGGTAGAGAAGCAAAGGAGCTCAATAGTTTAATCTGAGCCCTTGGAAGTAATAAGGGCAGACTTATGTAGGCTTACCATGAAAGGAAAAGAAAAGTTGATGAGGGTTTGCTAGTCCAAATGCACCCAAAGAAAGAAGGAAAAAATGCTAGGCAAAGTAGGTAGGGTAGCTAGATTGGTGTTGCAGAATGATACTTGTGATGGATTACGTTTCTGAAAATGTGTGTTAACTTTCACTCCCATCACAAGTTCAAGGCAGATATTTTGATGCAACTCAAGCAAGGCAGGTTTCATGACTAACTCCCCTTCATACTTTTCCCTAAAAATCATTCAGTAACTTCCCCAAAGGTATTAAGATCTGCTTAATATCACTCACAAGCCACTCCTTCCATTTCATAAACATTGCCTAAGTAAATTCCTAGTTTACTTAGGAAAATGGCCATATTTCTCATATAAAACCACTTTTCCCTTTTAGCCTAAGTTTTTAACCATATAACTTAGCGCTTTCCACTTCAAAATTCATATTAACTTTAATTTATATTATTTAAATCCCACTTTATCACCCTTCCCCGTATTATGTAAATATAATAAAAACCCCAAATATTAATTTATCCTCGCCCCGGTCGATTACGACCATAGCACCGTTTTAAATAGGGATTAATAAGTTTCTCTGGAACTTGTTAATAGCCTCCGCCGTGCATAAATGGGTTAATTAACCACCTGGGTTAATTAATAACCAACCCCAAACCAATGAAATTGCCCCCGATACATTTAAAAACATGGTTTAATATATCGGGCCCACGCATTAAACCTCCACCATATTCCATGAGCGTCCGCCGTTCGATCCTCGCTCCACCATCCGACGGTCGATGATCATTTCGCGACCCCCCTAACCGCCGTTGTTTAACTCCTGGGAGCCCAGCGGTTTTTCCGCCCGTACAAAGCCACGCGTTGCGCTCCCACTTGATTGCTTGCCCTTCGCCCGAAACCGCCCAGCCCCAAAAGCGGTGCAGGCAAAACCGCTTACCACCCCCCCGTGGACCACCTCCTTTGACGTCATCTGCTGACTTCAGCTATCCTTTGTCAATGTCACCCGCCACGTCACCTCCACGTCATCTGCCCCGTACTCCCGCTAATGTCATCCATACTTCCGCTGACATCATCCATCCTTCAAATCAAAAAAATTCCCACCAAGCTTCATTTTTGTCAAAAAGAAGGGAAAAAGGTCATTTTTTCTATATTTTTCTACATAAGCGCGCTCTCGTGAACAAACTGTCTACTCTAGTTTTCGCCGCTACCTGACCAGAAAATCTCCATCAACGAGCTCCTCTGCCTGTCAACCAACCCTCCAGTGTACGGTTTCCTCATCTTTTGACAAAGGTACCTGTAAATTTTATCAATACATGGCTATCATCACATCAATTGCCAGGACTTCTCAGTAATCTCCACAAGAAGTTAGCATACCAGCCACAGAAAGACCTCAATTTCATAGATTAAAGAGCGCAGAACAACCTCCAATTTCCCAACAAACAGGTGTTTATCCATAGTTACACTGTTACCCTTGGAAAAAGGAAATTTTGGGCAAAATGCCAGACAACGGTGAGTAGGGGGCAATTCAGCATTAAAGTGTATCAGATCCACATCAAAATAAGTCAAAGAGCATCAGTTCTGCATTAAAGATGTTAGAGCAGAATTAAAGGCAACAGATCAGAATTAAAAAGCATAGTTAAGACAGGCAGTCGGTGCAGAGTTATTTCAGAGGACAGCTGCAAGCCGAACCCTAAAGGCCTGCCTCCAGCACAACATCAGTTAGCTATTTCTATTTTTACTTGTAAACTCTTATTAGTTAAACCTAGATATTATCTCACAGCTGTTTTGAGATATAGGTTGTACATATTTTGTTGTATAAATACCCCCTCCATCAGAGTATTGGGGAGTGTGTGATGTGTGGATTTCCTAGATCGTGCTGTAATACTGAAATTTTGGAATAAAGAGCTGTTGGAATCAAACTCTTGTATGGCCCATTGGATGAAGAATTGAAGCAGAGGACTTGTCACAGAATTCTTGAATCAACCTCCAGATCAATAAGTCCCCTATATCTTGTGTTTTACAGTTTTCTAGTTTATTATATCATCTGTGTTTCATAATCTGAATGATAAAGAAAAGGTTAATTCAGAATTTGCTTGACTGCACTCTGTATTCAGTCTTTATTGTTCTTTGTGTTTTCTTCAGAATTAGAATAAACAGTGAACTCTTAATTGCTCCTGTTTCCTGATTCTTTCATGTTGATTATTTGCTAAAGAATTCTTAACTGCTCCTTATCAGTAATCATCCATTTTCCCTCTTTCAATATGTTGAAGGATTCTTAACTTCCCTTCACCCATTTGAGCCCATTCCATCTGCTTCAAGTCTTTTATTTGTTCCCTGTTTGACTACCTTGCTCTGTGAGGCCATCCTCTGTTAAGAAACCGAATCCAGAAAGCCATCTCCTTTGACTCCATTAGCCCAATGGACTGAACTACTTCTGTTTTACCTCACTGTTCTATTAAATCTCACCACCCAAACTCAAACAAAACCCTTGAACTTCATAACTAGCCTAATACCTTTTAAAAAAAAGCTAAATCATAAAGAGAGAGCCCTCTCTGGATACAGATTGGCTAGATTCTGTATCTAAAAGATTGGTCTGTGGTTACCTTGGCATCCTTCCCTTTTATTACAACTTTGGGGAAAGCCTAACTGATAACATCATTGGCGACTCCGCTGGGGAACTGAATAATTGTTTGTTACTATTGTTTAGTGCATAAACTACAGATGGAGCCTGAAGCTAGCCAGGTAGCCTTTGAAATGCTTTTACTTTGCAATTGCAGAAGTAAATGAATGCTACTTCAATCTATCTCCAGTCTAGTTTATGGATTGAATAGTTAGTTTCAAATACTTGATCAGTTCCTTTTTTCAAATAAGTCTTTAGGAAAGTTCAAAACTACCACATCTAAAAACCTCCTAGAAGAGACTGTTAAAGTTGTATTGTCAAATCTATTCCAAGAAAAAACCAAAAACACACCTAGAAACTGGCTTCAAAAAAGATTCATTACACCAGATCAAATCTTGATCCTAATCCCCCACCTGTGTTTGAAAATCCTAATCTAATTCCTAGGATTCTTAGAAGTCAAGAGAGCCAAGGAAATTCTGCTAGTTCACACCTTGACAAACATTTGCAGAACTCCATTCAATCTGAGCTTACCTCTGAAAGAACACCAAACCTTTCTGTGATTACTACAGCTTCTCCAAGTTCACCATCAGCACCTCCAACTACCCTTTCCACTCCTCCATCTACAACACACATTTCCATTGTTATCCCTACTCCTCTAGTTGTCACATCTATTTCTGCAACCATGGCAAACCGATATACTCCCCTAAACTTACCTGCCAATCCAGGGGCTATGCCCCAAGACTATCAAAGTAAAATCCCTTCTTTTGAAGGTACTGGCACTTACACAACTCAACAACATACCAATAAAATGATCGACTATTTTGAAAAATATGAAGTTGATGATGATGATGTTAGAATGAAAGTATTTGTTCAAAGTTTAACTAGAGATGTTAGAACATGGTTTAGAGCCCTCCCTGCAAACAGTATCAATGACCCACAAGCTCTTTATCAGACCTTCTTGAACAGATGGGAAAAGAAGAAAGATCCTCTCCACATTTTATCAGAGTATGAGAACCTAAGAAGAGGCACACAAGAAACTGTCCAAGATTACTATACCAGATTCAATAATGTTTACAATGCTATCCCTCAAAATCTCAGACCTCCTCTAGATTTTCCCTTGATCAAATTCCCTGATGCATTTGATTCTGATATGGCATACCAACTTAGGGAAAGAGCTCCTCAAAACTTAGAAGAGATGCAGAGTATAACTGTCAGTGTTGAGGCCAACTTGATATCTAAATGATCTAGAGCCAGAGCTAAAAGAAGGGCACCTTTCAAAGAGGAACCTTCTGCCTTTGAACATAAATTAGATGCCATTATTAAAGGAATGGATAGACTTGGAGATAGAGTAGAAACAATCGAGAGAAAATCCCCTTGGGATGGCCAACCAAGCAATACTGGGAGAAATCCAAATTTCAGGAAGAACCAAAATCCTAACACTGGAAAGACAGGGCCTGACCAAAATATTAGGCCCCCATTTCAAGAAAATTATGCTGAAGCCTCAACTTCTAATGAACCAACAGAAAAAACTCAAATTAATTTAATGGGACTCAACAATGAACAACAAGTTTTCTTGAGCCAAGAGGATCAAGAAGTTCACATCCTTGAACAATTCCAAACTCAGTCAGGTGAATCATTTGACTTTAGGGAGGGATATGATGCAGCCATTTATGAAGTCCACAAACAATACAATCTGAGGAGTAGAATAATAGATGTCCCTGAAAACAATAAACAGAAAGATACCAAGCAACCTAACAAAGGTAAGATCAGTGCTCCTCCTATGCATATTTTTTCTAGAACAGATCCTAACCCTGATAAACTAATTGTTGAAAACATATTAGAAAATCAACCACCTAATAGACAACCTTCCACTGCTATTCATGCTAAAGAAAAAGTAGGAGAACCTCTAGAACTTGATTTGGAAACAACTTCAGCCCATAATCCCACTCCTAAAGAGGAGAAAAACGCAGAAAATTCAGCTGTCCGAAATACAAGAACTCAGACCGAAAAACCTTTCAATCTTGAGACAAAAGTAGGCAAACTAAAGATAGTTGTTCCATTATTAGAATTAGCTAAACATGATGTCTACAGAAGTAAAATCAGTAGATCACTCAAAATTTTTGTGAACGAAGATTCAGTAAATGTTTTTGATGACCAACCTGAATTGATTTTTGGCCCTAAAGTAAATGGAAAAACAGCAAAGGGAGAAGTTCCTCCTTTCTATGTGGGTTTAAACATACATGATAAAATACTTCATAATGCCATGTTTGATTCTGATGCTTCCCATAACTTAATGCCTAAATCTGTAATGGAAAAACTTGACCTTGACATCACCAGGCCATATAAAGACCTTTTCTCTTTTGATTCAAGTTAGGTCAAATGTTTGGGTTTAATCAAAGACTTATGTGTGTCACTAGTCTAATATCCTGCCAAAACCATCTTAATGGACATAGTAGTAGCTGATATTCCACCAAAGTACGGTATGTTATTGTCTAGATCTTGGGGTACAAAGCTTCAAGGATCTCTGCAGTTAGACATGTCTTACGCTACTATTTCAGTGTTTGGTCAACCCAAGAGACTACACAGAGAAACCTTAATGAAGTATGTAGTAAGTAGTCAAGAGAAACCTCAAAATTTCCCTATCTACTCGTACATTCAGATATGGATTCTTTTATCCTTTACAATGCTGAAATTGATCCCCCACATGAAATAAAAATTCTAGTAGATGAAACACAAGAAATAGCAAATGAAAGATCTAGTGTCTGAATCCAAGAAATTTCTGAAAATCATGAAACATCAGATAAAAAAGAAGAAACTGAAAAACCATATCTCCCTATTAAATAGACCCCTGAAAGTACGGATACTAATTATGAACATGAAATTCTTTGGTATTTAGAATTTGATGGTTCTGTGAACAAATTAGGAGCAGGAGCAGGATTTTGGGTGCACAATGTTGAAAACAATCATGCTAAAGGCCATGCCTACAGGTTAAACTTTAGGTGCACTAATAATATGGCTGAATATGAAGCTCTGTTGCTAGGTCTTAAACTGGTCAAGAAATTGGGAGCAACTAGAGTGTCAGACCTAAGAGATTCTAATTTAATCATTCAACAGATAAAAGGGAAGTTCTTAACAAATGATCCCAGATTGAGAGAGTACAGAGGAACAGCTATAGAGATCCTCAATACCTTTCTAGAAATTCAGCTTGCCAAAATCCCAAGAAAACATAACTTTCAAGCTCATAGCCTAGCAATGTTTTCCAGCACATGTAAATTACCATTCGAACTGAATCATTAATTCACAGTAGAAATAAGGCACAGGCCAGCCATACCTGATAATCTAAAAAACTGGCAAGTGTTTGACAGTGACAATCAGATCAACAATTTTTTGACCCTGGAAGAAGAATTTTCTAGCACTAACATAGATGGAGATACAGTTAGTGAGTTTGATCCAACAAGCCAGATAGAAATAGACATTCCAGCAGAAAATGCAACTCAAATGCTTCATCCAACAAAATTTACCAAAAAGGAAATACAAGAGCTTAAAGAAATAGAGGTTGATGAAATTATTGAAGGAGAATCTGAAATTATCAATTTGAAAGACAATCATTTGCCCAAAGGATTGACTCCTTTGGAAGATCTCTTTGATTTCAATGACATTCCAAAGAAACCCCAGATGGAACCTCCAAAAGCAGACATTGAAGACTACAACATAGGAATTGAAGACAATCCAAAAATGATAAAATTGTCCAAATATTTGCCCCCTAATAAAAAACTTAAGTATGTTGAACTAATCAAAGAATTCCATGATGTTTTCGCTTGGAGCTATGAAGACCTAAAATCTTATGACACCTCTATCATTCAACATAAAATACCCCTTCAAGGAAAATCAAAAACCATTCAAACAGAAGCTCAAAAGAATCAACCCTGTACTTCTTCCTTTAATTGAAAAAGAAATCAAACGAATGCATGATGCAGGGATAATTGCTCCAATCAGGTTTTCAAAGTGGGTGTCTAATTTAGTGCCTACCAGGAAGAAAACGGGAGAAATTAGATTATACATTGACTTAAGAAATCTAAACAAGGTTTCTTTGAAATATAACTACCCTTTACCTAAGATGGATCATGTTTTACAAAGAGTAGTAGGTGCTTCTAGGATTTCACTTTTGGATGGGTTTTCAAGTTTTAATCAGATTCTGGTTCATCCTAATGACCAAGAAAAGACTACATTTACAACAACATGGGGTACATTCAAATATGTTAAAATGCCTTTCGGACTTAGGAATGTAGGGGCAACCTTTCAGCGAGCAATGGACATAGCTTTTTCAAAATAAATTCACGATTTTCTGGTTGTATATCTAGATGACCTCACTATATTTTCTATATCAGATCAGCAACATTTAGATCATTTGAGACAAGTGTTTTTAAAATGCAGAGAGTATGGTATTTCATTAAATCCTAAAAAGTCTTAGTTTGGTCTAGAAGAAGGCAAACTGTTAGGCCATATCATCTCCAAAGATAGCATCAGAATTGATCTTGCTAGGATAAAAGCTATTCTGCAAATATCCCACCCCAGAAATGTCAAAGAACTTCAAGCTTTCCTAGGGAAGATTAACTTTTTGAGAAGATTCATATCTAATTTGGCTGAATTAATTAGATTGCTGAACAATATGTTAAAAAAGGATTCAAAGGTTAAATGGACAGAAGAAGCCAAGCAAGCATTTGAAGAAATCAAAATGGCTTTGACCAGAACACCAGTCCTCACAAGTCCAAAGTTCGATAGAGACTTCATAATTTTCTCATTTGCATCAGAACACACTATAGCAGCTATTTTACTGCAAAAAGATGATCAAGGATGTGAAAAACCCATAGCCTTTTTCAGTAAAGCACTCATAGATGCACCTCTGAATTACAAAATCATGGAAAAACAAGCCCTTGCATTTGTGAAAGCTATTCAAGACTTCAGAGTCTATATATTGTACTCCCATGTAGTAGCTTATGTGCCAAATGCTGTTGTTAAAGATATCCTAACTCAGGATGGAATTGAAGGCAAATGGGATAAATGGATAGCTAAAATATTGGAGTATGACATTGAAATAAAACCTACAAAGCTTATAAAAGGATAGGGATTGGCTAAACTCATGACTGAAACAAACTTTCAAGCCCTGGATATTAATGTACTGGATAACGAACGGGAGATGGAGACTCCACAAATCAGCCAGGCCTTCTTAGAATCACCTTGGTATGTTGATATAATTCATGTATTATTAAACCTGTAGGCTCCTCCAAGGTTATCCAGAACAGAAAAAAGGTTTTTAAAGATGAAAGCTTCAAAATTTTGTGTTTTAGATAATGCTATTTTTTGGAAAAATCATGAATGTATTCTATTGAATTGTTTAACAAAAGAAGAAGATGACAAGGTTCTCAAAGAATTTCATGCAGGGGACTGCGGTGGACACCTTTACTGGAAATCAACTACAGACAAAATCCTAAGGGCTGGATTTTACTGGCCAACCTTGTTCGCTGATGTAAAGAAGTTTGTCACTACTTGCCATAAATGCCAAATTTTTGAAGGCAAAAGGAAACTGTTACCTTTACCCTTGAGACTAATTTCCACTCAAAGGCCTTTTCAACAATGGGGTTTGGACTTCATTGGAGAAATACACCCTTCCTCTTCTAGCCAAAATAAATGGATTCTTACTGCCACAGACTATTTCACCAAATGGATAGAAGCCATTCCTTCTAGACAAGCCAATGATACAGTGATTATAGGATTCTTAGAAACCAACATCTTGTCTAGGTTTGGCTGTCCTGAAAAGATCATAACCGACAATGCTGTTGCCTTCAAGTCCAAAAAAATGATAAATTTTTGCAGCAAATACCATATCACTTTAGGCCATTCCACAACCTATTACCCTCAAGGTAATGGTCTAGCTAAGTCCTCCAATAAAAGCCTGATTAATATTATTAAGAAATTGTTGGAAGAGAACAAGAAAAACTGGCACAAGAAACTTACAAATGCACTATGGGCAGATAGACTTACTACAAAGAGATCTATTGGAACTAGCCCTTATGAGTTAGTTTATGGCATGGAGGCTGTGTTTCATTCATATTTAGGAGTTCTTGTGATGAAATTACTGTAAGATGCTCAGGTGGAACCAAATGGCATTCAAAGGAGAATAAATCAAACCATCCATTTGCAGCAGACCAGAGAAGAAGTGCACCAAAGATCCCAAGTGTTACAAGAAAAACTCAAGAAAATATTTGATAAAAGGACCAAAGTAGAAGACTTCTACATTGGAGACAAAGTTCTAAGGTGGGATTCCAGGAGAAAAGACAAAGGAAAACATGGGAAGTTTAACTTCCTGTGGAAGGGGCCATTTATCATCCACGCATTGCAAGGGAACAATACTTACTTTCTGAAGAGCCTGGACGGTACAAAAACAGAAGAAGGACCAGTGAATGGTCGAATGCTGAAACATTACTTTGATCCATTTTTTTAATGCATTCTGACTCTAACATGTACATACTATATCCTTAATAATGTCACAGTTTGGATTGGATAGTAACTTGCTGCAGTTGAAGCCTGAAGAGAAGGCCCTAAGCTTCACAAGTGTGTTGTCATACATACAATAAAGCAACCAGCAAAGGAAGATTTCAGAGCACAGCAAAAGTTATTCAGAAGGCCATCTGACCTGTTGTTCTTGACTTTCCACTAGGGAAAGCCATCCCCAAGTGGAGCCACTGTTATACTCCTATACCAATAGGTGTCATATTTCATGATTGACTTGTTGAGCTCTGTAATATGTTCATCCCTTTCCTTGTTGCAAATGGTTTCCATATTATCAAAAAATCAAAAAATGTAAAAAATGTAAAGAGAGTATGCCCTAAAAGAAAAATCAAAGGGTAAAAAGAGTAAAATGGTCAAAAAAGAAGTGAAAGAAATGAACCCCAAACAAAGAAAAACCAGGAAAGTGTGCAAATAAAAAATGCCACTACTTTTTCATTTTCTGTAAATAAAGCATTGTGTGCAGCTTGTTAATATAGCCACAATTGATGAATGGCCAAACAACTTAACCTTGGCTAGTTCATGTTTGAATTTCCTGTTTTAGAGATAGAGAATAAAATCTGGCCAAACTGTTTAATCTTGGCAGATAAGTAGATAGGTAGAGAAGCAAAGGAGCTCAACAGTTTAATTTGAGCCCTTGGAAGTAATAAGGGCAGACTTAGGTAGGCTTACCATGAAAAGAAAAGAAAAGTTGATGAGGGTTTGCTAGTCCAAATGCACCCAAAGAAAGAAGGAAAAAATGCTAGGCAAAGTAGGCAGGGTAGGTAGATTGGTGTTGCAGAATGATACTTGTGATGGATTACGTTTCTAAAAATGTGTGTTAACTTTCACTCCCATCACAAGTGCAAGGCAAATATTTTGATGCAGCTCAAGCGAGGCAGGTTTCATGACTAACTCCCCTTCATACTTTTCCCTAAAAATCATTCACTAACTTCCCCAAAGGTATTAAGATCTGCTTAATATCACTCACAAGCCACTCCTTCCATTTCATAAACATTGCCTAAGTAAATTCCTATTTTACTTAGGAAACTGGCCATATTTATCATATAAAACCACTTTTCCCTTTTAGCCTAAGTTTTTAACCATATAACTAAGTGCTTTTCACTTCAAAATTCCTATTAACTTTAATTTATATTATTTAAATCCCGTTTTATCACCCTTCCCCGTATTATGTAAATATAATAAAAACCCCAAATATTAATTTATCCCCGCCCCGGTCGATTACGACCATAGAACCGTTTTAAATAGGGATTAATAAGTTTCTCTAGAACTTATTAATAGCCTCTGCCGTGCATAAATGGGTTAATTAATAACCAACCCTGAACCAATGAAATTGCCCCCGATACATTTAAAAACATGGTTTAATATATCTGGTCCACGCATTAAACCTCCGCCATATTCCATGAGCGTCCGCCGTTCGATCCTCGCTCCACCATCCGATGGTCGATGATCATTTCGCAACCCCCCTAACCGCCGCTATTTAACTCCCGGGAGCCCGACGGTTTTTCTGCCCGTACAAAGCCATGCGTCACGCTCCCGCTTGATCACTTGCCCTCCACCCGAAACCGCCCAGCCCCAAAAGCAGTGCGGGCAAAACCACTTACCACCCGCCCACGGACCACCTCCTTTGACATCATCCGCTGACGTCAGCTGTCCTTTGCCGATGTCACCCACCACGTCATCTGCCCCATACTCCCGCTAATGTCATCCATACTTCTGCTGACGTCATCCATCCTTCAAATCAAAAAAATTCGAGCCAAGCTTCATTTTTGTCAAAAAGAAGGGAAAAAGGTCATTTTTTCTATATTTTTCTGCATAAGCGCGCTCTCGTGAAAAAACTGTCTGCTCTAGTTTCCGTCGCTACCTGACCAGAAAATCTCCATCAACGAGCTCCTCTGCCTATCAACCGACCCTCCAGTGTACAGTTTCCTCCTCTTTTGACACAGGTACCTGTAAATTTTCTCAATACATGGATATCAGCGCATCAATTGCCAGGACTTCTTAGCAATCTCCACAGGAAGTTAGCATACCAGCCACAGAAAGACCTCAATGTCAGAGATTAAAGAGCACAGAACAACCTCCAATGTCCCAACAAATAGGTGTTTATCCATAGTTACGCTGTTACCCTTGGAAAAAGGAAATTTTGGGAGAAATGCCAGACAGCGGTGAGTAGGGGGCAGTTCAGCATTAAAGTGTATCAGATCCGCATCAAAACAAGTCAAAGAGCATTAGTTCTACATTAAAGATGTCAGAGCAGAATTAAAGGCAGCAGATCAGAATTAAAAAGCACAGTTAAGACAGGCAGTCAGCGCAGAGTTATTTCAGAGGACAGCTGCAAGCCGAACCCTAAAGGCCTGCCTCCAACACAACATCAGTTAGTTGTTTCTATTTTTACTTGTAAACTCTTATTAGTTAAATCTAGATATTATCTCACAGCTGTTTTGAGATATAGGTTGTACATATATTGTTGTATAAATACCCCCTCCATCAGAGTATTGGGGAGTGTGTGGTGTGTGGATTTCCTAAACTGTGCTGTAATACTGAAATTTTGGAATAAAGAGCTGTTGGAATCAAACTCTTGTATGGCCCACTGGATGAAGAATTGAAGCAGAGGACTTGTCACAGAATTCTTGAATCAACCTTTGGATCAATAAGTCCCCTATATCTTGTGTTTTATATTTTTCTGGTTTATTATATCATCTGTGTTTCATAATCTGAATGGTAAAGAAAAGGTTGATTTCAGAATTTGCTTGACTACACTCTGTATTCAGTCTTTATTGTTCTCTGTGTTTTCTTCAGAATTAGAATAAACAGTGGACTCTTAATTGCTCCTATTTCTTGATTCTTTCATGTTGATTATTTGCTAAAGAATTCTTAATTGCTCCTTATCAGTAATCATCCTTTTTCCCTCTTTCAATATGTTGAAGGATTCTTAACTGCCCTTCACCTATTTGAGCCCATTCCATCTGCTTCAAGTCTTTTATTTGTTCCCTGTTTGACTACCTTGCTCTGTGAGGCCATCCTCTGTTAAGAAACCGAATCCAGAAAGCCATCTCCTTTGACTCCATTAGCCCAATGGACTGAACTGCTTCTGTTTTACCTCACGGTTCTATTAAATCTCACCACCCAAACTCAAACAAAACCCTTGAACTTCATAACTAGCCTAATACCTTTAAAAGCAAAGCTAAATCATAAAGAGAGAGCCCTCTCTGGATACAGATTGGCTAGATTTTGTATCTAAAAGATTTGTCTGTGGTTACCTTGGCATCCTTCCCTTTTCTTACAACTTTGGGGGAAACCGAAGTGATAACAGAGCAGACCTGTGAGCTAGGGTTACGGACTTTCAGAGCTAGTTCTCCATGGAGGGATGCAAAGGAGGGAGCTCCACTCCCTCCTATAAGCAGGCAGTAGCAGGCAAATGTAAAATACCAGTTGAGGAGGACAGAGGTCCTTTTGATGATGTAAGGCAAAGAAATAAGGAAGAGGAGCAGAATGGCTCTAAAACCAGGGAAAGCAACAACACTAAAGACAATGAGGAAGAAGACAAGGAACAGAATATAAAAGGCAAAGCACAAAAGGGACCATGTAAGCCCAAAACCTCAATCACACCTAGAGTGGTGTTGAATGACCCTGCGCTGCAGGCGCATAGGGACCACATGCAGACGTATGCAATCATTTGTAAATTCATGGACTTATGGCCCACTGAAAAAGCTTTACAAACATGGATTAAATACAACTGGAAACCAAAAGGAAGCATAGAACTTCATCTGGGGTCAAAAGGATTCTTTACTATAGTCTTTGCAAATATTGAAGACAAGGACAGAGTGTTTGAAGGAGGGCCCTACTTTTACACAGCTGCAGGCCTGTATATGCAACCTTGGGTGATGAATTTTTTCCTAGAACGCGAAACTTTGACCTCAGTTCCGGTTTGGGTAAGACTCTACTCTTTACCTTTGGATTATTGGCAATTGGAATCCTTATCTGCCATAGGAAACAAGCTAGGGTGTTTTGACAAAGCCTCTGAGGCCACTAGAAAATGAAAATACACATCCTTTGCAAGGATATGTGTGGAGATGGACCTCTCTGAAGCTCTACTAGATGAGGTAATATTGGAAGTGTTTGATGAAGAATGGGTGCAAACAGTGGATTATGAACACATCCCTTTCAGATGTCGTAAATGCCATGAGCATGGGCACCTATTCAGAGATTGCCCTCTCATTAAAATAGAAAACATAATTAAAACTAACACCATGAAAGATACTGAAAGCTTTCATAAGGTGGTCCAGAAAGGAAAAGGGAGAAAATGGGGACCGAAACTACCTCATACAGATAAGCATCAGGCCAGTCAAAATAGGTTTCAAGCCCTAGAAGAGGAAGAAGTGACAATGCAAACAGATCAGGTCAAGGAAGGCAGTGCAGTGGAGGAAGAGAAAGAAGATCATGTTGAGCAAATACAGAACAAAAATAAACAGAAAGAAGACATGATGAGTGACACAGATCTGGAAATGGACCAGGAAATGACCTAGAGTGATATGGAAATGGAGGATCACGAACTAGAGGAAATTCTTGAGAAAGAGAATCTAGATTTAAAAGGTTTCTTGAAACAAGGAACCAAAGAGGGAGTGGATTCATTACCTCAAGAGGAGTTCCACATAGTGCAACAACTTTTCATTTGGAAAACTCAAAACAAAGGATCAGAAAAGCAAGGGAAAAATGTAAAATAGGGTAACGAAGGAGTGAAAGCTATGAAAACCACACCAGGATTAGCACCAAGAATCCTAGGAAAGAAAAGAGGCCAGAAAAAGCAAAATGAACTGTTGATGGAATGTGGAAAGCTAATGATAGATTCAGGTAAGATGAAAGACCTATCCAGTTACTCCTTTACAAATCTTTGATAATGAAGTTCACTTCTTGGAATATAAGAGGTCTAGGTAGTAAAAGAAAACAAAGATTACTAAGTAACAGAATGAAACAAGAAGCCCCGGATGTGATCTTCATTTAGGAAACTAAATGTTCCATTCAAAAAGTAAAAGAGATTCATAGTAAATGGCTCAATAAATTTTAGTTTCTGGAAGTCAAAGTAGAGAATACAACAAGAGGAATTCTCACTCTTTGGAACCCCCAAAAGATTAACATTATAGATGCTGAAGCATCTAGAGATTATCTTTCAGTGGTCATTCAACTAGTGGGAGATAAGGAATTGTACATAGTCACGAATGTGTATGGCCCCCAAAGAATGGATGGTAAACTCATGTTTCTTGATTCCTTGTAGAAGCTTAGGGAACATCATGCAAAAGTCCCTTGGATCTTAGGGGGTGATTTCAATATGATTAAATCACTGTCAAAGAAAAAAGGAGGAACCAAAATTCTAAACAAAGACTCTTATGCTTTTAAAACCTTCATAGACAGTATGAAGCTTGTGGATATTGCTATGAATAATGGTACTTTTACTTGCAACAATAAAAGAGGAGGAGAGTCTCAAGTGGCCTCCAAATTGGATAGATTTATAATTTCAGAAGATCTTATGATCAAGGACAAGGACATAGTTGCTAGCGTTCTTCCCTTTGGAAGCTCATATCACTTCCTGGTACAACTGGACATTCAGGGCATTGGCAAATCTAGGAATAGACCTTATAGATTTGAGAACATCTGGCTCTCCCACCTAGACTTCCACAATAACATAGCTATCTGGTGGGCAGAAGATTTGGAAATTCAGGGCACAAGAATGTTCCTTCTTCAAAAAAGACTCAAGCATATCAAAATCCGGCTCAAGGAGTGGAATAAGAAGGAATATGGCAATATTTTTGAAGCAAAAATAATTGTGGAAGGAAAAATGTAGAAACTCAACCTAACCCTGATTATAGAGGGTTTTGATAAAGAGAAAAATGAACTGGCAACTAAATACCATCAAGATTGGGAGAATTTATGTAAACAAGAGGAGATTTTTTGGAGGAAAAAATCCAGAGTGCAATGACTAAAAGAAGGAGAATGTAACACTATATTCTTCCACATATCCACTATGGTGAACAGAGCACACAATAGGATTTCTTCAATCAAGGACAAGGGAGGTAACATGCTCAGCACGCATGAAGAAATCGAAGCAATACTGGTTCAACACTTTCGTGGCATAGCATAGGAAACCTTCTCTGACAAAGAACAATCCATCAAGCTATTTCTAAACATATACCTAAGCTGGTTTCCAGAGAAGACAACTTCAACCTCAACAGACCAGTGTCAGAAGAGGAGGTTAGTGAGGTTCTAAAAGAAATGCAAAATGGTAAGGCACCAGGTCCAGATGGTTTCAATGTAGACTTCTTCAAAGCCTGCTAGAATATAGTAAAACAGGACATTCTGAACATAGTGGAAGACTCTAGAAGGGATAAAACCATCTTGAAGGCGCTTAACACCACCTTTATCTCCCTGATCCCTAAATAGGATTTGGCTCTTACTCCTGATAGGTTCAGACCCATTGCCTTGTGCAATGTAGTCTATAAGATTATTTCCAAAGTGGTGGCCAATAGACTCAAACCTCTCCTTCCTACGCTGGTGTCAACTGAACAATCAGGATATATGGAAGGCAAACAAATCCTTGACAACATCATTCAAGCTCATGAGGTGGTGCACTCAT
Organism: Pinus tabuliformis; assembly: GCA_031772625.1. Taxonomy (NCBI): domain Eukaryota; kingdom Viridiplantae; phylum Streptophyta; class Pinopsida; order Pinales; family Pinaceae; genus Pinus; species Pinus tabuliformis. Next base: position 885,469,652 of record CM062808.1, on the reverse strand, counting down.
TGAAAAGAAATAAGAACGCTGAAATGATCATGCAACTGGACATAGCCAAAGCCTATGATAAGCTGAATTGGACTTATATCAGAAAAGTTCTCACTGCTTTTGGGTTTGATCATAATTGGATCAGATGGGTTATGGCCCTAGTTACTTCTCCTACTTTTTCAATCCTTGTTAATGGCTCACCCTCGGAGACTTTTACTCCTTCAAGAAGCTTAAGACAAGGAGATCCACTCTCTCCCTTTCTCTTTATACTCATGATGGAAGGGCTGGGTCGAATGATCAAACATGCTAAAGTCATGGGTAAAGTCAAAGGTCTCCAACTTTCTAAAGATGGTCAGGCTTTAACACATCATCAATTTGTCAATGATACCATGCTGCAGGGAATCCCCACAGTCAAAGAAGCTCTAGCCTATAAGAAAATCCTGAGAGACTTTGCCATGGCTTCAGGTATGGAAGTAAATCTCTCAAAATCTAAGATTGTTTTCTTTAACACTCACATTGCTATTCAAAGAAATATAGCCAGAATTTGGGCTTTCAAAGGAAGCTCCTCCCCTCAAAATATTTGGGAGTTCCTCTTACTGCCAAACCATTACACAAGAGCATATGGGAGCCAGTAATTAACAAATTGCAAGACAAAGTCAAGAAATGGACTATTAGATCTCTAAATTTGGTTGGTAGGTTAGTGCTAACCAAAGCTGTCCTTCAATCTATCCCAGTCTTTATGCTATTTGCTCTCCCAGCTCCACAAGGTGTCCTGCATCAGCTCAGATCCATTCAAAGAGACTTCCTTTGGGGTAAGGGGGAGGATCGTAAGAAATGGGCCTTGGTAGCTTGGGAAAAAATCTTAAAACCTAAGAACTTTGGTGGGTTGGGTTTGGATGATCCTAAGATTCTTAGCAAGGTTTTAGGAGCTAAATTATGGTGGCGATGGGTTAAAGAGCCAGAGGCGCAGTGGGCAACAATTTGGAAAGAGAAATATGCCAGTACCTGGCATAACAATGATCTAATAAGAATGTCAGGACATAGAAAGGGCTCGCACATTTGGAATAAGGCCTGGGATAACTGGAGCTTGGTCCAAGGAAACAACTTTTGGAAAATCAGAGAAGGAAATCTTAGCCTGTTCTAGGAAGATAGATGGCAACAAGAACCTATTTTATTAAATGAAGACTTAAGGGATCTCAAGGAAGAAACAGATAGCAAAAGAATTTCTAAGGTGAAAGACTTTTGGGATCAAACCAATAGCAATGGTAAATGGAGAACCTGGAGGAATTTTGATTTTAGGGATAATAACACCCTGAAGGCTAAAGCAGAAACGCCATGATCAGCTAAGATGGGGCAACAAGAATAAGGGGGTTTTTAATCTCAAGGAAGCAAAGCTCATTCTCCTTGACCTTAACTCTCAAACTCCGGATAAGATTTGGCTTAACCTTTGGAGACATCAAGGCTAGATGAAAATTAAACTATTCATGTGGCTGGTCCAGCATAGGAAAATTCTGACCTGGGATAATATTTGGAAGAGGGGAATTTTGGGGCCCTCTAGATGTCAGCTCTATGAAGCTCAAGAGGAAACTATGGAGCACCTTCTCAACAATTGTATGTTCTCCTCTAGCCTGTGGGATTCTTTTGCCTATATTTTCCAACAAACGGATAAGGACAAAAGGAATATCTGCAACACCCTAACCAACTGGAGAAGAAATTTTTCAGATAATGAAGTATTTGCCACTGCATGGACCATCTTTCCAAGCTTCATTGTTTGGAATGTATGGAAAGAAAGGAACAACTAAATCTTCAAAGATGAAAAGAGGACTTCCCAATGCATTTTTGAGCTGATCTTAAAATAGCTCAAGGAAACAGTCGGTACCATAGTGTGAAATCTCCCTAAGAACCCTCCTTTGGATGCTGAACTGAGAATTCTCTGTGAGCTGGGCTTGCAAGGTATTTCCCCTTAGGGTCTGGATGGAAATGTTATCTCCCTGAAGTCTGAGAAAAATTTATGGCATCCTCCTCCTAAGGGTTATCTGAAATTCAACATTGATGGGGCTTCAAAAGGCAACCCGGGCACCGCTGGTTATGGAGGTGTGTTAAGGGATGAGAATGGAAGTGTCCTTTTCATCTTCCACTGTCATTTGGGAAAAGCTACTAATAACATGGTAGAATTGATGGCTATGGAGCAGTGTTTGGATTTCCTGAATCAAGAAAACCAACAAAACGTGATAGTGGAGGCTGACTCTGAGCTTATTATCAATTCGGTCAAGAAAATCAGTGGGGGAACAAAGCCAGAAAAAGTCTCAAAGAACTGGAGGTTGATTCAGGGCTTTCAATGGATTCAACATCACCTACAGAGCCTTCGTAGAGTGTTTGAAGATCGGCGAACAAATTGGCAGATTTGCTGGCTAATCAAGGTGTGATTAGTACAGAGAATAGAGTAGTGTCAAAATGGCATGAGTTGCCTCAAAGCAGGTTAAAAGTGATTTTACATGAATAGGAAAAAGATGATAGGTTGGTGTTTCGTGGTAGAGCCATGGCCCTGGAATCAAGTTGATTCGACCATTGCAAATGGTTGCCTATCAATTGGCCTTAATTCCTATTCGACTAGCTTTTTGGCAAATGGATCCTCTTTCCTTAGCTCGGGAAGGAATGGCGTCTTGACAGGCACTCTCGGCAGCCGCATTACCAGGAGTTTTCCATCTAGAATCAGCAAACCGGCTTGGGAGTGGTTTTCTAGCGATCGCATGCCTTGCAGGCAGAAAGCGGTATTTTCGTTTTGGCAGTGATTCCATTCAGAGGGTTGCACGTGGCGGTGGAGCTGGTTTGAATACCGACCCCATCGCACACTAATGTTCGGCAATTTAGGTGGGTGCAATATGATCCATGACTGTCAAATAAATTGAAGCAGATCGATAGTTGAGATGGGTCGAGCAGGTTGGTGGCAGTGTTGGTTATGAGTCGTGCTTCTTTTCTTCGCGATATTGTCTGTTGCCGTTAGATAGGGCCCAACGGATCAACAGTGTAGATTAAGGAAACAGGTTGCTTTGTTGGCGGGAAGAGCGTTTGCCCTTTATTGTTCGCTGGTTTCTTTTGGGCATGGTTCGCTCCACTTTTTGGAGAGTTGGTGGGGCCCTTTGGTCTTTTTCTCTGTTTCATCCGCTGCTTAGGTTCAGCTCTTGGCCTATTCTTGTTTAGCTTTTAGTTGTTGAAAGGCTAGTTTTTTGGGGTAGAGACTTTGGCCTCAGGCCCATTCTCGGGTCCTTTGGGGGGTCTCTCCCTTGGGCCACATTTCCATGTGGTTAGTTGTATTTTTTGTAAATTATTAATGATAAATAAGGTCCTACTCTTGCTTCAACAAAAAAAAACTTAAAGAATCAGAAGATGATATTTGAGAAGAAATCGCTCCACATAATAGTACCCATAGATCCTACGGAAGGATCACGCTATACTGAACTAGTCCATGATTATGAGAGAAATGACGATCTGGACTGTATCTATAAGATAACAGTGTGAGACCAATATTGGGTGAATCCAACCATGGATGGACGAATTACATGGGATCGTGAGAGTTCATGCACCTCAGACTCTGATGAAGAATTAGAGTGCTAGCAGAATCGGTTACATGAAGTAACTACAATGAGCTATAACATGATGACCTAGTTGCTGCAATGTGTGCCATCAAAGGTAAGGAATCTACCCACTTATGATGGCCTAAATGATGTAGATATCATTTTGCATGCATTTGAGAGGGAGGTACTAGAAAAGCAACGCTTCCAAGCGTTGGACTAGGCATTACACGCTACGACTGCAAGATGGTGGGGTACGCACAAGGGAAGCTTTGGTTATTGGTGCGAATGTAGGAGGATCATGAGAACACACTTTGGGAAGACAACAATGTGAATAACAAACAAGTATGATGGGCAGGATGATCCACGCATGCACTTGGCCAAATGGTCCCAAGCTTATGGAGAGAAGCCCCAACCTGAATGGGTGCACTGGTTCTATCACACCTTAGACGTCATCCCAATGAATTGGTATGTAGAAACAGAGCTCCACCATGGTACAGGTGAATGGAATATTCTACGTGAAGGATTCATAATGACATTTAGTTTTGGAGATGGGTTTGACTGTATTGATGAGGTGCTACAAGAGGTGAAAGCAGCAATCTTTAGGATACCACAGGATCGTTTGGAATTAGTTCAACCTGAATGGGCTACTCAGCTGAGTCACGCACTGGAAGCTATAATGTAATCACTGAAGAAGAAGATGAGGATTCGCAAAAGATTAACATTCCGGAAATAGAAGGTCACCTCTAGGTTGAAGGACCACAGATTGAGAATCCTGATATAACTGCGTCGTTGAAAATGAAATAGGTAAACATTGGTATGGAGGTAGAGCCCAAATTCTCAAAGATTGGAGATTACTGGGACGACGCAACGGTGGATAAGGTCGTTGAATTGCTCTGTGAATACCAGGATCTATTCCCTACCAAGTTTATAGATCTAAAAGGGATAATCAGAGACCTAGGTGTTATGAAGATCACGTTGAAGCCCAAAGTGAAGCCGATTAAGCAAAGGACTTACCGTCTCAATCCAAAGTATAAGAAAAAGGTTCGCTTAGAGCTAGATAAGATGCTCACGGCAGGCATCATTGAGCCTATGGAAGAATCTGATTGGGTAAGCCCTATGGTGGTACAAGAGAAGAAGTAGAAGGATGAAATAAGGATATGTGTGGATCTCAGAAAGCTGAATGATGCTTGCGTACATGATCCTTTCCTGACTCTGTTCACTGATGAAGTGTTGGATAATGTAGGTGGCCAAGAAGCATATTCCTTCACTGATGGGTTCTTGGGGTACCACTAGATCAAAATTGCGTTGGAGGATAGGAGCAAGAAAACCTTCACGACTGAGTGGGGTTGTTTCCAGTACACTGTAATGTCATTTGGGTTGAATAATGTGCCTGCGATTTTCTCACACGTAGTCGTTGTTGCGTTCAAGGAGTTTATTCATAAGTTCCTGGAAGTATACTTTGATGATTGGACTGTGTTTAGGCTAGTGAAACACCATGTAGCAAGCTTGCGCCTAATGCTGGATACCTATCGAAGATACCAAATCGCGCTCAATCTGAAGAAGTGCTTGTTTTGTGTTCCCTTTGGGACCCTGCTGGGTCATGTCGTTTGTAGACAGGGACTAATGATAGACCCCCACAAAGATCGCGGTGATACTAAACTTGGAGGCACCAAGGAGTGTGAAACAGCTGTGCGCTACCTTAGGACATATGGGATATTATAGAAAGTTTATCAAAGGCTATGCCTAGATCACTGCACCTATGGAAAAGTTGTTGAAGAAGGATGTCACATTCTACTGGAATGAGCAATGTAAGAAGAGCCTGGATGTATTGAAAGAAAATATGGTCACTGCGCCAATCCTAGTCTTCCCGAATTGGAAGAAGGAGTTTCATGTACATGTCGATGTGTCGTGTATAGCATTGGGAGAAGTACTGACACAAGCTGGTAGAGGAGACTTGGATCATCCTATCGCCTTCACAAGCTGAAGACTATCCAAAGCGGAGAAGAACTATTCCACCACCAAGCGCAAAGGGTTAGCCATGATGTATGTGCTCTAGAAGTTTACACACTACTTACTGGGAGGCCATTTTAAGATGTATACAAATCACTCCACACTGAAGTACCTGGTCAATAAGCCTGTGTTGGGGGGGAGAATCTGCAGATCGCTGTTACTATTCTAAGAATATGATTTTGAAGTTATTGTGAAGCCTAGACAACTGAACGCAGGACCAAACCATCTATCACGCATCAAAACAGGGGAAGAGCTCACTAATTTGGAGGAGGGATTTCCTAACACACAACTATTTGCAGTGTGTGTCGTGGATGGTCATTTTGAGGATATAATACACTTCCTAATGGCAGGAACTGCCCCGGAAGGATACACTGTCCAGCAGAAGAAGGAATTAGTGGTGCGCACGACAGATTTCCCTGTCATTGTTGGGCATCTGTAGAAATTGGGGTCTAATGAGATATTGCGATGATATGTACCCAAGTTTGAAAGAAGAAGCATCCTCGCGGATGCTCATGGGGGTGCCACAGGAGGACATCATGCAGGAAGAGCAACTGCATAGAGGATTCTACGTACAGGGTTGTGGTGTCCAACCCTCCATCAGGACTCAAAAGCGTATTGCAAGGCGTGTGATGTGTGTCAAAGGACTGGCAGGCCATCGTGAAGGGATGAGATGCCTTTGAATCCACAGATGACATTGCAACCCTTTGAGAAATGGGTGATAGATTTTGTGGGACCCATTCAGCCCCAAGGAAAGATGGGAGTGAGGTACATTATCACTGCGATGGAGTATTTGACTCGTTGAGAGGAGGCATAGCCTGTGAAGGATTGCACAAGCGTGACTGCTATAGAGTTCCTTTTTGAGTATGTATTGACGTGATTTGGCTATCCAAAGATCTTAATGAGTGATCGCGGTACACACTTTTTGAATGAGATGATCAATGCACTAACAGAGTAATTTCAGGTATATCACTAGAAGAGCATGTGTTATCACCCATAGGCTAACGGGACGGTGGAAGAATTCAATAAAGTGTTGGAGAATGCACTGACCAAGGTTTGTAATGTGCAGTGAAGTGATTGGGACCTATGCATACCTGCAATACTATGGGCTTATCGAACGACGTGCAAGAAGTTGACTGGACAAACCCCCTTTAGGCTTATCTATGGGGTTGAAGTGGTAATGCCTATGGAATATATTATGCCTAGTCTATGCATAATGGCACTCACAGGTATGACGGATCACAGAGCCCTCGAGGAAAGGCTCGCACAACTGGATGAGCTTAAGGAAGAGAGATTTCTAGCTGGATTTCACCAACAGGTCCAAAATTAACACAAAAAAGCATGGCATGATTGACACATTAAACTGCGCACCTTTAAGGTAAATGACCTGGTTTTGTTATATGACAGTAAGTTTGATAAATTTCTAGGAAAATTCAGAATGCACTGGTTAGGGCCCTATGCCATTAAGGAAATTACCGATGGAGGAGTGGTACAACTGGTCAAATTGAATGGAGATCCCTTCCCAGGAAAGGTGAATGGCAGTCACTTGAAGCCATACATTGGCGGTTCGGCCATGTGACTAGATGAAGGTAGCACAGTCTTAGCACTCTAGGTAGCTGAAAGGAGGCGCAGGACTATAAACTACACTGCCTGGGTTGGGGAGCTACACGATTGGAGGATTGTGCGAAGCAAGGAAGTGTCACAGGGTTCACGGCAGCGCGAAGGGAGCTGTGCTACCTAGGGAAAAATCACGCAGGTCAGCCAGAAAGTGACTGTTAAAGTCATTGTTCATGATTTGATGGTAGAAATGCGGCCAAATGGAGTGGGTGACCGGCATTTAAGATGAAATTTATGGCTTAGATCCTTGAAAATCTGCCGCCAATCCGACATTAATGAACCAAATTTGGGGGGAATGGTTGGATTTGAATTCAAAATTCCCTATAAATTACAAGTGGTTGTCCAGCGAAAAACACTTGGCATTTTGAGAATTGAGTTGTTGAGATTTCAGGCACTCATGAACCAAGAATTCTTTGAGGCTTTCAAAGAGACTCCAATGTTTGCAAACTTACCAGAGACGTTGCGAGTACTGTTGGAAATCGTTATGTTGGCACCTGTAGAAACTATAAATACCGAAGAAATAGCAGAGGAGTCGGTGCCAGAAATGGAGATAGAGGCAGAGGAAGCTACTCCAGTAGTGGCCGAAGTATTGGCAGAGGTCCCTAAATCACTGAGGACGCTGAGACCAAAGCCAACCCCAACCAAGGAAACCGTGAAGGATAAGAAGGGCAAGCAACCTGCCATACCAGTGTGCGCATCTCCAAGGAGAAATCCACCAAAACCCATCACACATGAGAAAGGAAAGGCCATAAATTTAGAGTCAGAGGAGGAAGACATTGAAGACATCCCGATGGATGATGAGGATGTGGGAGTCGAAGTAGAGGAGGTTGAAACCCAGGGTGCGGACCCTATTACTTGGTTGTCGAAGTATGTCCCTCCACGCAAGCCCAAGACCAAGGTGCTGAAGGACATCGATGAGAGTAAGACTCCCCTGCAAACCCCTCTGCTACTGGATGAAATTGTTTTCGACAAACCGCACTTGGCACGAGTGCCGCTACTAAAAATTGAAGACTAGGACTTGGCTGATCACGAGAAGTTCCCACACCTTGCGACCAAGCAGCTGATGTGCTGTATCATTGATAAGAACTCTGGTATGTTCGCATTGGAGTTAAGAGATGGCTCCGAGGGGTAGACAAGGCAGGGTTGCTCAACCTTCTTTGGGTGCCACACTACAACTACACCCTGGTGACAGTTTTGGTCATCAAGTAGCTATTGTGCTTGGTGCACGATGGGTGTCTATGGCTAGAGGAGCCAATACCCATTACGGATAGATTGATTCACCGAATAATGTGATTTTCATATACAGGAGAGAATCCAGCCATGATATTTGACGGAAAAGGTGGCGAGTAGGCTCTCATAGAATCCATGAAAGAAAAATTTAAATTGGTGAAGAAGCCCCACGGATACGCTATATCCAGCATCTGCGATCCTACTATGAAGGTAGCCACGTAGGTCCTTGCAGGGAAAGTGATGAGGAAGTGTCACTCTGATGAGGTTTCGGCGCCTGTTGTCACACTAGCAGCACAGTGCGCTAAAGGAGTCCAGTTCAACTAGTTGAACTACCTTTGCAGAGAGTTCCCGGTGAACTGTCGTGAAGCATAGGAGCTCAGGAAGATGTTCCATTATGTGTGGCTCTTGCTGTCAATTGTGCTAGTAGTGTGGGAGCTGCCAGAGGACAGCCAGTTCCCTTCGGTCGTGCCAGACCTCCAAGAAGCATCAAAGTATGCTTAACTGTGGGTGACCATGTGCAGCGAGTCAGGGACATCAAGATCTTTTGGATCTTGATGGAGATGAACATCTGGATGGCCATCAACCGCAAACCATGATTGTCACCTACGGTGTATGCACCCTGCAGAGCTACGCCAAATTTAAAGCAGAATTCCATCGAGTATCCATCAAGGTGCAAAAGGACCCTACACAGAAATGGTATGACTTGCCTTATCTGGCAACGAATGATGCCATTGATGCGGTGCTTGATCAATGGCCAACAGAGTGGCACACTACCATAGACTTGTGGTGGGCAGGAGTAATTCCACTGCGCAGAAGAAGAAGGAGGAGGCCAAGCTTAAGATGGCACAGCTGGCCAAAAAGAGGAAAAAGGAGGTTGTTGATAAGGCCCAGGTGGAGTGCAAGGCTACGCAACAGACAGGTGGGACAGAGCGGGGCTCTGACAAAGGCACGAGTTTTCCTTCACCTAAGACAAAGGAGGAGATAGAACAACACGGCACGGGACCTCACGAGACGTCCGCTTGCATCAAGTGCCCAAGGGAGCTGGAGAAAGGAGGGCCCAAGAAGAAATCAAAGGCGACCAAGACCTCACTAGACCCCATCACATTAACAAAGGGTGACTTGCATGATATCGATGACACAATGAGGGATGTCACCGTAGAGGCCCTGCAACAATTTGAGTAGTAGCATCAGATCATCTTGGGAGCTATCCAGACAGGGTTGCAGGAGTTGCAGACCCATGTGTCATAGGCTGGCACGATATCTACTAGCCTGGCTATCGGCACTTCATAGGCTGCCGAGATGCTGCGCGTGAAGGCCTCCAATACAATAGTGTTGCTTGATGGAGCATTCACCACGGAGAATGAGGCCGACAAGCCCACTGTTATCACCCTAAAGGGAGTAGGATTGAACCTGGAAGCACTCCCGTGTGAAGCGCTCCACCTCTTGTAAGATGGAGTGATTGTAGAGCTGAGGGCCTATGAGCACCGAGCCCTCCAGCTGATCAGTGAAAAGCGGATCAATAATGAGCAGATGGCACTACAGAGAAATGTTGCCATCATTGCTAAGACTGAGATGACCAATCAGAGCAAGTGCATTATGCAGGTCATTGAGGAGGCATGGCAAATGGTCCTAGAGTTGGCCATTCCGGAGGAGGATCTAACCGAGGTATGCATCCACAAACTGGCCACAGGGGTGCGCAACACTCGTACTGAGATGGCACGGGTTCAGTTGGAGTTGAACCTGCAAATCACAGAGTTATAGTTGAAGGCCCAGCCTTCAACTCGCCAGAAGTAAAGGAACAATGGGCGATCGCTGTCACAGAAGCGGTAGCGGCGGTGGACAGTGCACTAGCAGACTGCACGCAATTGTTTGAGTAGTTATTTGAGGTCCTAACCAGCTTGCAGGAGGACCCTGTTATCACACAAAATTTTCTTTAGAAGTTATCACAAGAATGAAAATGGCCGAGGTAACCCCAAACCAACTTTTAAGCATAGGCTCTAGCCAACCTATGGCTCAGAGAGGGCTCTCTCTATATAATTTAACTTTGTTTGCTGGGGTTTTAGGCTAGTTCTAAAGGTTGAGGGGGGTTTTTGATTTGTAATGAAGGTTGGATGGTGGAATCCTTAAAATAGATGGATAGAATGATGCCTCTAGACTATTGGGCTATGGAGTCAAACAAGGACAGCAGAACTGAAATTAATTCATTAAAGGGAGTGTTCAAAGAGCAACCTAGCAGAGTAAAGTGCAGGTCTTTGGGCTGAATGGGTGAAATGACCTTAACCAGGGTGAGAGAGCATTTAAGAATTCTCAAACTGGGATTAAAATGAGGAACAGAGGATAATCATGAGCAAAGGGAAACTAAGAATCCTTTACTATAGATTAGAGGGAAACTACTCGAACTAAGGAGAAATCAATAATTCCTTAACTTAGATAATTAGCAGAAAACATTAAAATGCATAATAGTTGAAACAGAGTGCAATGAAGCAAATTATGAGATATCATTCCATATTATAGCATTCAGATTTCAGATACATTAAAGATTATGGAAAAACTTATAAACAAAGATAACAACACAAGAGAAAATACTTGTCTATACTTCACACTACACATGAATCCTGTGAAATGTCTTGGCTTTATTCATTAATCTAGCTTGCTGGTCCAAAAAGTGATATAATAGCTTATAGTCTTTGATCAATAAAGTATATAGAAATGTCTAAGAATCCACCCTACATACTTCGAATTGTGAAGTATTTATACAAAAAATTATTACAAAATATCTCAAACTAACTTGAGATTTAATTTAGGAAATACAAATATCTTCTTGCAAGAAGATAGAGACAGCTAATGAACTATTTCATGTTGTCCCTTTTTATTTGGTACTGTTGGCTTTTATGGTTGAATTTTTAGCCCTTTGTGCTGGCTTGCATTTGTGATATTTTATGCTGGAATATTTGTCTACCTTTTATCTTTCAGCTGATACTCTTTGACCATGCTATCCTGTTTTCACCCTTTTACCAGGTTGTTCACATTTTTACTATGTAGTAACTTTTAGCTGTAAATTTATCACAATAAATCAGTCATTGTCTCCCACCATTTTGCATCAGGTAATTTCACATTCATCATCCTCCTGTAGATCTCATCAGCTTCAGTATATTTGGCAAAATTGGGTTTGGTGAGGAATAAGTGTTTTATCTCATGCTCAAGAAAAAACAAGTTTTCAAATGTGTTGTACAAAACTTTGCCTGTTGGTAGTGCTTTTATGGATGAAGAGCTAGCTTGTTCCTTAGCCAACTGTCTGAGTCTATTACCATAGTCCAACTGTGTCATGAGTTTGTCATTGATAACCAAAGGACTGGGCAGACCTTTCTCCCTCAAAATTTGGAATTTAGCCATGAACCTATCAATGGCTACCTACATGTTGTGGCACTTTTCTTCTAAGTTAAGCATAAGGTTTCTTTTGGAAAGGACCTTCCTTATTTCCAAAATGGTCTCAGTTCTATCTTCTATGTCCAGCTCATGGAGCTCATACCTGTTTTTGTTGTTGAGGAAGTGGATGAGTCTATTGGCATCCTCAGGCGTGTTTCCCAATTCTCCTTTGACATTTTGGACAAATCCTGTAGCTATCTTTATTAATTCTATCTACTAAAAATGACTTGAATTGATGGCCAAATATCATTAACAGAGTCAATGATATTGGCTGACAACGTTTCCTTGGTTTGCCCAAGGGGTTTCTCCAGTGTTATTCTTTCTCTAAGACTTTGATTCTTTCACTCATTCTTTGGGCCTTTTGTTCCTCTTCCTTTTGCTTAAGTTGGGAAAGTTTGTAGTCAGTATCCAAACTTGCCACCTTTTCTCTCAACCTGTTCATCTTTGTAGCCTAGATAGACATCTCTTCCATGACTTTAACCAATTCTGCTGCTTTCTCTCCTGATGCACATGTTGTTGTAGATTCTGCTGTGACTGACAATGTTGTGGCAGGTGGGGCTGTTGGTGCCAGTGAAGCTACCAATGTGGAAGGGACTGTTGTAGATACAGTAGGGATGACATCTTTAGAAGTTGTGGCCAAGTCACTTTGCTTCAATTGAATTAAAGTGTCCAACTCCTTTTCTGTCTCTTTTAATTGATCATTCAGCTTTAGGACCAAGTCCATCAACTCCTCATGTCTGTTTTGGTTTTCTAAGACTTCTAGAGGTTGAGTATGTTGTAGCTGGGGTATTTTAAATTGCCTCTTAAGTGCAACAATATCATCATTCTTCTTCTTTGTAAGCTACTATGTAGCTTTTATATCGTTGGGATCGTGTCCCAATTCAATCACTAAGTCCTCTAAGGACTTGATCTTGGTATCCTTGGCCTATGAGGGGGCCTTCTCCAACTGATATTCAGATGAGATGTTGTTTAATGAGTTTTGAAGCTGATGGGAAGCTATGGTTTTACCTGTCAGGGTGGAGTATATCATCTCTCTAGCTTGGTTGTGCAGTTCAATCTAGTCTATGGGATGAATATCCCTTGCCAACACTTCAAAGTCAACCTTTCTGAAATCAGATGTTGTCTTAGGTTGTTGTGTTGTAGGCTTGATAAAGGACATCTGTAGCTTTCCCTCCTTGATGTCAAAAGCTAACATAAACCTTGTTTGATTAGTGGGAGTAAGCTTCAGGTATTGAGCATAGGTTTGAGCTTTGAGCTTCTCATTCCTCATTTTGATTTCTTTATACCTGTCCTTTATATCTTGGTCTTTGTCAACAAGCATTCTAAAGGAAGACACTTCCACACTAAGTTGCCTTTCCAACATCTAAGTCTGTGATGTGGAAGGCTCTTGTATCTCTTCAGATGGAGTAGTGGGCCTACTTCTTTCTACTTCGGTGTTTGTAACCTGTGATGATTCTTCTGTATATTCCTGTTCAGAGGCCAGATTAAGCCTTTGCTTCTTTCTTGTTTCCTGTTGCAAATTTGAGGTGTCCATTCCTGAAGTGGAAGCTCCCTCTCTGTTTCTTTTTGGAATTTTCTCCTCATTTGAGGAGTCTGCATGACTGGAGGGGTACTCATGGTTCTTTCTTTCTCTTCTGGTACCTGCAGAAAAGAGCTATCATCAAGCTGCTTTTCCAAATCAATCAGAGCATTTTCTACATCTACTCTAGTGTTGTCTCTATCTACTAGAGTACCTTCCACCCATTCTGTTTGATTGGCATATGCCTCTATTTCTAGTATGGGGTGGTGGATGAAAGGTCCTAGCTTGACCTTTTGTCTTTTCTTGGTAATGAATTCCAAAGGGTCATATCTCCATACAAAACTCCTTTGGAACTTCATTCTTTGCAGGATTAGGTTTGCCTCTTTCCTTGCCTCTCTGGAATTGCATATGAAGGGACCTAATTGATCTTTGATTTTGAAATAGGTCTTGATTTTGGCATTGACGAAGTTGACTTCATCTGCATTGATGATTTGTCTATAATACTCTAAGGCAAACAACCTCATGGGGAGGTATCTTGGCAACTTATATGGTGCAAGCAGGCAACCATATATTCTGATTTCTATGTGGTTCTGATAAAGGTACCAGTCACCCACTTTGGTCTGCTTGGAAATCTGGAGGACTCTCTTTATCTCTGGGCTTATCCTAGGTGGAGGATTTCTAGTGAGCATGGTCATGACTAGATGCACAAAATAATCTATAAAATCTGAGTAGGTATATGGTGATTCAAATTCATTGAAAAGTAGGGTCCAAAAAATAACATATATGGGTTGGCCCCTGGTGTCAAGATTTTGGAGGGTAAAAGGAAACTTCTCTTACTGATAATACAGAAATAGGTGGTATGATATAGAGGAGTATTTGAACACCCTCTCATTTCCAATTCTTGTGAACTACAGATGCATTCTATCAGCTATGAATGTGGCAAAGTCATATATGGTTGCAGCAGGTTGTCCTAGGGTATAGATGGACATGAAAGCAATAATAATTCCATCAATGTACTCACTTGTGGTATAACCAAAAACACATGATATCATGGCTACAACGTTTTGGCCCCATGGAGAGAAAATAGCTGATACATATGTAGGGGAGTCCTTAGGGATGTGTTTTTACTCTCTAATGAAGGTTCGAAATAACTGGGCCAATTTTGTAGGGCTTAGCTTGGGATACTGGTCGAACAGGGCTCCAACTAAGAGTGGGGTTAGGTTTGGCCCTCATTGGAACTATAGCATTTCATTAATGGACTAAGCTATGATAGTAAAAAGGACCTTTTGGTCATGGGACATTATGGTTCTATGGCTGGGGACGTAGCATGCGTAGCACATGTGAATAATTTCTGGGAAGATGTGAACTTGGGGGAACTGGTATTTGGGAAAATTTGACTCCCAAAGGCTAATCTCATTAGCTTGGTTAAGGTATCTATCCCTACTTTGACAATTCACTTTGAGCAAGGGCTCTAGGGAAGCGGTATCTTTTATTTGGAAGTCTCTGTCAGCCAGGGGAATGTGGTCTAGGTCCAAATGGGGAGTGGTAATGGGTCTTACATCCATGGCGATGGGGGCAGCCATAACTTAGTTCTTGTGGATTTGAGTGTGGGGGGTAATTTAGAGTATTTAGGGAAACAGAGGTCTTGCATATGGTTATGGCTCAGAGTGTTAAAATTAAAGTAAATTTGAATTTTTTTACTTAATTAATAGTGTTATGAGGGTGAATTTACTTGGAATTTGACAATGGAGTTGGTATTCCACTGTTAAATACCTAGAATGGGGTGAAGTTGACTGTAAATGGTGGTTGATGGAGGATGCAAAGGTTCATACGGTTCTGGTATGGACTGATGAATGATCTGGGATGTTTGCAGTGTCTATGGAGAAATGGTGGAGGTCTGCGAGAAAAATTGATGTTTGTAGGGATCGCAACGGCTTTTCTGAGTTCTCAATAGCAAATGTGTGAAAAGAGTGAAAAGAGGGGTAATTGGGCTTATATAGAAAAGACGTTAATTTTGGTGGGTTCATTAATTGATGAACAATGGGCATTTTTTTTAGTTATACTGGAAGGTGTTTTAATGGGGTCATCACATCGATTTTGAGAGGGAAGTGGTTTGAGGGGGGCTCACTTGATCTAGTCGAGCACATGACACGTAGCATTCCAGGGGTTGGGGAAAACCACCTTGTTGGGCGGGTAAAGGACGGGCATCGGGCTGGACCGATATGGATGTGAGGCATAGGATAAGGGGGAGGGAGATCGTATGAGAGTTAGGCGATGGAGTTGCACGGCGATTTACACAAAAAGTTTTCGGGGGGGGGGGGCATGGGTCTAATCACCAGCGGTATAGGATTAAATTAAAACTTAATCTCATCAAGGATGCTTTAATATAGGATTAAGGACTGAGGGTGGAGTTTTAATATATTTTTTGGGATATGGGGTAGTCATATAGTTTATAAATAAACTACAGGATGGGATTACTTTATATAAGGGATTTAAACATATATGGGCCAATGGTTTTCGGGAATTTATATAATAAAATTAGTTTAATTAATATGAAAGCGATGACGAAGTGGATTTTCTTAAGGAAAAAGGGGTTAAGTGTATGTGATTGCACGTTTTGATTTACACTTAAGTTAAAAACTTTTGATGGGTTTTTTTGTGAAAGGGTTTTACATGGGGGTGAGTCACTTCTCCTAGGAAAAAGGTGTTTAAACCTTAGAAAAAGGGGTTTTCTTAGGTTAATGAGAGGAAATTGATTCTTATGAAGGGGGAATGTGTTTTTATGAAGGGGGGTTCTAGTACTTTTCCCCCTAAGTCATTAAGCCGAAGGTTCGGTCCCTCTAAAAGTTAGAGAAATGCTCTGAGCCTTTTTGATTTGTAGGTTTTAAGTATTAGAACTTATTTATGGGAAATTAGTGAAGTAAAGGGGCAAAGTGGATGAGGGGATGTTAAATAAAACATGTAGTGAACCATTGTCCTTGCTTTGTTTACCATTTATGCACATTTGAAAGATGCATTAAAACATGAGAAATCATTTGACATTTGTGCCACTTTTCTTCTACTTACCCATTTACCTACCCTACCATTTTCTCTTCACTTTATTTGGGTGCACTTAAGCTAGAAAACCCTTATCAATCATTTTTATTTTATAAAGTGGACTATCTATTTCTAACTTTATATCATCCAAGGGCTCAGAATAAACTGTTGAGCTCCTCTCATTTTCTCTACCTATCTAATGATCTGCCAAGATTACACTGTTTGGTCAGATTTTATTCTTTAACTATAAACATAAAATTCAAAACATGAAATAGCCAAGTTTAAACAATTTGACTATCATGGATTGTGGCATGAGTAACAAGTTGCACACAATCTTTTATTATGCATAAAATTAAATAGTAGTGGCATTTTGACTTGCACACTTTCATGGTCTCTTCTTGTCTTTTGGGGTTCATATATCTTTCTTTTTTGACCTTTTTTTATTCTTTTTGTCCTTTGATTTTTATTTTAGGACACACCCTCTTTAAATTTTTTTTTTTAATATTAGAAAAAATTTGTAGAAGGCAAAGGTATGTACAATATTACAAGGCTTAACCTCAGTCATTCAAAATTATGACTCCTATTGGTATAGGAACCTAACAGTGGTTCGACTTGGGGATGTCATTTTCTAGTGAAATGTCAAGAACTTTCTAGATCTATGGCCTTTGAATTGCTGTTGATGTTACCTTTCAAAGAGCTCCTCTATGCCTATGCATTATTGATACTTATGACAATAAATCTTTAAAGCTTAGGGCCTTCTCTTCGGGCTTCAACTTCAAAAATCACCATCCAATCCAAACTAGACTTTTGGAAAGGAAATATGTACAAATGGGAAATAAAAATCAGTATTTAGGTTCAAAATAGTGCTTAAGCATTCGACCATTCACTGGTTCACCTTTTGCTTCTGTACCATCAATCTCTCTTAAAAAGAAAGCATTATTTCCTCTGTAAGCATAGATAACATATGGACCTTTCCATAGGAAATCAAATTTCCCATGTTTACCTTTATCTTCCCTCCTTGAATCCCATTTGAGGACTTTGTCACCAAGGTAGAAATATTCAAGCTTGGTTTTCTTATCAAAAATCCTTTTAATTCTCTCCTGCACAACTTAAGACTTGATGTAGACCTCCTCTCTAGTTTGTTGAAGGTGAATAGTTTGATTGATTCTTCTTTGAATACTATTTGGTTCAACTTGCATTTCTTGAAGCATATTCATTACTGGAACTCCCAAGGAGGATGAAAAAGCATCTTCCATCCCATAAACTAATTGATATGGAGAAGTACCAATAGATTTCTTAGTAGTCAGCCTGTCTGCCCATAAGGCATTTACTAACTTTTTATTCCAAGTTTTCTTATTATCCTCTAGTAACTTATTGATAATGTTTACTAGGCTCTTGTTTAAGGATTCAGCTAGTCCATTTCCCTAAGGGTAATAGGTTTTAGAATGACCCAAGGTGATATGATACTTGTTGCAGAAATCTATCATTCTTTTGGATTTAAAGGTTGCTTCATTATCAGTAATGAGCTCCGTTGGACATCCAAATTTTGATAGAATATTAGTTTCAAGGAAGGTTATGATAATAGTGTCTGTGGCTTGCCTTGAAGGTATGGCCTCTATCCATTTTGTGAAGTAGTCTGTGGTTGTGAGGATCCATTTGTGCTGGGCAAAGGAGGGTGGGTGAATTTCACCAATGAAGTCTAAACCCCATTGTTGAAAAGGCATTTCAGCAAAGATTGGCTTTAGGGGTAAAGGTAAAAGCTTTTTCTTTCCCTCAAAAATGTTGGGTTGTGTTATATTAATTCCACGTAGTTAATAGGGGGTTTGATGGGCACTCATAACCCCACTTTATGGGGTCCAAGGTAGCTCCCTGGAAAATTTTGATTTTGGACCCTATGTTAGGTTGGGCGGACCCACCTATGGTTTTATGCATGATTTTCACACATGTTTTTTGCACACGATGGTTTTTCGGTCCATGGTATTGGACATGATGGTTTTCGGTCCATGGTATTGGATGATTCGGCATGTATAAATATGTATTATAACATTGAAAGGAACATAATGAAAAATCAAGCTGGTAGTCCCAGTTTTGGGATCCAGGGGAAAATCTCTGTGTATATGTGTTTTATGTGTTATGCTCTCGCATTGTTTATTTTATGTGTTTTAGAATTCATATGCAGGTAATTTCTGTACGGGGTTAAAACCTACATTTGGTATCAGAGCAGTTTTGGCTTCAAGGGGACGCCTTTGTTGCTGAGGGGTTTCGCTTGGGCCTATGGTAGACCCTATTCAGTGGGAGATCTGCGAGATCGATTCTGGTGGTGAAAGAAGATGGCGAGCAGTGGAAAGATAAAGATCGAGAAATTTAATGGTCAGAGTTTTGAGTTGTGGAAACTCAATATGGAGGATCTGTTAGTGGATAAAGATCAGTGGATCGCGGTAGATCCAGGTACAAACCAACGTGAGTGTCCGATGAAGAATGGAAAAAGTTGGATCGGAAGGAAAAGAGCACAATACGATTGTGTGTCTGAGATTCAGTATTGTTGAATGTATCCAGGGAAGCTACGGTGAAGGCTTGGTGGGACAAGTTAGGGACTTTGTACCAATCTAAGTCTCTAGTGAATAAACTGTTCCTGCGAAAGAAGTTGTATAACCTGAAGATGAAAGATGGAGACTCAGTGACAGAGCATCTAAACGCATTTAATATTATGGTAAGTTAATTAGCGTCTGTTGATATTAAAATTTCAGATGAAGATAAGTGCATCAGTTTGTTGTGTTCTCTACCAGATTCGTGGGATAGTTTGGTTATTGCAATAGGTAGCAATGCAACTGCCTTGTAGTTTGATGAAATAGTCTCAGCCTTGCTGACGGAGGAGATGAGATGGAAAAATATGGAGAGCCAGAATGGTGATGCCTTGTCTGTACGAGGACGGTCCCAGAACATAAACAAAAATAAGTCATCGAGTGGGAGATCTAAATCTAGAGGGAGATCTAAATCTCTAGGAAAACCTGTAAAGGTGGTGTGCTGGAAATGTGAAAAGGAAGGCCACTTCAAAAGGGACTATAAATCTAAAGCTCTTGACAAAGGAAAGGGATGTGATGATGCTCCTTCTGCAGAGGCGAAAACCGAAGGTGGGGATGTGTACTTGGATTCTTCAAGTACACATGTAGATCATGAGGCATGGTTGATTGACTCAGGTGCATCCTTTCACTTCACTCCCCACCAAGATTGGTTCTGTGAGTATGAGAAATATGATGGTGGTGATGTCTTCTTAGGGGATTATAGGAAGGCTAGAATCATTGGTCATGGAAAAGTAAAGTTGAAATTGCAAGGTGGAAGAGTTAGAACACTTCCAAGTGTTCTGCATATTCCTGCATTGGCCAGAAATATGATTTCTGTAAGCAAGCTAGATGATTCAGGTGAAAAAACAGTGTTCGAGAAGGATACCTACAAGATGGTTTAGGGAGCACTGGTATTGATGCGGGGAGTTCGGATTGGAACTCTGTACAAGCTTCAAGGTAGCACTGTTATTGATGGGTGCAATAGTTCTGTGGTTCCTGAAAGTGGAGCAGAAAATCTAGTGGTCTTTGGAGAGAAGACCATGCTTTGGCATCAAAGGCTTGGACATATTGGAGAGAAGGGCCTTCGAATACTTCATGGTAAAGGTATGGTAGAAGGTATGAGTAATAGCTCTCTGGATTTTGATTTCTGTGAAAATTGTGTATATGGGAAGCAGAATCGGGTGAGTTTCCCCTCTGGTAGTAAGAGGGCGAAACAAATATTAGAACTTGTGCATAGTGATGTGTTTGGACCTGTGAAGGTTCCATCACTGGGTAAGTCTGTGTACTATGTATCATTTATAGATGACTTCTCAAGGAATACATGGATATATTTCCTTAAGAAGAAATCTGAAGTCTTTGACAGGTTTAAAGAATTTAAGGCTCTGGTGGAAAACCAGACAGAGAAGAAGATAACGGTGCTAAGGATAGATAATGGTGGAGAGTTTTGCAGTAAAGAATTTGAAGAATTCTGTAAGAATTTTGGTATAGAACGACAAAGGACTACTCCATATACACCTCAGCAAAATGGAGTTGGAGAAAGAATGAATAAGACGTTGATGGAAAGGGCAAGAAGCATGCTCAGTGGTGCCAGGTTAGGGCATGAATTCTGGGCAGAGGTGGTGGATACTGCATGTTACCTGGTCAACAAGTCACCTTCCTCAGCGTTGGAGGATAAGACTCCATAAGAGGTATGGACTGGTAAGAAACCCTCTCTTTCACATCTGAGGGTATTTGGATGTGATGCATTTGTACATGTCCCAAAGTAGAAATGAACCAAGTTGGATAGTAAATCTGAAAAGTGCATATTTATTGGGTATAAGGATGGTTTGAAAGGTTATAAGCTTTGGAACCCAATCACACAGAAGGTTGTGTACAGTCAAGATGTGGTGTTCAGAGAGGTAAAAGATGTTATTAAACATGAAGTCCAACCAAAGGAACCTAAGAAGATAGAGTTTGAGCTAAAGAAGGAAGAATCAGACTCTACAACAGAGGAGGAATCAAAAGATAAAGAGCCACAAACTCTGGCTATGAGAAGATCAGTTCAAGAAAGAAGGCAGCTAGAAAGGTATAGTCCATCTGCTTTCTATTCAAATTTTGATTTGTCTGTTACTGATGATGATCCCAGAACTGTGAAGGAAGCAGTGGATTCAGAGGATGGAAAACTCTGGAAAGAGGCCATGGTTGATGAAATGGCATCTTTGCACAAAAATGAGGCTTGGGATCTGGTGGAGTTGCCGGCTGGAAGGAAACCCATAGGCAGCAAATGGGTGTTCAAGAAGAAGACAAATGCAGAAGGAAAGGTGGAGAAATACAAAGCTTGGTTGGTAGCAAAAGGTTATTCCTAGGTGCCGGGAATTGATTTTGGTGATATTTTTTCTCCTGTTGCCAAGGTAACTTCTATTAGATTACTTTTATTTGTTGTTGTTGCTTTTGATTTTGAGGTAGAATAGATGGATGTGAAGACAACATTTCTTCACGGGGATCTGGAAGAGGAAATATACGTGAAGCAACCTGAAGGCTTTGCGGTGAAGGGTAAGAAAGAACTGGTATGCAAGTTAAAGAAGTCTCTGTATGGATTAAAACAGTCACAAAGGATGTGGTATCAGAAATTTGATACATTTATACGGGGACTTGGCTTCACCAAAAGAAAAGCATATCACTGTGTGTATTTTAAATTAATTGGTGACCGTGTTATTTATCTGGTCTTGTATGTGGATGATATGTTGCTGGTTGGAAATGACAATGAAATTATCTAGGATTTGAAGACCCAATTGTCCTCCAAATTCGACATGAAAGACCTTGGTGCTGCAAACTATATTTTGGGCATGGAAATTAAAAGAGATAGAGCAAAGAGGAAGCTTTGGTTAAACCAGAGGAAGTATGTTGAGACAATACTGCAGAGGTTTAATATGCAGGATAGTAAACCGGTGAAGGTTCCTATTCCTGTAGGTGTGAGGTTATCTGCTGAACAGTGTCCCAAGACACAAGAAGAGGAAGAGGACATGTCCCGTGTTCCATATGCAAGTGCAGTCAGTAGCCTGATGTATGCAATGGTCTGTACTAGACTAGACATTGCACATGCAGTGGGAGTATTGAGCAAGTTTATGTCAAAACCAGGAAAGGAGCATTGGACAGCAGTGAAGCGAGTTTTTAGGTATTTGCGTGGCACTAGTGATTATGGCTTGTGCTACCAAGGAAGAACAAGATTGAATAGAGTGTTGGATATTCATGGCTTTGTTGATGCAGACTAGGTTGGAGATATGGACCAAAGAAGATCTACAAGTGGGTATGTGTTTAACCTATTTGTAGGTGCAGTCAATTGGATGAGTAAGAAACAATCTGTAGTGGCACTATCAACTACAGAGGCAGAATACATGGCAGCCACTCATGCAAGCAAGGAAGCATTTTGGTTGCAGAGATTGTGTTCAAGTATGGGGTTAGTACATGAAGCTATAAGAATAGACTGTGACAGCCAAAGTGCAATTTTCTTGGCAAAGAACCTTGCATATCATTCAAAGACAAAGCACATTGATGTTCAGTATCACTTTGTGAGGGATATGATAGAAGACAAAAGGGTCTTGCTGGTAAAGGTGGACACTTTGAAGAATACTGCAGATGCATTGACAAAATCTGTGAGCTCTGAGAAGTTCTCTTGGTGTAGAGAGACAATGGGCATTTCAGGGTTGGGAAAATGACTAAACTCTCTTGTGGCCCCCTATGAAAAGAAAAAAATAAGTGGGGGAATGTTGGGTTGTGTTATATTCTATCCACGTAGTTAATAGGGGGTTTGAGGGGCACCCATAACCCCACTTTATGGGGTCCGAGGCAGCGCCCCGGAAAATTTTGGTTTTGGACCCTATGTTAGGTTGGGCAGACCCACCTATGGTTTTGTGCATGATTTTTGCACATGTTTTTTGGACACGATGGTTTTTCGATCCATGGTATTGGATGCGATGGTTTTCGGTCCATGGTATTGGATGCTTCAGCATGTATAAATATGTATTATAAAATTGAAAGGAACATAATGAAAAATCAAGCTGGTAGTCCCAGTTTTGGGATCCAGGGGAAAATCTCTGTGTATATGTGTTTTATGTGTTATGCTCTCGCATTGTTTATTTTATGTGTTTTAGAATTTGTATGCAGGTAATTTCTGTACAGGGTTAAAACCTACAAAAAAATTGACATTTGTGACAGGAGGTCACATATTTCTTAACATCAAAAAACAAAGTAGTCTAGTAGAAACCAACTCTAAGAATTTTATTTGTAGTGGTCTTCTAGTAAAGGTGTCCTCCACAGTCACCTGCATGAAATTCTTCTAAAATCTTGTTAGATTCATCTTTTAATAAGAAATTAAGAAGAATACCTTCATGATCTCTCCAAAACAAAGCATTGTCTAATATACAAAATTTTAAGGATTTCATCTTTAAAAACCTGCTTTTAGTCCTAGATAATTCAGGAGGAGCTTGTAAGTTTTGTAAAACATAAATGATATCAGCATACCAAGGTGATTCAATAAAGGCCTGGTTGATTAGTGGATTCACCATCTCCTCCTCATCATCTATTGCTGCAATGAAGTTTATATCCAAGGCCCGACAGTTAGATTCAGCCATGAGCTTGGCTAAACCTTGGCCCTTGATTAACTTAGTTGGTTTGATTTCTATATCATATTCTAGAATAGTAGCAATCCACTTTCCCTTTTTTCCATCTAGACCTTCCTAAGTTAGGATGTCTTTGACTAATGAATTAGGAATGTAGGCCACTATATGAGAATATAAAATGTATACCCTAAAATCCTTGATGGCTTTGACCAAAGCAAGGCTTGTTTTTCCATTATGTTATATTTCAAGGGGGCATCTCTCATGGCTTTGCTAAATAAAGCAATAGGTTGTTCATAGCCTTGGTCATTTTTCTACAATAGGACTGCAGCAATTATGTGCTCAGAAGCAAAGGAAAATAAAATGAAATCTCTGTCAAATTTTGGACTGATTAACACTGGTGTTTTAGTTAAGGCTAGTTTAATGTCTTCAAAGGATTTCTTAGCCTCAATAGTCCATTTTATGGTCGAATTTTTTTCAGCATATTATTTAGTGATCTAATTAATTCTACTAAATTAGAAATAAATCTTCTAAGAAAGTTAATTTTCCCTAAGAAAGCTTGCAATTCTCTAATGTTCCTGGGATGTTGTATCCGTAAGATGGCTTCTATTCTTGTAGGGTCTATTTGGATACCATCTTTTGAAATTATATGACCTAATAACTTTCCTTCTTCTAACCCAAACAAATACTTCTTAGGGTTCAAAGAAATTCCATATTTCTTGCATTTAATAGAAACCTACCTTAAATGATCTAGATGTTGATTATCAGATTTTGAAAACATAGTAATATCATCTAGATATATGACAAGGAAATCATGAATTTCTTTTACAAAGGCTATATCCATAGCCCTCTGGAAAGTGGCTCTTGCGTTCATTAGTCCAAAAGGAATTTTCACATGTTGGCATTATGATACAGGTGTTGTCCTTGATGGCAACTCACTCAGATGAAAGATCAAAGTACAGTAGGTTAACAGCAAAGAATTACAGATCAGACTACAAAGAATGAAGAAAGAGAGGTATACGCAGGTTCACCTTGACCAAGGTGCATATACACGTAGGTTCACTGAACAAAAGTAGCGTATACATACACACGCACTTTCACAAAAGGAAAAGCGTGTATATCTTGGAAAACTAAGTTTTTGGTCCATGGTATTTTGATCCATGGTATTGGTCCAAGGTATCTAGTCCGAGGTATTGACCCTAGGTATTTGGTCCAAGGTATTGGTCCTAAGTGGTTTTGGTCCATGGTATTGAGAAAGGCCTAAAACTATAAAAGGAGGAGAAGATCATTAGGCTAGGTGTGCAAGTATCGAATATCTGATGAAGTGTGAGATCTAGTATGCAGGTTATTGGCTTATGGTGATGTGATTGATCTGTACCAGGCATGAACCTTAGTAGTTGATGGAGGATAATATCTAATGATGGATCAAGATCTTAAGGCTTGAAATAAATTATCTTTATATGGTTTGATCATGTTTATTCTAGATTTGAATACTGGTGCATGTGTTTTTCTGTAAATATTATGATTTGGGTATAACTGAAGTATGGAATAGCCGCAGAATTATGAATTAATATTTGTAGATGTATATGGGGGTTGGCTTTGAGAAAAGTGCGTATACATGTAGGTTCGACACATGGAAGTAGCGTATACCTTATAAAGTATGTTTCAGTTGTTTCTGTTTGTTGTTGCAGAGTTCTGGGTTCTGGTTACTGTATTTTGGTGATAATATTCTGAATGATCAGATTGATGGGTTGTCAAAGTGATTGATTGATTTGGTTGTGGTTGGTTCAAAAAGTGATTGGTTGATGCAGATGTATTTGATGATTGAATTACAGTTATGATGTTGTTGATGGATCCAGTCTAAAAATTTATAAAACGTGGTCCTTGGAGGAAGAAAGAAGGTCGTAACCTTCTGTAGGTCGCAGCCTACGTACTAGTAAACATATCGACTAGTACAAGAGTTATGGGGTTGTAGCTCTCTTCCAGTAGAAGCTGGAGAACGAGAGAAGGTTGTAACCTTTTGCAGGTAGAAGACTGTGTACTGGTATAAGTCTGCACCAGTACAAAATTGTAAATAGAATTTCTTATTATTAAAAGAAGACAGAGACGACAGCAGCAGGTGGTTTTTACCCACATTGGGTTTCCACCTTATATCTTGGTGTTCATGTGTGTTGCTTATGTGTGATACTTTATTCTTCTTTTACTGCACGATCTAATAAATCTCTGATATACTAGTTAAAATTCAATGCATGATAAATTGGGTAAAGAAAAATTTCTCTACATATACGTTGGTTGCTTTAAGTATAGTCGCGTATACATGCAGTTCACTTAGCTGAAGTAGCTTATACAAATATGTTTGGAAAATTAAATTATTGATCTGATAATACCGATTCACCCCCCCTCTCAGTATTATTTCCAGCAATTGGTATTAGAGCAAGTCCTTTAAAAGAAGCTTGATCGCTTGAAGGGAGATCCATCATCATCATGAGTTATCAAGAAAGCATGGGATCCATCAAACCACCAATATTTGATGGGAGAAACTTTGCTTATTGGAAGATAAGAACCACAACCTATCTACAATCATTTGGAACAGATGTCTGGGAAATCGTGGAAGGAGTATATACATTTCCATCAGCAATTCCTATAGATACGGCAGGTAAAAAACAATATGAAACCAATGCCAGGGCTGTCAATACATTATTGGGAAGTCTGTCACAATTAGAGTTTGTCAAAGTTATGCAACTCAAATCAGCCAAAGAAATATGGGACAAAATCGTTCTAAGCTACGAAGGAGACTCTCAGGTAAAACGTGCTAAACTACAAACTCTCATAATTCAATATGAAACTCTTAAGATGCACAGTGATGAAAGTATAGCTAGTTACTTCTTACGTATAGATGAGGTTGTTAATTGCATAAAAAATCTGGGTGAAGACATAAAGGAAGTTACCTTAGTTGAGAAAGTTTTAAGATCCTTGTCTGCTAAATTTGAATCAAAAGTATCTGCCATAGAAGAAAAACAGGATCTACAGACTATCACTATGACACAGCTTCACGGAATCTTAACTGCCTTTGAGATGAGAAAAGAAGGCCCATCAGATATGAGAGAAGCCGCATTTAAAGCTTCAGTAAAAGGAAAGGAAGAACTCAATGAATCAGAACATATTTTAGAAGAAGAAGATGAAGTAAACTTTGTCAAGAAGCTTCAACGGGGTTCCAGAAGATTTAGAGGTAAACTACCTTT
This sequence comes from Pinus tabuliformis, assembly GCA_031772625.1. Lineage (NCBI taxonomy): Eukaryota > Viridiplantae > Streptophyta > Pinopsida > Pinales > Pinaceae > Pinus > Pinus tabuliformis. Next base: position 885,442,865 of record CM062808.1, on the reverse strand, counting down.
CAAATGTTTTGCCTGTGGTAGAGTCGGTCATTATGCTGCCAAATGTCCTCATAAAGATAAATATGATAAAGGGAAGGAATCTACAAAAAGGAATAGAAAACAAAGTGTAAATAAAAAGAGTTACTACACTCATGAAGATAACGATGGTTTATCAAATAGTGATGAAGATGAAAATGGTAATGACTATAGACTTCTAATGGCTTATGAAGATGATAATTTTTGGGATGCTTTAGAAGAAGATGACCTTCATGAAGAAATATCTAAACTCAAAATTTGTTTAGAAGAAAAGAATATGATTATAGATACCTTGACATACCAACTTGCTGAAAGAGAAAAACACAATGAAAAACTAGAATGTGAAATTGTGGGTCTAAGAAAGGATCTTGAGAAAACAAAATCTCTCAATCTTAGATTTTTTAAAGGATCATAAACCTTAAATGAAATTATCAAAGTGCAGCATTCTCCTCTGATAAAGACAGGTCTTGGATATACTGAAGAAGCATCTCAATCACAGAAGTCGTCAACCTCCACTAAAAGCTATCTTGATGCAGCAAAGAACAGTGAACAGTATGACAATCGTCAGCAAAGGCATAAAGCAGATCACCAGGTAAATCAGGCTCAATTTGCTTCAAGGATGAACAGAAGCCACAACCAACCTCAGGTAAATCATACTCAATTTGCTTCAAAGATGAATATCAATAGAAACTACAATCACCAAGTCAATAGATTCGATAATCATAGGAACTTCTTTAATGGTCAAAGTTTCTCATGTCATAATTTTCGACACAAAGCTGCTCAATGCATTGCTTACAAAACCATCATGACTAGAGAAGCATGAAATCAAAGGAATGTGACAGGGATCAAGAAAAGTTCCTATAATAACTTTTCTCTTCTTGAAAATGAAATAGAATTCTCAATCTGTAACAAATTTAGACATGAATAATCTGAACGCAGGAGTAAATTTCGGCAAATATCTCAAAAGGAGCAAACTCCATTAAATCCCAAAATATGGAGAAGGAAAGAACCTCAAACAGAAATCTGTGGTATAGCCTTGTATGCAAAAGGACAAGAAAATCAGTGGTACATCGACAGTGGATGCTCAAAACAAGACAGGTGACAAAGAAAAACTTCACTCATATAATGCCTTAGAAAAAGAAAATAATGTGTCATTTGGAAATGACACTCCTGCTATCATAAAAGGTAAAAGCTCTATTTTCTTGAAAGAAAAGGTTAAAGCTGGGAATTTTATGTATGTAGATGGTCTAAAGCATAACCTATTGAGTTTCAGTCAAATGTGTGATCAAGGAAATGAAGTGGTGTTTCAATCAAACGGATGTGTTGTTTGTGAGCTTGATACAGGAGAAACCGTGATCAAAGGTACAAGAACTCCAAACAACTTATACATACTCAAGGGAGGACAACAACAGTGCTATCTAAGCAAAAATGATGAAAACTGGCTATGGCATAGAAGATTGGGACATCTAAGCTTTTCTCAAATAAGAAAAGCATGCAGATTCCAGGTTGTTCGTGATCTTCCAGATATCAGCATTCCTAAAAATACAATATTCAAACCATGTTAATTCGGTAACCAAACCATATCACACTTCATTGAAAAAGAAGGGTCAGCTAGTAAGCCTCTTGAACTTATTCATACTGATTTATGTGGACCATCAAGGAAAAATCCACCTCATGGAGAAGAATACTTTATATTGTTCATTGATGATTTTTCCAGAATTTGTTGGATAGGTCTTCTAAAGCATTAAGATGAAGCAATTGAAAAGTTCAAAGCCTTCAAAGCTTTTGTTGAAAATGAATCAGATCACAAAATCAAATGCCTCAGATCTGATTGAGGAGGGGAATTTACCTCGGATGAATTCTTTGACTTTTGTGAACAACATGGAATAAAAAAACAGTTCTCCACTGCAAGTACTCCTCAACAAAATGGAGTGGTAGAAAGAATGAACAGAACTGTTCAACAAATGGCTCGAGCTATGCTAGATGAATCTGGAACTCCTGCAACCTTCTGGGGTGAAGCTACATTCGTCGCTATAACTATTCTCAACCAAGCAAATGTTCGAGTAAACAACACTCAAACTCCACATGAACTTTGGTATGGTAAGACTCCTACGATAAAATATTTTAAAGTTTTTGGAAGAAAATGTTATATCAAAAGGACTGATGAAAAACTTGGTAAGTTTGAGCCCAAAGCAGATGAAGGTATTCTTCTTGGTTACTCTTCCCGAAGTAAAGGATATAAATGTTATAATAAAAGACTTGGGAAAATTGTTGAAAGTATTGATGTTGTAGTTGATGAAGCATGAAAAATCCAAAACAGATAAAAACGTAAGATTATGACAATGAAGAAGATGGGGATTATTTTCCCACATCAAATCACAATGATTCTGAAGAAGAAACCAATGAATCACCAGAAGAAGAGATAACGGTAGAAGAAAAGACTCCATCTAGGTATGTTCAGAAAAATCATCCAGAAACTCAAATTTTAGGGGAAAAAGAGGCAGGTGTACAGACAAGAAGAACTATTACAGAAACCTCAAGCTATCTAGCATTACTATCCTCGACCGAACCTCAAAATGTAAATGAAGCATGCAAATATGAGTGTTGGGTCAAGGCCATGAATGAAGAACTTGAGCAAATTGAAAAGAATAATACTTGGGAATTAGTTCCTAGACCTCATGATAAGAATATCATAGGAACTAAATGGATATTCAAAAACAAGCTCAATGAAAATGGAGAAGTTATTAGAAACAAGGCCAGACTTGTTTGTAAAGGATATGCTCAACAAGAAGGTATAGATTTTGAAGAAACTTCTGCACCTGTTGCTAGACTTGAAGCCATAAGGATGTTTCTTGCTCTTTCTAGTTTTTAGAAATTCAAAGTATACCAAATGGATGTAAAACCTGCCTTCCTTAATGGAGACTTAGAAGAAGAAGTATATATTGAACAACCAGAAGGATTCATTCTTGAAAATGATGCAAAACTTGTATGCAGACTCAGAAAGGCTCTCTATGGTCTAAAATAGGCTCCAAGGGCCTGGTATTACCATCTTGACAAATATCTCCACCAATAGGGTTTTTCAAAGGGGTCAGCAGATAGCAATCTATATACAAAGATTGACACTCATAAATTGCTAATAATTGTTGTTTATGTTGATGATATCATTTTTGGTAGCAATGAAGAATCTATGAGTCAGAATTTTGCTTCAGTAATGCAGCAAGAATTTGAAATGTCCTTGCTTGGTGAGATTACCTATTTTCTTGGTCTACAAGTTCAACAAAATAAAGATGGTATTTTTCTTTCACAAACCAAATATCTCAAACAAATCTTGAAAAGGTACGGCATGGAAGATTCTAAACCAATATGTACCCCTATGGTAATAGGATGTAGTCTCAGCTCAAATGATGAATCAGCAGCAGTACATCAACCAACTTACAGATCCATGATTGGCAGTCTGCTTTATCTAACAGGCACCCGACCTGACATCATGCATGCAGTAGGAATAGTTGGAAGATTCCAAGCAAATCCAAAGGAATCACACCTTTAAGCAATCAAAAGGATTTTCAAATATCTTCAAGGAACACAGAACTTTGGTTTATGGTATCCTAGAGATACAGATCTTACTCTTCATGCATATACAGATGCAGATTGGGCAGGAAGTGTTGATGACAGAAAAAGCACTAGTGGTGGTGCATTCTATATGGGTTCCAGGTTAGTGTCTTGGTTCAGCAAAAAACAAAGTTCAATTGCATTATCTACAACTGAAGCAGAATATGTGGCTATTGCTCTTGCTGCACACAACTACTTTGGTTGATGCAAACCTTGCAAGACATTCAGATCACATGTACTCCACCCATCTCCATTCTATGTGATAATACAAGTGCCATCAGTATTTCAAAGAATCCAGTCATGCACTCTAAGACCAAGCACATACCCATCAAATATCATTTTCTACGTGAACAAGTGCTTGAACAAAAGGTTAAATTGGAGTATGTTCCCTCCAAAGAACAGGTTGTTGATATATTCACTAAACCACTGCCCAGAGAGACATTTGAATATCTCAGATAAAAGCTGGGAGTAGTTTTTGCATCATCCTACTGTTAAATCCTATTTTTCAGAGAAAGGTTGTTATACGCGAGTTTCATGAAGCGTAGTCGCGTACATACGCGGGTTTCTATGGGCACAGTTGCGTATATGTTGGTTTGAGGAAAAGCAGTGGGCCAGACTCAGGAAAAAGGGGTCTGATATGGTTCTGTCAATTATCTGCTCTATTTGATGATGGTTACAATCTGCTGATAACATGTGGAAATATGTTGGTCCTCATAAGTTGTTGATAGCTTGATGTATATCTAATTGATGATGATGCCTTGATATTTCTTACTGAAATATTTAATAATCAAATCTGACAGCGAACATATGGCATACGTTCAGGGGGAGCATATGCTTCTAATAATGCATTGTTGGCATTAGCTTAGAAGATCTTGGTACAGATCCACATAATTGTTTTTGATTCAGGTGATTCTTTTGATGTTGGAAATATACAGGTTATTGATCTGATGTTGCCGATGGTGCAGATCATATATGGTGTATGATAGTTACTGATAATTATCATGGTCTTCTTTAGATCGGTTGTCCTTATGATAAATGTCATGTATATCATTTAATGTAAAGGTCATGAAAAGACCTAATTTGTAACCCCACTATGCATGGGATGGATGATGTAATATTTCTTGTTTTTGTCATGTATAAACAATTGGTATATCCCCACTTGGTTGGGTGGATGAGTCAAATTTGGTATATCCCCACTTGGTTGGGAGATTGATGTATGAGTCATTGGTGATAGGAAGGTCATCCCCACATAGTTGATTTATAGAGTCATGTTATTATTTTATAAAATCTTCTTGCAGACTTTGCTAGTGCTCAAGGGGAGCATGGATTCAATCATGGGAGCTCAATCAGTACATTTCATCATATCAGAGAATTCAGCATGTACTTAGGGGGATCATGACCCTTTGCCCTTGATGTCAAAGGGGGAGAGTGACTTGGTGTTGTTGTTGCCATCAAGTCCAAAGGGGGAGATTGTTGGCATTATGATACAGGTGTTGTCCTTGATGGAAACTCACTCAGATGAAAGATCACAATACAACAAGTTAATAGCAAAGAATTATATATCAGACTAGAAAGAATGAAGAAAGAGAGGTATATGCAGGTTCACCTTGACCAAGGTGTGTATACCTTATAAAGTATGTTTCAGTTGTTTCCGTTTGCTATTACAGAGTTCTGGGTTCTGGTTTGGGTTCTGGTTAATGTATTCTGGTGACAGTATTCTGAATGATCAGATTGATGGGTTGTGAAAGTGATTGATTGATTGGTTGTGGTTGGTTTAGAAAGTGATTGGTTGATGTAGATGTATTTGATGATTGAATTACAATTATGATGTTGTTGATGGATCCAATCTGAAAATTTATGAAACGTGGTCCTTGGAGGAAGAAAGAAGGTTGTAGCCTTCTGTAGCTCATAGCCTATGTACTAGTAAACATATCAGCTAGTACAAGAGTTAAGGGGTTGTAGCTCCCTTCCAGTAGAAGCTGGAGAATGAGAGAAGGTTGTAACATTCTGCAGGTAGAAGCCTGCATATTGGTAAAAGTCTGCACCAATACAAAATTGTAAATAGAATTTCTTATTATTAAAAGAAGATAGAGATGGCAGCAACAAGTGGTTTTCACCCACATTGGGTTTCCACCTTATATCTTGGTGTTCATGTGTGTTGCTTATGTGTGATGCTTTATTCTTCTTTTACTGCATTGTCTAATAAATCTATGATATACTGGCTAAAGTTCAATGCATGATAAATTGGGTAAATCAAAAGTTCTCTGCATATACGCTGGTTTCTTTAAGTACAGTCATGTATACACGTTAGTTCACTTAGCTGAAGTAGCATATACAAATCTGTTTGGAAAATTAAATTATTGATATAATAATACTGATTCAACCCCCCCCCCCCTCTCAGTATTATTTCCAATATCACATACATGAATGTGCCCCAAGGAGTAGTAAAGGCAGTTTTGGCTTGGTCATCAGGATGAACTAAGATCTGATTGTAACCATAAAACCCATCTAATAATGAGATTCTGGTTGCTCCAACTGCTCTCTGTAAAATGTGGTCCATTTTGGGGAAAGGGTAATTGTATTTTAGTGACACTTTGTTGAGGTTTCTGAGATCCACACAGAGTCTAATCTCACCAATTTTCTTCCTAGTTGGCACCAAGTTTGAGACCCAATCAGAAAATCTGATTGGTGCAATTATTTTAGCATCATACATCCTCTGAATTTCCTTTTCAATTGCAGGTAATAAGACAGGATTAATCCTTCTATGTTTTTTTCTAAAAGGCTTTTGATTTTCTTTAATGGGAATTGTGTGTTGTATGATGTTGGTGTCATAGGATTTGAGGTCCTCATAACTCCAAGCGGAGACATCTTGAAATTCCTTTAATAATTCAATGTATTTCATTGTTTTCAGTTGGAGGTAATGATTACGAAAGTTTGATCAATTTTGGATTTTCATCAGTGCCTATATTACACTCCTCTATATCATATTTCAAAGGTTCCATTTTTGGTTTCCTAGGAACATCATTTGAATCAAACAAATATTCCAAAGGGTTAATCCCTTAGGTAAGAAATTATCTTTGAGATTAATTACTTCAGTATCTTTGTTAATTATTTCATCAATCTCAACTTGCTCTAGATTTTCTACATCTGACTTAGTAAATTTAGTAGGATGAAATCTATCTACTTCTTCACCTTCTATCTAATTTAATTCTATCTCATTTTTAATGTTAGGATCTATTGAGGTATCAGTACCTATATTGCTATTTACAAATTCTTCTTCCGAGATTAAAAAATTATTTATTTGTTTATCATTAGAGAATAACTTCCAGTTCTCAAAGTTCCATCAGATAGCGTGAGTGGTATGGCAACTTTGTTGGCAAGACGAGATTGTAGGATCGAGTCCTGACGGTGATCAGGTTGAAATTTTTTATTGAAGGGTTTTGGTTAACCCTCTCACTGTAACCTGTTACCATACTGCCCATGCTCCCATAGCTGTCTGTTAGCTGTTACCCTGCCCGTTTTTTCTGGTCCATCTGTCGCTTTCAGGATGTCTTCAGCTATATTGGGAGATACAATGGAAATGGAGGAGGAGGTTGATTATTCTGAAGACCCGCATCCTGATCGGGTTATATTTGGGTGCCCTAATTTTTCATCTTCTGAAGATGGCCCTAGCTGCCCATCGAACCCATTGCCACCTATTACCTTTCCGGTGGTAACCTTGTCGGATCACCGCCCTGCTCATCATTCTGACGGAAATTCTCCCCGGGGTTCCCCTGCTCTGGATCTTCCCCCTCTGTCCCCTGGGACCCTTCATTTCCTGTCGTCCATTACTCCTCTGTCGCCCTCTTTTGATCCGCATCCACCCAATTCTACCTTCTTCGCCGCGACATCTGCGGGTCCTCCTCCTACTGCAACCGCAAACCCTTCTGCTTCCTTTCACTCACCTTCAGGCTGTTTTGAGACTCCGAAAGTTAGGGTTAGACCCACAAAATCCATCCATCTGGACGGCTCCCCGAATCCTTTAGTGGACCACCCATCTGCACCGTGTACTGGGAAGAAAAGAACTAAATGCGTGAAAGCGACCTCAAAGGATATCTCGATTCGTTTTGGCGAAACCTCTGCTATCGGGGAAGCAGCTATCATGGCGAGCACCATTCTCGTTGGACATGTTCGTGGGAGGGCGTATTCGGCGACTCGGCTCACCCAATGGGTAAAGGAAATCTGGGGAGGGGTCCTCAAAGAATTACCTGAGGTGCAAGTTTTACCTAGAGGCTAGTTTGCCCTACACTTTGCAAAAGAGAACTATACAGACTTGGTGCTGGCTAGATATTGGCACATTGAGATGGTGCCGGTTCTGTTAAAGAGATGGAGTCCTCTCTTTGATCCGGAGAGAGAACAAATTGGGGCTGGTCCACTGTGGGTTCGTCTGCCTGGGCTCCCTCTTCAGTACTGGTGTGAGGAGGTCTTCATTCGCATTGGGAATGCTCTGGGGTCATATCTTGACCATGATTGAACCTTCGTAGAGTCAAGGAACAGAACCCTCGCGCGCATCTTGGTATACTTGGATACCCGTGAAGGATTGGAGGAGAAGATTACCCTGCACTGGGGGAAATATTCAAGGGTACAGATATTGGACTACGAAGGGGTTCCATTTTGATGTCGCCACTGTCACAAGGTGGGGTACATATTCAAGGACTGCCCCCTCAACAAGAAGCCGGAAGATACCCCATTGACATCTAATGCACCTTCGAGGACTGTCTCGCTGGCCATCCTGCGCACACCGGCGCCGGGACCTCCTATCAACAATCCTCAAAATGTAGCAGGCGATGCTCGCAGAACTCTCTCGCCGCCGGTCACCAGATCTCGGGCAGCTGCTGAAGCTGCCATTGCTTCGGGTACATCTCTCTCTCCTCCTTTATCTTGTATTTCTCCTTGCTCCTCATTGCATATTCCATCCATATCTGTTGCATATTGCACTTTACCCACCTCCCCTGTCTATACACCATCAGCTCCCTCCCTGCATTCTCTTCCCTCGCCCACCTCTTCTCCATCCTCATCTCGGGGGTCTAAGCATCATTATAATCTCTGCCCTCGCATACATTCCCAAGGATCCCTTCTGAAAATTGCTAGTTTGGGTCTTGCCACTTCCAGGACGACTCCCTTGACTACCCGGGGGAGAAAATCATACTTCTCTAAAGCCATCAGGCGTGCTGGAAAAGAGGTGGCCTCTGGCCGCCAATCCACTATTGACGGGATTCTTAGAGTAGCGAATACCCCTGGAAATCTCCCTCCATGAAGTGCCTTTCCTTTAATTGCAGAGGCTTGGCTAGTGCCTCCAAGAAGCTAGCCCTGCGTAGACTCTTTGAGACTGTTCCCGTCGACATCATTCTCCTCCAAGAAACCCTGGGCCCGGCTGATCCTATCTCTGTTTCACTAACCTCTATTATTCCGAGGTGGAATTTTTTGGCCATGGATTCTACTGGTAGATCGGGGGGCCTCGCAATAGGCTACAATCCATCAACCATCAAAGCAGAAGCTTCCTGGGGAGGACAGGGGTTTATGGGCATAGATCTCTTCTCGGCTGACCTAGGGAACAACCTTAGGGTTATTAACATCTACGGCCCCTGCCAACAAAGGGAGAATTTTTGGCGTCATTTGTTGGGACTATCCATCTTCTCTACTAACAACATCATTATTGGGGGTGACCTAAACTTCTCCCTAGGATATGGTGAATCTTGGGGATCCATGGCACAAGTAGACTCGATCACAGGTTATATGACAGACCTTCTAGAAAGATATAACCTGATTGATGTCCCTATGCACAAACCACTCCCCACTTGGAGGAACAGAAGAATTGGAGAGGCTGCTCTTGCCCGCAGACTAGACAGATTTATCATGAAAGGACCCCTTATACAACAGCTGCATTTCTACAAACAATGGGTTGGAACTGGAGGCATTTCGGATCACTACCCTATATACCTGGAGATCTTGGGACCTCACCAAAAGCCAAAAGCACCATTCAAGTTCAATCACGGCTGGCTTCAGGATCCAACATATATCAATATGGTTAAGGAATTTTGGGCTACAAACCCGATTGATCAATCAGAATCCTTGGCAAAAGGTTTCTGCTCTAACCTATCTCAGCTCAAGCACCTCTCTATCAAATGGGCCAGAGAAAAACACCAGAGGGAAAATTCAGTCCTCCTGCACATAGAAACAGAACTTTCCTCATTATTGGATGAACGAGGCTTAGGGTTTACCACAGCGGAGGACAAATCCCACCTGGTGGATCTAGAAAACTAGAAGTCAAAGATTCTAAAAGACAGAGAGGAATCCATTCATCTTCGCAGCAGAGCCATTTGGTTAAAAGCAGGAGATGACAACACTCGGTTCTTCCATAACTATGCAAAAGGTAGAAAGGTCAAAAATACCATATGGAACATCCCATTGCTAGAGGGTGGAGTGGCTGATTCCTTTAACAAGCTCTCCCACCTGGGATCTTCTCACTTCAGGAACCTCTACAAACAACCTCCTGGCTCGACTATTGCTGATATTATCAACATTGCTGGACACTTCCCCAGGTTTGTAAATGAGGATGAGGCGGAGGCATTATATGATCCAGTGACACCTGGGGAACTTGAGGGCACTTTAAAATGGTTCAAAAAGGAAAAAAGCCCGAGTCCGAACGGCTGGACCATTAAATTCTACATTGCATTCTATGAGATTCTCAGTCATGATCTACTTAGGGTGGTGGAGGAATGACGGGTATCTGGGTCACTTTACAATGCCATCAACTCAACTTTCATTGCCCTTATACCCAAATCGGACTCCCCTTCTTCCTTCGATGATTACCGTCCCATTTCTCTGTGCAACTGTCTCTATAAGATCATCTCCAAGATCATTGCAAATCGCCTCCGACCTATCCTGTCCCGTCACATTGCCCCTCAACAATTTGCTTTCCTTGAACATCGTCAGATCCATGAAGCCATCGGTTCGGCACAAGAAGCCTTTCACACCATTTGGACCAGACACCATAAGGCCATTATCCTAAAGATTGATTTGGCTAAGGCCTTTGATCGTGTCAGCTGGCTCTACATCAAGATGCTCCTTATCCATCTGGGCTTCCCCAACAATTTCATCACCTGGATCATGGCCTGCATCACCACCCCCACCTTCAGTGTTCTGATCAATGGGTCGGCATCTCAGTTTTTTCACTCTGAAAGAGGCCTCAGACAGGGTTGCCCTCTGTCTCCCCTACTTTTCTTGATGGTCATGGATGGTCTGAGTCGATTGATTGCTTCAGCTAAGAGAGATGGGGACCTTTGTGGACTCAAAATATCCGATGATTGCTTTCTCACCCATCTTCTTTTCGTGGACGATGTCATGATTTTTCTTGATGGCAGTATTAGGGATTCTCGCACATTTTCGAAAATCCTCTCCCTTTTCTCATCTGCCACTGGGATGCTAGCAAATCATTCAAAATCATCAATCATTCTTACCCGAACTTCAATCCATGAGTCTCAATTTGCTCGACAACTGTTTCCATTCTGCATTAGCCCCTTAGATCGTGGTCTTAAGTATTTAGGCTTCTGGATCAAGCCTGTCAGCCAGAAGATAGCTGATTGGACTTGGCTTGTCTCAAAACTGGAAAAGCGGCTTAACATATGGAGTCACCGATATTTATCCAGAGCTGGTAGACTTGTATTGGTTAAATCTGTTCTGGAGGCAACGCCGGTCTTTTGGATGGCTCTTGCCTGGATTCCGAGAAACATCTTGGCAAGGTTACACCAATTATGTAACAGATATCTTTGGAATGGGAACCAGGACAAACGGATTTTTGCATGGGTGGGATGGAAGAAGATAGCGCTGCCCAAAAAATGGGGAGGCTGGGGATTAAAAGACCTGCCCCCATTTGCACAGGCTCTTGCAGCAAAAATGGGGTGGACATTACTCACAGGTCATAATCTCTGGACTAGCATCACATATCACAAATATATTTGGCCTCTGCACATCATGGATTGGATCCGGCTTCCAAATTGGCCCAAATCCGGCATCTCATCTGTATGGAAAGCACTTCTAAATTCTTTGCCTCTCATCAGGGAAAACCTGGTTTGGAAAATTGACGATGGATAATTGGCCCGTATTGGTACAGATCCATGGAATGGTAGTGGAGGTATACATCTATTATCCAGGGCTCTCATACAGCATCTAAACTCACACGAGATCAAAGTACTCGCTGACATCGCAGATCCACTCAATACTTCCATTTTTGAACAACGCTGGAAATCCGCACTTCAGATAAACCTACCACTCTGCTGGCACCAAGAATGGACTAATTATATAAATGCTCTATCAGAATCTCACATTAGGATCAAACAGGGACCGGATGAACTTATATGGCATCAATCTGAGAATGGAATATATACTCCAAAGGTAGGCTATTTAGCGCTAATCTCTCATAAGGCACCAGACCTAATATCTTTTTGGTGGAAGGCAATATGGAAACTTACTGCGCCTCCACAGACAAAACTCTTTTTTTGGTGCATTCTAAAAGGTATAGTTCCCACAGGTGAAAACCTCATGCAAAGAGCTATCTACGGGCCTACCTAGTGCACTCTATGCAAAAGTGCAACCGAATCGACTCTTCACCTGTTCCTGAATTGCACAGCCTTGATGAATCTGTGGCAAATCATCTCCACATCTATACACTTTTCGGGCTCCTAGGTAGGTGATGATATTAACAGAGCTTGGGAATCATGGTATCACCGGCACAAAGGAACTAAACTACAGAGCCTCCCTATTATTATCAGCTGGTATCTCTGGTTGGCTCGGAAACGGACTATCTTTGATGACAAACCTGTGAGCTGGCCGCATCTTTCAGCACTTATAATATCAGCTTATAATGATATGCCTGAGCCTCCCCAACCACGCACTCGAAGACCCCGCGACCCTCTGCATATCGATAAACGTACCCCTTGGGATTTTTTTGATGGTGCTACCCAGCAGCAGGGGTGCGAGGGTGGATTCATCTTATACATCAGCGATCAACATTTCTATAAAGTCCGGATGGGTTTGGGGATTGGCTCAAACAATTTTGCTGAACTCATCACTCTTCGTCATCTCATGCATTTCTCATTGGGACATAATTGCATGAACATTCATATTTTTGGAGATTCGAAGATCATCATTGATTGGTTCAACAATATTACTGTTTGCCACACACATACACTCAGTAACATATTGGATGAAATAAATATAATGAAGGCTCATTTTATTGACATTACTTGCAATCATATCTACAGGGAACACAACAACAGTGCCGACCAACTATCCAAGGAGGCCACGACACTTCCCCGAGGAGAGTAGATGATCCAGGAGCAGCGTGGGTCAAATGCATACCAATACTATCATCGACCTTACATAGACCCACATTACCATAGGGTGGATAGCCCATGAACTGCAACATCTGATAAACTTTTTGATATCTCTGAAACAGTTTTATGTATATAGTGGACAAAATCTTTCTACAAGGCCCTGCATGGCATATATGTAAATATAAATAGAGCAACTATAAATGAACATCCTGCGTGATGTTTCTGGTTATATGCTGATATTTTAGATCATATAATGAGCCCACAGAAGGCTGACTAACTCTATAGCATATGCATCGTGCATCTACAATATGTAATTTTTCAAGATAATGAAAGATTACGATTTTTCCAGTGGAAAAAAAAAATAAAAAATATTCCAATTCTTCAAATTGTTTGGAATTGTAGGTTCATGCCTAACTTCAGCAGTGTACTAATGGTTAGGTTGGAAAGGTAATTTGCAGGTGTTGGAAAACATTGCTACACTATGAGCTTGAATATTTTGTTTTCTAGAAATTATTGCAAGCTTTGTTTCCAAAAAGGTGTTAAGCATTTCTACAATAGTATCTCTGTAACAACCTAGTCTAGGGTCTTTAGTCATATATACAACATCAATTTTCTTTACAATTAATTCGGAGTCTCCCATGACAGAAATTCTTTTAGCTCCTAAATTCCTAACTAATTTGAGACCTAAAACTAATGCTTCGTACTCGGCCATATTATTTGTACATTTAAAATTTAGTCTATATGCATGGCCTTCTGAATAATTATTTTCTAAATTGTATATCCATACTCCTGCTCCTGCTCCTGCTCCAAACTTATTTATTGACCCATCAAATTCAAGATGCCATAATATCTCATGCTCATAATTTTCACTATCTGGTGCAACAAATTTTCCATCAATTATAGTAATTTGGCTACCTTGTTTATTGGAAAGTTCTAAAGTTTGGTTAGTTTCATTTTGAATAGAAACTGCAATTTATTTTGGTTATGCATCAATACTGTCTAAAAGAGTTTCTTGTGTTTGATCAACATTATATAGGATAAAGGAATCAATGTCTGAATGTACGGAGTAGATAGGAAAGTTTTGAGGCCGAATCCTAGCTACTTACCATGTATTTCATTAAAGTTTCTCAGTACAGCTTCTTAGGTTGTCCAAAAACAGAGATTGTTGCATATGACATATCAAGTTGTAAAGATCCCTGAAGTTTCACTCCCCATGATCTGGATAACATCATGCCATACTTTAGTGGGATGTCAACGACCACAATATCCATAAGGATGCTCTTGGCAGGATATTGGACTAAGGTAACACAGAGGTCTTTAATTAATCCTAGACACTGCACTTGACTGGAGTCAAATGAAAATAAGTCCTTGTAAGGCCTTGTAATGTCTAGGTTTAATTTTTCCATTACTGATTTGGACATTAAATTGTGGGAGGCACTAGATTCCAACATTACATTGTGTAGGATTTTATCATGGATACTAGGGCCGGTGTAAAAAGGTGGAACTCCTCCTTCTAATGGTTTTCCATTAATGTCTGGGCCAAATATGAGTTCTGGTTGTTCATCAAGCAAATTGACTAAATCCTCATTTTTAGCAATGTTCAAGGTCTGGTTTATCTGTGATTTTTAAGTTTCATTCTTAATTAGTTCTATCAAGGGAACTGAAATCTTCAGCTTTTCTATCTCTACTCCCAGATTGAATGGCAAAGAAACTTTTTATGTTTGTGGGTTTTGAACTTTTGAAGTAGGGATTTGAGTGGACTTATATTATTTTTCTTTATTGGGGACTCCCTTGTGTGGGTTTTAAAATCTAATGTTTTTAGTTTTATGTACAAGTTCCTTAAGTGGAATTAAGGTGGATGGTTGATCAATAGGAGGGTCAGAGCTTATATCTACAATTGTGGGACCAGAAGGGTTTGGATTTTGCTTTGGGAGAATTTGGAGGATCTTGGAAATAGGGTCTTCCTTTGTTTTCTTTGGTTGATTCCGTACTGTTTTCTTGGTTTGGTTAGGGATATCAGTGTTCTTTTTTCTTCTTAGATTATATTGTTTGTGAACATCAAAAATGGCAGAATCGTACCCTTGTTTATAATCAAATGATTCTCTAGACTGGATTTGTAATTGCTGCAGCATATGTCGTTCTTGTTCATCTTGGGTTAGAAAAACAATGTCATCATCACTTATTCCCATCAAGTTGATCTATGTATCCTATTCTAGACCTTCAAGCTGGGATGTTTCTACATAATTTTCTTGAAAAGGAGGCCTAATGTTCTGATCCGGCCCATTTTTCCCAATGTTTTGGTTCTGGTTTTTCCTAAAATTTGGGTTTCTAACTGGAGGTGCTTGTTGGTTATCCCATTGAGGCTTCCTCTACATATTCTCTATTCTATCCATTAAATTTTCCATGCCTTTAGCTAAACTATCTATTTTAATGTCAGAGGGTGAAGGTTCGTCTTTAACAATTCCTCTTCTTTCATTCCTAACTCTAGCTCTTTTAGCTAATAAATTAGCCTCTACACTAACTGCTACACTTTGCATATCTTCTAGGGTTGGGGGGTTTCTTTCCCTGAGTTGGTATGCCATGTCTGTGTCAAAACCATCAGGGAACTTTATTAAAGCTAAGTCAAGTGGGGGTCTCATATTTACAGGGATTGCTTTATATATATTGTTAAATCTAGTACAGTAATCCTGAACAGTTTCATTTGGTCCTCTTCTAATATTTTCATAATCGGAAACGATTTTTAGGGGATTCTTTTTATTTTACCATCTGTTCAAAAATTGCAGGTGAAATGTCGCTAAACTATCAATACTGTTAGCAGGCAACGCTCTAAACCATCTCCTAACATCACCAACTAAGGACTGGGCAAAAAGTCTCATTTGAACATTAGCAGTATCAATTTCATGCAACTCAAAGTAATCTATTGTCTTATTAACATGTTTTTGTGTAGTATAATGTCTTGTGCTATCAAATTGAACAATTTTACTTTGGTAGTCCATTGGCATAGAATCTAGTTGAGCAAGTAACACCAAAGGAGCATATCTGTTTGCCATGGTTGTAAGCTGGGAGGGGTTAAAATGTGGAGTTGAGGTACTTGGAGGTGGAACAGTAGTGGATGAAGAACTCGGGCTGGTAGGTGGTGAATGGGTAATGATAGGTTGGTGAGGGAGAGTAGGTATGAAATGTGGTGAAGAATGGATTTGAGCAGATATTATTGTTGAAGGTGAAGGGAACAATGGTGAACTTGAAATATTAGATGATTGTTCAGAAATCTTAAGGGCTATGGTAGTATTGATAGATGATTGAGAAGATCTTAGAATGTATTCATCAATGGATTTGTTGGCCAATTGAATTTCAAGGTCTGCAACGAATTCAGGATCTAGAACAGTTTCACTGAGTGCACTTTTAGATTTTGTTCTAAATAATGACTATTCAAATGGCACATCAAAAGGAAGATCTTCTAAAAATAACCATTCATTAGGGCATGAATTAGCTTTAACTAATGGTATCTTAACTGAACTAACTTCCTTTTTGGATTTTCTTGAAATCAGGTTGGGATTATCAACTACTGGGACAGGGTTTGGGTCTGGATTGGCCCTAGTAAAATGAGTCTTCCTAGAAGCTAGAATTTTAGAATTTTTTGTTGTTTTTATGAGATTTTATCAGATAACCTCTAATAGATGACTTTAAGAGGCTTAAAATGAAGATTTAGGATTTTCTTAAAGCTTTATTAGGACCGAGGATTTGAGTTCCCCAGTATGGTCACCACTATGTTATCACTCAGTATTTTCTTTAGAAGTTATCACAAGAAAGAAAATGGTCGAGGTAACCACAAACCAACTTTTAAGCATAGGCTCTAGCCAACCTATGGCTCAGAGAGGGCTCTCTCTATATAATTTAGCTTTGTTTGCTGGGATTTTAGGCTAGTTCTGAAGGTTCAGGGGGGTTTTTGATTTGTAATGAAGGTTGGATGGTGGAATCCTTAAAACAGATGGATAAAATGATGCCTCTGGACTATTCGGCTATGGATTCAAAGAAGGACAGTAGAACTGGAATTAATTCATTAAAGGGAGTGTTCAAAGGGCAAGATAGCAGAGTAAAGTGCAGGTCTTTGGGCTGAATGGGTGAAATGACCTTAACCAGGGTGAGAGAGCATTTAAGAATTCTCAAACCGGGATTAAAACGAGGAACATAGGATAATAATGAGCAAAGGACAATTAAGAATCCTTTACTATAGATTAGAGGGAAACTACCTAAACTAAGGAGAAATCAAGAATTCCTTAACTTAGATAATTAGCAGAAAAGATTAAAATGCATAATAGTTAAAACAGAGTGCAATGAAGCAAATTATGAGATATCATTCCATATTATAGCATTCAGATTTCAGATACATTAAATATTATGGAAAAACTTATAAAGAAAAATAACAACACAAGAGAAAATACTTGTTTGTACTTCACACTACACATGAATCCTGTGAAATGTCTTGGCTTTATTCATTAATCTAGCTTGCTGGTCCAAACAGTGATACAATAGCTTATAGTCTTTGATCAAGAAAGTCTATAGAAATGTCTAAGAATCCACCCTACATACTTCAAATTGTGAAGTATTTATACAAAAAATTATTACAAAATATCTCAAACTAACTTTAGATTTAATTTAGGAAATGCAAGTATCTTCTTGCAAGAAGATAGAGACAGCTAATGAATTGTTTCATGATGTCCCTTTTTATTTGGTACTGCTGGCTTTTATGGTTGGATTTGTAGCCCTTTTTTCTGGCTTGCAATTGTGATCTTTTACGTTGGAATATTTGTCTACCTTTTATCTTTCAGCTGATACTTTTTAACCCTGATACTCTTTGACCATGCTATCCTGTTTTCACCCTTTTACCAAGTTGTTCACATTTTCACTGTGTAGTAAATTTTAGCTGTAAATTTATCACAGTAAATAAGTGATTGTCTCCCACCATTTTGCATCAGGTAATTTCACATTCATCATCCTTCTGTAGATCTCAACAGCTTCAGTATATTTGGAAAAATTGGGTTTGGTGAGGAATAAGTGTTTCATCTCATGCTCGAGAAAAAACAAGTTTTCAAATGTGTTGTACAAAACTTTACCTGTTGGCAGTGCTTTTATGGATGAAGAGCTAGCTTGTTCCTTGGCCAACTATCTAAGTCTATTACCATAGTCCAAATGTGTCATGAGTTTATCATTGATAACCAAAGGATTGGGCAGGCCTTTCTCCCTCAAAATTTGGAATTTAGCCATGAACCTATCAATGGCTACCTGCATGTTGTGGCACTTTTCTTCTAAGTTAAGCATAAGGTTCCTTTTGGAAAGGACCTTCCTTATTTCCAAAATGGTCTCAGTTCTATCTTTTATGTCCAGCTCATGGAGCTCATACCTATTTTTGCTGTTGAGGAAGTGGATGAGTCTATTGGCATCCTCAGGCATGTTTCCCAATTCTCCTTTGACCTTTTGGATAGATTCTGTAGCTATCCTTATTAATTCTGTCTGCTCAAAAATGACTTGAATTGATGGCCAAATATCATTGACAGAGTCAATATTGGCCCACAACATTTCCTTGGTTTGTCCAAGGGGTTTCTCTAGTGTTAAATCTTTCTCTAAGACTTTGATTCTTTCACTCATTCTTTGGCCCTTTTGTTCCTCTTCCTTTTGCTTAAGTTGGGCAAGTTTGTAGTTAGTCTCCAAACTTGCCACCTTTTCTCTCAGCCTATTCATCTCTATAGCTTGGATAGAAATCTCTTCCATGGCTTTAACTAATTCCGTTGCTTTCTCTCCTGATGCACCTGTTGTTGTAGATTCTGCTATGACTGGCAATGCTGTGGCAGGTGGGGCTGTTGGTGCCAGTGAAGCTGCTAGTGTGGAAGGGACTTTTGTAGATACTGTAGGGATGACATATTTAGAAGTTTTGGCCAAGTCACTTTGCTTCGATTTAATTAAAGTGTCCAACTCCTTTTATGTCTCTTTTAATTGATCATTCAGCTTTAGGACCAAGTCCATCAACTCCTCATGTTTGTTTTGGCTTTCTAAGACTTCTAGAGTTTGAGGATGTTGCAACTGGGGTATTTTTAACTGCCTCTTAAGTGAAGCAATATCCTCATTCTTCTTCTTTATAAGTTGCTCTGTAGCTTTTATATCCTTGGGATCTTATCCCAATTCAATCACTAAGTCCTCTAAGGACTTGATCCTGGTATCCTTGGCCTGTGAGGAGGCCTTCTCCAACTGATATTGAGATGACATGTTGTTTAATGAGTTTTGACACTAATGGGCAGCTATGGATTTACCTGTCAGGGTGGAGTATATCATCTCTTCAACCTGTTTGTGCATTTCAATCTGGTCTATGGGATGAATATCCATTGCCAACACTTCAAAGTCAACCTTTTTGAAATCAGATGTTGTCTTGGTCTGTTGTGTTGTAGGCTTGATAAAGGACATCTGTAGCTTTCCATCCTTGATGTCAAAAGATGACATCAACCTTGTTTGATTAGTGGGAGTAAGCTTCAGGTATTGAGCATAGGTTTGAGCTTTGATATTCTCATTCCTCATTTTGATTTATTTATATCTGTCCTTTATATCTTGCTCTTTCTCAGTAGGCATTCTAAAGGAAGACACTTCCACACTAAGCTGCCTTTCCAACATCTAAGTTTGTGATGTGGAAGGCTCTTGTATGTCTTTAGATGGAGTAGTGGGCCTACTTCTTTCTACTTCTGTGTTTGTAGCTTGTGTTGATTCTTCTGTGTATTCTTGTTCAGAGGCTAGATTGAGCCTTTGCTTCTTGCTTGTTTCCTGTTGCAAACTTGAGGTGTCCATTCCTGAAGTGGAAGCTCCCTCTCTGTTTCTTTTTGAAGTTTTCTCCTCATTCTGAGGAGTCTGCATGACTGGAGGGGTACTCATGGTTCTTTATTTCTCTTCTAGTACCTGCAAAAAAGAGTTGTCATCAAGCTTCTTTTCCAAATCAATCAGATCATTTTCTACATCTACTATGGTGTTGTCTCTGTCTATTAGAGTGCCTTCCACCCATTCTGTTTGATTGGCATATGCCTCTATTTATGGTATGGGGTGGTGGATGAAAGGTCCTAGCTTGACCTTCTATCTTTTCTTGGTAATGAATTTTAAAGGGTCATATCTCCATACAAAACTCCTTTGGAACTTCATCCTTTACAGGATTAGGTCTACCTCTTTCCCTACCTCTCTGGAATTGCATATGAAGGGACCTAATTGATCTTTGATTTTGAAATGGGCCTTCTTTTTGTCATTGATGAAGTTGACTTCATCTGCATTGATGATTTTTCTATAATACTCTAAGGAAAACAACCTCATGGGGAGGTATCTTGGCAACTTATATGGTGCAAGAAGGCAACCATATATTTTGATTTCTGTGTGGTTCTGATAAAGGTACCAGTCACCCACTTTGGTCTGCTTGGAAAGCTGGAGGACTCTCTTTATCTCTGGGCTTATCCTAGGTGGAGGATTCCCAGTGAGCATGGTCATGACTGGATGCACAAAAGAATCTATAAAGTCTGAGTAGGTATATGGTGATCCAAACTCATGGAAAAGTGGGGTCCAAAAAATAATAGATCTGGGCTGGCCCCTGGTGTCAAGATTTTGGAGGGTAAAAGGAAACTTCTTTGACTGATAATATAGAAATAGGTGGTATAATAAAAAGGAGTATTTGAACACCCTCTCATTTCCCATTCTTGTGAACTGCTCATGCATTCTATCAGCTATGAATGTGGTGAAGTCATATATGGTTGCAGGAGATTGTCCTGGGGTATAGCTAGACATGAAAGCAAAAATAATTTCATCAATGTACTCACTTGTGGTGTAACCCAAAACACATGATATCATGGCTACAATGTTCTAGCCCCATGGAGAAAAAATAGTTGATACATATGGAGGGGAGTCCTTAGGGATGTGTTTTTCCTCTCTAATGAAGGTTTGAAATAACTGGGCCAATTTTGCAGGGCTTAGCTTGGGATACTGGTCCAATAGGTCTCCAATTAAGAGTGGGGTTAGGTTTGGCCCTGGTTGGAACTGCAACATTTCATTAATGGACTTAGCTGTGATAGTAAAAATGACCTTCTGGTCATGGGACATTATGGTTCTATGGCTGGGGACATAGCATGCATAGCACATATGAACAATTTCTGAGAAGATGTGAACTTGGGGGAACTGGTATTTGGGAAAATTTGACTCCCAAAGGCTAATCTCATCAGCCTGGTATCTATCCCTACTTTGACAATGCACTTTGAGCAGGGGCTCTAGGGTAGTGGTATCTTTTATTTGGAAGTATCTGTCAGCTAGGGGAAGGTGGTCGAGGTCCAAATGGGGAGTGGTAATGGGTCTTACGTCCATGGCGATGGGGGCAGCCATAACTCAGTTCTTGTGGATTTGAGTGTGGGGGGTAATTTAGAGTTTTTAGGGAAACAGAGGTCTTACAGATGGTTATGGCTCAGAGTGTTAAAATTAAAGTAAATTTGATATTTTTTACTTAAGTGGTAGTGTTATGAGGGTGAATTTACTTGGAATTTGACAATGGAGTTGGTATTCCATGGTTAACTACCTGGAATGGGGCGAAGTTAACAGTAAATGGTGGTTGATGGCGGCTGCAGAGGTTCGTATGGTTCTGGTACAAATTGATGAATGAGTTGGGTTGTCTGCAACGTCTATGGAGAAATGGCGAAGGTCTGTGAGAAAATTCATTGTTTGCAGGGGTCGCAACGGCTTTTCTGAGTTCTCAATAGCAAATGCGTGAAAAGAGTGAAAAGAGGGGTAATTGGGCTTATATAGAGAAACGCTAATTTTGGCAGGTTCATTAATTGATGAACAGTGGGCAATTTTTTAGTTATACTGGAAGGTGGTTTAATGGGGTCATCACACCACTTTTGAGAGGGAAGTGGTTTTGAGGGGGCTCACCCGATCTAGTCAAGCGCATGACACGTACTTTTCTAGGGATTGGGAAAAACCATCTTGTCAGGCGGGTAAAGGACGGGCATCGACCGGACCGATATGGATGTGATCCGTAGGATGAGGGGGAGGGAGATTGTATGGGAGTCGGGCAATGGAGTTGCACAACGATTTACACAAAAAAAAAAAAATTGAGGGGGGGGGGCATGGGTCTAATCACCGGCAATATAGGATTAAATTAAAACTTAATCTCATCGGGGGCGCTTTAATATAGGATTAAGGATTGAGGGCAGGGTTTTAATATATTTTGTGGGATATGGGGTAGTCATATAGTTTATAAATAAACTAAGGGGTGGGATTACTTTATATAAAGGAGTTAAACATATACGGGCCAATGGGTTTTTCGGGAATTTATATAATAAAGTTAGTTTAATTAATATGAAAGTGATGGTGAAGTGGATTTTCTTAAGGAAAAAGGGGTTAAGTGTATGCGATTGCGCGTTTTGATTTACACTTAGGATAAAAAAAAATGATGGGTTTTTGTGTGAAAGGGTTTTACATGGGGGTGAGTCACTTCTCCTAGGAAAAAGGTGTTTAAACCTTAGAAAAATGGGTTTTCTTAGGTTAATGAGGGGAAATGGATTCTTATGAAGGGGGAATGTGTTTTTATGAAGGGGAGTTCTAGTACTTGTCCCCCTAAGTCATTAAGTTGAGGGTCCGGTCCCTCCAAAAGTCAGAGAAATGCTCTGAGCCTTTTTGACTTGTAGGTTTTAAGTATTAGAACTTATTTATGGGAAATTAGTGAAGTAAAGGGGAAAATTGGATGAGGGGATGTTAAATAAAACATGTAGTGAACCATTGTCCTTGCTTTGTTTACCACTTATGCACATTTGAAAGATGAATTAAAACATGAGAAATCATTTGAAATTTGTGCCACTTTTCTTCTAGTTACCCATTTACCTACCCTACCATTTTCTCTTCACTTTGGGTGCACTTAAGCTAGCAAACCCTTATCAATCATTTTTCTTTTAAAAAGTAGATTATCTATTTCTAACCTTATATCATCCAAGGGCTCAGATTAAACTGATGAGCTCCTCTTATTTTCTCTACCTGTCTAATGATCTGCTAAGATTACACTGTTTGGTCAGATTTTATTCTCTAACTATAAACATAAAATTCAAAACATGAAATAGCCAAGTTTAAACAATTTGACTATCATGGATTGTGGCATGAGTAACAAGCTGCACACAATCTTTTATTATGCATAAAAGTAAATAGTAGTGGCATTTTTACTTGCACACTTTCATGGTCTCTTCTTGTCTTTTGGGGTTCATATATCTTTCTTTTTTGACCTTTTTTATTCTTTTTTTCCTTGGATTTTTCTTTTAGGACATACCCTCTTTACATTTTTTTTTTTTTAATATTAGAAAACATTTGCAGAAGGCAAAGGTATGTACAATATTACAAGGGTTAACTTCAGTCATTCAAAATTATGACTCCTATTGGTATAGGAACCTAACAGACCCCAATGTATAGCGGCTAGAGATGAAAGTGCACAAGCTACAACATTGCTATGATGAGGTTAAGGGCACAACATGAACCGTCGTGCTGACATAAAGACTAGCCAAGTTGCAGGAGGCCAAGCAGCTGAAGGAACAGGTGGACGCAACACTGCACATGGAAGCAGTGTTGAAGGCAGGACTGAAGCCCTGGCTGGATGAGCCTTATGCAGTGACAGGATCTATCAAACGTAAGCTTGTGACTTTGCAAGTGACGCAACAAAAGCTTTAGGTCAAAAACGCAGGAGCAGTGACCGAGTAGACAGTGGAAGACACGAAGTAGGTGGTTGTACAATGCACGGATGAGGTTGCAGTCATATGAGTTGAGGTGGAAGGGCTTCGCACAAAGATCTTCGTGCCTACCAAGTGACTTGAGGGCGAGTCACGATGTTTGTGTTGGGGAGCTATTGGGAGCGGGATCCCCCAAGGACAGTTTGGGGGCTAAAAGCCCATGTTTTGGTCAAATTTTGTAACAAACTTGTAAAGACTCCGCATTTTGTGGTTGCGAAGTGCGAAGGTGTCATAAGTCATAAAGGGTTGTCCGGCCTTAGTTTTGTAAAGTAAAGTTAGCTGTAAAAGATATACCAATGGTCCGCAGACCATGGGCTTGTATAAAAAGAGCTAAGCTCTAAGTAGTTTGAGGGTCATATCATGTAAGAGAGTCGTAGCTCTGAAGTAAGAAGTCTAAGTCTCAGGTTGTAGCATAGGTAGAGGCTTTGTAGCTGAGTGCGCAGAGGCCTAGGGTGGAAGTCCGCAGCTGAGTGCGCAGACCCCTGCAGCTGTGTGCACAGGGTGGATAGAGTCTATAATCGCCTAAAGATATCAATAAAGAGAAGTATTCTACAATTTCCAAGTCTTTTTTTCCAATTAATGCATCTTTTCATTTTATGTATGAATTTCCTTTATAATGCTTATATAACGTGCGAATGAATGCAATTACATTCGAAAAATGAACTCAATTAAGGATATCTACTTATGCGGTGCTAACTATAATTGTTTAATAAGACAAGTAAGACACTTAGACTAGTTTGGGAATCTGCACGGTACACTGCCATAGCAGCGTGAAAGTACCTGAGCCACAGGTTAGGGCTCCGCAAAGGTCAATCGTACCTTTTCACAGAGGTACTAAAGGGCAGAATATAGGGCTTATCTAGCAAGCTCTAGAGTGAAGTGACCTGCTCTAAGGTAGGAATAGAAGGAATAAACCAACATCACAACCATCTCAGGGTGTGGAAACTTGGTTCCAACATCCCCCCATACTGCCCCATACTGCTTCAGGTGAGACTTCGATCCACGTTCCATGGGTTGATGCCGAAAGGGCTAGTAGTATAGGGATTTTTTTGGCTAATTAACATTGAACCTGGGTCAAGCCCCATCAAGCCAACAAAAGATATAAAAAATATCTTAGCTCCTACTCTTTTCCTGAAACCTACACATAAGAAAGAACAGAACCTCCTACTTCCATGTAATCACAAGATTAGTGCAGAACAAAATCTAACATGAAATACATCATGAATTACATAATGGAAATATGGAAAGGAATCACTCTCATTATAGTAACATGATATATACATAGAAAGTATACCTCAAACATGAAATAAACCTTATGTTCTCTTTGTAGCCTAGTCTCCTCCTACTAAAAAGGATAGGTTCCACAGGATCAGAGGTCTTGCACTGTATTGTGGACACTAGATCTAGCTATTGGGTGTGGATCTTGATTATCTTCCTGATTGTTTAGAGGATTTTTTGTTTAAGCCGCGTTGGAACCTTGTTCCTAACATGGTGGAAACACCACTTGTATGATCACTACCAGGGGGGCCCGGGGGGGGGGCACGATGATGATTTTTGTGAGTAAAAAATAGATGAAAATTTGCCTTGTAAAATATTACAATTTTGTAGTTAATCTAGGTCGTTCATTAGGTGAATGATCTGACAATAGTGTTTATGTTAAATAAAGGGATTTTATCCCTAGAAGGAAACCCTCAGTTTATATGAGGGAATTTTATTGCGGTTGTGTATTATTATTCTGAGTGAGAAAGAGAGAGGAGATTGTGTGAGAGTGGAGAGGAAATTACAATGGATCTACTGTAGGTTGTATCTCTTCATTTTTCTGGATAATATAAAAGGAAGGATTGGTTTCTTCTCCATGGACATAGCCCAAATTGGGTAAACCGTGTATACTTGTGCTATGTAACCAACTCACAAAAAAATAGATCAACGACTTAAAAATTATCATCTTCAAGGGGAAAAACCTCCTTTACATTAAATAAATGAGCAATTCTTAGATGATACAAATGACAATACCTCCTTTTTATATATAGGAGTCTAAGGGGTCACAATATAATCAGATCATACATAACAATAATAATGTAAGGGAATAAAAATAACAATAGTGGGCTTCTATGGGGCACAACAATAACGATATGGGGGCTACTTTAACAATAACAATAAGGGTACTACACTATTATTATAGGGACTTAACATGCCCATTTCCTTCAAAAAACGTGTTGTCCTCAATGATTGAGTAGTTTTGGATGCTTCTGTATAAAATTCTCATCCTCCCATGTGGAATATTCAGCAGGTAAGTTTATTCACTTAATGAGATACTCTGAAAATGATTGATTCTACAGTTGTTAAGTTCTTGCTTCCGTAAACGTTTCAGGCTCAAATATGATTTTTCCTTCTTCATCAAGTTCTAGAAATATTGTTTGAACTAGAAACTTGTCACCGATAACCTTATTTAAGCATGAAACATGGAAAACTAGGTGTACTCGAGAAGTGCAGGCAACTCCAATTTGTATTCCAATGTACCAATCTTTTGCAACACCTTGTAAGGACCATAATACTTGAGAGATAATTTATTATCCTTCTTAGATTTCTTGAGGGACATTTGTTTGTATGGTTGTAGTCGTAAATGTACCCAATCACCTACGTCAAAACTTCTTTCACTGCGATGTTGATATACTTGTTGTTTCATTCTATTTTGTGCCAGAGTGAGGTTATCCTTTAAGAGTTGGAGAACTTGTTGATGATGCTCGATGTTTTCATCCACTGCTTGAACCTTAGAATTTTATCTTAAATATGATGTGATGGATGGTGGGTGATATCCATAAAGTGCCAAAAATAGGGTCTTTTTTGCTACAGTATGGAAGGAAGTGTTATACCACCATTCAACCATAGGTAACCACTTGACCCATTGTGTTTTTTTATTAGATACAAAGCAATGAAGATATCCTTCCAAACATTTGCTCACTATCTTAGTTTTCTCATTAGATTGAGGATGATAAGATGAGAAATGAGCTAATTGATTACCAAGACAAGAAAATAATTTTGTCCAAAAATTTCCAGTGAAAATGGGATCTTTGTCACTTACAATAATCTTTGGGTTTCCATGTAGCTTTTGAATTGTTTCCATAAATGTAGTATCAATTGTACCAGATTTAAAAGGATGAGATAATGCACAAAAGTGTTCATACTTGATAAGTCTATCCACTACCACCATGATGACGCTCTTTCCTTCAGACTTGGGTAAACCTGTGATAAAATCCATTGAGACAGATCCGGAGTCTTAATTGTCTCAACTTTATTTTGTTGGCAAACCAAACATTTTTCCACAATCTTCTAAATATCAAATTTAAGGCCCTCCCAAAAATATTCCTTCTTGATCCTGTGATAAGTTTTTAAAAATCCTAAGTGTCCTCTCAAGGGGGAGGTCTGCAATTCCAAAAGAATATTTTATTTGATTTGGGAATTTTTACAAAGATATAAGCGATCTTTGGACCATAATGAATCAATTTTCTAGCTAAAGGTATCAGATGTACTGGGGTGTTCCTGCAACCCTTGAATGAGTTTCCTCATCTCTTCATCAGTCTCCATTCATCCCTCACTTTGGTTATCCAATCAGGTTGGATAATAGACATGGCACGAAGAAATGCTTCCACATCCTCATCCTTTCTTGAGAGTGCATCTGCAACAACATTTTTTTTCATTTTCTATATATGATTTCAAAGTCATAACCCAACATCTTTGTGACACATTTTTGTTTCTTTTCTGAAGATCATATTTGTTCCAAAAAGTATTTAAGACTATCATGATCTGTTTTTACCTTGAAGTGTATTCCCATTAGGTAAGGTCACCATTGATTTAGTGCATGTAGTATTTCCAACATTTCCTTCTCATAAATAGGTTATTTTAAATAATTCCCTTTGATTGGACGACTTTCAAAGGCAACGGGTCTTCCTTCTTGCATTAAAATTGCACCAATTCCATTTCTTGAGGCATCACATTCTACAATAAAGGTTTTTTTGAAGTCTAGCATGGCTAATACCGGTTCTGTGCACATTACTTCTTTAAGATGTTTGAAGGCCTTAGTTGCTTCTGGAGTCCAAGAAAATGCATATTTCTTCAATAATGTTGTTAAAGGTGCTTCTATTCTCCCATAATTCTTAACAAACTTGTGATAATATCCTGTCAACCAAGAAATCCTCGAAGATGCTTTATGGTTGTGGGGATTTCCCATTTCTTAATGGATTTAATTTTGTTAGGGTCTGCCTTAACACCGTCATGATATACAATATGACCCAAATATTCCACCTCTTGTACTCCAAAGAAAAATTTGGTTTTGCATATAATTGTTTCTCCTCCTAATATATTTTGAGCACCATGTAAACATGTTTAACATGATCCTTCCAAGACTTGCTAACACAATTTTTCTAAGGAAGGGTTTAAAAATGGAATTCATAAAACCTTGAAATGTGGAAAGTGCATTAGCAAGGCCAAAATGCATGACCAAAAATGAATAATGACCCTCATGAGTTCTAAATGTTGTTTTCGAAATGTCTTCATTCTTCATTCTAATTTGATGATATCCAAAACAAAGATCCAACTTGGTGAAGTGATTTTCTCCATGTAATTCATTCAACAATTCATCAGTCAAGGAATGGGAAATTTATCTTTAATAGTGAGATTTTTGAGGTCCCTATAATACAGACACATATGCCATGATTCATTCTTCTTGTGCATTAATACTACTAGAGCATAGAAAGAACATTGACTAGGTTGAATTATATCAACCTCTAGCATTTCTACAACCATACATTCAATTTCACTCTTTTGGGCATAGGGATATTTGTAAGGCTTGATGTTTGAAGAAACACTTCCTAGAATTAAATGAATAGCATGATCATGATGACAAATAGGTGGGAAGCCTTTGGGAGTTTCAAATACCTTGGAATGATTGTCCAAGACTTTTTTTATATCTGGAGATATAGATGATTTCGATGTTTGAATCTCTAGTGAGCATAATTGTGAAATTACACCTCATTGTTATTTATTTAGAATATTTTTCATGCTATTAGATCTAATTATCTTTCTTGGTTTCCCTATGATACCCCTTAATTCAACTTCCTTTCCTTCCCAAAAAAAATTCAATAAGAGTTCTTGAAAATTAAAGGCTATCATCCCCAAAGATTGTAACCATTGGACACTTAGTACAACATCAACACCACCCATTGGAATGGAAAGCATTGGAATATTCAATACACATTCCCCCATGGTTAGCTTGATGTTATGGAACTTTCTAGAGAAATTTATAGTTTCTCCATTTGCAACCATCACTTGACAATCTGGTGTTGGATGTAGGCAGTAATTCAATTCCTTAGCCATCTTACATTGGATAAAATTATGGGTACTACCTGAATCAATCAAAACTATTACCTTTTCATTCTTGATATATCCTTCTATCTTGAGAGTTTTAGGAGTGGTAATTCCTACCAATGCATTACAAGATATGGTTGGATTCATTTCTTCTTTCTCTAGGGTTGGCTCCAGGGGGAAATCCTCCTCTTTTGATGTTTTTTGTTCCTTTTCTTCCTCATCTTCACAATCTATGTAAAAAAAGTCTTCTTAGCACACTTATGATCTCTAATGTATTTTATATCACAACTGTAACAAAACCCTTTTTCTCTTTTTTCGTCCAATTGTTGTGGTGTCAACCTTGTAGGTTGGGGAATGCTAGGAGCAACAACACTTCCATATTTGTAATTATGAGTGGTATACTTCCTTTCTGCCATAATTTTGCTTTCAACTTTTGTTGCCACCCTGAATGCCTTCTCCAATAAATTAGGCTCCCAAAGGTGAACCTCATGTTGGATGTTATCCTTTAAAGCCCCTATGAATACATCAATCCTATTCTCCTCTAGAATATCAGATACCCTGATATTCAATTTTTGGAAGTCCTCAATGTGCTCCGCCATTGAACCTTTTTGTTTGAGATTTATCAATTGGCTAAAGAAGGTGTTTCTATATGGATCCTCAAAATGTGTTATCATCTTCTCCATAAAAAATGACCAAGTGACAAGCAGTTTATGAGAAAAAATCCATTGACACCATACAAACTGGTTTGTTCTAAATATAAAGATGCACTCCATACCTTCATATGTGTTACACATTATGGAGATCAAAATACTACTCCACTTGTAGTATCCATGTTAACGGATCCTTGCCATCAAAATTACTCATACTGATATTTGGAATGTGGTGGGTCTTAAACCCAATATTGGAGTCTCTAAAATCATAATTCATATTCCTTTTTTCCTCATCATGATTTTCATGGATTACCTTGTCACCACTGGAAAGCCTTTCTTGCAGCAACTTTGTCAACTCTCCCTTGAAGCCTTCCATGTCTTCTTTTAAAACATTCATGTCACCTTTTATTTATAATTTTAAACCATCCATGTCACCTTTTAATTCTTCCTTTAAACTATCCATCTCCCCTTTAATTTCATCTTTGGTTTCTCTTTGTGAGAGAAAAATTTGTTGCACTTGGTCCCGTAATTTTGATATATCATGTTGCAATTCTTCCTCTTCATGCATCATAGTAGAGATTTATGACAACTTAATGGGTGTAGAATTATTTTGTTTTTGAGGTATTTTAAAACCAAATACTAATATCTATGCTTCAATATTCCCTTGGAATCAATGCAAATTGTTTTTTTAAACAAAAGTTATGTAAAATTTAAAACAAATACACACATTTTTCTTGATTTTTAGGAGCTCTATATTGAAGTTGTTGTATCTTGGTAATTTTAAACCTCCAAGGCCCAAAAGAGTGTCCTATAGTATACCCTTGATTCATCTTTCCAACGCCACAAGTCAGACTATGATTGGATTCTCCAAGCAAGAGTTATGCCCGATCTCCCATGATTACCTGATTATAGACTAGTTTAGTAGAGAGAAATTGTATGGAGTTCCACATGTTACTGTTTCAACCTGTGGCCCTAAATACAATGTAAAAGAAACTATAATCTGTGCAAATTTAGTCAATTTTTATGAAATTCAAATCCAATACTCAGAGACAAAGTTATGATAATTTTCCCTAGGTCACATGTTTGATATTGAATTCTGGAGCCTGTAAAAACCCTATCTTCCTTAGATCAAATCTCCAAAATATAGCGAACCAAGCTCTGATATTTTTAAATGAAGTTCAACATGATTTCTTCTCAATGTGGTCGAAATTAGATTCTGAAGCCTTGTAAAAAAAACGTTATAGAAAAAATACCAAGATGACATGTTTGAAGCAATGAAACCCTAAAATCCAAAGCTCTGAGACCAATGTTATGCAACTAACTCACAAAGAATATATCAACGACTTAAAATGTATAATATTCAAGGGGGGAACCTCCTTTACATTACATAAATGAATAATTCCTAGATGATACAATTTACAAGACCTCCTTTATATATATAGGAGTCTAAGGGGTCACAATATAATAAAGGCCTACATAACAATAATAATGTAAGGGAACAACAATAACAATAGTGGTCCTCTATGGGGCACAACAATAAATTTATGGGCATTTATTTAACAATAAAAAGAAGGGGACTACACTATTTTTATAGGGACCTAACAACTTGTGTCTCTCTTGTTTTGTGCATTTATGTGTTTGTGTTTCCACAATA
Organism: Pinus tabuliformis; assembly: GCA_031772625.1. NCBI lineage: Eukaryota > Viridiplantae > Streptophyta > Pinopsida > Pinales > Pinaceae > Pinus > Pinus tabuliformis. The sequence goes on along the minus strand of CM062808.1, from coordinate 885,411,421 downwards.
TTTTATCTATTTCATTTATCTATTAATTAATTTCTAACAACCAATATCAGAGCCAAAGGTCCATTTGGCTGATAAATGTGCAGTAGAGAAGGGTTCTTGGTTTGAGTGGGAGCAATGGAAAAATATGGTAGGTTTAGGGTCGAGAAATTTAACATCCAAAACTACTAGCCATGGAAGATGTAGATGGAAGATTATCTATATTAGAAAGGTTTGTACCTCATTGAGCAGAAAATCAAAGAAGTTGACTAGTATAACTAATGAAGAATGAGATCTTCTTGACAAAAAGGCACTAAGAACAATATGATTGTGTCTAGTAGCATCGGTGGGATTCAAAATTTCAAAGGAAATGAAAACATAAGGTTTATTAATGGAAGCATTGGCCAAACTATATGAAAAATCCTTGGCCTCAAATAAGGTATTTCTTATGAAGTGTCTATTTAATATGAAGATGTCATAAGGTGGATCTATTGCTGATCATTTAAATGAATTTAACACAATTACTAGTTAGTTAAGTTCGGTAGGAGTAAATTTTAATGATGAAGTTAGGTCTCTATTGTTTATGTGCTCATTGCCAGAAAGTTGGAATGGCTTAGTTATGAGTATTAGTAACTCTGTCTCTAAATCTAGTACTTTAAATTTTGATGATGTTGTTGGTGCTATCGTTAGTGAGGAAATGCGAAGGAAAATATTAGGTTATATAACATGTAATGATTTGATTTCAGAGACTAGAGGAACAAATATAGAGAGAAGAAAGAGATTAGGACATCGCAGTAAGTCAAGGAAAGGAAGATCTAAGTCTAGATTGGGGATAGTTTGTTGGAAATGCAGGAAGAAAGGACACTTGAAGAAGACTATAAATCTTGGAAGGGAAAATAAGGAGATGGACAGTAAGAGAAGAATAATGAAAAAAATGTGAGAGGTGATGTGTTGAAAGATGCTTTGATTATTTCATTAGAGAATATTATTGATGATTGGATGGTAGATTCAGGGCCTCATTCCATGCCACCCCTGATAAGAAACATTTTCATGACTATGTTTAAGGAGGTTTTGGATAGGTTCATCTGGGTGATGATAAACCCTATAAAATATTTGGAATGGGTAAGGTTTTTATAAAGAAACATAATGGAAACAAATGGCTATTGTTGTCTTGAGCGGGTCTAGACCCAGGTTCAGAGTTCGTTGTTCCAACACACAAAACCCTACATTGTTGGCCCTTTCAGCAACAACCTGCGTAGCACAGGCTACAGTCTCACTCGAGGCAGTATTGGGGGATGACAAAACCAAGTTTCTGCATCTAGAGGTCTGTGTGATGGGTTTCTATTACTTCTAGGGTTGTATACAGACATTCACAAACCCTAATCCTTAAAATGCAGAAATTACAATAACTTACAAATAACATATTCTAACTCTGCGCCAATTGTTTTAAACATTCATAACATCAAGTAAGCTAACAGATCTACCACTTTTGTGCATCCATTAAGTGTTTCTTATGATAAATGGAGTAAATAGTGAAAGTACATAGTAAATTCAGAAGTAAACATAAATGCACATATACACAGATATTGCTCCAAAATAGCCTTTATTAGGTTCAATTCTTCTGTTACAGACTCCTTCTTCCCTGCGCACATAGCTGCATGGGGCTCACACACTTAGCTGCAGACTTACCAAGGTCTCTTTGCACATAGCTACAGGAGCCTTTCCCTTTGCCTAAGTACAGAGAACATACTTCTCTAACTTACATCACTTACCCATACAATCTTCAATTGATAGATATCTCCCATGACTCTCTACGACTCCTTTTTATAGCATCTTATTTTACAATACCATGGTCCGCGAACCATGGGCGGGTCACAAAACTACTTAAATTTTAACAAACTAAGGGGCTTTGACCTTCCTAAATCCCCTTTGACTCCTAACGACCTTCGCGCTCCGCTCCTAAAAATGAAAAAACTTTACAAAAATACAAAACTATTTGTCAAATTGATCTTAGCCACGCATAGTGGAATGCTGGTGAGCACCAGTATTGCAGCAATAATGCCGCAACTCCTAGGGCTTCCGACTTTACTTTTATCAACCCGATAGTTTGTAACAAACTTGGAAGTGACGATGTTGTATGCACAAGTACTAGCTCTTACTGCAGGCTGTCACTTGGTCAGTTGGCACAAGATCACTAGGAGCTCAAGCCAACTTCTATGAGTTTCCAGAAGAAGCTTTTAACTGTGATGAAATAAAGCTAACTCTACAGAGGCTACTCTATTTGTGGAAAGAGAAAGAAGACTGGAATGTAAAAGTAAACCCTAGCAAATCCTAATTTACCCACTAACCCTACTTTTGCAGGAAAAGAGATGAAAATTGATGAAATGAGTGCCATTGACTACTGAAAAGGTAAATTGCATTTATTCAAGCTACTTCTGAAAGAAATGAGAAGAAAACATCTTTTTGTGCTTTTGAGTGTTTTTATGTGAAATTATTATGCTTGTAATTTATTTGGTTGTGATTGTGCAGAGGTTTGGTGGTGAAGGAAGATGGAGTTGGCTTTTGCAGAGGTGGAGGAAAGGTGTGGAGAGGTCCTAAGAAGCCCCTATTACCCTTCTAAATACTTCCATTTCAATCGGATTTCGGACCACTTACAAGGAATTCTATAGGAGGCTGCACGGGATCTACAAGAGGATCTACAAAAGGAGGCTGAGAGCTATTTTTGGAGGTTTTGAAGGTGGAAAAATGATGGGAAAGGGTAAATGAAGGCTAGATGAAGGTGTTGAGGTGTCTGGAGCTTGTAAAGGAAGATCAAGAGGGAACATGATGGTTGTATTTGTTCAAATGGCAAGAGGGAAGCTATGGAGAAAAATGCAGAATTTAGGGCAAATTGGCGAAATGTTGCGAATGACTTGGGAAATCTATGGGAAGTGAGATGATGCTACTGGCTGCTTTATGGATGTATGGTGAGCTGAGGTTTCCTACAAGAGATCTGCACATCTACTTACAAAAACTGATCAAAGAAAGGACTAACTATACCATGAAAACAAAAATTTCTCTAGCTTGACCTAATTTCTGACCTACAAACAGAAAATGTTGAACAGTAACCCTTGAACAGAAAATCATGTAGAAAGATATATTTTAAAAGAATAGGAAATGATCTAGGCGACTGAATTTGAAGCAATACATTAATCTTTCCAAATCAAGTCCTCACACTAGAAATTGCATGGGAGAGAAAAACTGTGTTTTTGGTGGTAGCAGTAGTGCCTTGACCTCAAATCATAGTCCCAGAAAGGGAGAAAGGAGATCAGGGCCTGCTATTGGCCTTTTTAAATCTTAGTTTGTCACTGCATTAACCTACTTGAGCAACTGAAACAAAAACAGCTATGCAAGCCATCAAAAGCAACCTAATCTAAACAAAGTAAAATGAATCTAAACAAAGTAAACAGAAATTAACTCATGAATTGAAGCAAAAACATATAAGTACAAAGCAAGAGGTGTTGGGAAGCTTGGGTTGGGCCCTAACCCAAGAGCTTCAACCCTCTGAAAGAGATCAGTACTGGCTCAGGAAATATTTCATCTTCATTATCAAAAATAATAGTCACATTACATGAATTGTTCTCAAAAAGAAACTCAAAAATGAGTTGAACAAGTGCTGCACAAAAGTGCGAAAATTCTACTAATTATTGGCTAAAATCCAACTAAAAAAACTAAGCACCTAAGCCCTTCTATTTATACAACTCGAGCCTCCAACAACTCTTCTAAAATCAAGGAGCTCAGCTTCCCAAGACTGCAGATAAATAGTAGTCCTTCCTTACTTGCTCAGCTACCCCTTGGATGCACTAATGTGGCTGCTTGTGCTCTAAGTTTCTGATGGAGAATTCGAGGCAAGGGTTCATAAATGAAGGGGACACCCTCCTACAAATCCTCTCCCTTGTTTCCCTCGAATATCAGCTGCTAAATGCTCATTAATCTTTTGAATTTGTCCAAAAATTGCCCAAAAATCTGCATAAAGCACACATTAGACTTCATGGCATAATGACTAACCCAATTCACTCTATTAGCATAAATATAATAAAAAAAATGCAATAAACTGATGAGAATGGTGGATTAAGTCAAATTAAGAGGCAAAATGAGCCCATATAATTACCCATTTCTGGGGCTCATCATTACCCCCCTACTGAAGGTGTTGCTCATCCTCTGAGCAACTAATCCATCTCCTCATCCTTGATGGCCTTGATGGCCTCCCTGACATTCCATGGCTCAGATATGAGATCCTCTTCCCTATCATGGAATCCAGCTTTTGCATCCAACTTTTCCCACTGTTGTTTTTCTTTTTCTTCCTTTGTGCCTTCTAGTAGTCCTAGCAGCAGTGGAGGACTCAGCTTCAGACCAATCCAATGGACCTTCAGACTTTGCATAGAGTGCTTATACAGGGGCACTCTCCTTAGTGCTTCTCTCATTCTGTTTGGGGAGTGGTACTCCCTGATCTGTAGGTTGTGGGGTAGTGTGTTCCACCTTCTCATGCAGGCATGGATGCAATCTTCCCCAAACAATCTTTCCATGTCTTCAAAATGTGCAATAGCCTGAGCTTGCTCATTGATGTACTTAGGGACACTTTGAGGATCAAATGAAAGTTGTTGGTGGGTGCTAATGAAAGCCATAGGGTTTGATGGTTCTACTCTAATCATCAGAGGTTCATTCTGCTCTTTTGCCATCATTTTCTAGATTTCTGCTACTCTCTTGTCCTCATGACTCCTCTAGGATGCCATGGCCATCAACTGTAAGTCACCCAACTTTGCATTAGGGTCCCATAGGTTCATATCAGAAAGGGCCATGTTATGTAGATAAAACTCTGCCAACCTCGCCTTGTCCTCTGCTGAACTTTGTTCACACAAGTCTATGAACTGCCCATAATTCTGGAAAGGTATTGTGCCCTTCTGGGCCAAGGTCTTGATTTGAAATTGGAGCCACTGATCCTTGAGGTACACTACATATGATCTAGCTGGCTGCCTGCACTGTAGTGCCTCCATAGCCCAACTGGCCATGTAGGCTAATTGGGCTTCTCTTTCCTGTAGCTGTCTTCTTGAGATTAATATCTCATTTTCTGCCTGGGGTTCCCTCTATTTATTCATTTGTGGTCTTTCCTGTCTCTATTGGCTTTGTTTCTTCTATCCCTATTTTTCTTTGTTCCTCTTCCTGCTTAGTTTCTACCTTCTCTGTGGTAGCCTTTTCTTGTATTGTCTTAGGCTTTTTCCTTTCTATCCCAGGCCTCTTTTTTTTCTCTGTTGTGGTCTTGTTCTTCTCTATTCTTGGTTCCTTCTTCTTTTTTGTTTTAGCCTTATCTTCCTTGGTGTCATGTTTCTCCTTCCTAAAATTGCGTTACTCCTTTGTATATGTGAGTATGAAGGTGGTGAAGGAGACAATATCTCAGAACAGAGAGCAGATGAAATTGTTTTTTTTTTTTTTAAGAAACAGGCAGAATTTTGAATGCAATTTCCTCTTTTACAGGCTTAATTTCTCTATAGTTGCATCACTCCTATTCGTAGATGTGAATACCATAGTGGAGAAGGGGATAATACTTCAGCACAGAGAGCAGATAAAAAGACTGTGTGTTTTTTTTTTTTAAAGAAACAGGCAGAATTTCGATTTCAATTCTCCTTCCTTTTCAACTCAATACTTGCTGGAAATCACTTCACCCTTTGTATATATGGAAATGCAAAGTGGGTTTTCACCGAGCCTACCTTTTTCAGCCCGAATTTGAAAGAAAATCCCGGTTTTTCTTCTGCAATGCTGCTCACTGGCCCTCCTGTAGAAAGGCTCCTGTAGAACTCTGTTTTTGCTCCTGTAGAATCTGATAATGCTCCTGTAGAGCCCGATAAGTGGGTAGGTCCTGAAAATGACAGAATTTGACTGTTTCGAGGCTCTGGAGGTGGTAGGTAGGTTGCTACAGTCGAGAGCACATCAACACAAATGAGAACAAAGGTGGTGAAGGCGGTCGATTGCAATGTACTTAAGCTTACGGGAGAGTTCTGCGATGATGAGGTGAGGTGGCAGGAAGGGTACGTTACCCTCATCCAGATCATTGGTCCCTACTTCAGTGTCATTATGAAACTTTTATGTCGCCTGCTGCAATCATTTCCATCATTCCTATTGGATTCCGCCACTACCTGTTCAGAGATTTTTTCGAGTTCACTGAACACACATGCTAAGTGCACCCGCTGAGCGCTATTTGAACTGGACGAGGGTGGCCAGTTAGCTAGCCACTGATCTAGTTTAATCACAACCATCTGATTTGTCCATGCAGTTTTTAGATCATACAAATGCAACAGAGGAATGGGTTTAGTCACTTACCTAAGATCTAAATGCATTTGCTGTGAGGTGCTATGGCTTCTTTGACTGCTGCATGCTCTCTTCTTTCTGATGTGTGGCTATTTTTCTTGTGCAGGTATCCTCTGGCTGTATCTAAGCTATAGGAGTCTGCTTCAACCTTCAGATTTGCACCCTCATGCTGTTGATGCTAGATTTTGATGGGACGGTGACTTGTTTTGTCCATATCTCCCAAATGGTAGACTGGATTGACCTAAATTTTTTTGAGCATGTTTCCATCATCATTATGCACCTCCCATAGAAAAGTTGTAGTCAATGGATGCACGGATTTCGATAAAAATTGAAAATGGCTGAAGGTGATGGAGGCCAATTTCTTGGAAACCGTGCACTAGAATTGGCTGAAATTGCTTGGGCATGTTACTATCACCCATATGCATCTCTTCGTGAAACAGGTTTTTAAATGGATGCACAGATATGGAGAAAATGCAAAAATGGTTGAACGTGATGGAGGTTGATTTCTTGGAATCATGCACTGGAATTAGCTGAAATTGCTTGGGAATGTTTCCATCATCCCTATACAACTCCCCATGAAACAGTTTTTTAAATGGATGCACGGTTTTCAAGTTAGGGAAAAAACAAATTTCTGCTCTATGTATTTTTGTATCAAAGCATTCTGTAGTTTTTTGGACAGTAAGAAAAAATGAGCTTGGGCTGTAATGCAGACTTGGAAATGATGGAAGAGAGGTTTGAAGATTGCAGGGGGATTTATAAACCCTTTATGAAGCTTCCATGTTCCCCAAACTTCTTTTAAAATCCATTTCTAGCTCTCTGTAATTTCTACAGGAGTCTCCTGTAGAAAACACAGTTTTTAGAAAAGAAGCACAGTGAGGTGGAAAGAATGTCAAGAATGATGGAGAAGGGTGAGGGAAGGTAGGATAGGTGCTGTTATTGGTTTTAGAGCTTTCTTGGCACCTGCTGTTGCTTCCTAAAGTTCTCCTGCAAACCTGCAATACAACTAGAAATTCATTCTTTTCTTTTTCTTTTTCTCTTTTTTTTTTGAAAACAACTAGGGCGCCTCAAGGAGGTTTTCACCCTAATTGCCTACCCTGGGCGCCTCCAAGGGAGGTTTTCACCAAGGGATCTTATTCTCTTTTTCTTTTCTCTTATTTCCAACCCATTGACCACCTCATGGAGGTTTTCAATCAATGAGCCAATCTAAGGTGCCTCCAAGGAGGTTTTCACCTTAGATTTTTATTTTTTCTCTTATTTTTCATTTTTTTCTTTTTCCTTTTTTTCTCTACCATGCCCTAATTGAAAAAAAAATCATTTTCAAGTATAAGAATACTTCCAATGGAGCCATGTGCACATCGAGATGATAGACAAAATGACGTGGAGGCTTGAAATGCATGCTTTGATAGATATCCGGATTTCAGAGACCAAATGATTTGACTTTGAAGGGATCAAGCATAATTGAGGAAGAGAGTACTGCTACAAATTCATGACTATTTGGAACCATATTTGAATATAGTTGTGATGTCCTTGGTCCTTTTGCTGATCTGGATCATTCTTCATGTCACCTTCTACCATGACCTTCACATCTTCCTCTTTTTGCTGATTTTTCTCTTGAATACATGGAGGATTTGATGGTAACCATGAGGGAGCTCTCTCGATCTCTGATTCTGATGTATTCTCTTCATCAAGTGCAGCCCATGGTTCTTTGATCTTCTCTTTTGCAACTTCTTCTGTTGGATGCGGTCCTTCAATGATATCAATATAATCTCTTTTTTGAAATACTCTTTCTGAGCTATGGTGAATATAATTGAGCTCAAGAGGAGTTGTTTGGAAGTGTTGTACCTCAGCATTGTAATTGGGTTGAGCTACTCCAATGTGCGGGTTTGGAAATGGTGGTTCCCCACTATATACTTGTTGAGCCTGTCTGTTATTTGGGTTCAGGTTCGGTTGGGCAGGCATTTGGGGTTGCCTTGGTGGAGCATGAGGCAATGGTTGTGGTTGAACAGGTGGTGGAGGCAAAAGAGCAGGAGGAGAGTTGTACTGGGGCCTCCACCCTTCATGAGATGCATTCCACTGAGGTTGCAGCTGAGCATTGGGTTGAAATGAATGGGTGGTTGGTTGGGCATGATATGGAGATGTGAATGACAAAGGAGGAGGTGTGGACCAGGAAGGATGAGCAGGGGGGCCCAAGAAGGTATGGATGTGACTTGGTTGGGGTTGCTTGAGATGTCCCTTGCATCCCCTGCTGATATGGTCTAGGTCCATGCGGCCTCCTTTGGTCTATGTAATAGATCTGTTTAGTGACTCCTTCGGCCCCTTGGTATACAACTTTAAGTCTGGGCAAGGACGGGCACTTGTCTGTAGAATGATTTTCTTCGCAGATTGAATAAACCTCTATAGAGTTTAATGGGCATTCATTCCTAGGATGCCTCCTGGTGCATCTAGGGAAAAAAATGGCCAAAGCCCTCTTTGCTTCCTCTGGTCTTCTTTTGATATGCATGGCAAGAATCTGTAGCATCTCACTCTTGAGGTCTTCCAGCATGCTTCCAATTTCACTTTTAATGGATGAATTGGAAGAAAAGGTACTACTCCCAACATTTCTATTTTCAGCCATTGGCTCCAGAGGAATGTTTCCTTCTTCTTCTTCCCCTATAGGTTCTTCAAATATGTCTGGCTGTTACCTAAGGGTGTTTCTTGACTGCAACCACCGAAGAAGAGAGAAGGTTGGCTGTGTGAAGCAGTGGGGGTGTTGGGCAAACATTTTTCTGAATTATCTCTACTCCTACAATGCATGAAAGGAAATCTTTTTGGTTGATTTTTGCTTTTTTTCTGCTTGTACCTGCAAAACTAAAATTTATTGAACAAACAAATTGCAACTAACTGAAATGAACTTGCTGAAATGAAATTGTAGAATTGAAATGAAAGCAAGGAAATGACTAATCTACTTTTGCTAGAATGGAAATTGCAGAATTGAAATGAAAGCAAGGAAATGACTAATCTACTTTTGTTGAAATGGAAATTGTGGAATTGAAATGAAAGCAAGGAAATGACTAATCTACTTTTGCTGAAATGGAAATTGCAGAATTGAAATGAAAGCAAGGAAATGACTAATCTACTTTTGCTGAAATGGAAATTGCAAAATTGAAATGAAAGCAAGGAAATGCAGAAATTGAAACAAACAACTACTCTACTTTTGCTGAAATAAACTACTTAGCAGAATGTTGCAGTAGAAAATAGAAGAAAATAAGTAATCGCAAAATACTCTGATGCTTCCCCAGCAACAGCGCCAAAAAGTGGTGAGCACCAGTATTGCAGAAATAATGCTGCAACTCTTGGGGATTCCTACTTTACTTTTATCAACCCGGTAGTTCGTAACAAACTTGGAAGCGACGGTGTTGTATGCACAAGTACTAGCTCTTATTGCAGGCTGTCACTTGGTCAGCTGGCACAAGATCACTAGGAGCTCAAGCCAACTTCTATGAGTTTCCAAAAGAAGCTTTTAACTGTGATGAAAGAAATCTAACTCTACAGAGGCTATTCTATTTGCAGAAAGAGAAAGAAGACTGGAATGTAAAAGCAAACCCTAGCAAACCCTAATTTACCCACTAACCCTACTTTTGCAGGAAAAGAGATGAAAATTGATGAAATGAGTGCCATTGACTACTAAAAAGGTAAATTTCATTTATTCAAGCTACTTCTGAAAGGAAATGAGAATAAAACATCTTTTTGTGCTTTTGAGTGTTTTTATGTGAAATTATTATGCTTGTAATTTATCTGATTGTGATTGTGCAGAGGTTTGGTGGCAAAGGAAGATGGAGTTGGATTTTGCAGAGGTGGAGGAAGGTGTGGAGAGGTCCTAAGCCCTAGTACCCTTCTGAAGACTTCCATTGCAATCGGATTTCAAAAAACCACTTACAGGGAATTCTACAAGAGGCTGCAGGGGATCTACAGGAGGAGGTCGAGATCTATTTTTGGAGGTTTTGAAGGTGGAAAAATGATGGGAAAGGGTAACTGAAGGCTAGATGAAGGTGTTGAGGTATATGGAGCTTGTAAAGGAAGATCAAGAGGGAACATGATGGTTGGATTTGTTCAAATGGCAAGAGGGAAGCTATGGAGAAAAATGCAAAAATTAGGGCAGATTGGCGAAATGTTGCGAATGACTTGGGAAATCTGTGGGAAGTGAGTTGATGTTGGCTACTTTGTGGATGTATGGTGAGCTGAGGTGTCCTGCAAGAGATCTGCACATCAACCTACAAAAACTGATCAAAGAAAGGACTAACTATACCATGAAAACAAAAATTTCTCTAGCTTGACCTAATTTCTAACCTACAAACAGAAAATGCTGAATAGTAACCATTGAAAAGAAAAGCATGCAGAGAGATATATTGTAAAAGAACAGGAAATGATCTAGGTGACTGAATCTAAAGCAATACATTAATCTTTCCAAATCAAGTCCTCGCACTAGAAATTGCATGGGAGAGAAAAATTGTGTTTTTTGTGGCAGCAGTAGTGCCTTGACCTCAAATCATAGTCCCAGAAAGGGAGAAAGGAGATCAGGGCCTGCTGTTGGATTTTTTGAATCTTAGTCTGTCACTGCATTAACCTACTTGAGCAACTGAAACAAAAACAACTATGCAAACCATCAAAAGCAACCTAATCTAAACAAAGTAAAATGAATCTATGTAACAGAAATTAACTCATGAACTGAAGCAAAAACATATAAGTACAAAGAAAGAGGTGCTGGGTAGCTTGGGTTGGGCCCTAACCCAAGAGCTTCAGCCCTCTAAAAGAGATCAGTACTGGCTCAGGAAATATTTCATCTTCATTATCAAAAATAATAGTCACATTACATGAACTGTTCTCAAAAAGAAACTCGAAAATGAGTTGAACAAGTGCTGCACAAAAGTGCGAAAATTCTACTAATGACTGGCTAAAATCCAACTAAAAAAACTGAGCACCTAAGCCATGCTATTTATACAACTCGAGCCTCCAACAACTCTCCTAAAATCAAGGAGCTCAGCTTCCCAAGACTGCAAATAAACAACAGTCCTTCTTTACTTGCTCGGCTGCCCCTTGGATGCACTAATGTGGCTGCTTGTGCTCCGAGTTTCTGATGGAGAATTCAAGGTAAGGGTTCATAAATGAAGGGGACACCCTCCTACAAATCTTCTCCCTTTTTTCCCTCGACTATCGGCTGCCAAATGCTCATTAATCCTTTGAATTTGTCCAAAAATTGCCCAAAATTCTGCATAAAGCACACATTAGACTTCATGGCATAATGACTAACCCAATTCACTCTATTAGCATAAATATAATAGAAAACATGCAATAAAATTATGAGAATGGTGAATTAAGTCGAATTAAAAGGAAAAATGAGCCCATATAATTACCCATTTCTAGGGCTCATCAAACGCCTTTTCCTCATCCTAGGCTTCTCTGCAGTCCTCCAAAAATTTGTGACATAGATATTGAGCCCAATTGTATTGGACTCCTTTGGCGCACTACACATCCAAAGAGACTACAGGCATTGAAACTTCATCGACGCGACACTTCCTCATGATATTGCCAACCAAAATTTGTGCAGCTAACTGCACTACGCAATTTGATATGGAACTTATGGCGTAGCCACGTGACTTCTTCGTCAGCTTGAAGTCACTCTTCATTTGATCTGCCAATTTCTTCTCCTACGACTTTCCCATGAAAGCCTCCGCAGGGTCCACTCCTTGATATGACAACAAAGTTATTTTTTGGATTAGCATATTAGTGATCAAGATGGGCCCTCCCAACTAGAGGCACCCATCATGCACCAGTGTCAAAATTTGATGCACATAGACTGTGTTTATAGCACTTCAGCTAAAGTGCAGCACCCACAACAGATCCAGTAGCCTTGTGCACCCAACTCTGACCACCCATTTCATCAGTTCAATCCACGTGACATCCAACTCTTCATAGTATACCTTCTTCAGGTACTTTCTCGGCTCCAACTGTGGGAACTTCACGGTCCCCCAAGTCCCAATCCTCCATTTTCAAGTATGGTATCTAGGTCATCAAATTTCCCTCAAACAACACATTCACCTACAGCAAAGGTGTGGAGAACATGAACTTTGGTGAATCCAAGTCTTTAGGTACTTTAGCCGTGGATTTTCTTGGTGGTAAATGTGTTGGTAGCCAAGTTATCTGCTCAACCTCCTCTGCAGCAATCTCCTCAACTCCCCCAGCTAGTTCTTCCTCATCTATTTCTAGGGGCTCCGTCGGCTTCCTGGATTGGTCCATCTTTCCCTTTTGTCGGATCTCGGTCAGATTTTTGCGCGGTGATTTCTGCACTAGTGCTTGTTGAGGCTTCTTCTGCTTCTTATCTCCCATCGTGGAAGTAGATGTCTTAGGCCTTGGAAACCTAGGCACTATAGTAGGCAACCCTGTAGGTACAGGTTAGGTAGGATCTGGCTCAAGTTGAGTTGCAGTCATTCTTTCAATGAATAATTCTCGTTTCCAGTCATTTAAATTTGTGAATCCTAATTGTGAAATCTGCTCCTTAATTCTTTCCCAATCCTTGTCAGACATACAACACTTCTCTTAACACACATAAAAGCACAACAACTTAAGGAAAATTATCAAGAAGAAAAGTCCTCAAATGTGGAGTAGCATGCCATATTTATATCTTAATTTGAATTCAAATCCATCCATTCCCTCCAAATTCATGTCATTAATGTGTCTTTGGTAGAATATTTCCAAATATATGCTCCATAAATGCTCACCCCCTGCTCCTTTTAATGGAAAACTCGCCATCCAATCAGCTACAGTGCTTCCAACAGTCACTTTTTGGCTAGGTTGTGTGGGACCCACCATTCTAACGCAACTTCTTTGTCATAGCTCTACTCTGTGCCTTCCCTTGATTCATAACATAACCCCTTCACTTCGCCCAACCTTCCTTTTGGTAGTGCATTTTATAGTCTCGCGCTCCCTTGAAACTTCATGGAGCACTAGGACTATCCCACCTTCATATAGTCATTGCACAAGGGTGGGATCACCCCTGTACAAGTTTAACCGACTCCAATTGACCTTTCGCAGAAATAATTCCCCATTCAGCTTTGCGAGTTGAAATGCGCCTCCATCTGTAATCTCCTTAATAATATATGGCCCCAACCAATGCATTTGGAACTTCCTCGAAAACTTCGTGAACTTACATCCATATAGTAATACCAAATCTCCATTCTTAAAGGTGTGTTGTTTGATATGGAGATCATGCCATGCCTTTTCGTAGTCCTCTTGCATCTGCTAATGAAAACCAGCTAAGAAGTGATCTTCCTCCAGCTCAACAAGCTATGCGAGGCGTTCTTCCATGGTATCTCAATTGGCCATGTCTGTAGTTGCAACAATCCGCAAAGTTGGCACGATGTACTCCATCAACATCACAAATTCCTATCCATAAACCAGTCTGAATAGAGTTTCTCCAATCAACATGTTGCACTTAGTTCTATAGGCCCATAGAACAGCTAGTATGCGCACATCCCAATCATTTCGCTTCACATTGCAAATCTTCATTAAGGCATTCTACATGATTTTGTTAAATGCTTCTAATATGTTGTTTTCTTGAGGATGATACGACGTACTCTTCTGGCGATACATCTGGAACTCTTCGAGCAAAGAAACAATTGTTTCATTTAAGAAGTGTGATCCTCTATCACTCATCAATATCTTAGGGCATCCAAACAGAGATAGGATATATTAAAAAAGTAACTTTGTAGTTGTTTCTATGCTACAATCCTTTACAAGTTGTGGCTGAGCCCACCTGGTTAAATATTTGGTCGCTATAATGATGTATCTGGCCCCTATCCTCTTTCCCAGTGACTAAATTGCCCTCATGAAGTCTATAACCCACTTATCAAATGCTTGTAATGACACCTATGAGTTCAAGGGAAATTCATCTCTTCAGGACAGTCTCCCCGCTCTCTGATAGACATCACATGCTCTAGAATAAGCCTTTAAATCCTATGCACAGTCGGCCACCATAGTCCTACTCGTAGAATCTTCTGCGTAGTTTCTCTTCCTACATAATGTTCTCCTGCAACCCCTCCATGTGCTTCAACGAGGATACTTTGTCGTTCATACTCCAGGCCATACCTACGCAATATTTCATCGGATCATATGTTATATAAATATTATGCGATAACATAGAAATATGCAACCCATACCACCAATTCCTTCTTTTGTTGTGTCGTGTACCCTTCAAGAGCTACACCTATAGACAAGAATTGGATTATGTCTATGAAATGGCCATCTGTGATGCACACAAAAAAGAGTTGTGCATCAAGAAATCCTTCCTCCAGATTTGTAGGTTCGTCACCATTCTCAATATGCGAGAGGTGATCTGGATCAAAATTCAATCACCCTGGCTTCATAATTACTTCAAAGTCATATTCTTGAGAGAGCAGAAACCGTCTACATATTTTTCCCCCCCAACACAGGCTTGTTGACTAGATATTTCAAGGTAGAATGGTCTGTGTACATCTTGAAGTGCATACCCAAAAAATAGTGCCGGAATTTCTGGAGCGTATACACCATTTCTAGTCCTTCACGCTCTATGGTTGAATAATTCTTTTCTGCCTTCGATAACTTTCTACTCACAAATGCTATCGGATGGTCGATATCACCTTCACCTGGTTGGGTTAGCACAACTCCTAGTGCTATGCAAGATGCATCTACATGGACGTGGAACTCCTTCTTCCAATTGTGGAACACTAAAATGGTACGGTGACCATTTTGTCCTTCAAAACATCCAAACTCTTATGGCAATCATTGTCCCAGCGAAACGTTGCATCCTTTTCAGCAATTTTTCCATGGGTGCAATGATCAATGCATATGCTTTGATGAATTTCCTGTAATACCCGGTGTGGCCCAAAGTTGCATGCAGTTGTTTGACATTCTTTGGAGGCTCCAAATTAATAATCACTACAATTTTGGCAAGATCTACCATCAACCCCTACTTACAGACTACATGGCCCAACAGTATCCCATATGGTACATTGAATATGCATTTCTTCAAATTAAGGGATATCTGATACTTTCAAAAAGTATCCAACATGAGGCGAAGACTGGCAACATGTCTCTTTACTAACCCAAAAACTGTCAAATCTTTGAAGTAAACCTCGAAAAACTTGTGAATAAATTCTTTACAAGTTGCGACCACCACCCGAGAGAATATTGCAGGGGTGTCCTTAAGTGCGAAAGGCGTAATTGTATACTGAAAATAGCCCCATTTCGTCGCAAAGGTGGTCTTACTCCGATCCTCTGGCACGATCTTGATCTGATGATACCTTGAGAGCCCATTAGTAAACAAATAGGCCTCCTAACCTCCAACATTTTCCAGTACTTCATCTATAAATGGCATAGGAAATGGATCATGGATGCAAACATCATTCAACTTCCTTAAGTCTATGCATATCTAATTCTCACCCTTCGTCTTATTTTCTTGAACCACCATGGGACTAACCCAAGATGATTCTTCGACAGACTCAATAATCCCGGTTGCAAGCATCTTATCCAATTATTCATGCGCTTTTTCCTTGTACTTAGGATTCAATCGATAAGGGCGCCACTTTACTAGCTTCACATATGGCTTTAGAGTGATATTCATAATGCCCAGATCCCCTACTATCCCTTTCAGATTAGAGAACTTGGTGGGAAACAAGTCCTGATACTCCCTCAATAACTCCGTAATTTTTCCTATTATGTCTTCATCCCAATAGTTGCCTATGTTTGGGAACTTCGACTGCGCTTGTGACCCAATATTCACCTACTTGGTTTTCAAGGGCTTTGAGATTCAGGGACTTCTTCCTTATGCCCTGCAACTTTGCACTACCCTTCTGACTCAAGAATATTGATGTTCCTACAACCTTCTTCACCTTCCTCAGTGGTCATATTGTAGCATTCAAGTGCATGGTGAAATTTCTTACCCCAGTCTGGTTGTACCCACACAACAGTTTCTTCCAACATTCTGAATATTGCAGATTTGATCTCTTGTAATGCTTCATCAATACACTCAAATCATCTTCAAAGCTACAAGTAAGAAGAAAAAATTCCTTCAGAACATCCCGTTCTCCGGTTCCATGTCACAACATCATTTCTAGATAGAATTTCATCGGAATCATATCCAAAATGTGGCAAAATATATGAACCCATTCTGGTTGTGGTTCTTCTCCCCATGCTTTCATCCATTGAGCTAGATTCTCACGCAGATCAACCTTCCCTATATATTTCTCTGTAATGCGGGTATTGGCATACCCTAAACACAGCTTCATCATCCATCAATATTTCTTCCAATCTGCAAATTTTCTCTTATGCGTACCCCACCATCTGGCAGGCATAATCCACAATGCAATATCTAATGCCTAGAACCAGTGTTCCTCTGGTACATCCCTTTCAAATTTATCCAGAAATAAATTGACATCTTCTAAACCATCATAGTACGGTAATTTGTGTACCTCATTGGATATACATTGAAGTGTCTTTGTAAGCCTTTTGCATCGCAATGACGGCACCTCATGCAACTTGTTTTGCTAGTGTTCAAGCTCCTCGTCTGAATTTGAATTGTAGGAACTATCCTTCTCCCACGTAATTTTCCCATCCACCATAGGGTTGATCCAATCTTCATCCTACATAGTAATCTTATAGATTTGCTCAATATCGTTCTCCTCATCATAATCGTAGACAGGTTTAGTATACCGCGCACCCTCGGTTGGATCCAATGAAACAATAACCCTTAGTTCTTTCTTTTCAAATGTCATACCATGCTTCTTAAGGTTGATGACTGCATTCATATCAAATTCCCAATCAATCCCAAGCAGTGCCGGGTATGGGTTATTGTCGTCCACTATTTCGATCAATTCAAAATCGGCTATGGTGCACACCCCTTCAATATCCACAATCACCCCATGTAGGTGCCCCATAGGAATAATCTTTTGTTGATTTTCCATTCTTAGCTGGATCGGGGACCACTATAGCGTTGGTCTTCCGATTCTCTCCTAGGTTTGTTTTGGGAAAACATTTGCATCAGATCATAAATCAAGGATCACCTGGTCCATCTCAAATTCTCCAATCTATGCAGTCAATCTCATCTCGCGACCAATACTTTTCTTACCTTTTCCTACGTTGTGTATTGCGTGTTTCTTGGGTAGGGGCTTATTCTTGCCAGTAAAGTTATCTATCAGCACTTACAGTCCCTCTACTACCTTCTTATCCCTTCGTAGCTTCATGCAGGTTTGTAAAAATGATGCTAACAATGAGGGGCCTCCCTCCTGCACAATACTGATGTCATCAAGCTTCATCGTGCGTGTACTCTGAGCCCTTGAGGTGGAAGCACCTGCGTCTGCGAAGCTCCTTTTAACCTCCATAAAAGTTTCCTTTTATTCACATCGAATACAACCTCCTTGTCAGTAGGCTTGCGAACCCATACGTTTTCCTCTAGTTACCTCCGTTTATCCTCCCTAGTAGCTATGTCACTTCACATGACGATATTAACACTAGGAACCTCTTTGTGTGGTTCTGATCTCATCATCTGGATGTTCTGAGTAGGCTGCTGAGTTTGGGTATTCTTTTCTTTCATCTTCACGATGAGCACGGGACAGTATTTTATGACATGATCAAACTGTTGACAATATTGACCTGGGGGATGCATTGGATTCTGACAATCTCATGCAAAGTGACCTGGTTCTCCACAATTGTAACAAATGATCAAGACACGAACTCTTCTAGCTCCTCCTCCTCCTCCTCTTCCTCATCCCTGAAACCCTCTGCGCGTTCCAGTTGCACCTTGATCCTAAGGACAGGCCTCCATATGTACCCTATATGTTGGTGTCTTGTCCATCATCAATTCATAACTCTAGCAATTGTACTCATCATGATCCACAAACTTACAAAAATTACAGAATAGTTGCAGGGGAGTATACACAAAATTCTACAGCAAACGAAAATTGTTCTTCATGTGTTTTCCTATAATCTGACAAATAGTGCACCATGGTACCACTCTTACACTTGGCCCAGTAGTGTTTTTTGGCTTCAAGGGGACAGGTCCTCCCCCAATAAAATAATTCTGGTACATCGGGCAATGATCCTTATCATCGCCATGGCCCTTACATTTCAAACACCATACTTCCACATAGACCTCATTCTGGACTTCTTTTCCCTTTTTGAGGCTCTGCAACTCCATATGCAGGCTAGCCAACTGTGACTGAATCTGCTGCACTCCCAGATTCGTATCCTGAATAGGTGAGGCTTCCAGTTTCATAGAAATCTCTAGCACCTTAGCCTGCATTCCAATCTTCTACTATGACAGTGGAAATCTCAAATGGGGTAATAGTGAAGCAATATACCAGTCCTTGTGTTGGTCATTTTTGATTTGCATATTATCCTGCTGGAGCAGACATTTCAACCTCTGATCAAAGTCCCATGTGGACTCATTCACCTTCTGCTGGATCTCTTTGACCTCTATTACTAACTGGGCTTGTGACTTAGGCTTCTTAAATTCATTATTTAGCACGTCCTTCATTTCTTTCAATGTCGCATTTGGATGAGTCGAACAATACTTAATATACCAACTTAGTGCTCTATCTTGCAATGTTGTGACCAGTTGTGCTTTCTTCAGGTCATCATCTGGAATCTACTATGACTTCCACATAGCATCTACTAAAAACCAAAACTATTTAGGGTCTTTTGTCCCCAAACCCTTGAATATGGGCATCTTCATAGCGTTCACCATGTTGAATAGTGGAGGTGGAGGTGGAGGTGGAGGTGTAGGTGTAGGTGTGTGAGGCGGAGGTGATGGTAGAGGTGGAGTGGATGGATGTGGTATTCTCGCGATACCCTGATTTACCATCTGCAGTGCACCTTGAGGTGTTTTCAGAATACTACTTTCTTCGTCACTATCAGATGCTCCCAACAAAGGACTGTACTCAACACCTAAATCTTGATCTCTTCTGAACATCTTTCCACTTCACTAGTTCCCTTCGAGACTCTTCTAAACATTAATTCAATGGCATAAGCCTTTTCTCGCACAATAGAATTTTAATCCAAGTTTTTCAGGGACTTCAGATACTTACCTCTTGGTCCTTTAAAAATTCGGCATTTAGCTTCACTATAACTGACAGATGTATCAATATTGAACTTAGTAATGAATCCGCCCAAAATTCTATCAATCCAGTAATCAAAAACCCTCGCAATATTGTTTTCTTAAGCTTCCAGGTGCTTCACCAACTCTGGAGTGCACACAATAGGGTTATCCAACTTCCATGTACCTTGAATATCCACCAATTTAGGCAACCACTCATGTAATTCACATGGAAAAGAGTATAAGAAAATTTCGTGTTCGTCTGTATATAGGTATCTATTCAACCACTCTTCCTTTGAGAAACATGAATTCCTATTTGCTTGGGCTGCAAATTCGTGTAGCTTCCAATCTACCCACTTCTTGATCTCCTTCTTATTTGGGAACCATTTATTCAACATCACAGATTCCTCAGACAGATCCCATTCCTTGTAACAAAACCATTTGTTTGCTTGGGAGGGTTTGGAACCAGGTTTAAAGTTAGTTGTGCCAACCAAGAAAACCCTACATTGTCGGCCCTTTCAAAAACAACCTATGTAGCACAGGCTACAGTCTCACCCAAGGTAGTATTGGGCAATGACAGAACCATGTTTATGCATCCACAGGTATGTGTGATGGTTTTTTGTTACTTCTAAGGCTGTATTCAGACCTTCGTGAACTCTAATCCTTGAAACATAGAAATTACAATAACTTACAGATAACATATTCTAACTTTGTACCAATTGCTTTAAACATTCATAACATCAAGTAAGCTAATAGATCTACCACTTTTGTGCATCAATTAAGTGTTTCTTATTTTTAATGTAGTAAACATAGTGAATATGCAGTAAATTCAAAAGTAAACATAAATGCATAGATACACAAATATTGCTCCAAAATAGTCTTTATTAGGTTCAATTCTTTTGTTACAGACTCTTTCTTCCCTGTGCACACATCTACAGGGGCCCGTGCACTCAACTGCAAACTTACCAAGGTCTCCATGTACATAGCTGTAGGAGCCTTCCCCTTCGCCTAAGTACAGAGAACAAACTTCTTTGACTTAGATCACTTTCCCGTACAATTTTCAATGGATAGATATCTCTTATGACTCTCTATGACTCCTTTTTATAACATCTTCTTTTTACAATACCATGGCCTGCGAACCATGGGTGGGTCACAAAACTACTTACCTTCTAACAAAATAAGGGGCTTTGACCTTTCTAAAGCCCCTTTGACTCCTAACAACCTTTGCACTCCACTCCTCAAAATGCGGAGACTTTACAAAAATACAAAACTATTTGCAAAATTGACCTCAAGGAACCCTGTCCCAACAACTATTAAAGGAGGTAAGTCATGTTCTACATCTAAATAAAAATATAATTTGAATAGGGAAATTGGGGACACTGTGTAACTACTTTTACAAACAAAACCTAGAAGGTCACTAAAGGAGCCGTGCTAATAGCAAAAGGAGAAAAAGTTGGTACGTTGTATTTATCCAATGGTATTTCTAATTATGTTAATGCTTTAACCTCCACAGAAGAAGATTTTACACTCTGGAATCATAGACTCAGGCACATGAGTGATAAGAGGATGCAAAATCCTCCACACAAGAAAAATGTTGGTAGGTTTGATGCGTATTGATTTGGATTTATGTTAAAATTTTGTTTATGGAAAACTGAAGAAAGTAAAATTTATCAGAGATAGGAAGGAAAATAAGAGTGGAAAATTAGAGCTTGTGCATATAGATGTATGGGGACCTTATTAGGTATCATCTATTGGTGGCTCTCACTATTATGTTACTTTTATTGATGATGCAACTAGGAAAACCTGGATTTGTTGTATTCAAAATATATCTGATGTATTTGATACTTTCAATAAATGGAAAGCTTTGGTTGAGAATGAGACAGAAAAGAAGTTGAAGTGTGTCAGATCATACAATGGAGGTGAATATT
This sequence comes from Pinus tabuliformis, assembly GCA_031772625.1. NCBI lineage: Eukaryota > Viridiplantae > Streptophyta > Pinopsida > Pinales > Pinaceae > Pinus > Pinus tabuliformis. Next base: position 885,390,073 of record CM062808.1, on the reverse strand, counting down.
GTAGGAAAGGGTTTGATAAATACTTTTCAGAGCATGGAAGTCGTATAGAGAAAATAGTTCAAGGAAAACCATAGGAAAATCGTGTGTCAGAAAGGATGACCAAGACAATCATGGAGCATGCAAGGTGCATGAGATTGCATGTAGGATTCCCCTTACAATTTTGGGATAGATGTTGTAGATACTGTTGTTTATCTAATAAACATAGGGCCTTCAATTTCCTTGGATGGTGGTATTCTTGAGGAGGCATGGATAGGTAAAATGGTAAACTACTCATTTTTAAAGACTTTCAGTTGTGAAGCCTTTGTCCACATTAATAAAGAAAATAGAAAAAATCTTGAGGCAGAATAAAATAAATGTAACTTTATTGGATATGGTGTTAATGGTTTTTGTTATCGCTTATATGATTATGAAAATCACAAAATCATTAGGAGCAAAGATGTCATATTAATTGAAAAGGTCTTGTATAACGATTAGATGCAAGGAAAGAAACAAGAAAAGGAAAACAAAGAATACATAGTGATTTATGAGATCACAAAAAAAGTAAAGGTTGCAAAAAATTAAAATGTTCAACAACCACAACAACAACAACACAATAGAAACAGGCACCTCAAACACCTGAGAGTGGTGTTAGAAGATCTATTAGGATAATTACACCCACTGAATGATACTCTCCTTCATTATATTATGTATTGTTGACTAATTCTGGTAAACCAAAAATATATGAAGAAGTAATGCAAGTAGAAACCAAGAGGAAGTGGGAGAAATCCATGGAAGAAGAGATGGACTCCTTGATGCATAACTAGACTTGTGACTTAGTCAAGTTGCATGCAGGTAAAACAACATTTCAGAATAAATGGGTTTATATCTTGAAGGAAGAAGATGGAGGTAAACATAGGTATAAGGCTAGACTTTTGGTGAAGGGGTTTGAAAAAAAGAAATATATAGACTTTGACGAAATTTTTTCTCTTCTTGTTAAAATGACTTCAATCAGAACTATTTTAAGTCTAGTGGCAGCAGAAGATTTGCATCTTGAGCAGTTAGATGTAAATATAAGGTTTTTCCATGGGGATTTGGAGGAAGAGATGTGTATGCAACATCCACAAGGGTATGAGGTCAAAGGGAAGGATAAATTAGTGTGTAGGTTGAATAAAATCTTGTATGGCTTAAAACAGGCTTCCAAGTAATAATATCTAAAATCTTATAGGTTTCTGTCTGAACAAGGTTATACTAGATGTCACTACGACCATTGCATTTATCTTAAAAAGAAAAATGATGGAAACTATATTATATTGCTATTGTATGTAGATGACATTCTTGTTGTAGGGTCTAACATGCAGGAAATAAATGTGCTCAAAGGAAAATTGGTAAATTCATTTGCAATGAAGGATTTGGGTGTTGCAAAAGAAATCCTTGGTACAAGAATAAATAGAGACATGAAATATTGCAAATTAACATTGTCTCAAAGTGAGTACATAGAAAATGTGTTGGAAAGATTTAATATGCAGAACACAAAACTAGTTAGTACACCTTTGGCTAGCCATTTCAAACTATGTAAGGAGATGTGTCCCAAGACTCAAGTGGATATGGATTATATGTGTAAAGTTCCATATGCATCAACAATTGGAAGCTTAAGGTATGCAATGGTCTTCATAAGGCCTGATATTGCACATGCAATGGGAGTTGTAAGCAAGTATATGAAAATTATAGGAAAATAACATTAGATGGCAGTGAAGTGGATTATCAAGTATTTGAGAGGTACCAAAAATCAAGCATTATGCTTTGGTCATTCCAACATTTCTCTATAGGGATATGTTGATGAAAAAATGGAATGTGATAGAGATAACATGAGGAGCACCACAGGGTATGTGTTTACTTTAGGTGGAAAAACTATCAGTTGCGTTTCAAAATTGCAAAATATTATTGCAATTTCAACAACGAAAGTAGAGTATGTTGCTACTACAAAGGATAATAAATAAATGAGTTGGTTACAATGGTTTATGGATCAATTGGGAAAGAAGAAGAAGATGGGTAGATTATACAATGACAACCAGAGTGCCATTCATTTGAAAATAACCCAACATTTCATTCTAAGACTAAACATATACAACTGAAGTACCATTTCATACAATTAGTGTTGGAAGATGGACCATTGAAGGTGGAAAATATACACACTAGCAAGAACCCTGTAGATATGTTAGCAAAAATTGTAACCAGGGACAAATTGAGCTTCTACTCAGATTCAATTGGCCTTTAAGAATGATGATGAGCATGAGAAAGAGGCAGGTCCAAGTGGAGTCATTATCCAACAAGTGCAACAATGATGGAGTTTATATAATCAGTCTTTAAGTGGGAGATTGTCGGGTTTGGAGCCTGATTATATTCTTGATTGTTTAGAGGTTTTTTTTTTTTTTAACCGCGTTCGACCCCTATTCCTAATGGGGCGGAAATGCCGCCAGGGGGTCTGGGGGGCGATGACGATTTTTATTATCCCCCTGTTGATTTCTCGTAGCATCGGATGTGCTCTAAGTCTCAAAATTGGTAGGAAGGCTTAGAAAAATGAATTCTCCAATACCTAGAAATAGTTTTGGGGAATTCCACATGGAGAGAGTTTTATTAAAATAATGAATTATTTTTAATGGGACCTAAGTCTAAACTTAGGAAATTAAAATAATTAATGGGTATTAATCTAAACTGTGGGTGTAACTTCTAGAATAAGATGAGGATCAAGCCAAAATGATCTAATCTATTGATTAGAAGTTAAGCTGGGTCATTAGTTGTCCAACAAAAAGATATAAGAAGAGGCTTGAGGGGCACTGGAGAACACACTGAGGGGAGATCAAAAGTTTGATTTTCTGAAGCAAAGCATCTACCGAAGAGAGTTTTGATAGTGATCTTTTGTAGTGAGGGGCAGGAATAGTATCCAAAGGGAAATCTTTCTCGGTTGGTGTTGGCTTCGTGGGCCCTGACCCAGGTTCAGCGTTAGTCAGCCAAACAAATCCCTACACTACTGTCCATTTCAGCATTAGCCCATGTAGCACAGACCGAAGTCTCACCCAAAGCAATATGGGGGGATGCTGGAACCAATTTTCTACACCCTGAGATGGTTGTGATGTCAGTTTATACCTCCTACTCCTGCCTTCGCGTAGGTGGCTAAGCCTTAGGGCTTATCGTTCTACCTTTTATCCTACCCTTAAGTACCTCTGCGAATGTGTACAGTTGACTTTTGTGCAGCCCTAACCAACGCTTTAGGTACTTTCGTGCTTCTATGATGATGGATCGTATAGGTTCCCTAGTTATCTCAAGTGTTCTACTTATTCTACCAATCAATTACAATTATCGTTGTGTAAACTGATATTCTTACTTACGTTCAATTAACAGATATAGTCGCATGCATTCTATTGGGTTGTGTTATATTCTTTCCATGACTAGCCCACGTAGTTAACTAGGGGTTAGAGAGGGGGGGAGGGGGTCACAGGGGGTTTGAGGTGTACCCATAACCCCACTTTATGGGCTTCGTGGCAGCGCCCCATAAAATTTTGGTTTTGGACCCTATGTTAGGTTAGGCGGACCCACCTGGTTTTGTGCATGATTTTCGCACATGTTTTTTGGACGCGATGGTTTTCGGTCCATAGTATTGGATGCTTTGGCATGTATAAATATGTATTATAACATTGAAAGGAACATAATGAAAAATCAAGCTGGTAGTCCCGATTTTTGGATCTAGGGGAAAATCTCTGTGTATATGTGTTTTATGTGTTATGCTCTCGCATTGTTTATTTTCTGTGTTTTAGAATTCGTATGCAAGTAATTTATGTATGGGGTTAAAACCTACATTTGGTATCAGAGCAGTTTTGGCTTCAAGGGGACGCCTTTGTTGCTGAGGGGTTTCGCTTGGGCTTGTGGTAGACCTTGTTCAGTGGGAGATCTGCGAGATCTATTCTGGTGGTGAAAGAAGATGGCGAGCAGTGGAAAGATAGAGATCGAGAAATTTAATGGTCAGAGTTTTGAGTTGTGGAAACTCAAGATGGAGGATCTGTTGGTGGATAAAGATCACTAGATCGCGGTAGATCCAGTTACTAAACCAACGGGAGTGTCCGATGAAGAATGGAAGAAGTTGGATCAGAAGGCAAAGAGCATAATATGATTGTGTGTCTTAGATTCAGTATTGTTGAATGTATCAGGGGAAGCTACGGCGAAGGCTTTGTGGGACAAGTTAGGGACTTTGTACCAATCTAAGTCTCTAGTGAATAAACTATTCCTGCGGAAAAAGCTGTATAACCTGAGGATGAAAGATGGAGACTCAGTGACAGAGCATCTGAATGTATTTAATACTGTGGTAAGTCAGTTATCATCTATTGATATTAAAATTTCAGATGAAGATAAGTGCATCAGTTTGTTGTGTTCTCTACCAGATTCGTGGGATAGTTTGGTTATTGCAATAGGTAGCAATGCAACTACCTTGCAGTTTGATGAAATAGTCTCAGCCTTGCTGATGGAGGAGATGAGATGGAAAAATATGGAGAGCTAGAATGGTGATACCTTGTCTGTACGACGACGGTCCCAGAAAAGAAACAAAAATAAGTCATTGAGTGGGAGATCTAAATCTAGAGGGAGATCTAAATCTCCAGGAAAACCTATAAAGGTGGTGTGCTGGAAATGCGGAAAGGAAGGCCACTTCAAAAGGGACTGTAAATCTAAATCTCCTAACAAAGGAAAGTGATTTGATGAGGCTACTTCTGCAGAGGCGAAAACCACCTCAAATGAAGGTGGGGATGTGTACTTGGCTTCTTCAAGTACACATGTAGATCATGAGGCATGGTTGATTGACTCAGGTGCATCCTTTCACTTCACTCCCCATAAAGAGTGGTTTTGCGAGTATGAGAAATATGATGGTGGTGATGTCTTCTTGGGGGATGATAGGAAGGCTATAATTGTTGGTCGTGGAAAAGTAAAGTTGAAGTTGCAAGGTGGAAGGGTTAGAACACATCCGAGTGTTCTGCATATTCCCGCATTAGGCAGAAATCTGATTTCTGTAAGCAAGTTGGATGATGCAAGTGTAAAAATAGTGTTCGAGAAGGACACTTGCAAAATGATCTGGGAGCACTAGTATTGATGCAGGGAGTTTGAATTGGAACTCTGTACAAGCTGTAAGGTAGCACTGTTATTGATGGGTGCAACAATTCTGTGGTTCTTGAAAGTAGAGCAGAAAATATAGTTGTCTCTGGAGAGAAGACCATGTTGTGGCATCAAAGGCTTGGACATATTGGAGAGAAGGGCCTTCAAATACTTCATGGTAAAGGTATGGTAGAAGGTATGAGTAATAGCTCTCTGGATTTTGATTTATGTGAAAATTGTGTATATGGGAAGCAGAATCGGGTGAGTTTCCCCTCTGGTAGTAAGAGGGCGAAACAGATATTAGAACTTGTGCACAGTGATGTGTTTAGACCTGTGAAGGTTCCATCACAGGGTAAGTCTATGTACTATGTATCATTTATAGATGACTTCTCAAGGAATACATGGATATATTTCCTTAAGAATAAATCTAAAGTCTTTGACAGGTTTAAAGAATTTAAGGCTCTGGTGGAAAACTAGACAGAGAAGAAGATAAAGGTGCTAAGGACAGAGAACGGTGGAGAGTTTTGCAGCAAGGAATTTGAAGAATTCTGTAAGAAGTGTGGTATAGCACAGTAGAAGACTACTCCATATACACCTCAGCAAAATGGAGTTGTAGAATGGATGAACAAGACATTGATGGAAAGGGCAAGAAGCATGTTTAGTGGTGCCGAGTTAGGACAAGAATTCTGAGTAGAGGTGGTGGATATTGCATGTTACCTGGTCAACAGGTCACCTTAATTAGCGTTGGAGGATAAGACTCCACAAGAGGTATGGACTGGTAAGAAACCCTCTCTTTCACATCTGAGGGTATTTGAATGTGATGCATATGTACATGTTCTAAAGGAGAAAAGAAGCAAGTTGGATAGTAAATCTGAAAAGTGCATCTTTATTGGGTATAAGGATGGTTTAAAGGGTTATAAGCTTTGGAACCCAGTAACAAGGAAGGTTGTGTACAGCCAAGATGTGGTGTTCAGAGAGGTGAAAGATGTTATTAAACATGAAATCCAACCAAAGGAACCTGAGAAGATAGAGTTTGAGCTAAAGGAGGAAGAATCAGACTCTATAGCAGAGGAGGAATCAAAAGATGAAGAGCCACAAACTCCGGGTGTAAGAAGATCAGTTCGAGAAAGAAGGCAGCCAAAAAGGTATAGTCCATCTACTTTCTATTCAAATTTTGCTTTATCTATTACTGATGATTATCCCAGAACTGTGAAGAAAGCAATAGATTCAGAGGATGGAAAACTCTGGAAAGAGGCCATGGTTGATGAAATGGCATCTTTGCACAAAAATGAGGCTTGGGATCTGGTGGAGTTGCTGGCTAGAAGGAAACCCATTGGCAGCAAATGGGTGTTCAAAAAGAAGACAAATGCAGAAGGAAAAGTGGAGAAATACAAAGCTCGGTTGGTAGAAAAAGGTTATTCCCAGGTGCCAAGAATTGATTTTGGTGATATTTTTTCTCCTGTTGCCAAGGTAACTTCTATTAGATTACTTTTATTTGTTGCTGTTTCTTTTGATTTTGAGGTAGAACAGATGGATGTGAAGACAGCATTTCTTCATGGGGATCTGGAAGAGGAAATATACATGAAGAAACCTAAAGGCTTTGCAGTGAAGGGTAAGAAAGAACTGGTATGCAAGTTAAAGAAGTCTTTGTATGGGTTGAAACAGTCACCAAGGATGTGGTATCAGAAATTTGATGCATTTATACAGGGACTTGGCTTCACCAGAAGAAAAGAATATCACTGTGTGTATTTTAAATTAATTGGTGACCGTGTTATTTATTTGGTCTTGTATGTGGATGATATGTTGCTGGGTGGAAATGACAAAGAAATTATCCAGGATTTGAAGACCTAATTGTCCTCCAAATTTGACATGAAAGATCTTGGTGTTGCAAACTATATTTTGTGCACGGAAATTAAAAGAGATCAAGCAAAGACGAAGCTCTGGTTAAATCAAAGGAAGTATGTCGAGACAATACTGCAGAGGTTTAATATGCAAGATAGTAAACCAGTGAAGGTTCCTATTCCTATAGGTGTGAGGTTATCTGCTGAACAGTGTCCCAAGACACAAGAAGAGGAAGAGGACATGTCCTGTGTTCCATATGCAAGTGCAGTCAGTAGCCTGATGTATGCAATGGTTTGTACTTGACCAGATATTACACAAGCAGTGGGAGCATTGAGCAGGTTTATGTCAAAACTAGGGAAGGAGCACTGGATAATAGTGAAGCAGGTTTTCAAGTATTTGCGTGGCACTAGTGATTATGGTTTGTGCTACCAAGGAAGACTAGGATTGGACAGAGTGTTGGATATTCATAGTTTTGTTGATGCTAACTGGGATGGAGATCTGGATCAAAGAAGATCTACAAGTGGGTTTGTGTTTAACCTATTTGGAGGTGCAGTCAGTTGGATGAGTAAGAAAAAATCTGTAGTGGCACTATCAACTACAGAGGCAGAATGCATGGCAGCCACTCATGCAAGCAAGGAAGTAGTTTGGTTGGAGAGATTGTGTTCAAATATGGGGTTAGCATAGGGAGCTATAAGGATAGACTGTGACAGCCAAAGTGAAATTTTCTTGGCAAAGAACCTTGCATATCATTCAAAAGACAAAGCACATTGATGTTCAGTATCACTTTGTGAGGGATATGATAGAAGACAAAAAGGTGTTGCTAGTAAAGGTGGACACTTTGAAGAATACTGTAGATGCATTGACAAAATCTATGAGCTCTGAGAAGTTCTCTTGTTGTAGAGAGACAATGGGCGTTTCAGGGCTGGAAAAATGACTAAGCTCTCTTGTGGCCCCTTGTGGAAAGAAAACAACAAGTGGGAGAATGTTGGGTTGTGTTATATTCTTTCCATGACTAGCCCACATAGTTAACCGAGGGTTAGAGGGGGGGGTCACAGGGGGTTTGAGGTGTACCCGTAACCCCACTTTATGGGGTCTGGGGCAGCGCCCCGGAAAATTTTGGTTTTGGACCCTATGTTAGGTTGGGCGGACACACCTATGGTTTTGTGCATGATTTTCACACATGTTTTTTGGACACGATGGTTTTTGGTCCATGGTATTGGATGCTTCAGCATGTATAAATATGTATTATAACATTGAAAGGAACATAATGAGAAATCAAGCTGGTAGTCCCAGTTTTGGGATCCAAGGGAAAATATTTGTGTATATGTGTTTTATGTGTTATGCTCTCGCATTGTTTATTTTTTTTGTTTTAGAATTCGTATGCAAGTAATTTCTGTACGGGGTTAAAACCTACACCTTCGCGCATCAAATAAACATTGTAAAATAAACCCAGATCGCAATACAATAAGATGCATTAGAAAAGACTAAATACACAGTAATTGTAGAATACTTCTCTTCATTGATATCTTCCAGTTTATTACAGACTCTATCCACCATGTGCACACAACTACAAGGGTCCGCGCACTTAGCTGTGGACTTCCAACCTAGGCCTTTGTGCACTCAGATGCAGAGCCTCTACCTACACTAATACCAGAAAACACTTAGAACTCACTAGCAAAAACATCCAAAGCTACCTAGAGCTTACTTACTTAGCTCCTTTTTATATAATCCCATGGTTCGCATACCATGGGTAGGTCTTTATAGCTGACTTGACACTTTACAAAATAAGGGTGGACAACCCTTTATGACTCTTGACACCTTCGTGCTCTGCAACCACAAAATGTAGAGATTTTACAACTTTATTACAAAATAGTCTCAAAACATGGGCTTTTAGCCCCAAAACTACTCTTGGGGGAACTCGTTCCCAACAGGCCCCCAACACAAACATGGTGACTCACCCTCGAGTCACTCTGTGGACATAGAGATCTTGGCGGGAAGACCTCCCAACTTGACTTGTATCACGACAACCTCAACGGTACACTTCGCGACCACCTACTTCACTTCTTCAATCAACAGCTCTGTCGCTGGTCCTGAACTGTCATCCTGAAGCTTCTGCTAAGTCACCTGCAGACTAGCAAGCTTGCCTTCAATAGAGGTTGTGACCAAATAATCTTCGTCCAACCAAGGCTTCAAGTGGGCCTTCAACACTGCCTCTTTGTGTTGCGTTGCATCTACCCTTTCCTTCAGTGTTTTGGCCTCCTGCAGCTTTGCAAGTCTCTGTGTGAGGATGACGGTGAACGTTGTTCCTTTTACCTCATCATAGCGTTGTTGCAGTTCTCGCGCCTCTGTCTCCAACCGTTGTACATTAGGATCTTCTTGCAGACTGGTCAGTACCTCGAACGACTGTTCAAACATCCATGTGCAGTCTTCTACTACACTATCTACTGCCACTATCACCTCTCTAACAACGGTTGCACGCTGCTCCTTTAATTTTGGCAGAGTTGAAGGCTGGGCCTTCAACTGCAACTCTACAATTTGGAGGTTCAGCTCCAACTAAACCTTGACCAACTCTGTGCGAGCGTCACACACCCCTGTCGCAAGTTTACGAACGCACATCTCGACCAGTTCTTCCTCAGTAATGGCCAACTCCGGGACCATCCAACATGCTTCCTCTACAACCTGAACTATGCACTTTTTCCGGTCGGTTACGTCATTCACGATAGCGATGGTAGAGTCTCGTTGTAGGTCCATCTACACATTATTCATTTGCTACTCACTAATCACTTGAAAATGTGTTTTTTTTCGGGCCCTCAGCTCCACGATCACCCCATCCTATAGTAGGTGGAGCGCCTTACCAAGAAGCACTGCCAAGTTCAACACCACTACCTTGAGGGTGCTGACAGTGGGCCTGTCAGCCTTGTTTGTTGTGGTCAGTGCTCCCTCTGGCAACACTATTTCTCGGGAGTCCTTCGCATGCAGCATCCCAACGGCTTCTAAAGTACCGATGGCAAGGCTGGTGGACATCGCTCCAACCTGTGATGCATCGATTTGCAGCTCATTCAGACCCGTCTGGATGGCCCCCAATACTTGTTGCTACTGCTGCTCGAACTACTGTAGTACCTCTGCAGTGACATCTCACACCATATCTTCAATGTCATTCAAATCTCTCTCGGTTAGGGTGATTGGGTCCAGTGACATTTTACTGGCCTTAGATTTCTTCCGCAGCCCAACTTTTTCTTGTCCTCTACGACGCTTGATACGGTACGATGTTGTCTATGGGTCAGCTCCATGCTGCTCTATTTTCTTGTCCGTTTCTTCCTCTGTTTCGAGTGAAGGCGACCTTGCACCTTTTTCAGATCCGCGCTCTGCTCCACCTATCTATTCTTCCACATGTTGTGCAGCATCGCACTCTGCCTGGGCCTCTTCAGCAGCCTCCTTCTTCCTCTTCTTGGCTAGCTACGCCATCTTGAGCTTTGCCTCCTCCTTTTTGTGTTGCATGGTGAACTTGCTCAATCCCACTGCCGAGTCTAAGGTAGTATGCCACTCTGCCAGCCAGCGATCAAGAAATGCATCAATCGCGTCGTTAGTTGCCAAGTAAGGCAAGTCATGCTTTTTCTTCTCAGGGTCCTTCCATGCCCTGATCGATACGCACTGAAAGTCGGCCTTGAACTCCACGTACTCCTATAGTTTGGAAAACACAGTAGGTGAAAATCTTGACTTGCGATTGATAGCCATGCATATATTCATTTCCATCAAGATCCAGAAGATCTTGCTATCCTTGATGTGTTGAGCATCCTTGGTTGCCCACAGTGAAGCATACTTCATTGCTTCTAGCAGGTCTGGCGCGACCGAGGGGAATTGACTATATTCAAGTAGCTCCCAGGCTACCAGCACAATGGACAACAAGAGACACGCATAGTGGAAGGTCTTGCTAAGCTCCTGTGCCTCACGACAGTTCGCAAGGAACTCGATGCAGAGATAACGCACCCAATTAAACTGAACTCCTTCTGTGCATTGGGTCGCTAGAGCAACAACAGGTGCTGACACTTCATCTACGCAACACTTCCACATAACTTTTCCTGCAAAATCTATGTGGCCACCTTGACCACAGGATCACAGATACTCGAGATGTCATAGCCTCATGGCTTCTTCATGAGCTTGAATTTCTCCTTCACGACCTTCGCGAGGGCCTGCTCCCCACCTTTTTTGCCAAACATCATGGCTGAATTTTCCCCTGTATAGGGCAGCTGTGTTATCCTATGGATCAACCTGTCAGTGATGGGTATCGGCTCCTCCATCCATAGACACCCATCATGCATCAAGCATAGTAGCTGCTTGATGACCAATATTGTAATGGGTGTGCGATTGTAGTGCGACACCCATAGCAAGTTGAGTAGACCTGCTTTGTCTACACCCTTGAGCCACTTCCGCGGTTCCAACGCAGTCAACCTGGTGGTTGTGTGAACAACGCAGTACATTAGTTGTTCTGTCACTAAGTGAGGGAAATTCGCAGTGTCATCTAAGTCCAATCTTCCAATTTCAATAGTGGAACCCACCCCAAACGCAGTCCTTCAAAGACAATCTCGTCCGATAGCAAAGGTATGTGCAAGGCAACCTTGCTTTCGTCAATGTCCTTTGGCACCTTGGTCTCGCCCCTGCGTGGAGGGACATATTTGGAAAACTTAGTGATAGGGTCAAAACTCTCGACTTCAACGTCCTCCACTTCCACCCCCAAATCCTCATCATCCATCGGGATGTCCTCAATCTCTTCCTCCTCTGGCTCCAAGTTAATAATTTTTCCCTTTTCCTGTGCGGTGGGTTTGTCCTTCTGAGGGTTTCTTCTAGGCGATGCACACATTGGTATCGCAGCCTATTTTCCCTTCTTATCCTTTGCACTATCCTTGGTCAGGGTAGTCTTCGGTCTAGGCATCCATGGTGACTTGGGGACTTCAGTTAGTACCTCTGCAACCTCCAGAGTAGCTCCCTCTACCTCCATAACAACCTCTAGCACAACCCTCTCGACTGTCACAGTTTCGGTGTCCATAGCTTCTGATCCCGGGATAATGTCATGGATGAAATTGTGGTCGGATTCTGGAAATCGATCAAACGTTGGGCAATCAAGCAATTCTTTGAAAGATTCTCAAATCATGCATGTCTGAGAGCTCACCAACTCAGTGCTCAAAATGCCAAGTGTTTTTCGTTGGGTAGCCACATGTAATTTATAGGCCATTTTGAATTCAAATCCGACCATCCCCCCCAAATTCGGTTCATTAATGCTAGATTGGTAGCAAAACTTTTCAAGGATATTACCCATAACTTTTTTCTTAAATTCCAATTGCCCGCTCCATTTGACCACACTCTCATCGTCAAATCATGAACAGTGACTTTAACAGTCACTTTCCGGCTGACCTTCGTGATTTCTCCCTGGGTAGCGCAGCTCTCTCCGCATTGTCGCGAACCCTGTGACATCTCCTGTTTTCGCACATTCCTCCAATTGCGGAGTTCCCCAACCCAGGAAGTGTTGTTTATAATCTCGCGCCCCCTTTCAGCTGCCTGGAGTGCTAAGACTATGCTACCTTCATATAGTCACCTGGCTAGATCACTAGTGTATGGCTTCAATCGGCTGCCATTCACCTTTCCTGGGAAGGGATCTCCATTCAATTTAACCAACTGAACTGCTCCACCGTCGGTAATCTCCTTAATGACATAGGGCCCTAGCCAATGCATCCTGAATTTCCCTAGAAATTTATCAAACTTGTCATATAACAAAACTAGATCATTTACCTTAAAGGTGCATAGTTTAATGTGCCGATCATGCCATGCTTTTTCGCACTACTTTTGGACCTGTTGGTGAAATCCAGCTAGAAATATTTCTTCCTCAAGCTCAGCAAGCTACGCGAGTTTCTCTTCCAGGGCTCCGCGATCCATCATACCCGTGAGTGCCGCTATGCACAGACTAGGCACAGTGTATTCCATGGGAATTACTGCTTCACCAACATATACAAGCCTAAAGAGTGTCTGTCCAATCAATTTTTTGCACGTCGTTTGATAGGCCCATAGTACTGCGGGTATGCGCAGGTCCCAATCACTTCGCTGAGTATTGAAAACCTTGGTCAGCACGTTATCTAGTACCTTATTGAATGCTTCCACCATCCCATTAGCCTGTGGGTGATAAGACGTGCTTTTTTGGTACCACGATCACTCATCAAAATCTTTGGACACCCAAATCGTGTTAGTATATACTCAAAGAGAAACTTTGCAGTGGTCACACCTATGCAGTCCTTCACAGGCTGTGCCTCTACCCCTCGAATCAATTACTCAGTCACGGTGATAATGTACTACACACCCGTCTTCTCTCCTTGAGGCTGAATGGGTCCCACAAAATCTGTTGCCCATTTCTTGAAAGGTTGTAACATCATCTGTGGGTTCAGAGGCAGCTCATCTCTCCTTGATGGCCTGCCAGTCCTTTGACATACGTCGCACACCCTACAGTAGGATTTTGAATCCTGATGGAGGGTTGGCCACCACAACCTTGCCCATAGAATCTTCTGCGCAATCTCCCTTCCTGCATAATGGCCTCCCGTGGCACCTCCATGAGCGTCCATGAGGATACTACTTCTTTCAAGCTCCGATACATATCATCTCAATAGTTCATTAGACCCCATTTCATATAGATGTCTGGAAATGACAAAAAAGTCTCTCGCATGCACCACTAACTCATTTTTTGGCTGGATGGTGTAGCCTTCTAGGGCAGTTCCTGTTGTTAGGAAGTGTATGATGTCTTCAAAGTGACCATCCACGACGCGCACTGCAAAGAGTTGTGCGTCTGGTAATCCTTCCTCCAAATTAGTAGGCTCTTCTCCTGTTTCGATGCATGACAGATGGTTTGGTCCTGCGTTCAGTCATCTAGGCTTCACAATAACTTCAAAATCATACTCCTGGAGTAATAACAACCACCTACAGATTCTCACCCCCAACATAGGCTTATTAACCAGGTATTTTGTAGGTTTTAACCCCGTACAGAAATTGCCTGCATATGAATTCTAAAACATAGAAAATAAATAATGCGAGATTAGAACACATAAAACACATATACACAGAGATTTTCCCCTGGATCCCAAAACCAGGACTACCGCTTGATTTTTCATTATGTTCCTTTCAATGTTACAATACATATTTATACATGCCGAAGCATCCAATACCATGGACCAAAAACCATCACGTCTAATACCATGGACCGAAAACCATCATGTCCAATACCATGGACCGAAAACCATCGCGTCCAAAAGACATGTGCGAAAATCATGCACAAAACCATAGGTGGGTCCGCCCAACCTAACATAGGGTCCAAAACCAAAATTTTCCGGGGTGCTGCCCCGGACCCCATAAAGTGGGGTTATGGGTGCCCTTCAAACCCCCTGTTAACTACATGGAAAGAATATAACACAACCCAACATTCTCCCACTTGTTGTTTTCTTTCCGCAGGGGGCCACAAGAGAGCTTAGTCATTTTTCCAGCCCTGAAATGCCCATTGTCACTCTAAACCAAGAGAACTTCTCAGAGCTCACAGATTTTGTTAATGCATCTAGAGTATTCTTCAAAGTGTCCACCTTTACCAACAACACCTTTTTGTCTTCTATCATATCCCTCACAAAGTGATACTGAACATCAATGTGCTTTGTCTTTGAATGATATGCGGGGTTCTTTGCCAAGAAAATTGCACTTTGGCTGTCACAGTCTATCCTTATAGCTTCATGTACTAACCCCATACTTGAACACAATCTCTACAACCAAACTACTTCCTTGCTTGCATGAGTGGCTGCCATGTATTCTGCCTCTGTAGTTGACAGTGCCACTACAAATTGTTTCTTACTCATCCCACTGACTACACCTCCAAATAGGTTAAACACATAACCACTTGTAGATCTTCTCTGAACCAGATCTCCAGCCCAGTCTGCATCAACAAAGCCATGAATATCCAACACTTTTTCCAATCCTGGTCTTCCTTGGTAGCACAAACCATAATCACTAGCGCCATGCAAATACTTGAAAACCTGCTTCATTGTTGTCCAGTGCTCCTTCCCTAGTTTTGACATAAACCTACTCAATACTCCCACTGCATGTGCAATGTCTGGTCTAGTACAGACCATTGCATACATCAGGCTACCGACTGCACTGGCATATGGAACACAGGACATGTCCTCTTCCTCTTCTTGTGTTTTGGGACACTGTTCAGCAGATAACGTCACACCTACAGGAATAGGAACCTTCACCGGTTTACTATCCCGCATATTAAAACTCTGTAGTATTGTCTCGACATACTTCCTCTGGTTTAACCAGAGCTTCCTCTTTGTACGATCCCTTTTAATTTGCATGCCCAAAATATAGTTTGTAGCACAAAGATCTTTCATGTCGAATTTGGAGGACAATTGGGTCTTCAAATCCTGGATAATTTCTTTATCATTTCCAACCAGCAACATATCATCCACATACAAGACCAAATAAATAACATGGTCACCAATTAATTTAAAATACACACAGTGATCTGCTTTGCTTCTGGTGAAGCCAAGTCCCCGTATAAATGTATCAAATTTCTGATACCACATCCTTGGTGACTGTTTTAACCCATACAGAGACTTCTTTAACTTACACACCAGTTCTTTCTTACCCTTCACCTTAAAGCCTTCAGGTTGCTTCATGTAGATCTCCTCTTCTAGATCCCCATGAAGAAATGTTGTCTTCACATCCATCTGTTCTACCTCAAAATCAAAAGCAGCAGAAACAGATAAAAGTAATCTAATAGAAGTTACCTTGGCAACAGGAGAAAAAATATCACCAAAATCAATTCCCGGCACCTGGGAATAACCTTTTTCTACCAACTGAGCTTTGTATTTCTCCACTTTTCCTTCTGCATTTGTCTTATTTTTGAACACCCATTTGCTGCCAATGGGTTCCTTCCAGCCGGCAACTCCACCAGATCCCAAGCCTCATTTTTGTGCAAAGATGCCATTTCATCAACCATGGCCTCCTTCCAGAGTTTTCCATCCTCTGAATCCACTGCTTCCTTCACAGTTCTAGGATCATCATCAGTAATAGACAAAGCAAAATTTGAACAGAAAGCAGATGGACTATACCTTTCTGGCTGCCTTCTTTCTCGAACTGATCTTCTCACAGCCAGAGTTTGTGGCTCTTCATCTTCTGATTCCTCTTCTGTTGTAGAGTATGATTCTTCATCTTTTAGCTCAAACTCTATCTTCTCAGGTTCCTTTGGTTGGACTTCACGTTTAATAACATCTTTTACCTCTCTAAACACCACATCTCGGCTGTACACAACCTTTTGTGTGACAGGGTTCCAAAGCTTATAACCCTTTAAACCATCCTTATACCCAATAAAGATGCACTTTTCAGATTTACTATCCAACTTGGTTCGTTTCTCCTTTGGAACTTGTACATATGCATCACATCCAAATACCCTCAGACGTGAAAGAGAGGGTTTCTTACCAGTCCATACCTCTTGTGGAGTCTTATCCTCCAACGCTGATGAAGGTGACCTATTGACCAGGTAACATGCAATATCCATCGCCTCTGCCCAGAATTCCTGTCCTAACCTGGCACCACTAAGCATGCTTCTTGCCCTTTCCATCAACGTCTTGTTCATTCTTTCTGCAACTCCATTTTGCTGAGGTTTATATGGAGTAGTCTTCTACCATGCAATACCACACTTCTTGCAGAATTCTTCAAATTCCTTACTACAAAACTCTCCACCATTATCTGTCCTCAGCACCTTTATCTTCTTCTCTATCTGGTTTTCCACTAGAGCCTTAAATTCTTTAAACCTATCAAAGACTTCAGATTTCTTCTTAAGGAAATATATCCATGTATTCCTTGAGAAGTCATCTATAAATGATACATAGTACATAGAATTACCCAGTGATGGAACCTTCACAGGTCCAAACACATCACTGTGCACAAGTTCTAATATCTGTTTCGCCCTCTTACTACCAGAGGGGAAACTCACCTGATTCTGCTTCCCATATACACAATTTTCACAGAAATCAAAATCCAGAGAGCTATCACGCATACCTTCTACCATACCTTTACCATGAAGTATTCGAAGGCCCTTCTCTCCAATATGTCCAAGCCTTTGATGCCACATCATGGTCTTCTCTCCAGAGACCACTAGATCTTCTACTCCACTTTCAGGAACCACAGAACTATTGCACCCATCAATAACAGTGTTACCTTGTAGCTTGTACAGAGTTCCAATCCGAACTCCCCGCACCAATACCAGTGCTCCCTGAACCATCTTGCAGGTATCCTTCTTGAACACTATTTTTACACCTGCATCATCCATCTTGCTTACAAAAATCAGGTTTTTGACCAATGCAAGAATATGCAGAACACCTAGAAGTGTTCTAACTCTTCCACCTTGCAATTTCAACTTTACTTTGCCGCAACCAATGATTCTAGCCTTCCTATCATCCCCTAAGAAGACATCACCACCATTGTATTTCTCATACTCGCAGAACCACTCTATGTGGGGAGTGAAGTGAAAGGATGCACCTGAGTCAATCAACCATGCCTCATGATCTACATGTGTACTTGAAGAAGCCAAGTACACATCCCCACCTTCATCTGAGGTGGTTTTCGCCTCTGCAAAAGGAGCATCATCAGATCCCTTTCCTTTGTCAGGAGATTTAGATTTACAGTCCCTTTTGAAGTGGCCTTCCTTTCCGCATTTCCAGCACACCACCTTTACAGGTTTTCCTGGAGATTTAGATCTCTCTCTAGATTTTGATCTCCCACTCGATGACTTATTTTTGTTTCTATTCTGGGACCATCCTCGTACAGACAAGGCATCACCATTTTGGATCTCCATATTTTTCCGTCTCATCTCCTCTGTCAGCAAGGCTGAGACTATTTCATCAAACTGCAAAGCAGTTGCATTGCTACCTATTGCAATAACCAAACTATCCCACGAATCTGGTAGAGAACACAACAAACTGATGCACTTATTTTCATCTGAAATTTTAATATCAACAGATGCTAACTAACTTACCACAGTATTAAATGCGTTTAGATGCTTTGTCACCGAGTCTCCATCTTTCATCCTCAGGTTATACATCTTTTTCCGTAGGAACAGTTTATTCACCAGAGACTTAGATTGGTACAAAGTCCCTAACTTTTCCCACAAAGCCTTTTTTGTAGCTTCCCCTGATACATTTAGCAATACTGAATCTGAGACACACAATTGTATTTTGCTCTTTGCCTTCCGATCCAACTTCTTCCATTCTTCATCAGACACTCCCATTGGTTTAGTTCCCGGATCTACCGCGATCCACTGATCTTTATCCACCAACAGATCCTCTATCTTGAGTTTCCACAACTCAAAACTCTGACCATTGAATTTCTCGATCTCTATCTTTCCACTACTCGCTATCTTCTTTCACCACCAGAATCGATCTTGCAGATCTCCCACTAAACAAGTTCTACCACAGGCCCAAGCAAAACCCCTTAGCAACAAAGGCGTCCCCTTGAAGCCAAATCTGCTCTAATACCAAATGTAGGTTTTAACCCCGTACAAAAATTGCCTGCATACGAATTCTAAAACACAAAAAATAAATAATACGAGAGCAAAACACATAAAACACATATACACAGAGATTTTCCCCTGGATCCCAAAACCGGGACTACCAGCTTGATTTTTCATTATGTTCCTTTCAATGTTACACTACATATTTATACATGCCGAAGCATCCAATACCATGGACTGAAAATGATCACATCCAATACCATGGACTGAAAACCATCACGTCTAATACCATGGACTGAAAACCATCACGTCCAAAAAACATGTGCGAAAATCATGCAGAAAACCATAGGTGGGTCTGCCCAACCTAACATAGGGTCCAAAACCAAAATTTTCTAGGGCACTACCCCGGACCCCATAAAGTCGGGTTACGGGTGCCCTTCAAACCCCCTATTAACTACGTGGAAAGAATATATCACAACCCAACATATTTCAATGCAGAATGATCCATATACATCTTAAAATGTCCACCCAACAAATAGTTTCTAAGCTTCTGGAGTGCGTATACCATGGCTAGTCTTTCATGCTTGGTGGTGGAATAGTTCTTCTCAGCCTTGGAGAACCTCCTACTTGCAAATGCTATAGGATGGTCTAATTCTCTGTCGCCAACCTGTGTCAGTATTGCTCCCAATGCTACACATGATGCGTCTACATGTACATGAAACTCCTTCTTCCAATCCAGGAATACTGAAATTGGCACGATGACCATTTTTCCTTTCAGAACATCCAAGATTTTCTAAGAGTCCTCATTCCAACATAACATGACATCCTCTTTCAAAAAATTCTCCATAGGTGCGGTGATCTGGGCATAGCCCTTGATAAACTTCCTGTAGTACCCAGTATGTCCCAAGGTTGTGCACAGTTGTTTTAGACTCCTCGGCACCTCCAGGTTAATTATCACTACGATCTTCACGGGATCTACCATCAATCCCTATCTGCATACCACATGACCCAAAAAAGTCCCAAAAGGGACACAAAACAGACATTTCTTTAGATTGAGCACAATCTGGTACCTTTGACAAGTATCTAGCATTAAGCGCAAACTTTCCACATGGTGTTTTACCAACCCAAACATAGTTCGGTCATAAAAGTACACCTCCAAAAACTTATGAATGAATTCTTTGAATGCAGCAATGACTACGTGCGAAAAAATTGCAGGCGCATTCTTTAATCCGAAAGGCATCATGGTGTACTAAAAACATCCCCACTCAGTCGCGAAGGTCATCTTGCTTCTATCTTCAAGTGTGATTTTAATCTGATGGTATCCAGAGAACCCATCGGTGAAGGAGTACGCTTCCTGACCACCTACATTATCCAATACCTCATCAATGAATGGAGTTGGGAAAGGGTCATGCACGCAAGTGTCATTCAACTTCCTGATATCTACGCATATCCTTATTGCATCCTTCTGCTTCTTTTATTGTACCACCATTGGGCTCACCCAATCAGATTCTTCTACGGTCTCAATGATGCCATCCGCGAACATCTTATCTAAATCTAAGTGAACCTTCTCCTTATACTTTGGATTGAGATGGTAAGGTCTTTGCTTAACTGGATTCACGTCGGGTTTTAATGTGATCTTCATAATACCCAGGTCTCCTATTATCCCTTTTAACTCCGTAAACTTGGTAGGGAACAAATCCTGGTATTCGCGGAGCAATTCGGCAACCTTATCTACCGTCGCATCATCCCAGTAATCTCCAATCTTCATGAATTTGGGCTCCACCTCGTGCCAATATTTACCTATTTAGTTTTCAGTGGTGTGGTTATATAAGGATTCTCGATCTGCAGTCCCTCAACCTCGCGGTTAACCTCAATTTCATGGATGCTTAATCTTTCGAGTCCTCGTCTTCTTCTTCAACAGTCACGTTATATCATTCCATCGTGTGGCTCAGCTGAGTAGTCTAATCAGGTTAAATAAAATCTAAAGGATCCTATGGTATCCTAAAGATCACTGCTTTAACTTCTTGTAGCACTTTGTCAATACAATCCAACCTGTCTTTGAAGCTAAACGTCATTATGAACCCTTCGCACAGAATATCCCATTCTCCTGTGCCATGGCGGAGCTCTGTCTCCAAGTACTAGTTCATCGGGATGACATCTAGGGTGTGACAATACAAGTGCACCCATTTAGGTTGGGGCTTTGCTCCATAGGCCTTAGCCCATTTTTCCAAGTGAGCGCATGGATCATCCTTCCCGTCATACTTGTTTGTCACTCGTACCTTCGGCTTCCTAAAGTGTGTTCTCATCATCCTCCTACACTCACACCAATCATCAAAACTACCCTTGTGCATACCCCACCATCTCGCGAGTGTAGTGCCCAGGGCCCATTCCAAAGCCTGGAAGCGCTGCTTATCTGGTACTTCCCTCTCAAATGCATCCAAAAACACATCCACATCATTCAAGCCATCATAATTGAGCAGATTTCTTACCTCTGACGACACACAATGCAACAACCAGGTCATCATGTTACAACTCAGTGTGGTTACTTCATGTAGTCGATTCTTTGAGCGCTCTAATTCCTCGTCTAAGTTTGATTTGTAGGAACTCTCGCAATCCCATGTAATTTGTCCATTTGTTGTCAGATTCACCCAAGCTTGGTCTCGTACTGTTATCTTATATATGCAATCCAAATTGTCATCGCTTTTGTAATCGCGGACTGGTTCAGTATAGTGCGATCCTTCTGCAGGATCTAAGGGTACTATTACACAAAGCGATTTCTTTTCAAATATCATATTTAGCTTCTTTAGTTTGATTACCCCATTCATGTTAGTAGCCCAATCAATGCCAAGGAGCACAGGGTAGGGGTTGTTGTCATCCACAATTTCTATTACTTCAAAATCATCCAATGCGAGTTACTTCCTGTAACCATCTCATGGGGATGATCTTCTGCTAATTTTCCATCCTTAACTAAATTGGAGACCACTACAGTTCGGGTCTCCCCATCCGCTCCCAAGTCTGCATCAGCAAAACGTTCATGTCTGACCTCAGATCTAGAATAACCTGATCCATTTCATATTCTCCTATTTGCATGGTGAGTCTCATTTCATGCCCTATCCTTGCCTTATGCTTACCGATCTTCCATACCACGCGTGGTTCACCCAAAGTGGGTCCAGCGCATTTATTTATAAGTTCCTATAACCCCTTCACAACCTTGCTATCATGTAGCAACTTCATGCAGGTCTCTAAAAATGTCGTAAGCATAGAAGGGTCCATTTCCTAAATAGGTTTATCTCGGCTTCCTAAGGTAGAGGCCCCAACGAAGCTCTTCTTTGCTTCCATGAACATTTCACATGCGTGCTCCAATTCAAATTCAACCTCCTTCTTTAGAGCTTTGTGAACCCACGTGCTATCTTCAAGTTGTTTACCCTTATCATCGCCCATTGCAATTCCACTTCGGAGCACTATATTCACATTCGGAACTTCTTCACGAGGCTCAACCCTCATCATCTGCAGGTTCTGAGTTGGTTGTGGGGGTAGCACCCCTTTGTCGCATATCCTTGCTATTAGTGTAGGATAGTTCTCAATCTCATGATCAAACTGAGTGCAATATTTGCATGACGGGCGTGTTGGGTTAGTGCATTCGTAGGCATAGTGTCCTGGTCCTCACAATTATAACAGATCAACTGTCCCCGACCTCCACTAGGTCCTCCTCCACCTCATCCTCATCTGCGCCCTTGAAATCTTGTCCATGCCATCCCAGCGCCCTATTCAGGAGGCCGCGTTTATTCCTGAACTCTATAGGTGGGAGTTTTATCCATCATTATTTCATAACTTCAACAATTGTGCTCATCATGCCCTACCAACCTACAGAAGTTGTTGAACAATTGTTGCGGTGTTTGTAAAAACTTCTACAGCAAATGACAATTATCAGTCGTATGTTTCCCTGCTACCTGACATATAGCACACCACAATGCAAGCCCCGCACTTGACACTACTTGGGCTTCCTGCCTCAAAGGCATCGGTCCCCCTCCTACAATATAGTTCACAAAGACCGGGCAGTGGTCTTTATCATGCCCCTGACCTTTACATTTCAGGCACCATACCTCTTCGTGCACTTTTGGCTGATCTATTCTGTCCTTCTTTAAACTTTGCATTTCGAGGCAAATATTTTGCAACTGCGCATGGATCTACTGAAACCCCAGATTCAGATCTTGCATCGGTGTTTGATGTAATCTTATTGCAATCTTCGAGGCCTCTACCTGAGTCGTAATCTTTTGTTGTCACAACGCAACCCTTAGGCGAGGCAGGAGTGAAGGCACAAACCACTCACGGTGCTACCCATCTGTTAAATTCATATTGGCTTCGCGGATTTTACACTTCAATCTCTTATCCATCTCCCAAGGGGTCTCACCTGGTTTCATCATAATTTCCTTGAATCCCACAATTGACTATGCCTCGGATTTAGGCCTATTGAAATATTTATTCAGCATGGTCTGGATCTCTGCCAATGCAGCATTTGGTTTATCATTAGAGTACTTGATGTACCAAGTTAGCGCGCGATCCTGCAAAGCACTAACCAACGTTGCCTTCTTCATGTGATCATCTGTGATGCCCTGAGCTTCCCATACAACTTTTACGACAAACCAAAACTGGTTCAGGTCCTCATTTCCCAAGCCCTTAAACAATGCTAGCTTCACTGAATTCGCCATGTTGAACTGTGGTGGAGGTGGTGGTGGTGTGGGCGAAGTCGCAGGTGATAGTGGTGAAGGTGGAGGTGGTGTGGGTGGAGGTGGTAGTCACGGGAACCCTTATTTTATCAACTAAACTGCACTTCACGGAGAAGCCTGCGCTACTCCCTCTTCATCACTCAAAGGAGGTGAAATCAGTGGGCTATATTCAAGACCCTTTCTTCCTTCATTCCTGTAAGTCTTTCCACTTCGCGTAGCTCCAAACATCAAGGTAGCTGCATAACCCGTTTTTCGCACAATAACATCTTAATCCAAGTATTTAAAGACTTCAAGTACTTACCTCGTGGACCTTTGAAAAATGTCGCTCCACCTCGCTGTAACTGACTGAGGTATCGACCACGAATTCAGTCACAAATCCTCCTATGATACGATTGAGCCAATGATCGACAACGCAGGCGATCTTATCCTCAAAGGCTTCCAGTTTCTGCACTAACTCCGGGGTCCAGATAATAGGACCATCAAGCCTCCACCTTCCTTGGCTATCTGCTAGCTTCGTGATCCACTCGTATAACTCGATTGGAAAGGAACAAAAAAATATCTCGTGGATTTCTGTATATAGGTACTTGTCTAGCCATTATTCCTTTGTTAGCCATGGATTTCTATTCTCCTATGCCACGAATTCATGGATCTTTCTATCCAACCAGTCTTCGATTCTTTCTTAGTTGGATTCCATTGATAAGACATCACACATTTCTCATGCAAGTTCCAATCCCGACAATGGAACCATTTGTTGGCTTCGTGGGCCCTGAACCAGATTCAGCATTAGTCAACGAAACAAATCCCTACACTACTAGCCCTTTCGGCATCAGCCCGCGGAGCACAAATTGAAGTCTCACCCGAAGCAATATGGGGGGATGTTGGAACCAAGTTTCCACACCCTGAGATGGTTATGATGTTGGTTTATACCTCCTGCTCCTACCTTCACGCAGGTGGCTTAGCCTTAGGGCTTATCATTCTATCTTTCATCCCACCCTTCAGTACCTTTGAAAATGTGTACAGTTTACTTTCGTGCAGTGCTAACCAGCGGTTTAGGTACTTTTACGCTGCCATGAAGATGGATCATATAGGTTCTGTAGTTATATCAAGCATTCTACTTATTCTACCAATCAATTACAGTTATCATCATGTAAACTGATATTTTTACTTGTGTTCAATTAACAGATATAGTCACATACATTCTCACATCAAATAAACATTGTAAAATAAACCCAGATCGCAATATAATCAGATGCATTAATAGAGACTAAATACACAGTAATTGCAGAATACTTCTCTTTATTGATATCTTCTAGTTTATTACAAACTCTATCCACCTTGCGCACACAGCTATAGGGGTCCGTGCACTCAACTGTGGACTTCCACCCTAGGCCTCTGCACACTCAGTTGTAGAGCCTCTACCTATGCTAAGACTCGAGAACACTTAGAACTTGCTAGCAAAAACTTCCAAAGCTACCTAGAGCTTACTTACCTAGCTCCTTTTTATACAATCCCATGGTTTGCAGACCATGGGTGGGTCGTTACAACTGACTTGATACTTTACAAAATAAGGGTAGACAACCCTTTATGACTCTTGACACCTTCGCACTCTGCAACCACAAAATGCGGAGACTTTACAACTTTATTACAAAATTGTCTCAAAACAGGGGCTTTTAGCCCCAAAACTTCTCTTGGGGGAACCCATTCCCAACAATTGGAGAATACTCAGTAGAGAAGGCAGAGAGAGATCCAACAGAGGCAGTGCAAAGCCAAGGAGGATGATACAGAGCCATGCAGGGCCATGCAGAGGCAACATAGAAGCCAAGAGGGAATCCAAAAATTTGTTGAAGGAATCGATTGCCCAGGGGGTGTTATGTTGGGTTGACGTAATGACTACACAGAGGAAGCCAAGGATAGTTCATTTAGTGGCTAGATCAGTGAGTATTTCCAGTGATAGTGTGAGGCAACCTCACTTATCTCTCTGTTAGTGATATTCTCTGTAACTGGATTGTCAGGAAGGCATCCAAAGATTGTATTCAAAAATTACTACTACTTAATAATAAAACCCTCAGTTGCTGCATCAGTTTTCCTGCATTGGATTTTTCCGAGGACATTGGTCTAAAAACAATGGTGTCACTTGTGTGTGCTATTTATTTGTTGCTCATATTCTTGTTTTCACATTTTATTTAAATGGTGAAGGTTGTAGTGTATTAGTTTCCGTGTTTACTATAGGAAACAATAAATAATTGTGTTTAGTAATTAACAAATAACAAAAACATAATCAGTTGCTACAGTAGAAATTTGGGCATCCAAATTTCACATGGTATCAGAGCTGCAGGTGAAACAAGAGAGTAGTTTCAAAAGAGCCCACTGCTGGGGGAGAAAGGGAGTTGGAAATTCCTACAAAAGCGACAATTCAAATCCCCAGAAACATTTCGCAGTTCAAGCTAGGAGGGCTAGATTTTTTGTGGTAAATCTCTCTCTGAGTGATTTGACAGAGAGGTAGGATTTCGAGATCGAGATTTGTCAGTGGTAGAGTGAGTAGCACAATAAAAGCTTCAGCGAAGAGGGGTTTTTGGTGTGATGCAGTTTTTTGCAGGAAGTTTTTGGGTTGAAAGATGTTAGAAGGAAGAAGAGAGACACTTGAAGGAATTCCTTCATCAAAGAATCCATAGTCAAGGAATTCAAATTCTCATTTGCTAATCACCAACCAGAGAGAGAAGGTCATTCGACACTTCGATTGGAAGAGATGGAAGCCAGTGGACTGAGAGACCAGGATAGGTTGGATGGGTCATCCATCTATGTGATCTGGAAGGCAAGGATGTCATGCCTTCTGGATGAGAATTTTCTCAAAGTCTACATCAACAGTGTGGTATCTGAACCCACAGATCCAAATCCACTCAAGAAGTACAAGGGCAAAACGGTGACGACAAAGAGAATGATCCTTGATGGAGTAAAGGATCATATAGTCTGTCCCATCGCTGGCAGGTACACTTCCAAGGAGATGTGGGATGCATTGTTGATGTTGTATCAAGGATCTTCTGAGGAGCAGAAGATGTACTTAGAGAATAAGATGAGATATCTACAGATGGAGAAGGGGGAGCACATTGATACGTTCCTCACTAAGCTTCAGGAGACCCGAGATGAACTAGCAGCCATGGGGTCAACACCTCAAGGTTTCGAGATGGTAAGACTGGCCCTAAATTCAGTATCTGAGGAGTGGCAAGTCTTTTTCTAGAGCATCCTCGGTTGGGCAACTTTGCCAAACTGGGATGAAATGTGGGTAGCTCTTAAGCAAGAGGATCTAAGGAGAGACATGGTTAAGTGTAAACTTGACAGAAGCAATAGAAATGGGTTGAAGCCCAAGGAGGAGGAAGAGAATGCAACCCTCACATCCAAGGGATAGTAGGAGCAACGAAAGAAGAATAAATATGTTCCGAAGATCAAATGCTTCAGGTGTGGTGAATTCGGTCACTATGTAACACAATGTCCTCTTAGGAAGAAGGAAAAATATGAGAAGCATGATCTAAAGGTTGAAACCATGAAGGTTGAGGAGTTCGCCATGAGAGCCCAAGCATCTCTAGGAGGGAGGTGGAGAGATTTAGAGTTGTAGTTTGAAAGGACTTCAATTGGGCAAGATCCTTTAGGAGCCAACCTCTCATATCAATTCCTTGTTATGGTAACCTAGAAAAAAAGTAACAAGATGGCCCAGTTTCAGTTGGTGCTAAGGAGTGTCGGAGT
Organism: Pinus tabuliformis; assembly: GCA_031772625.1. Classification (NCBI taxonomy): domain Eukaryota; kingdom Viridiplantae; phylum Streptophyta; class Pinopsida; order Pinales; family Pinaceae; genus Pinus; species Pinus tabuliformis. The sequence continues at coordinate 885,363,118 of CM062808.1, read as the reverse complement.
GATAGTTGCAGTCGCTAGGAGGGCTATAGACTAAGCAGCGCAGAGCTATAGTTGGAAGCAATGCAGATGGCACAGAGCAGAGTGAACAACAACGCAGAGGCTCTAGAGGGTTAGCACAGAGACTAGCAACAGTAAGAACTCCAACAATGATATGCATCATACTGAACCATTTCATTAATTTGGGATGCTTTTCCATTACTGATACAGTAGCAGTAGCAGTTGGAGAAGGTTGTAGTGCAGATGTAGTATTGGCAGTGGCAACAGCAGCACGGATGCAGAATTGAGAGGGAGTTGTAGTACGGATGTAGAGTTGACAGTTGCAGGTTTAGTAGTAGTAAATATGCAACATTTGCATTTTAGTTGGTGGACAAGATGTCAGACATTAGCAGCGTAGAAGTTGTTTTTTTTAAACAGAGTGATGCTTCAGCAGGGTGCATTGTTAGAGCACATTCATCACTAAGAGGGAGTGTTGATTTCTAGTAGTATTAGATGTGCTATAAGTCTCAAAATTTGTAGGGAGGCTTAGACACATGCATTCTCCAATACCCAGAAACCATTTTGGGAAATTCCACCCAGAGAGAGTTTTATTAAAATAATTAATTACCTAATGCATGAACAAAAATTAAAAAACTGACTAATTTCAAAACAAAACTAAGCCTACACTAATAAAATGAATATAAAATAAATTAAAATATTTTAATTTTTATATAAGTAATTAATAATTTTATTTGACGCAGTTATTTTATAAGTAAATTTAACAATAATAAATGATTTTTAATTTTTTAATAATAAATGATTTTTAAATTTTTATGAATAAAGTTAAAAATGAATTAGGTTTTTAACTTTATTCATAAAAATTTAAAAATCATTTATTATTAAAAAATTAAAAATCATTTATTATTGTTAAATTTACTTATAAAATAACTGCGTCAAATAAAATTATTAATTACTTATATAAAAATTAAAATATTTTAATTTAATTTATATTCATTTTATTAGTGTAGGCTTAGTTTTGTTTTGAAATTAGTCAGATTTTTTTATTTTTGTTCATGTATTAGGTATTTATTTGTTTTGGTTAGATAACTCTTCCTTCAATCTATCACTCAAATTTCTGTCCTAAAGATGGATCCCCTTTGGGATTTGAAACATCGACAAGATGTACATAATACTGTGGATGATCTGAATCACAATTTTCCAAAAGAATGTCACATAAGATTAAAATATAACATAATTAATTATTTTGAATGGCACCCTAAGTCTAAACTCATGAAATAAAAATAATTATTGGGTATTAATCTAAACTGTGGGTGTAACTTCTAGAAGAAGACAAGGATCAAGCCAAAATGATCTAAGTCATTAATTATAAGTTAATTTGGGTTGTTGGTTGTCCAACAAAAATATATAAGAAGAGGCTTGAGGGGCACTTGGAGAACACAATAAGGGGAGACTAGAAGGTCGATTTTCTTGTTGGGATGGGGTCCTCTGGGTCAGTTTTGGGGTTAAAAACCCAAGTTTTGATGTAATTTTTGTAAAAGATGTAAAGTCTCTATGATTTTTGGATGTTGAGCGAGTAGATCATTAGGAGTCAAAGGGGTTTTAGCCCCTAGTTTATGTAAAAGTTGAGTCGGTTTTGAGATCCACCCATGTTCTACGGACCATGGGATTGTATGTAAAAAGCTATAAGTAGGCTTGTCTTAGATATTCTAGGGGATAATCTGAGCTATAATGGATGAATAGAAGAGAAGTCTTAGTGTAGAGAAGTGGGTCAGATAGGAGACAACAACTTTGCAGCTGAGTGCGCAGAGGCCTAGGTAGGATCTGCAGCTGAGTGCGCAAACCCCTGCAGCTGAGTGCACATGGTAGTTCTAAGTCTGTAATACCATATTGAAGATCAATAAAGAAGATTTTTTAATAATTCTTGTGTTTATCACTTTACTTCTATTTATTTATGATTGTGATATATGTTGTGGATGAATAATGTATTTATGAAGTATTGATCTAATGATGCGTGAATCTATTGAATAACTGTTAGATGATGTATGCAAACATGTTTATGTAAGTACGTGAAGACTCTGATGACTTATCTAATGTGTATTAATAACTCAAGCTTATCTATGTGAACCCTAGTCTAGAGTAGTTCTCTGATGCACGTAAGTGGATAAACAAACTATTAAGGGTTTGCAAAGACCGATTGTGGACCTTCGCAAAGGTCTGAAGGTTGTTAAGCAGAGTTGTAGTATCAAACCCTAGGGGCTTCTAGATCTGTGCAAAGGCATATCTAGGGCACTAAAAGACATCACACTAATCTCTGGATGTGGAAACTTGGTTCCAGCGTCCCCCCATGCTGCTTCAAGTGAGACTGCAGCCTACACTATGCGGGTTGTTACCGAAAGGGATAGTAGTGTAGGGTTTTGTTGGTTGATGCAACTAACTCTTAACCTAGGTTAGGACCCACTAAGCCAACATTTCTGAAGCATAGCAACTTCCGGAGAGATTTTCGATAGCAATATTTTGCAGTGAGGGGTAGGGATAATATTTGAAGGGAAATATTTCCTGGCCGGAGAATACACCGCAGAGAAGGAAGAGAGAGAGCCAGTAAATATCAGGGAGGCTAACATAGAGCCACGCAAGACCATGTAGGGACAGCGCAGAAGCCAAGAGGGAATATAAATATTTGCTGAAGGAATCTATTGTAGAAGCTTGAAGCTGGGGTGTTAGACTAGGAGGTGCAAATCGAAGTTCCTGGGCAAAAAATCAATCAGCTGAAGGGGTGATGCTTTCCCCAAAGGGTGTGACACTAGGATAGCGCAGTGGCTGCGTAGAGGCAACGTAGAGGAAGCCAAGGGTAGTTCATTCAGTGGCTGGATCAGCAAGGATTTCCAATGATAGTGTGATGTAATCTCACTTATATCTTTGTCAGTGATATTCTCCATAACTAGATTTTCGGGAAGGCATCTAGAGATTTTATTCAAAAATTACTACTACTTAATAATAAAACCCTCCACTGCTACATCGGTTTTCCTGCGATTGGGTTTTTTCGGGGACATTGGTCCCAAAACAACAGTGTCACTTGTGTGTGATATTTCTTTCTTTCTCAGATTCTTGTTTTCGCATTTTATTTAAATGCCAAAGGCTGAAGTGTATTAGTTTCGTTGTTTACTGTAGGAAACATTAAATAATTTTGTTTAGTAATTAACAAATAGTAGAAACATTATCAATTTCCATAGTAGAAATTTGGGCATTCAAATTTTCACACCCCCCTAGTGGGGGTTCGGGGGCAGTGCCCTTGAAGCTAAAAATAAATGAAAATTTTCCTTGTAAAATATTGTAGTTACGTAGTCAATTTGGGCCATTCATTAGGAGGACGATTTTCCAGTATAATTTATGTTAATTTAGGGTTTTTTTCCTTAGAATACAACCCTCAGTTTATAAGAGGAAATTTTATTGTGGTTTCGTATTATTATTCTGAGCGAGAAATAGAGAGGCGGATGCATGAGAGGGAAGAAGAAATTACATCGGATATGTTGTAGGTTGTATCTCTTCATTTTGCTAGATAATACAAAAGGAAGGAATGGTTGTTTCTCTGTGGACATAGGTGAACCACGTATACCTATGTCTCTCTTGTTTTATACATTTCTTTTTTTGTGCTTTCGCAATATTTTATGTGTTTCATTGATCCATTAATTAATTTCTAACACTAGCCCCTTTCCTTGTGATAGGGCGATATTATATAGGTTCATTCTATCTCCTAGGAGAATGTATCTAGACACCTAGGGGCTTGAGAAGTTATGAAAATTCTAAAATAATGGACCCTTAGCCAACTCATACATAAGTGGTTCATGTTGATCTCCTTGGGAATGACCAAGTCTATAACCCTTTTTCTCAATTATGAAATAATTATTATTTCATAATTATGAAATTTTGAAAAATTAATTATGAAAAATTACTCAATTATGTAATTTCACCATTTTACATGGAATAACTCCGACATAAGTAAAATTAAAGGTGAAAGGGGATGCATTCTAGCTAGAAATTGAGGTAATTTGAACTTGGGTTTCTCTCATTATGGTAGAGTGGAAAATAGGTTTATAACAGATGCCCCCTAATGCATAAGGTCAAAATAGAAACTTATGGAAGAAATGCATTAGAACAAAACTCAAAGCCAAAAATGGGAGGAAGGAACAAGGACTGCAAAGATAAATGAGAGGAACTCAAATGTTTAAGGATCAATCGGTCTAATAATGTCCCTAATTCAGGTACACCCATGCTCGATCACAAAGATAATTCAAACATCATCACCAACTATACATTTTGGATCCATGACATGAAATGCTAGAACATGGCCATGAACAATACACAATGGATCCATGTGACAAATCATAAATACCATAGCCACTAGTAAATACAATGTGAATCTATGTCACTGTATACATTAGTAGGACTATGGACACATAATAGAGAAGGTGCCCCAGAGTAGTCCTTAAAGTACATAAATGATACATAACTCCAACACAACCTGGGAAAGGTTCCATATAAGAGTGAAGCGTCCCTAACCTAGGGTCTTCTACAAAACCCAAATGGTACAAATATACAACATGGAAATATATGTGTTAATGCCAAGCATGGTAGAAACAACCTTATTACCTGTCAATGAGGTGTACCATTAAAAGACACAAGGGAACCCACCAATGGTGAAGATTGTGTTGGGTGTGGAGCCTGATTATCTTCCTTATTCATAGGTATCACCGCATTAGACCCCATTTCGTAATGTGGTGACAATGCCACCCGTAAAATGTATGCCGCCAGGAGGGTCCAGGGGGGCGACGATGATTATTTGGAGCCCCCCCGGTGAGGGATCTGGGGAAGCACCCCCGAAGATAAAAATAGATGTAAAATTGCCTTGTAAAAAGTTGTAATTTCATAGTCAATCTAGGTCATTCATTAGGTGGAGATCTAACGGTAGAAGTTATGTTTAATGTAGGGTTTTTTACCCTAGAAGGAAAACCCTCGCTATATATGAGGGAATTTTATTGCGTCTATTGTTGGGAACGGGATCCCCCAAGGACAGTTTTGGGTCGAAGTTTGTAATAAAATTGTAAAGCCTACGCATTTTGTGGTCGCGGAGCGCGAAGGTGTCATGAGTCATAAAGGGTTGTCTACCCTTAATTTTGTAAAGTAAAGTCAGTTGTAAAGATCTACCCATGGTCCACGGACCATGGGATTGTATAAAAAGAGCTAAGTAAGCTCTAAGTAGTCTGAATGAGTCATGAAATATAGTAAGAAGTCATGAGGGATAAGGTAAGAAGTCTAAGTTTCGGGTCATAGTGTAGGTAGAGGATCTATAGCTAAGTGCGTAGAGGCCTAGGGTAGAATTCTGCAACTGAGTGCGCAGACCCTTGCAGCTGTGTGCATAGGGAGGTTAGAGCCTGTAATTGTCTGAAGATATCAATAAAGAGAAGTATTCTACAAATTTTGTGTCTTTGTTTCCTATTAATGCATCATGTCATATTGTGTATGAATTTCATTTATAATACTTATGGGATGCATGAATGTATGTAATTATGTTGGATAATTGAACGCAAATAAGGATATATGTTTATGCGGTGCTAACTATGATTACCTAATAAGATAAGTAAGATTCTTAAGATAACTTGGGAATCTGTGCAATATGTTGCCTTAACAGTGTGAAAGTATCTAAACCGAAGGTTAGGGCTGCGCGAAGGTCAGTCGTACCCTTTTGCAGAGGTATCGAAGGGAGGAATAAGGGGCTAGGTAGACAAAGCCCTAGAACTTAACGACCTGCGTGAAAGCAGGAATAGAAGGAATAAACCAACATCACAACCATCTCAGGGTGCAGAAACTTGGTTCCAGCATCCCCCCATATTGCTTCAGGTGAGACTTCAGTCCACGCTCCACGGGTTGATTCCGAAAGGGCCACTAGTGTAGGGATTTTTTTTGCTAATTAACGTTGAACCTGGGTCAGGCCCCACCAAGCCAAAAAATGGTTTCATTTCCGGGTCTAGAATCTACATAAGATATGTGTGATGTCGTATCACTTGAATCCAACTAAGAAAGAGATCGGAGACTAGTTGAATAGGAAGATCCACGAATTCGCGACATCAGAGAACAGAAACCCACGACTGACCAAGGAACAGTGGCTAGACAGGTACCTATATACAAAAATATATGAGATATTTTTATGTTCCTTTCCAATTGAGCTATATGAGTGGATTGCGAAGCTAGCAGATATCCAAGGAAGGTGGAGACTTGATGGTCCTATTGTCTGGATGCCAGAGTCAGTATAGAGATTGGAAGCCTCTGAGGATAAGATCGCCCACACTGTTGATCATTGGCTCAATCACATCATAAGAGGATTTGTGACTAAATTCACGGTCAATACCTCAGTCAGCTATAGCGAGGCGGAGTGATGTTATTTCAAAGGTCCGTGAAGTAATTACTTGAAATCTTTGAATACCTAGATTAAAATTTTATTGTGTGAAAAGTGGGTTATGCAGCTATCTTGATGTTCGGAGCTATGAGAAAGTGGAAAAACTTACAAGAACGAAGGAAGAAAGGGTCCTGAATATAGTCCATTAATTTCACCTCCACGAGGTGACTAAGAGGGAGTAGCACAGGCTTCTCTGTGAAGTGTTATTCAATTAATAAGACAAGGATTCCCGCAACTGCCACCTCCACCCACACCACCTCCAACTTCACCACCATCACCTACAACTTCACCTGTACCACCTCCACCTCCACTGTGGTTCAACATGGCGAATTCCATGAAGCTGCCTTTGTTTAAAATCTTGGGAAATGAGGACTCGAACCAGTTCTGGTTCATGGTGAAAGCTGTATGGGAAGCTCAAGGCATTACAGATGATCATTTGAAGAAGGCAACACTAGTTAGTGTGTTGCAGGATCACGCGCTAACCTGGTACATTAAGTACTCTAATGATAACCCAAATGTTGGAGTGGGAGACATCCAGACCGCGCTAAATAAAGAATTCAGTAGGCCTAAATATAAGGCACAGTCGATTGTGGGGTTCAAAGAAATCGCGATGAAGCTAGGTGAGACACCTTGGAAATTAGATCATAGGTTGAAGTGTCAGATCCGTGAAGCTAATATGAACTTGATAGACAGACAGCATCGTGAGTGGTTTGTGGCCTCACTCTTGCCACACCTAAGGGTTGTGATGTCACAACAGAAGATAATGACCAAGGTAGAGACCTTGGAGATTGCAATGAAATGGCATGATACACCGATGCAAGATCCAAATCTGGGGGTTCAACAGATCCATGTGCAGTTGAAAAATCTTTGCCTTGAGATGCAAAGTTTGAAGCAGGAAAGAACAGTTCGACCAGAGGTGCGTGAAGAGGTATGGTGCCTGAAATGTAAGGGTCAGGGGCATGAAAAAGACCATTTCCCGGTATTTTCGAACTTGGCAGGTGCTATGGGGTAAAATGCACGGGATGAAAACTACCCTCGAAAGTCTTCCCGGAACTTCCGACAGACCGTAAGGTTATCTACAAAAGGTACCCGTTACACACATGTTCATCTATCTGACATATATTGACAGGATATGGAGAAAGGATCACCTTTGGTTCTTTCTAGATTCGCTTGGGGATCTCCGTGCGGTAAGAAGAACTCCTCCTGACCAGCTCCAAGATGATTCCTACACAAAAGAACGAAGCAAACCAATCACAGCATATACTTCTGATAATTAATGAAAGAATCTATAACAAACATGTATAAATGTGTAACTTATCTACTCAACATAACAAGCATCAGAATGGACAAATAAATACACAATATCACTGACACTTCGAGTAGTGGAACACAACTGCAGTCCTATATTCAAAACAGAAGAGTGATTACAACAACCCTATTGCATCAGCCTTCCTTATCCCTTCTTCCTCTCTCTCTCTCCTTCTTTCAGCTAGCTCCTTCAAGAATATGACAATATCACAATAGCACCATGTACTATCCTTCTAAATGCTCTGACCCTTGTGCAATGGCCCTCTTGTTGCTTAAATAGCAATCGAATTAGGGCTTCCCAACTCCACCTGTAGTTCTTTTGGGTAAAAACCATGAACTTTCCTCTTTTACTAGCTTTTTCCCATTTGCCTCTCTTTTCGGAATAGAATTTCTCCAAATATCTTGATTTTTGGAGTTTCCCTGCTTTTCTTACACAAATTTAGGGAAATGATATCTAGATATTTTATGGCAGATTCGTTGGCATAACCACTTGAGGATCACTAAAGTTCACTAACGCTCCCTCTGGTCTAACAACATGAGTTAGCAGCTTGACTAATGCTCCTTTCTACTTGTAAACAAGCTTTATAAAGCAGGTTATCAATGTACAGAGAGTGTTAGTGTGGATTCTGGGCCTGCAACTGTGGTCAATCTTTCAGTCATCTTGTCCTTCTCCTCTGAGTTGATTAGGAGGTCAATTTTTCCTATAACAGTAGGAGGAGGCCCAATGCCTTTGAGGCCAGAAGCTCAAGTAGGACCAAGCATGTAGTAGGAAAACATGCCATAGATAACTATCATTTGCTACAAAAGTTTGTACAAATGCCACAACAATTGTTCTGCAACTTTTGTAGGTCAGTAGGGCATGATGAGTGCAACTGCAAGAGCTATGAATTGATGATGGATAGAACACCTACCTATAGGGTTCAGGTAGAAACGTGGCCCCCTGACCAAAGCATAGGGATGGCGCAGATAGGCTTCCAAGGGCGCAGATGAGGCCGAGGTGAAGGAGGACCTTGTAGAGGTTGGGGGCAACTAATTTGCTACAATTGTGGAGGACCAGGACACTATGCCCGCAATTGCACTAACCCAATGCATTTGTTGTGCAAATATTGCACTCTGTTTGATCATGAGACAGAGGACTGTCCTACACTGATAGTGAGGATATGGGACAAAGGGGTGCTACCACCCCAGCCGACTCAGAACCTACAGATGATGAGGTCTGAGCCTCACGAAGAGGATTCGAATGTAAATATAGTGCTCCAAAGTGGAATTGCAATAGGAGATGATAAGGGGAAACTACCCAAAGACAACGCATGGGTTCGCAAAGCTTCGGCAAAGGAGACTGACTTTGATTTGGAGCGCACACATGAAACATTCATGGAAGCAAAGAAGAGCTTCGTTGAGGCCTCCACCTCAGGAGGCAAGGATAAGCCTGATCAAGAGATGGACCCTTCTATGCTTAAAACCTTCCTAGAAACCGCATGAATTTGATTCGCGATAGCAAGGCTGTGAAGGGATTATAGGAGCTTATAAATAGATGTGTCGAAAACACTTCGGGTGAACCGGGCATGCTACGAAAGATTGGTAAGCATAAAACAAGGACAAGACAAGAGATGAGACTGACTGCGCATATAGGAGAGTATGAGATGGATCAGGTTATTTTGGATCTAGGGTCAGACGTGAACGTCCTACTGAAACAGACTTGGAAACGAATGGGAAGACCCACACTGCAGTGGTCTCCGATTCAGTTAAGGATGGAAAATCAACAAAAGATCATCCCCATGGGGCAGTTACAAGGGGTGACTGTAGATATTGAGGGCCTGAGCATGCTAGCTGACTTTGAAGTAATAGAAATTGTGGATGATAACAACCCCTACCCTATGCTCCTTGGAATTGACTGGGCTACTAATATGAATGAGGTAATCAACCTAAATAAGAGAGACATGAGATTTGAGAAGAAATCGCTCCGCGTAATAGTACCCCTAGATCCTGCTGAAGGATCACGCTATACTGAACCAATCCGCGATTATGAGAGCGATGACGATTTGGATGGTATCTATAAGATAACAACATGAGACCAAGATTGGGTGAATCCAACAACGAATGGATGAATTACATGGGATCGTGAGAGTTCCTACATCTCAGACTCTGATGAAGAACTAGAGCACTGGCAGAATCGGTTACATGAAGTAACCACACCTAGCTATAACATGATGACCTAGTCGCTGCACTATGTGTCGTTGGAGGTAAGAAATATTCCCACTTATGATGTCCTAAATGATGTAGATATATTTTTGGATGCATTTGACTAAGAGGTACCCAAGAAGTAGTGCTTCCAAGTTTTGGACTAGGCACTGTGCTCTATGCCCGTAAGGTGGTGGGATACGCACAAGGGTAGCTTTGATGATTGGCGTGACTATAAGAGGATGATGAGAACACACTTTGGGAAGTTGAGGGTATGACTGATAGACAAATATGATGGGCAAGATGATCCACATGCGCACTTGGCCAAATGGGCTCAAGCTTATGGAGAGAAGCCCCAACCTGAATGGGTGCACTTGTTTTGTCACACCCTGGATGTCATCCCGATGAACTAGTACTTAGAAACGGAGCTCCGCCATGGTACAGGTGAATGGGATATTCTGCATGAGGGATTCATAATGACATTCAGCTTTGAAGACAGGTTTGACTGTATCGACGAAGCGCTACAAGAAGTAAAAGCAACAATCTTTAGGATACCGCAGGATCCTTTGGACCTGATTCAGCCTGATTGGGCTACTCAGTTGAGTCACGCACTGGAATGCTATAACGTAACAATTGAAGAAGAAGATGAGGATCCGCGAAATGTTAACCACCCTGAAACGGAAGGTCACCGTGAGGTTGGAGGACCGCAGCTTAAGAATCTTGATATAACTGTGCCGCTAAAAATGAACAAGTAAATATTGGTACGGAGGTAGAGCCCAAATTCGCAAAGATCGGAGATTACTAGGATGATGCGATGGTGGATAAAGTCATTGAATTTCTCTATGAATACCAGGATTTGTTCCCTACCATGTTTACGGATCTAAAAGGGATAATCGAGGACTTAGTTGTTATGAATATCACATTGAAGCCCGACACGAAGCTGTTACACAGTAATTTGTCACTGGCCTCATATCCCCTGATCACGGATAAATTCAGTCTCTGAGCGACATCTCCATTGTGTCATACATCAAATGAATGCATCCACATCTTCCTAATCATTCAAGAAGATTAAACAAGTGCTCTTTAATTCTAAAGATTGACCCTTTTACCCATGTTATGGCATCGTCGCAAGTAAACCTCATTCTACCTGCAACGATTCTCTGTAATGAACTATAACATCGCGACATCATCGCAAGGGTACATCTGTTCCCTGCGACGGTCGAATTTTAGGGCTCGGTGAAAGTCCTTAATATCTTTCCTGCGACGATGGCTCTGAATACACTGGTTCCTTGCAACGTCGTTGTTGAGCCCTAGTGTATGACTTGCGATGATCCAGATATGGTGAATTAGTTCAAACATAATGCTTTTGGGTGGTTCTAGAACTGGTTGTTGGGTCAAGGGAGTTCGCCTTTCCTCCTCTGGGATGGTGGTTCCACCTTTTGAGAAACCTCCCTTGAGGATAAGCTCCCTCTCCCTCATTTTATGGAGGCTCCTCCTCTTATAAAAGCACTCCCTATTGCTATGATCAGCTAGTTTTTGGGATTGAGAAAATTAGCTAGCTTTGGTGTGAGTTTGATAGTTTGTAGTGTGAATTGCTGATAGTTTAGCAATTGGTTGTGGATTGCCTTAGCCTTGTATTAGTGCTTGTGAGTGAGAGAGAGAGTTATCATCTTCTTGGGAGACCCTTTTGAGAGTGAATGCTTGAAGAAACATATTGATTGGACCCTTCGATAAGGCTTGCGATGTCAAGGCTTGGTTGTAAGCTTTGCTTTTATTCATTTTAATACAATCAATGGTGATTTCCTATGTCATGTGTGAAATATACTTGATAGCTTATGGTTCCTTAAATCTGCAAGTAAATAGATCATTTTTGTGCTCTGTTACGTGTTCTATTGTTCTCTTGTGTTGTTTCAGGTGAATCACTCATCGAGGAGAAGGAATCGATAGCTGAAGTGGTGCAACGAAAGCTCCATCAAACACCAGTTTGAAGTAGGCTCTTTCAACAATGACTGTTTAAGGAAATTAACTGTTGTTTTGTCTTGTTGTGACTAGACCCACTCTAGGGCTAGAGGGGTTTCCTCTATTCGCAGAGGGAACATTTCCTACATCACAAGTTGGCGACTCCGCTTGGCATTCCTTTGTGTGTTGTCTCTTGTTTTCTCTTGATTTGTTTTCGATTTAGTGTCTCTTGATTTTGGGGCTAAGCCATCAGTGTTCTAGGTTACTTGAGTCAATCTGGTAGTCCCTCTCACTGTCTGAGAGATTAGTCTAGTATCCTTTAGGTGTTTTTTCTCTTAATTCAAATCGTCACTGTTTATAGTTTAACAGCTGCAATGACATCGCACCTGTCCTCTTTGGTTAACCTGCGCGTCGCAGATATCCTGTCGTATAGTTGTGACAATTCCTGAAATCGGATCGTCGCAGAAGACAGGTGTACACTTGAGATGACGTCGCCCAGTTGCTAGCTTTGTGGTTTTGACAATTTGCTTCTCGTCTTAGGCTGCTAGTTAGAGCCCTGCGACGATTCCTGTAAAAGTTGTTTTTTACAACTTTACCTCCTGAATCAACTAGTGTTGCTTGTCCCCTGCTGTTTCTTGTCTCTCATCAACTTGTTTTAGCTGTATTTGGTTAAGGCACTTTCTCCTTGGTTTCATTTAGTGAATCTTGTGTTTTCAGATCGTGTGACCTAGCTCTTTTCAAGGTTTCATCAAGAAGTCGTTTGTTGGGTTACTCGTCCGTCCAAGATTCGTCCACAACCAGCTGATTGATTTGTTTGAGGTTGTTTTACTACTTGTTTTCTTTTTGATTGGTCTTTAGTGTTTGGTTATTGAACCAGTTCCTCATATTGATTTGATTTCCACACTATCAAACATAGATCACATTTGTTTGGATCAGTCAGGCTTACACTTGCTTGTTTGTCATTAAAATTCCAAAAATCAAAAATATTGCATTCATACAACATACGAAAGTGAAAGCGCATTTGCATTACTAAATTTTCATGATTGAGAAATTAGAAAGCAAAGTTCAAATCTTTCATTAGTAGTTGTGAGATAAGTGTATTGATGCATTGTGTTTCTTAGTGCTTGCATTTGTTTATCTTGGTTTGCATTCGCTTGGAAATGAACTCCTTACCCTCATTTAGGTAGTTGTTCATCGAAACGAATGATGTTTTACTCATTATAGCTGCATCCTAGGAATTGTTGAAATACATTTGGTAGGGCTTGAAAACCAAAACTTAATCCAAGATTAACTCTTAAAATCTATCAAATGAGCCTAACAACGCATTGGAACTTAACACACATTTATCTAGAGGTCTAGGCTAGAGATGTGCTCCGACGTCGTTAAACCTAGTCACTATTGTCTTCGCTAAGGTTGGGTGATTCCTCCTTCTGTGATTCAATAGCTGCTAGTACGAGCTTGTGCTCCCCATACCATCGAGTATATATTGGGAGACCCCACTAGGTTATCATCCTATCATCCATAGGAAGCCAAGTTTGCCACCTTACGAATCGTATCGCATTGAACACAGCATTCGAAAAGGTTGACTGTTGTATGGAAAGTCCTTGGTCATTTCTCTTTCAATTGATCACTAAGGTGTATATACAGTTTTGTAGGTTGTCTGGTAAACCTCTTGTCTAGTACTCCAGAGCAGTCACTTTCACTCCTTTTCAACTCCTTAAAAGCAAAGGATCATCTGAGCACTTGTCCTTTCAAGCTCATTAAACTTCAAAGGCGACTAGAGTCATCTTTTGTCCTTTTTCTCGACTCTTTAAAACATGAAAAGGTCAAGTTTTGTTCCTATGTCATAAAATTTACTACCCATGAAATATTCCTGGTTACAGTTAGAGTTCTTGGTTACACTGCGAATGTGTCTCAAGTTGTTTCCGATGGAAACATTCCCCGAGTCTACCGGTCAAGGTCTTCCCCCAGATGGGAATCCTCATTCATTTACTTCTTTTGGAAATGTTGGTGCTCCGTATATGGCAACATTCTCCTTTCCTGGGTTAACCATCCGTTTGCCCATTTGGTTGTTTTCAACCTCGGTGGTCCTGAGTGGTATGACTCTTGTTCTGTCGTCTCCTTCCTTTGAATCACGACATGATGATTCTAAGGTTGAGCCTACGCCTTCTTCCCCTGTTTCTTCATCCTCCTCTCCTCCTTCGCCTGGTGAAAGTTCTACATTCAGTAACCAGGAGGCTAAGAAGAAGAAGAGGAAGACGAAGAAGAATAAGTCAGATAAGCGAGAGGCCACCCATGCAACTATTTCTCTGAGTACATCTCAGGTCAGAACACCTTTTGATCCTCCGTGGAAGGTTAAGTTTCCTTGTAAATTGTGCAAGGGTGACCATATTCTTTGTAATTGTCTTGGTATTCCTAGGATCTTAGAAGTATGGTCTCACGATCTGGTTCGTCCCTCATCATCCTCTACAGCTCATGTCGATGTCACATCCTCAACTAGTAGTAGTAAGAAGAAAGGGAAGATTAGATTCCCCTATAGGCTGTGTGAAGCCGACCATCTCCTTCATCTTTGTTCACTTATGGATAAGGCTTCCACTGTGCCTGGCACTCTCTTGGACGAAGGTGCATTTGTTAGCCTCATGCCTTCCACTACTTGGCAAGCTTTGGGTTCCCCACAGCTTGTGCCTATCAATCAGAATCTGTTGGCTTTTGACAAAGGAACTCGTCAACCTTTAGGGATCCTTCCAAAGTTCCGTGTTACTTTGGGAGCCAAAACCGTCTATATAGACATGATGGTTGTCCAAGGTGCTTTAGATTTTAGCCTTCTCCTTGGTCGTGACTATATTTATGCCATGGGGGCTCTTATTTCTTCGCTTTTCCATGTGGTTTGTTTTCTGCACGATGGAAGAATGGTGACTATAGATCAATTGTCATTCTTTAGTCCCCCAGTGCCTCCTGTGTCACCATCATCCCCTCTTGGTTCTTGTCAGCAAGCAGTACTTTGCTTGCCACAGGTCAATTATGTGGCTACCCGTTCCACCTCTACATCTACTGATGATCATGCAGATGGTCTCGTACATCATGTACTAGGGGCATTGGAACCTGATCTGTCATTCGTACCTACTGACATGTATTCCTCCCAGAGTATGGTCCTTCCCTCTAGTGTAGATCTCTTGGGAGTCATGTTCTCGTATGGCCCATGAATAGGCGTTCCGAGGATAGTTCTGATCTTGTGTCAACCTCGTTTAAAAAAATGAAACAAGGCATTCTGAGGATAGTTCTGCACTTATGTCAACCTCGTTTAAAAAATGAAACAAGGCATTCCAAGGATAGTTCTGGTCTTGTGTCAACCTCATTAAAAAATGAAACAAATTTTCCCTGTATTCAATCGAGTCTTTCTTTATCTCGTCACTTAAACCTTCGTTACGTCCACTTCGTTGAATGAAATGAAGCTTGGGGGGCATGTACCTCGATTGGATTATTATATCGAGGGCATGTTAATCTTATTCAAGCATAGTTCTCCATGGTCCAAGCTTGTGTAAAAATCAAACTGTGCGCCAATGTACCTCTTATGGTTTGGTGCTTTAGGTGATTTCTTGTTTATCGTGTCTTTTGTCTTTTATGCAGATGTTATGAATATTATATGACAAACATTCAGACATAACAAACAAGAACCATATAACATAAATCGATGTATATCGTGTTGTGCACCAAGGCGCTCAAAAAAATTAATGTATATGTCCAAAAAATAATATATATGTTTAGGTTACAAGCCGAGACATGTCTCTCAAAACATCAGAAAAGGAAACCTAGGTGACTACTATGGTAGGTTCTGCTCTCTGTAGCAGACCACTACCCAAACTACTCATTTGAGCAGTCTATGAATCCGGTTTGATACACCCGCGGTGTGTCACTGGTATTATCGCGGGATCTCCTCGAACCCTCTATAGTCCAGGATCCCCTCGGTTAATCCCTCCAAGTTCCAGGCTATCTCCTCCTCTACATCACCACCTGAAGGTGGTAGGGAAAGCTCTCTATTCTCTCCCCTCCGAGCCGTAGGAGTGAGACCCGCTGGTCTCTTAGGTCCGATGTCTACAAAATTGAACATAATTATTAGAGCATATATGTTAAAAAAAAAAACCAAAACAATATAAAATAAAAACTGAAATTTAAAAGTGTAGCGGTCAACCTAAGTGTGTTACCTCTCTCGTCCCACTACTCTCTAAGCGGAAGCAACACATTCAGATCTCCCTTGAAATCTGTACTTGCATAGGGCTAGTCCTCAACTACTACCTGCTGATGATGCAGCCACTCCATGAAAGCAAGACCCCATGATACTGGTTGGCCACCACCTCCTCGTGGCATCACGACGACCCACCTAATGATTCGGGTCTGCCATGGTCTCGGCAACAGGACTTCCATATCCTGCAACTGAAGAATGGGTACCCGCTCCAGCATGAGCGGTACCAGAATGGACCCGTATCTGAACTGCTTTGTCTCTCCTCACTGGCATTTAGTCAGCTGCCTCTTCATATTCAGAGACACTGCCTCTACCTAGTCGAACATGGTAGGATTGAGGCAATCTAAAGCCAACTGCAATTGGGTTTTAGTTGCCTCGTGTTGAGCCTGAGAGCCTGCTTCTCTCATGATCGTAAACAATAGAACACACAATGATAGGTCATTGACCGTTGGGATCTGTAGCTTCCTGCTAGTGGGTGATTTGCGTGCCCCCGGGCACGCTCGTGCAATCAACATATCTAAAGACTCTCCGATGACCCGCACACTGCCCATGCAGGGTCTCTCTCCTCGTCGAGATAAACCAGTGAGGAAATATATGTCTATCGAGTCAAACTCGACCTCCTACCCCCGGATTATGAACTTACCCTCTGTTGGGTTCCATGAGCGAATTAAGAACTCTAGAAGATCCAATTATGCTTGTAATAGCGGTGTGAGGAAGAATTTGACTAATTCGCAATTCCAAAGAACCTGCATGCATTGGGGATCAATTGGCCCTCTTTCGTCATCGACATCATGAGTGTGTTCTTTCCATGCAAATACCATTTTTCACCCAACATATGCAAATATCATCTGATTAGAACTTGTTTGAGTCATTTTCATATTCTAAAATGGTGTAAAAATTAAATTTTTATGTTTGTTGCGCTCGTCGCAACTGTTTCTAAAATAGCTACGACGATCAGATTTGACAGTTCACCATTTCTCGGATCGTCGCAGGGGCACATGTGTTTTCTATGACGATGCCGATTTTGGCGTGTTTAAAATTCACGGTCATCGCAACCTCGCGGGGAATTTCTGCGACAACCGAGGCAATTTTTTGGAACGAAAAATCCTTCCAAACTCAGCCAAAATGCATGAAATTAGAAGCTAAAACACTTAAAACATAAAGGCAAGGATGAGATACTTACTTGGCAAAAGATTGGCGCAGAATTGATCACCATAGCTATGGATTTTGACCTCCAAATTTACACAGGTATGCGTTGTTTTGAAAATTACCAAGGTTAAAAACTAAAACAATGTAAATATGTTTTTACCATTTTTCCTTATATAACCATTTTTTAAAATTTATGGCTTTAACTAAAGACTTTTGGGTTTTTTCTATAGTTTTTTGGGTTTTCCTTATGGTTTTAGGGTTTTTGACTTAGGCTTTTCTAACATTACACGTGTATCCTTGTTGAATGGATCTTACACTTGGGTTTCTCTGTGCAGGTACAGGTGTGTCGGACGTGAGTTCTGGTCGATGCGTGCTTGGTAAATACCGTGAAAATTTCCCACAAGTCCTCTTTAAGCTCTTTTTTGACTCGTAAAAGATGAAAATATTGCCGAGTATTTTTCCCTTTTTGACTCGTTAAAGCAAATAAAAATGGTGGTCTACTTTCAGCTCTTTTCCGACTGTTTAAAAACAAAAAGATGGCCGAGCTTTTGTCATTTCAAGCTCATTTTTGGTTATGAAATGTCGTGTCTCCAGTAAGTTTTCTACTTTTTTGGACTGGAAACACTATTTACGAAAAGTATTCCTTGACTGAAATGGTCAAGCGGTTCTCTCAAGTATTTTTTTCTACCTTTTCGGGCTTGAGAGACACAAACTTACGAAAAGGGGCTCCCTGGAGTTTTCTTTTCCATGTCTTTTTCAAACTCTCTAAACATGAAAAAGACTCTGAGTTTTACCTATGTCAAACTCATTAAACCGTGATGACATTAGACTCGTCAACATGATGAGACCCGAGCTTCTCCTCCCTAGGGCTCGTTAAAATTTCACTAGGTTGGATTTGTTCGAAGGACGAACTTATATCACAAGCATATGCTATCCCCTTCAAGCTTGTTTTTCAAAAATAATTGGGGTACTCGCCAGCAATGGTGGGGGAAATTTTGGAAATATTCCATTGGTTACCTACGACAGCTAGTCACTCTTGAACATCGACACTTTTGCTTCTCGCCGGGTTTGGGATATCCTCTCATCATCATTGGCCTTCCAGGGTTTGGGTTTGTCATTTTGCCTCATTCCATTTGATCCTTGTTGTCTCCGTTAGACCTCCGATCCCTTGGTACCAAAATGCTGCCGCATTTCGGAATCCTATCACCAATATGTTCAAGAGTTTAATCCATCTGTATTTTACACCCTTACTTCCTCCTCTGATTCTCTGTTTCATCCATCTTCATCTTGTTCCTTGTCTCATGTTGTTGATGTGGGAAACATTATGGCCCTCCTACGACGGGTCGCTTCCTGTCAACACCAACTCATTATCCAAGAAGACAATCTGGAGATTCCTTTCGGTACCTTGGAGCTTGCATGCCTTAATGGCAAGTTCTTTGCGCTAGACGGTAGACTTACATTATTGGTCTTCGATCAGGTGATTCCATGAGTGTTCGACTCCAGATAATTCTTCACACTTTGTGGATTGTACTAGCAGTACCTTGAGAACCATTGACATTACTGGTGGTCTCTTGTGCTTGTTAACAGTTTACATCATTTTCCAGTAATCAAGTGATTTTATAGTATGCTCAACTTCAGCACATCTATTCGCATATTAGAAATTGTACTATGATCGGTTGGGATTCAAGACCCCGAACTAAGATACATAAGTTCGGGTTGCGTGGATTGGTTCGTGATTGTATACATGACTTTTTGATTAGATGGCTGCGACCATATCTCTATTTTTATATGGTCCTATTGACTGGGTGGCTGCGTCCATACCACAGACCACGTCTATCTGTCTTTTGGATGGCTGTGCCCATGCCTAGACTTCATGTATTTCTTTCACTATCAGAGACATTAGCTATGCTTGTGCCTACAGGCTCTCAGCGATGGTGTTCCAGTTCGATTATGATTTCATAAAGCATTTCAACCCTCCCACTCTCTCGGACTTCATGCTTTAGGGGGCATCTATTACACAGTAATTTGTCACTAGCCTCATATCCCCTGATCTCGAATAAAGTCAGTCTCTGAGTGACATCTCCGCTATGTCATACATCAAATGAATGTGTCCACATCTTCCTAATCATTCAAGAAGATTAAACAAGTGCTCTTTAATCCTGAAGATTGACCCTTTTACCCATGTTTATGCATCGTCGCAAGTAAACCTCATTCTACCTACGACGATTCTCTGTAATGAACTATAACGTCGCGACGTCATCGTAGGGGTACATCTATTCCCTGCGACGGTTGAATTTTAGGGCTCAGTGCAAGTCCTTAAGATATTCCTGCGACGTGGCTCTAAATACACTGCTTCCTTGCGACGTTGTCGTTGAGCCCTAATGTATGACTTGCGACAATCCAGATATGGCAAATTAGTTCAAACAGAATGCTTCTGGGTGGTTCTAGAACTAGTTGTTGGGTCAAGGGAGTTTGCCTTTCCTCCTCTAGGATGGTGGTTCCACCTTTTGAGAAACCTCCCTTGAGGATAAGCTCCCTCTCCCTCATTTTATGGAGGCTCCTCCTCTAAATCACTCCATATTGCTATGATCGGCTAGTTTTTGGGATTCAACAAATTAGCTAGCTTTGGTGTGAGTTTGATAGTTTGCAGTGTTAATTGCTGATAGTTTAACAATTGGTTGTGGATTGCCTTAGCCTTGTATTAGTTCTTGCGAGTGAGAGAGAGAGCTATCATCTTCTTGGGAGACCCTTTTGAGAGTGAATGCTTGAAGAAACATACCAACTAGGCCCTTCGAGAAGGCTTGCGACATCAAGGCTTGGTTGTAAGCTTTGCTTTTATTCATTTTAATACAATCAATGGTGATTTCCTATGTCATGTGTGAAATATACTTGATAGCTTATGGTTCCTTGACTCTGTAAGTAAATAGATCATTGTTGTGCTCTGTTACGTGTTTTTTTGTTCTCTTGTGTTGTTTCAGGTGAATCGCTCATCGAGGAGAACAAAAAGATAGCTAAAGCGGTGCAACGAAAGCTCCATCAAACACCGGTTTGAGGTAGGATCTTTCAACAATGATTGTTTAAGGAAATTAGTTGTTGTTTTGTCTTGCTGTGACTAGACCCACTCTAGGGCTAGAGGGGTTTCCTCTGTCCACAGAGGGAACATTTCCTACATCACAGAAGCTGGTTAAGCAAAGACCTTACCGTCTTAATTCGAAGTATAAGGAGAAGGTCCGCTTAAAGCTAGACAAGGTGCTCACAGCAGGCATCATTGAGCCTGTGGAAGAAT
This sequence comes from Pinus tabuliformis, assembly GCA_031772625.1. NCBI lineage: Eukaryota > Viridiplantae > Streptophyta > Pinopsida > Pinales > Pinaceae > Pinus > Pinus tabuliformis. The sequence goes on along the minus strand of CM062808.1, from coordinate 885,342,547 downwards.
CTGATTGGGTGAGCCCAATGGTGGTACAGGAGAAGAAGAAGAAGGATGAAATAATGATATGCGTAGATCTCAGGAAGTTGAATGATTCTTGTGTACATGATCCTTTCCCGATGTTGGGCTGTGTTATATTCTTTCAACGACTAACCTACGTAATTAACCGGGGGGTTAGAAGGGGGATGGAGCCCCCCCTTTGTTGCGTTGATTGTGTAGTGGGTGAGGGGGGGTCACAAGGGGTTTGAGGGGTGCAGGTAACCCCACTCTATGGGGTTCGGGGCAGCGCCCTGGAAAATTTAGTTTTTGGACCCTATATTAGGTTGGGTGGACCTACCTATGGTTTTGTGTATGATTTTTGCACATGGTTTTGGATGTGATGGTTTTCAGTCCATGGTTTTGGACGCGATGGTTTTCGGCCCATGGTATTGGATGCTTTACATGTATAAATATGTATTGTAACATTGAAAGGAACATGATGAAAAATCAAGCTGGTCGTCCCGGTTTTGGGATCCATGGGAAAATCTCTATGTATATGTGTTTTATGTGTTATGCTCTTGCATTGTTTATTTTCTGTGTTTTAGAATTCGTATGTAGGTAATTTCTATACGGGGTTAAAACCCACATTTGGTATCAAAGTTGTTTTGGCTTCAAGGGGATGCCTTTGTTGCTAAGGGGTTTCGCTCGGGCCTGTGGTAGACCCTGTTCAGTGGGAGATTTTCGGGATCGATTCTGGTGGTGAAAGAAGATGACGAGAAATGGAAAGATAGAGATCGGGAATTTAATGGTCAGAGTTTTGAGTTATGGAAACTCAAGATGGAGGATCTATTGGTGGATAAAGATCAGTGGATCATGGTAGATCCGGGTACTAAACCAACGGGAGTTTCTGATGAAGAATGGAAGAAGTTGGATCGGAAGGCTAAGAGCACAATATGATTATGTGTCTTGGATTCAGTATTGTTGAATGTATCAGAGGAAGCTATGACGAAGGCTTTGTGGGACAAGTTAGGGTTTTTGTACCAATCTAAGTCTCTAGTGAATAAATGGATCCTACGAAAAAGGCTATATAACCTGAGGATGAAAGATGGAGACTCGGTGACAGAACATCTAAACGCATTTAATACTATGGTAAGTCAATTATTATCTGTTCATATTAAAATTTTAGATGAAGATAAGTGCATCAATTTGTTTTGTTCTCTACCAGATTCATGGGATAGTGTGGTTATTGCAATAGGTAGCAATGCAACTGCTTTGCAGTTTGATGAAATAGTCTAATCCTTGCTGACGGAGGAGATGAGATGGAAAAATATGGAGAGCAAGAATGGTGATGCCTTTTCTATACGAGGACAGTCCCCGAATAGAAACAAAAATAAGTCATCGAGTGGGAGATCTAAATCTAGAGGTAGATCTAAATCTCCAGGAAAACCTATAAAGGTGGTGTGTTGGAAATGTGGAAAGGAAGGACACTACAAAAGGGACTATAAATCTAAAGCTCCTGACAAAGGAAATGGATCTGATGATGCTCCTTCTGCAGAGGCGAAAACCACCTCATATGAAGGTGGGGATGTGTACTTGGCTTCTTCAAGTACACATGTAGATCATGAGGCATGGTTGTTTGACTCAGGTGCATCCTTTCACTTCACTCCCCATAAATAATGGTTCTGCGAGTATGAGAAATATGATGGTGGTGATGTCTTCTTGCGGGATGATAGGAAGGCTAGAATCGTTGGTCGCAGAAACATAAAGTTGAAGTTGCAAGGTGGAAGGGTTAGAACACTTCCAGGTGTTCGACATATTCTTGCGTTGGAAAGAAATATGATTTTCGTAAGCAAGCTGGATGATGTGGGGAGCACTGGTATCGATGCGGGGAGTTCGGATTGGAACTCTGTACAAATTGCAAGGTAGCACTGTTGTTGATGGGTGCAATAGTTTTGTGGTTCCTCAAAGTGGAGCAGAAAATCTAGTGGTTTCTGGAGAGAAGACCATGTTGTGGCATCAAAGGCTTGGACATATTGGAGAGAATGGCCTTCGAATACTTCATGGTAAAGGTATGGTAGAAGGTATGAGTAATAGCTCTCTAGATTTTGATTTCTGTGAGAATTGTGTATATGGGAAGCGGAATTGGGTGAGTTTCCCCTCTGGTGGTAAGAGGGCGAAACATATATTAGAACTTGTGCACAGTGATGTGTTTGGACCTGTGAAGGTTCCATCACTGGGTAAGTCTGTGTACTATGTATCATTTATAGATGACTTCTCAAGGAATACATGGATATATTTCCTTAAGAAGAAATCTGAAGTATTTGAAAGGTTTGAAGGCTCTGGTGGAAAACCAAACAGAGAAGAAGATAAAGGTGCTGAGGACAGATAATGGTGGAGAGTTTTGCAGTAAGGAATTTGAAGAATTATGTAAGAAGTGTGGTATAGCACGGTAGAAGACTACTCCATATACACCTCAGCAAAATAGAGTTGTAAAAAGAATGAACAAGACGTTGATGGAAAGGGCAAGAAGGATGCTTAGTGGTGTTAGGTTAGAACAAGAATTCTGGGCAGAGGCGGTGGAGACTACATGTTACTTGGTCAACAAATCACCTTCATCAGCATTGGAAGATAAGACCCCACAAGAGGTATGGACTGGTAAGAAACCTTCTCTTTCACATTTGAGGGTATTTGGATGTGATGCATATGTACATGTTCCAAAGGAGAAAAGAACCAAGTCGGATAGTAAATCTGAAAAGTGCATCATTATTGGGTATAAGGATGGTTTAAATGGTTCTAAGCTTTGGAACCCATTAACAAGGAAGGTTGTGTACAGCTGAGATGTGGTGTTCAAAGAGGTGAAAGATGTTATTAAACATGAAGTCCAACCAAAGGAACCTAAGAAGATAGAGTTTGAGCTAAAGGAGGAAGAACCAGACTCTACAGCAGAGGACGAATCAGAAGATGAAGAGCCACAAAATCCAGGTGTGAGAAGATCAATTCAAGAAGGAAGGCAGCCAGAAAGGTATAGTCCATCTACTTTCTATTCAAATTTTTCTTTATCTATTACTGATGATGATCCCAGAACTGTGAAGGAAGCAGTAGATTCAGAGGATGGAAAACTCTAGAAAGAGGCCATGGTTGATGAAATGGCATCTTTGCACAAAAATGAGGCTTGGGATCTGGTGGAGTTATCAACCGGAAGGAAACCCATTGGCAGCAAATGGGTGTTTAAGAAGAAGACAAATTCAAAAGGAAAACTGGAGAAATACAAAGCTTGGTTGGTAGCAAAAGGTTATTCCCAGATGTCAGGAATTGATTTTGGTGATATTTTTCTCCTGTTGCCAAGGTAACTTCTATTAGATTACTTTTATCTGTTGCTGCTGCTTTTGATTTTGAGGTAGAACAGATGGATGTGAAGACAACATTTCTTCACGGGGATCTAGAAGAGGAGATCTACATGAAGCAACCTGAAGGTTTTGTGGTGAAGAGTAAGAAAGAACTGGTATGCAAGTTAAAGAAGTCTTTGTATGGGTTAAAACAGTCACCAAGGATGTGGTATCAGAAATTTGATACATTTATACGGGGACTTGGCTTCACCAGAAGCAAAGCAGATCACTGTGTCTATTTTAAATTAATTGGTGACCGTGTTATTTATCTGGTCTTGTATGTGGATGATATGTTGCTGGTTGGAAATGACAAAGAAATTATCTAGGATTTGAAGGCCCATTTGTCCTCCAAATTCGACATGAAAGATCTTGGTGCTACAAACTATATTTTGGGCATGGAAATTAAAAGAGATCAGACAAAGAGGAAGCTCTGGCTAAACCAGAGGAAGTATGTCGAGACAATATTGCAGAGGTTTAATATGTAGGATAGTAAACCGGTGAAGGTTCCTATTCCTGTAGGTGTAAAGTTATCTGTTGAACAGTGTCCCAAGGCACAAGAAGAGGAAGAGGACATGTCCCGTGTTCCATATGCAAGTGTAGTCGGTAGCCTGATGTATGCAATGGTCTGTACTAGACTAGAAATTGCACATGCAGTGGGAGTATTGAGCAGGTTTATGTCAAAACTAGGGAAGGAGCATTAGACAGCAGTGAAGCAAGTTTTCAGGTATTTACGTGGCACTAGTGACTATGGTTTGTGCTACCAAGGAAGACCAGGATTGGAAAGAGTGTTGGATATTCATTTATTTTTTGATGCAGACTGGGCTGGAGATCTGGATCAAAGAAGATCTATAAGTGGGTATGTGTTTAACCTATTTGGAGGTGCAGTTAGTTGGATGAGTAAGAAAAAATCTGTAGTGGCACTATCAACTACAGAGGCAGAATACATGGCAACCACTCATGCAAGCAAGGAAGTAGTTTGGCTGTAGAGATTGTGTTCAAGTATGGGGTTAGTACAAGGAGCTACAAGGATAGACTGTGATAGCCAAAGTGTAATTTTCTTGGCAAAGAAACCTGCATATCATTCAAAGACAACGCACATTGATGTTCATTATCACTTTGTGAGGGATATGATAGAAGACAAAAAGGTGTTACTGGTAAAGATGGACACTTTAAAGAATATTGTAGATGCATTGACAAAATCTGTGAGCTCTGAGAAGTTCTCTTGGTGTAGAGAAACACTGGGCGTTGCAGGGCTGGATAAATGACTAAGCTCTCTTATGGCCCCTTGTGGAAAGAAAAAAACAAGTGGGAGAATGTTGGGTTGTGTTATATTATTTCCACGACTAGCCCATGTAGTTAACTGGGGGGTTAGAAGGGGGGCGAAGCCCCCCCATCGTTGCGTCAATTGCGTAGTGGGGGGGGGTCACAGGGGGTTTGAGGGGTGCAGGTAACCCCACTCTATGGGATCTGAAGCAACGCCCAGGAAAATTTAGTTTTTGGACCCTATATTAGGTTGGGCGGACCTACCTATGGTTTTGTGCATGATTTTCACACATGGTTTTGGACATGATGGTTTTCGGTCCATGGTTTTGGACGCGATGGTTTTCGGTCCATGGTATTGGATGCTTCAACATGTATAAATATGTATTGCAACATTGAAAGGAACATGAAGAAAAATCAAGCTGGTAGTCTCGGTTTTGGGATCCAGGGGAAAATCTCTGTGTATATGTGTTTTATGTGTTATGCTTTCGCATTGTTTATTTTCTGTGTTTTAGAATTCTCATGCAGGTAATTTCTATACGAGGTTAAAATGTACACTTGACTCCTTTCACAGATGAAGTGTTGGACAATGTAGGTGGCCAAGAAGCATATTCCTTCACTGATGGGTTCTCTCAGTACCATCAGATCAAAATCGTGTCGTAGGATAGGAGCAAGACAACCTTCGTGATTGAGTGTGGGTGTTTTTAGTACATTGTAATTCCTTTCAGATTGAAGAATGCGCCTACAATTTTCTCATGCGTAATCATTGCGGCGTTCAAGGAATTTATTCATAAGTTCCTGGAAGTGTACTTTGATGATTGGACTATGTTTTGGCTCGTAAAATGCCATGTCGCGAGTTTACGCATGATGCTAGATACTTGTCGAAGATACCAGATCGTGCTCAATCTGAAGAAGTGCATGTTTTGTGTTCCTTTTGGGACCTTTCTGGTCATGTGGTTTGTAGATAGGGACTAATGGTAGATCCCATGAAGATCACGGTGATAGTTAACTTAGAAGCACCGAGGAGTGTGAAACAGTTGCGCACTACCCTAGGGCATACTCTATATTACAAAAAATTTGTCAAGGGCTATGCCCAGATCATCACACCTATGGAGAAGTTGTTGAAAAAGGATGTCACATTCTGCTGAAACGAGGACTGTAAGAAAAGCTTGGATGTATTGAAGGAAAAGATGGTCGCTACGCTGATTTTAGTCTTCTCGGATTGGAAGAAGGAGTTTCACGTAAATGTCACCGTGTCATGCATAGCGTTGGGACTAGCATTGACACAGGCTGGCAGAGGAGACTTGGACCACCCTATAGCATTTGCAAGCAGAAGGTTAGCCAAGGCAGAGAATATCTATTCCACCACTGAGCGTGAAGGGTTAGCCATGGTATACGCACTCTAGAAGTTTAGACACTATTTGTTGGGAGGCCATTTTAAGATGTATATGGATCATTCCGCGTTGAAATACCTGGTCAATAATCCTGTGTTGGGGGGAAGAATCTACAGGTGGCTATTATTGTCCCAGGAGAATGATTTTGAAGTTATTGTGAAGCCTGGACGACTGAACACGGGACCAAACCATTTGTCGCGCATCGAAACAGGGGAAGAGCCCACTAATTTGGAAGAAGTATTTCCTAACGCGTAGCTATTTGCAGTGCATGTCTCAGATGATCATTTTGAAGATATCATACACTTCTTAACGATAGGAACTGCCCCGGAAGGATACACTGTCCAGAAAAAGGAGGAGTTAGTGGTGCGCATGGTAGAATTTTTTGTCATTGTCAGGCATCTGTATAAAATGGGTTTTGATGAGATATTACGACGGTATGTACCAGAGTTTGAAAGGAGAAGTATCCTCACGGATGCTCATGGGGGCTCCAAGGGAGGGAATTATGCAGGGAGAGCGACTGCACAGAATATTTTATACACAGGGTTGTGGTGGCCAACCCTCCATTAGGATTTGAAAGCGTACTGTAAAGCGTGTGATGTGTGTCAAAGGATTAGCAGGCCATCATGGAGGGATGAGCTTCCTTTGAATCCACAGATGACATTACAACCCTTTGAGAAATGGGCGATAGATTTTGTGGGACCCATCCAACCCCAAGGAAAGACGGGAGCAAGGTACATTATCACCGCGACAGAGTATTTGACTCGATGGGCAGAGGCACAGCTGATAAAGGATTGTACAGGCACAACTGCTGCAAAGTTCCTCTTTGAGTATGTACTAACGTGATTTAGGTGTCCAAAGATTTTGATGAGTGATCGCGGTATGCACTTTTTGAATGAAACAATCAGCGCGTTGATGGAGGAATTTCAAGTATATCACCAGAAGAGCATGCCTTATCACCTATAGGCTAACGAGATGGTGGAAGCATTCAATAAAGTGTTGGAGAATGCACTCACCAAGGTTTGCAATGCTTAGCAAAGTGATTGGGACCTACGCATACCCGCAGTACTATGGGCCTATCGGACGACATGCAAGAAGTTGACTGGACAAACACCCTTTAGGCTTGTATATGGTGTTGAAGCAGTGATGCCCATGGAATACATTGTGCCTAGTTTGCACATAGCGGCACTCACAGGTATGACTAATCATAAAGCCCTGGAAAAGAGCCTCGTGCAGCTAGCTGAGATTGAGAAAGAAAGATTTCTAGCTGGATTTCACCAACAGGTCCAAAAGCAGTGCGAAAAAGCATGGCATGATCAGAACATTAAGTTGTGCACCTTTAAGGTAAATGACCTGGTTTTGTTATATGTCAACAAGTTTAATAAATTTCCAAGGGAATTTAGAATGCAGTGATTAGGGCCCTATGTCATTAAAGAGATTACCGATGGAGGAGCAGTGCATCTGGTCAAATTGAATGGAGATCCCTTCCCAAGAAAGGTGAATGGCAGTCGATTGAAGCCATACATCGGTGGTCTAGCCATGTGACTAGATGAAGGTAGCATAGTCTTAGCACTCCAGGTAGCTGAAAGGAGGCACGGGACTATAAACTACACTGCCCAGGTTGGGGAGCTACGCGATTGCAAGATTGTGTGAAGAAAGGAAGTGTCACAGGGTTCGCGGCAGTGTGAAGGGAGTTGCGGTTCCCAGGAAGAAATCATGCAGATTAGTTGGAAAGTGACCGTTAAAATCATTATTCATGATTTGACAGTAGAAATGCGGCCAAATGGAGCAGGCGACCAACATTTAAGATGAAATTTATGGGGTAGATCCTTGAAAATCTATCGCCAATCCAGCATTAATGAACCGAATTTGGGGGGAACAGTCGGATTTGAATTCAAAATTCCCTACAAATTACAAGTAGTTGTCCAGCGAAAAACACTTGACATTTTGAGAAGTGAGTTGTTGAGCTCTCAAGCGCACATGAATCGTGAGCACTACGAACTTCTGATAGCCAGTTTAGTATTTGAGACATTACCGAAGGAGACATAGCAGTTCTTGCAAAACATCATGTCAGTGCCCACAGAAGCTATAGATACCAAAGCGGAGGAGCCGGTGTGAGAAATTGAGATGGAGGCCGAAGAAGTTGCTCCCAAGGTTTCCAAAGTATTAGCCGAAGTCCCCAAATCACCAAGGATTCCGAGACAAAAGCCGACCCCAACCAAGGAGAGAGCAAAGGATAAAAAGGGAAATCAGCCTGCAATACCAGTGCGTGCATCACCAAGAAGAAACCCACCAAAGCCTATCGCACAGGAGAATGGCAAAGCCATCAATTTGGAGCCAGAGGAGGAAGACATCGAAGACATCCCAATGGATGATGAGGATGTGGGAGTAGATGTGGAGGAAGTTTAAGCCCAAGGTGTTGACCCTATCACTTGATTGCTTGAGTATGTCCCTCCGCAGAAGGGCAAGGCAAAGGTTTCAAAAGATATCGATGAGAGAAAGACCCCCTTGCAAACCCCTCTACTACCGAATGAGATTGTTTTCGAAGGACCGGGTTTGGCATGGGTTCCATTGTTAAAACTCAAGAATTGGGACTTAGCTGATCATGAGAAGTTCCCACACCTGGCGATCGAGCAATTGATGCACCACATCATCAATAAAACCACAAGAATGACCGCATTGGAGCCACAGAGGTGGCTCAGAGGAGTAGACAAGGCAAGGTTGCTCAACCTGCTTTGGGTGCCGCACTACAACCACACCCCGTTTATAGTATTGGTCATCAAGCAGCTGCTATGCTTGGTGCATGATGGGTGTCTGTGGCTAGAGGAGCCAATACCCATCACTGATAGATTGATCCACAGGATCACATGGTTACCTTACATTGGAGAAAATCCGGCCATGATATTTATCAGAAAAGGTGGTGAGAAGGCCCTCGCAGAGGCCATGAAAGATAAGTTTAAGATGGTAAAGTAGCCATGGGGATATTCCATATCCAGCATCTGTGACCCTACTGTAAAGGTGGCTACGCAGATTTTAGGAAGGAAGGTTATGAGTAAGTGCCGCGTCGACGAGGTGCTGGCACCTGTTGTCGCACTAGCAGCCTAGTGTGTCGAAGGATTCCAGTTCAACTAGTCGAACTATCATCGTTGAGAGTTCCTAGAAAACCACCTTGAAGCATAGGAGCTCAGCAAGACGTTCCATTACGTGTGGCTCTTGATGTCGATTGTGCTAGTAGCATGGGAGCCGCTAGAGGACAGTCAATTCCCTTCGGTCGTGCCAAACCTATGAGAAGAAGCGAAGTACGCTTCGCTGTGGGCAACCAAGGATGCACAACACATCATGGACAACAAGATCTTCTGGATATTGATGGAGGTGAACATCTACATGGCCATCAACTGCAAACCACGGTTGTTTCCTATGGTGTACGCCAACCTGCAGGGCTACACAGATTTTAAAATAGACTTTCACCATGTGTCCATCAGGGCATGGAAGGGCCCTGCGCAGAAATGGTATGACTTGCCTTACCTGGCAATGGATGACGCCATTGATGCAGTACTTGATCGATAGCTAGCAGAATGGTGCTCTACACCAGACTTGGCGGTAGGAGGAAACAAGTCTGTCACACAGAGAAAGAAGGAGGAGGCTAAGCTAAAGATGATGTCATTGGCCAAGAAGAGAAAGAAGGAGGCCGCTGACAAGGCCCAGGCAGAGCACGATGCCACTCAACAGATAGAGAAGAAAACAAGTGGAACAGAGAGAGGCTCTGACAAAGGTGCAAGGTCACATTCACCTGAGACAGAGGAGGAGATGGACAAGTAGAAAGAACAACGCGGTGTAGACCCACAGGCAACATCTGCCCGTATCAAGCATCCAAGGGAGCAAGAGAAAGGAGGGTCCAGGAAGAAATCAAAGGCTACTAAGATATCACTGGACCCAATCACACTAATAGAGGGAAATTTGCACGACATCAGTGACACGGTGCGGGAGGTCACCGCAGAGGCCCTACAACAATTTGAGCAGCATCAGCAACTAGTATTGGGGGCTATCCAGACACATCTGCAGGAGCTACAGACCGGTGTGTCACAAGCTGGCGCGGTGTCTACCAATCTTGCTATCAACACTTCAGAAGCTATCAAGATGTTGCGCGCGAAGGCCTCCAGCGCGATAGTGTTGCCTGATGGAGCACTGACCACGGAGAATGAAGCTGACAGGCCCACTATCAGTGCCCTAAAGGGAGTAGGGTTGAAACTGGCAGTGCTCCCTAGTGAAGCGCTCCACCTCTTGCAGGATGGAGTGATTGCAGAGCTAAGAGCCTATGAGCACCACACCCTCTAGGTGATTGGTGAACAACATATTAACAATGAACAGATGGCACTACAAAAATATTCCACCATCGTCACTATGACCAAGGTGACCAACCAGAACAAGCGTATAATGCAAGTCATTGAGGAGGCATGTTGAATTGTCCCAGAGTTGGTCATTCCTGAGGAAGAACTAGTCGAGGTGCGCGTCCTCAAGCTAGCCACGGGGGTGCATGATGCTCGTATAGAAATGGTGAGGGTTCAGTTGGAGTTGAACCTGCAAATCACATAGTTACAGTTGAAGGCCCAACCTTTAACTCCACCATAAGTAAAGGAGCAATGGGTGATCATTGTCTTAGAAGCAATAGCGGTGGTTGACAATGCAGTAGTAGACTGCACACAACTTTTTGAGAAATTGTTCGAGGTCTTGACAAGATTGCAGGAGGACCCTAATGTACAAAGGCTAGAGACAGAAGAACGTGAGCTACAACAGTGCTATGATGAGGTCAAAGGCACAGCGTGAACCGTCATGCTCACACAGAGATTGGCGAAGCTGTAGGAGGCCAAGCAACTGAAGAAACAGGTGGATGCAGTACTGCACAAGGAATCAGTGTTGAAGGCATGACTAAAGCCCTAGCTGGATGAGGTTTACACAGTGACACCCTCTATTAAAGGAAATCTTGCGACTCTGCAAGCAACTCAGCAAAAGCTTCAGGCCAATAGTCCTGGAGAAGTGACCAAGAAAATGGTGGAAGACGTGAAGCAGGTGGCCACACATTGCACAACCGAGGTTGTGGTCATAAGGGTCGAGCTGGGAGGTCTTCGAACTAAGATATCTGCACCTGCCGAGTGACACGAGGGCGAGTCATGATGTTTGTGTTGGGGGCTTGTTGGGAATGGGATCCCCTAAGGATAGTTTTGGGGCTAAAATCCCATGTTTTGGGTCGAAGTTTGTAATAAAATTGAAAAGCCTCCACATTTTGTGATCACGGAGCGCAAAGGTGTCATGAGTCATAAAGGGTTGTCCACCCTTAATTTTGTAAAGTAAAGTTGGTTGTAAAGATCTACCCATGGTCCGCGGACCATGGGATTGTATAAAAAGAGCTAAGTAAGTAAGCTCTTGAGGGATAAGGTAAGAAGTATAAGTTTTAGGTCGTAGCATAGGTAGAGGCTCTGCAGCTGAGTGTGCAGAGGCCTAGGGTAGAAGTCCACAATTGAGTGCGCGTACCCCTGTAGCTGTGTGCACAGGGCGGATAGAGTCTATAATCATCTGAAGATATCAATAAAGAGAAGTATTCTACAAATTATAGTAAGAATTCTTGAGGGATAAGGTAAGAAGTCTAAGTTTCGGGTCATAACATATGTAGAGGCTCTGCAGCTGAGTGCACAGAAGCCTAGGGTAGAAGTCTGCAGCTGAGAGCGCAGACACCTACAGCTGTGTGCGCAGGGCGGATAGAGTCCATAATCGTCTGAAGATATCAATAAAGAGAAGTATTTTACAAATTCTATGTATTTTTTTCCTGTTAATGCATCTTGTCATATTGTGTATGAATTTCATCTATAATATTTATGGGATGCACGAATGTATGTAATTATGTTGGATAATTGAATGCAAATAAGGATATTTGTTTACGCGGTGCTAACTGTGATTACCTAATAGGATAAGTAAGATTCTTAAGATAACTTGGGAATCTGTGTAATATGTTGCCTTACCAACACGAAAGTATCTAAACCGAAGGTTAGGGCTGCACAAAGGTCAGTCGTACCCTTTCACGGAGGTATCGAAGGGAGGAATAAGGGGCTAGGTAGACAGAGCCCTAAAACTTAACAACTTGCGTGAAAGCAGGAATAAACCGACATTGTGACCATCTCAGGGTGCGGAAACTTGGTTCCAGCATCCCCCAATACTGCTTCGAGTGAGACTTCGGTCCACACTCTGTTGGTTGATGCTGAAAGGGCCAGTAGTGTAGGGATTTGTTTGGCTAACTAACTGTTGGCTTGTAGGGGCCTAACCCAGGTTCAGAGGTGATTTAGCCAAACAAATCCTGGTACTACTGGCCCTTTTGGCAATAGTTCGTAGAGCACGGACTGAGCTCTCACCCAAAGAAGCATGGGAGGGTTCTAGAACTAGGTTTCTGCACCCTGGGGATGTCTTATGAGCTTTAGTAGTCTACGGATTGACCCTGCGTGCACGTCGCTATGTGCATCTATTAGTCCCTCGCAACCTGTGATGCTGCCTTTACGCAGGCCTACTCGGGGCGTGATCTGTATTATTACCCAAGTTCCTTACTATTAAGCTATTATTATCTGATTACTTAACTTATCTGTGTAAGTCTACTGATTATTTAGAGTATATCCAACATTCATATAAGTGTGTGTGATAAACAAAATAGTATAAATGTATAGAATGCAATATACCAGCAGATGAACAGAAATTGGAATCAACTTCTCTCTATTATTCTTTGTTCAAGGTTACATACTCGACACCACACTATGCACTCAGCTACAGGGGTTCGTGCACTCAGCTGCGTACTCTACTAGGCCTTTGTGCACTCAGTTGCAGAGCCTCTTCCTACTACTACAACCCAATACACTTAGACTCTTACTCTATGCTCGAACCATTCGTATTCATCTATCTCCAGTTCGCTATCTTTACAACTTAGAGCCCCACTCTATTTATACAATCCGGACCATGGGTACGCCGACATGACATTACATTACATTACAACACTTAGGGCGGACAACCCTATGACTCAACCTATACTTCACGCTTCGTGCCCACAATTGACAGAGTCTTACAATACCTTTGACCAAAACTTGGGCTTTGAGCCCCAAAACATGTTGTGGGGGAATCCGATGCCCAACAAGCCCCCAACACAAACATCGTGACTCGTCCCCAAGTCACTCAGTTGGCACGGAAATCTTGGCGCAGAGTCCCTCCAACTGGTCCTGAACGGCTTGAATGTCGGCAACGCACTGAGCTATTGCCCGCTGTACCTGTTGCATTCTTGCTTCTAAATCATTTGTGTCTGAATTGTGTCCTTACCTTGGTATTGGCATCTGCTGCGTGTGTTTATAGTCTCGCGCCCTTGTCCAGCTCCTCGGGTCACGAAGACTGTGCTTCGGCCGGTTAGTCAGATAGCCGACCCACCCATGTAGGGCTTCAAGCGACTGCCATTTACTTTGCCTGGGAAGGGTTCTCCATTTAGTTTGGCTAGCTAGACCACACCTTTGTTTGTGTCCTCCTTAACCACGTATGGTCCCAGCCAGTGCATTCTGAACTTTCCTGGAAATTTTTCAAACTTACTATCATATAGCAACACTAAGTCGTTTACCTTGAAGGTGCGGAACTTGATATGGTGGTTGTGCCAGGCCTTTTCACACCGTTTTTGTACCTACTGATGAAATCCAGCCAGAAACCATTCTTCCTTGAGTTCTTCTAATTGCACGAGCCTTTCTTCCAAGGCTTCGCAGTCCGTCATGCCTGTGAGCACTACTATTCGCAGACTAGGTACGATGTATTCCATCGGCATGACAGCTTCCGTGCCATAGACTAACCAGAAAGGTGTCGGTCCCGTCAATTTCTTGCATGTTGTCCTATAATCCCATAATATGACAGGTATATATAGGTCCCAGTCATTTCGTTACGTGTTACATACTTTGGTCAGCGCATTCTCCAATATTTTGTTGAATGCCTCTACTATCCCATTACCTTGTGGGTGGTACGGTGTACTTTTCTAATGATACACCTTGAACTCTTCTGTGAGTGTGCTGATGGTTTCATTCAGGAAATGTGTTCTGTGATCACTCATTAATATTTTCAGATAGCCAAATCGTGTCAACACATTTTCGAACAAAAATTTCACAGTCGTAGCGGCTGTGCAGTCCTTGACAGGCTGCGCTTCCACCCATCGTGTTAGGTACTCCGTCACGGTGATGATGTAGCACACGGTCATCTTTCCCTGAGGTTTGATCAGTCCCACAAAGTTGATTTCCCATTTTTCAAATGCCTGCAGTGTCATTTGTGGATTTAATGGAACCTCGTCCCTTCGTGATGGTTTTCCAGTCCTTTGACATATATCGCAGGCCTTACAATGCGCTTTCGAATCCTGGTGCAAGGTTAGCCACCATAACCCTGCGCGAAGAATCTTCTATGTAGTCGTGCATCCTACATAGTGTCCTCCTGCAATGCCCCCATGTGCTTCTGTGAGGATCTGACCTCGTTCAAATTCAGGTACGTATATTTGCAATATCTCATCATTGCACATTTTGTAGAGGTTCCCCGCAATGATAGAAAAGTCCGCTACATGCACCGCTAATTCCTTCTTCTACTAGACTAATTATTCCTTTAGCGCAGTCCCTATTGTTAGAAAATGAATTATATCTTCGAAGTGTCCATCGGCGATGCGCACTGCAAAGAGCTATGTATCAAGTAGTCCCTCATCCAAAATCGTTGGTTCCTCGCCCATCTCAATTCGTGGCAAGTGATCTGGTCCTGCGTTTAGGCATCTCGACTTGACTATGACCTCAAAATCATATTCTTGAAATAGAAAGAGCCATCTGCATATGCGCCCCCCCAACATAGGCTTATTCACCAGATATTTCAACACGAAATGGTTGGTGTACATCTTGAAATCTCCTCCGAGTAAATAGTGTCAGTATTTTTGGAGCACGTACACCATTTTCAACTGCTCGCGCTCGATGGTAGAATAGTTATTTTCTTCTTTTGACAATATCTGACTTGCAAATGCGATCAGGTGATCCATGCCCTCTGTGCCCTCCTGTGTGAGTATGGCTCCCAGCGCAATACACGACGCATCAAAATGTACATGAAATTTCACATCCCATTTTGGGAAGACCAGGATTGGAGTGGAGGCCAGTTTTCCCTTTAGGAAATCCAAACTCTTCATGCAATCATCATTCCAGCAATATGTAACATCCTTTTTCAATAGATTTTCCATCGGCACTGTTATTTGGGCATAACTTTTGATGAACTTCCTATAGTATCCAATGTGCCCCAAAGTAGCACACAGTTGCTTAACACTTCGCGGTGCTTCCAAATTTAGAATAACGGCAATCTTCGCAGGGTCCACCATCAGGCCTTGTTCACAGACCACATGTCCCAGTAAGTTTCCAAAGGGAACGAGGAATGTGCACTTCTTAAGGTTCAGCGCAATTTGGTGTTGGCGACAAGTATCTAGCATCAAGCGTAAGCTCACTACATGGTGCTTAACTAATCCAAAGGCAATCCAATCATCCAGATAGACCTCCAATAACTTGTGGATGTATTCTTTGAATGCAGCCACAACGATGCTCGAAAATATAGCTAGCACATTCTTCAATCCAAATGGCATAATGGTGTATTGAAAGCAGCCCCATTCTATTGTGAAGGTTGTTTTTCTCCTATCTTTCAGCACAATCTTGATCTGATGGCACCCTGAGAACCCATCCGTGAATGAGTATGCTTCTTGACCACCAACATTCTCTAGTACTTCATTTGTGAATGGTGTTGGGAATGGATCATGTACACAGGCGTCGTTCAACTTTATGAGGTCCACACATATTCTTATTTCGCCCTTCTCTTTTTTCTCCTATACTACCTTTGGACTCACCTAGTCAGATTCTTCCACTGGTTCAATAATTTCGGAAACGAGCATTTTGTCTAATTCGTCGCGGACCTTTTCTTTATACTTCATATTCAAGTGGTAAGGCCGCTGCTTAACTGGCTTCCTATCAGGTTTCAGGGTGATCCTCATCATCCCTAAGTCGCCAACGATCACTTTTAAGTCCATAATTTTGGTCGGGAACAAGTCTTGGTATTCGTGGAGTAACTCAGCGACCTTATCCACCGTGGCATCATCCCAATAGTCCCCAAGCATTGCATACTTCTGCTCTGCCTCCATTCCAGTGTTGACCTGCTTTGTCTTTAGCGGTGCAGTGATGTCGGGGTCTTCAAGTGATGGTCCTCGAATCTCGCAACAACCTTCCATTTCTAAAATGTTAATATTTCGTGGGTCCTCATCATCCTCCTCAACATTTACATTGTAACACTCTAGCGCGCAGCTCAACTATGTCGCCCATTCTGGCTAAAGTACTTCCATTGACTCCTGGGGTATTTTGGAGATAGCTGCTTTTACTACCTATAGCACATCGTCAACAATATTTGACCAATGATCTTCAAACATGAAAGTTAATAGAAATCCCTCATGCAAGACATTCGCTCGTACCATGGCAGAGCTCCGTCTTAGTATACCAATTCATGGGTATGACATCCAGGGTATGATAGAATAAATGTACCTATTCAGGCTATGGCTCTTCCCTATAGACCTTGGTCCATTTCGCAAGGTTTTTGCATGGATCATCTTGTCCATCATATTTTTCTACTAGCCGTATCTATGGTTTCCCAAATCATAGGCACATCACTCTTCTGCATCTGCACTAGTCCTCAAAACTTCCTTGATGTGTACCCCACCATCGTGCAGGTGTTGCGCGCAGTGCCCACTTTAGAGCATCGAACCCCTTCTGTTCTGGTACTACACTTTCAAATTTGTTCAAGAATTCATCCACCGCTATCAACCCATCATACATAGGCAGATCCCTTGCCTCTATTGTCACGCAACACAGTGATCTAACCATCATGTTGCAATTAAGCGTTGTTACTTCGTGCAGCCGATTCTGCCATCACTCTATCTCTTCATCTCAATCCAAAGTGTAGGAGCTTTCTTTCTCCCACGAAATCCTTCCGTCTGTAGTTGGATTCACCCAATCCTCTTCTCGCGTGGTTATCTTGTAAATACAGTCGAGATCATCATCACTATCATCGTCATGCACTAGTTTAGTGTATCACGCTCCTTCGGCTTGATCTAGCGGTACTACTACGCTTAGTGACTTTTTCTCAAAGATCATTTTGCACTTCTTCATATTTATGAATCCATTCATATCAGTGGCCCAGTCTATTCCTAGTAGCATGGGATAGGGATTACTGTCATCGACAATTTCTATCACTTCAAAATCTGCCTGCGCACTCGCACCTTCAATATCTACTGTCACCCCTTGTAATCTTCCCATGGGCAAGATCTTCTGTTGGTTCACCATTCATAACTGAATAGGAGACCACTATAGCGTGGGTCTGCCCATGCATTCCCATGTTTGTTTTGGTAGTACATTCACATCTGATCCGAGATCCAGGATTACCTAATCCATTTCATACTCGCTGATTTGCGTAGTCAACCTCATTTCCCTTCCTATGCGCAATGCATGCTTTCCAAGTTTCCAAACCACGCGCGGTTCTCCTGATCCCGTGCACCTAGTGATAAGTTCCTATAGTCCTTTTACTGCCTTGCTGTCGTGTATAAATTTCATGCATGTCTCTAGAAAGGTAGTGAGCATTGAAGGATCCATCCCTGGTTCTAGTTAATCCTTACTACCTGAAGTGGAGGCCTCCGTGAAGCTCTTCTTAGCTTCCATGAATGTCTCCTTCATTCGTTTTAAATCAAATTCAGGTTCCTTTGTAGGAGCCTTGTGAACCCATGCACTTTCTTCTGATTGCTTACCTTTATCATCGCCAGTGGTCATATAGCTCCTGAGCATCATGTTTACATTTGGGTCTTCTTTGTGTAGATCAAACCTCATCATCTGCAAATTCTGAGTCGAAGGGAGCTGAAGTACCCCTTTTTCGTGTGCAGTCTTGCTATCAATGTAGGGCAGTCTTCTACCTCATGATCAAACTGAGTACAATTCAAACATGTTTTCCTTGTCAAGTTTGTACAATCACGGGCATAGTGCCCTGGCCCTCCGCAATTGTAGCAAATTAGTTTTCTGCGACCCCTTCCTAGTCCTATTCCACCTTGACCTCGATCGCGCCCCTGAAATCCAGCGTGCACCATTCCTGCATTTGGGTTGAGGGATCGCGTTTCTGTCTGCACCCTGTAGGTAGGAGTTCGATCCATCATTAGTTCGTAGCTTCTGTAGGTGCGTTCATCATGGCCTACCGACTTGCAGAAATTACAAAACAATTGCTACGACGTCTGTGTATACTTCTGTAATAGATGACAATTATTTGTAGTGTGTTTGCCTCCTATCTGATAGATCACGCACCATAATGCAGGTGCCGTTCTTGGTCCTACCTATGCCTCAGGTCTTAACAGCATCGACCCTCCTCCTGCCAAGTAATTCGCGAACACTGGACAGTGGTCCTTGTCATGCCCCTGGCCTTTGCATTTTATGCACCATACCTCCTCGCGCGCCTCTGGCCGAGGTGTCCTATCTTGTTTCAAACTCTGCATCTCCAGACACAGATTTTGTAGTTGCGTGTGGATTTGTTGGACTCCTAGACCAGGGTCTTGTATAGGGGTCTCATGCAATCTCATCGCCATCTCCAAAGCTTTGGCCTGGGTGGAAAGTTTTTGCTGTGACAACGTCGTCCTTAAGTGCAGTGTTAGTGATGCTACAAACCATGCGTGGTGTTGTCCATCCGTCAATGTCATGTTGGCTTCGCGAATCATACCCTTCAGTCTTTGGTCCAAATCCCAGGGGGTCTCGCCCAGGAGCATCGCGATCTCCTTAAACCCGATGATTGATTGTGTTTCCAACTTTGGCCTACTAAATTCCCTGTTCAACGCGGTCTGGATTTCTGCGATTCTTGCATTTGGATGGTCATTAGAATGCTTGATGTACCATGTTAATGCATGATCCTACAGCACGCTTACCAGCGTAGCCTTTTTTATATTGTCATCCACAACTCCTTGTGCTTCCCATATCACTCTTACCACGAACCAGAATTGGTCCGGATCTTCATTCCCTACTCCTCTGAATACCAGTAGTTTGATCGCACTTGCCATACTGAACTGTGGTGGTGGCGGAGGTGGGGTGGGTGGAGATGGAGGTGAGGAGGGTGAGACGGGTGGCAGTGTAGGTGGAGGTGGTAAACGCGGAATTCATTGCCTTATTAGACTGACTGCACTTCTCGGAGAGACTTTCATGAGCTCTTCCTCGCTTTCCCGTGAGGGGGAAATTAAGGGACTGGTTTCCAATTCTTCACTACTTTCACTTCTGTAGATCTTCCCACTTCACGTAGTCCTAAACATTAATTTGTTTGCATAACCCGCTTTTCACACAATAGCATCTAAATCCAAGTGTTCAAAGATTTGATATACTTACCTCGCAACCCCTTGAGGAAACGTCACTTCGCCTCACTATAGCTAACGGTCATGTCTACTGTGAACTCAGTGATAAATCTCCTATAATTCGGTCGAGCCAATGGTCCACAACTCGCGCAATCTTATATCCTGACGCTTCTAGTCTGTGCACTAATTCTAGAATCCACACGATTGGTTTGTCGAGCCTACACCTTCCCTGACTGTCTGCTAGCTTCATGATCCACTCATGTAGCTCAAAAGGAAAGGATGCAAAGAAAATTTTGTGGATTTCCGTATACAAGTAGCACTCTAACCATTGTTCCCTAGATACTCACGAATTTCTGTTTTCCTGCGTCGCGAACTCGTGAATCTTCTTGCCCAACCACCCTTCAATTTCTTTCTTTGTTGGATTCCAGTGGCACGACATCATACATCCCTTATGCAGATCTCAGTCCCAGCAATGGAACCATTTATTGGCTTGTAGGGGCCTAACCCAGGTTCAAAGGTTATTTAGCCAAACAAATCCCGGTACTATTGGCCCTTTCAGCAACAATCCATGGAGTGCGGACTGAAATCTCACCCGAAGTAGTATGGGAGGGTGCTAGAACCAGGTTTCTGGACCCTAGGGATGTTTGATGAGCTCTGGCAATCTGCAGCTTGACCCTGCGCACACGTCGCTACACACATCTATTAGTCCCTTGCAACCTGTGATGCTGCCTTCGTGCAGCCCTACTCGGGACGCGATCCATATTATTACCCAAGTTCCTTACTATTAACCTGTTATTATCTGATTACTTAACTTATCTGTGTAAGTCTAGTGATGATTAACAGTATATCCAGCATTCATATATGTGCGTGCGATAAACAAAACAATATAAATGTATAGAATGCAATATACCAGAAGATGCACAGAAATTGGAATCAACTTCTCTCTATTATTATTCATTCAAGGTTACAAACTCGACACCGCCCTGCACACTCAGCTGCAGGGGTCCACGCACTCAGTTGCGGACTCTACTAGGCCTCTGCGCACTCAGCTGTAGAGCCTCTTCCTACTATTACGACCCAATACACTTAGACTCTTACTCTATGCTCGAACCATTCATATTCATCTATCTACAGTTTGTTATCTTTACAACTTATAGCCTCGCTCTATTTATACGATCCCATGGTCTGTGGACCATGGGTAGGCCGGCATGACATTACATTACATTACAACACTTAGGGCGGACAACCCTATGACTCAACTTATCCGCGCCCGCAATTCACGGAGTCTTACAATACATTTGACCAAAACTTGGGCTTTAAGCCCCAAAACATGTTGTGGGGGGATCCGATGCCCAACACTAACGCTGAACCTGGGTCAAGCCCCACCAAGCCAACATCTATGTAGATCTGTATTCTGAGTGAGGAAGAGAGAGGAGATTGAGAGCGAAGAGGGAATTATAATGGATCTGTTGTAGGTTGTATATCTTCATTTTGTTGGATAATATAAAAGGAAGGACTGGTTGTTTCTTTGTGGACATAGCCAAAATTGGGTGAACCACGTATATCTGTGTCTCTCTTGTTTTATGCATGTTCTATGTTTATATTTCTACAATATTTTATGTGTTCCATTACTCTATAATATATAATTTTCTCAGATGAACCCCAAGGTACCTAGCATAGTCCACTAAGTGTGAATAAATGAGTTGATGCTAAACATGTTGGAAATAATACTGAGAGGGGGGTGAACCAGTATTATCAGATCTAAAATTTTATTTCCCAAACAGATTTATATACGCTACTTCAGTGAAGTTAACTAGCGTGTACATGTGACTTTACTTAAAGCAACCAGTGTATATGTAGAGAACTTTTGATTTAGACAATTTATCATGTATTGAGCTTAAACCAGTATATCAGATATTTATTAGATAGTGCAGTAAAAGTAGAATAAAGCATCACACATAAGCAACACACATGAACACCAAGATATAAGATGGAAACCCAATGTGGGTAAAAACCACCTGCTGCTGTCATCTCTATCTTCTTTTAATAATAAGAAAATATGTTTACAATCTTGTACTGGTGCATACTCATACTAGTACGTAGGCACCCACCTACAGAAGGCTACAACCTTCTCTCATTCTCCAGCTACTACTGGAAGGGAGCTACAACCCCCTAGCTCTTGTACTAGCCAATATGTTTACTAGTATGTAGGTCCCAGCCTACAGAAAACTCCACTCTTCCACCAGGGACCACGTTTCATGAATTTTTAGACTGGATACTCCTGGAACACAACACCATAATCTGAAGGCCACGTTTCATCCAATTTTCATATTGGACCCATCAACAACATTGAAACTCATAAAATCATAATTGCAATACAACCATCAAATACATCTGCATCAACCAATCACTGAAACTCAATCATCACTTTCTGAATCAATCACTTGACAACCCATCATCACTGTAGCAAATCACAATCAATCAATCTGATCATTCAGAACATTGTCACCAAAATACAGTCGCCAGAACCCAAAGCAGAACCCAGAACTCTGCAACAGCAAACAGAAACAATTGAAACTTTAAAAATCATTCTTCATAAGGTATACGCTACTTCCATATATCGAACCAGCGTGTATACGCACTTCTACCAAAAGGAACCAACGTACAGATCTGCAAATTCAAATTTATGATGTATACGCTAGTTTGATATGCTGAACCAGCGTGTATACGCTCTTTTACTAAAGCAAACATGCGTACAGATCTGTAAATGCTAACTCAAAACATCACAACTATTCCAGACTTCAGTCATACCCAGGTCATCATATTTACAGTATAAAACATGCGTCAGTATTCAGATCTAGACTGTTCAAGATAAAAGCAGATAATGATAATAATTTTAAGCCTTTATGATCCCGGTCCATCAACCTTCATCAGCCATATAGGTGCCTCCTTAGATCAAATCAAGAAAACCATCAGAATCTCATTAACCTGCATATATGATCCAACACCTCATAAGATATTCAAAATACTTGCACACCTGGCCTAATGATCTTCTCCTCCTTATATAGTTTTAGGCCTTTCTCAATACCATGGACCAAAACTACTTAGGACCAATACCTTGGACCAAATACCTCAGACCAATTACCTTGGGTCAAATACCTTGGACCAAAAACTTTGTTTTTCCAAGATATACGTGCTTTTCCTTCTATGAAAGTGCATGTGTACGTATACGCTCCTTTTGTTCAGTAAACCTGTGTGTATACGCAGCTTGGGCAAGGTGAATCTACGTATACCTCTCTTTCTTTATTATCTGTAGTCTGATCTGTAATTCTTTGACCTGTTGCACTGTGAGCTTTCATTTGAGTGAGTTGCCATCAAGGACAACACTTATATCATAATGCCAACAGAACACTCGCAGACTCGACCAATCAGGATTCAATGAGGTAAACCCACTATTGATCATGAGGAAGCCTATTACTAAGGATGACAAGATCTAAAGTATTAATAGTTCCTAAATCAATATCCTAGATAATTAATTGAAGTCGATAAGATAATATCCATCGAAGGAGGGATGTAATGTATCCCTCATCAATCGACATGGAACAGACCGAGAGATAACGTGAATGGATGAAGTAAAACTAACATAGGTATGATCGACAGAGAAAGGTCAATATGGACTATAGATGGCCGAAAGAGGATGATACTTCACTTGAATACATAATGTCATGACACAAAAATGACTTGGAAGCACTAACTAATGAGCACCACTTGATACCGTGAAACAACATAGGAGGCATTGAAGCACACTCCATAGTGTCTAGAAGAGTAACCATTCGAAGGAGTAGAGAGACTCATATGTATGGTATCACTCCTATAAAATATAAAACCCAACCATGAGGAAATGACTCAAACATGTGACGTGTTCAAGGGAAATGTGTCTGACACTACCATTTTGAATAAAACAAGAGAATGATTCCCCTTCCCTTTTCTCTTTTTAATCTCCTTCATGGTTTAATGAGCGTGAAAGAGAAGACAAGTAAGCTCAATAGTTCATTTTAGTTCAAATTTAACAAACCCAAAAAGGAGATAAAATGATACTCGGTGCCTTTTAGTTTTTAACAAGCATAATAAGGACACAAAGGAATATTTTCCTATAGGGATGAGTGGTATAAAGGGTAGAAACTAGTGTAGAGCTGATGGAATGAACCTAAGAATAGGGAGGTAAAGAGGCTATAAAATAAGAAAATTCATCGCAATGGCCTCTCCAAGAAAGGGTAAGAAAACCAAGCGAAAACAAGCAATAGGCTAAGAAGAGGATGACAACGGTTGAAAAATGAAACCAAGGCTTATGATTGTGCATAAAATAGGCTAAAAAGATGTAGAAATCACAAGGTATATAGGTATGGAATCCTCTTGTGGTAAGGATAGAAGATGATGAAGAAGATAAAGATGAGGCTCATATTCTAAGTCATGGTGGGTCATAAGGAGGGATTCTGAGAAGAAAATAAATAAATGTTGCATGGACACCAACACCATACAAAGGTGCTAAACTAGGGTATCCATGTACAAATAAGCTCTACCGCTAAATTACAATGCCCATAAGAGAGACGGGCTAATGTCACAAGCTCACAGGGTCAAACCTAAGGCATTATGATGATGACACTAACAATCAATAATGCAACGAGAAAAACAATATGAGACCTAACATTATATTCTAGTTTCAAGAGAAACATGCCTAAGGTCTAAATGAATGTCACAATAAAAATGCCACCTGAACTATAAAAACCATCCAGAAAGACTAGACCCATGGTTAAATCACATAATGAAAGAAATAAAACATGGAGTAGGTTAAAATAGGACCATATATTTTGATTTTTTTTTAGTTTCTTGGATTTTTGGCATATATGAGGTACAAAAAATACTCATATCATAAACAAAACCAAAAAGAGAGAAAAACATCACACACACTTCTATGTATAATATGTACAAGTGCAACTCAGTCTAATAGGTCACGTCAAGTTGTGTCCACTACCGGGAACAGGCCAAGGATTCCCATACATGAGCTCATGGAGGAGTGGAGGTAACATATGTCACACCATGATTGGGCAATGCCACAAAAATTTGAACTACGTGATTCATAAAGGTTGATGATACCAAGGGAAACCTAGAATGATAGTGTTATCTAGAATGACCTGAGGACATGCAAGTTGAGTAGTTTCATGAGCTAGTGCAGCTCCTTGACAAGGACTATCAAGACATAAAGGATTTAAAATACACTCATTGATAGGTGGATGTAAGTTAGACAATTCATTGGAAATTTAAGTAGTATAAACCCAAAACTTGACTTGGTTCGAAGGTGGCACTTCCAAGGATGGCCTAGAAAATGCCCCATGGGCTGATTCAAGATTTTTTTTGCTAATATATATCTTTTCCAATTTAGGAAGACTAGAGGCATCCAAAGACATAATATCCCTAATATTATCAATATGTGAATCCATAACCTCCAAGATGACTTTTCGAGAAGAAGACTCGTTGTCAAGGGAGTCACATGGAAGGGGAAGAGTGATGGCCCATGTGTGAAAAAAAGTCTTATCATATTCCATATTAGGACAGCGTTCTGACCAACATAATGAGGTACTATGATCCAGACTTACACAGGAATACAACAAAATATAGATACAAAGATAAGCATAGAGATGTAGCAGGAATAAAACTTCATTCATTAATATTAAAGAATTGAAATATGATTACATACAAAATGGAAATAAACTAGATTGGGTGATGGTAGCTTATCTCTGAGAAGAGATGTGGTGGCTACATGCCTCTGAACTGTGTTAGAATGAGGCTCAAGGGATTTTTTATTATTAAATAACAATGGAAAACCATAAATAACCAAACCCCTAACCCCAAGATATGGAATGCCAAGACTTTGCAGGCCTCGTTGGGGTTAGTTGGACAACCAACTTCCCGGGGTCATAACTTGGTCATATTATCTTTGTTTTGTGCACACGATACCTCGATGGAAATATCTCTTTGAGTAATACAATATTTGTGACAAGCCTTTGCCTAAGGAAATGACCCTACTATAGACCTCAAAAAAAAATGTTTAGGGGGTCAAAACAACTCTGGAAGTTCAGGACCAAAAAAATTGCTAAAAATAGTAAATGTTGTTATAATCAAAGAAACAAATGAAACCGAGTGGAGTTCTAGGTGGAATAGGAAGGTGGCCACTAATATCCACTAGGATCAATCCTCCCCCCTTAGGAAGCAATAGTCTCCATTGCATGCAGAGCCTCCATGAGGTGAGGGAGTTTTTGTTGAACCTAGTCCTTGGTGAACCACTTTCCCTGGTGAAGGAGTTGGCCTAATTTTATAACTCATATGAATGGATCCTCTATTGGAGGGTGTTACTGATTTTTGTATCCATAATTCTTCCAGTTGTCACATGCTCAGTGCAACTTGGGTTGAGCTCTGTTGGTATCAACTACTTAACAACGTCGCATGTGTCCAAAAATGGGGGAATTATGGTTGCAGTCAGTCCACATTGAATATTGGGTGCAGGCCAAGGAATGCTGGAATGCTCAGCTTGAAGGCATTATCCCCTACAGCCTTGGTGATGGTGATGACCCATATCGAAGCGGGTGAAGTTTGCGGTGGGGCCTGGCAAGGTGCTCCTTTTGTAAATGTAACCAAACTTTGTCGCCCATCTAGAACTTGTGTGGCAATCGATGTTGATCATGATGTTTCTTAGACTTAGCATTGGCTCAGTCCAATATGTCATGGAAATACTGGAAGATGTGATGAATTCACTCAATGAAGTTGTTACCCCTGTCAACTTCAACCTGCACATGAGCTGAATCTTCTTGAGTAGCTGCAAATGGTATGTCCACATCAATGGGACATAGCGGTTGGAATTCCAGCTCCACCTCAAAGGGACTATGGCCAGTTGAGCTATGGAGAGCTCTTTTGTAACTATACTAGAAATAGGGGAGGATTTCATCCCATGTGCATGGATGCTTCGAGTTGTACATGTGCAGAATGTGCATGATCATACTGTTGGTGATCTTTATTTGGCAATCAGTTTGAGGGTGGAAGGCCGTGGACTTAGTGAGCTTGGTATCTAGCATCAACCAGAGACTTAACCAAAATGTACTCAAGAAATTTTTGTCTCGGTCTAAGATAACATACTGTGGAATCCCAAAGTGTACCCACACTCCTTCAATGAGGAGTTTCGCAGTGGCTTCTATTGTGATACTCTTCTTGCAAGGCGCCAAAATGGCCATCGTAGAGAATCTGTTTATGACCATGAAAACACAATCATTGCCATATTTAGTAGAAGGAAGGCCTAAAATGTAATCCATGGATATGGATTCCCAAGGCCGACTAAGAGTAGGAATAGGAGTATATAGGCCTTGGTTCTTGATAGTCGATTTGGAAATGGTGCAGGAAGTGCAGGATCAGGTGTACTTCCCAACATCCTGTCGAAGGTTCGACCAATAAAAATACTTTTGCAACACTGCCACTATTTTCTCTACTCTGAAATGTCTAACGACCCAGCCATAGTGCGCCTCCAAAATCATCATGTCACACTCTCGTGAAGGAACACAAAGATGGCCTAGGTGGCATAACAGTGCACCCTGGAGGTAAAAATCAGGAACTTTCTTGCCTTCTAGGAGCATCTGGTAAGTGTTGTCGAATTATGGATCACTTTTGTAAAGATGCAACCACACTGAAGTCTCATGTCCAGAAGAGTCAAGTAAAGTGGTCAGCGCCATGACCGGTGGTCGAATGAGATAATCAGCAACATTATTGGTGCTACCCTTCTTATACTTAATGTTTAAATGGAATTGTTACAAGTATGTGGACCATTTCTAATGGTGATCATTTTTCAACTTTCCTTGTGTCTATATGAACTGTAGGGGCTGGAGGTCTATGTGGATGACCATTTCCTTCCCCAAAATGTAATGCTTCCATTGTTGGCAAGCTTGCACAATGGAATATATCTCTTTGACATAAGTGGGATACTGTCGGGCCATGTCGAAAATTGGCTCACTGTGATATGCCACTAAATGCCCCTGCTGAGTAAGAACTACACAAATAGCATAGTCAGAGGCACCTGTCTCAATTTCAAATGGTTGCTACAAGTATGGTAATATGAGAACTGATGCAGAGTAGAGGTGATGCTTCAACTCGACTAACGCCTTTGTTGGGATTTAGACCAAATCAAATTTTCTTTCACTCCACCCTTGTTGACTTGACTCAAAGATCAAGTGATATGAGAAATATGCAAACGGTAGAAATTGGCAAGACCCAAAAAGTTCCAGAGCTCTGTTAGAGTGGTTGGAGCTAGCCAATCCTAAATAACTTGTACCTTGGTTGGGTCCACATGCACACTCCTCTCATCAATGAAGTACCCCATATATGGAACCTAGATCATACCCAAAAGTTCATTTCTCCAAATTGGGACATAATTTGTGTTGTCGCAGTGGAGTACGTGTCAAATATGGTGGAGTTTCTCTTCCCAACTCTGGATGAATATCGAGATATCCAAATACACTACCACAAATTAGTTGGTGAAGGGCCACAGATATCGTCCATCTACTTCATGAAGGTTGTGGGGGCATTCGTCAACCTGAAAGGCATGACAAGCCATTCAAAAATGCCCTCCTTAGATTTGAAGGTAGTGTTTGACACATAGGAGGGTTTGATTGATACATGGTGATAGCTAGACTTCAAGCCAATCTTGCTAAAATATTTGGCACCCTTGAGCTAGTCCAGAAGCTTATCAATCTGTGGGATTGGATATTTATTCCAAAGAGTGATATTATTTAATGCTTTATAGTCAATACAGAGTCTCGAGGTCCCGTCCTTCTTCTGCACCAACACCACTAGGCTCCCATTGGGTGATATACTTGGCCTGATGTGCCCTTTCTGCAATAGCTCTTAAATCTACCTCTTGATTTCATCATTCTCACTAACAGAGTGTCGATAAATCAACCCATTGGGTAGCAGCGTGCTTGGGGTTAGATCAATGGATTTCTTGACCTGACAGTGTACGGGTACCCCTATGGGTGAGGTGAAGATGTCCTTGTACTCCTCCATGACCTTGTCCATGTACTGTTTCCATGTGGATGACATCTTTCTAGAGGCCATAGATGTGGCCACAATCTTATTATTTCCTTGAGAGTGTATCATAAGGAATACAAATTTCCCGGTATGGGAAATGATCTTACTGCATTGCTTCACAGAGATCAAAGAGATGGAAGTAGGTGTTTTGGAGAATCTGGTATCTATGGATAAATACTAATTCCCTAGATAAGTAGCCATATATAGAACAACAGTTTAAAGTATTTTAGCCTTTTCCTATAAGCAATAGATAAGACGAGAAGATGAGAAGACCTACTTGTAGTTTCACTTTCCCCTTGTCTCTTTTGTATCGATCTTGTCGCTCCTTCCCGTACTTAACACACTTGAGAAGTACCTGTAAACATCAACAGAAGACAAAGAACCAATCAAAGAAAAATATCTGTTGATTACAATTAAATGGAATAAGATACATTCACACATATAAGCATTCATATAACAAGATAAACATATGGAAAAAAGGTTCAAATACTTTATTGAATAGAAGAAGGAATTACAACCATCAAGTCAGATTCGAAGTCACTCCTCCATCTTTGGTTCCATCCATATCACATCATAAGCATGACAATCCGGCAGCATAACGACACTTACAATAGTCTCAATTCTCAAACTAACATTATCTCCTTACAATTCATCAAAGTCTGGCCCTTGATCACTTAGATGAGTGCTCAATTTATAGGAAGATGGAGGAGGTTTTGTCATCAATTAGGGTATTGAATGGCCTTCCAAACTTAGATTTAGTTTCCATGGAGGAAAGGATGAGAGGATAGGAGGTTAATGGATCCTTAGCCTATCCAATTTCGAGCTCATAGGAGGGGATAATAGGTGGGATCCTTCTAGAATGATCTAGAACCAAGGAATATTCCCAAAACCATATGCAAATTTCACTAAATCTTGTCCAGCACAGGTCAAAGTGGGCCTAAGTTCTCTGCAGAGAACCCTTGCATGGGCCTACCTGTGCTGGTCCTTCAAGGAGTCATTTTAGGATGTCTTCAGGCCATGAAATTGTCTAGGAAGGAGGCATTCAATAGGTTGACTTGTTTAGGTCATGTAGCAATTGAAATTAGGGTTTAATGAGCCCTAAAACACTGATCTAGATGATGGGAGTGATGTGCCCAAATGGATCTGTAACATCTACCCCCTAAATCATGAATTTGAAAATAATAATGTCGAGTGAAATGCTTTACGATGTGATGAGGAGGTTCTGAAGTGGTTGGTGATCTGCATCAATTATAATACATAATATCATTACATTTTGATTTTTTCTCATGAATTTTTGAGGGAAGGCATACCCATGCTCAGCTTATAAACTTTCATTACATGTACATAAACATTCATCTACAGATATAGACCCATGATCAAAATGACCATCAATGTAAAGCCAAAGATTTAGTACTCCTGAAATCGCAACCCGGATGGATGAAACTAGATCCGAGGTCTTTTATCTCGTTCAATCGTTTGCTCAAGTATGAGTCTAACCATTTGAATATGTGATCTGAAGTCAAACATGGGAAGACACCATTTAATTACGAGCCTATGATGTAAGTTGTTAACAGATGCGAAAGAAATCACCGATAATGATAATGATCCTCAAGGTACTGCAGTACATTATGCATAGTGTGAATGGATGATTTGATGTCGAATACCATACAAAGTCTTTTGGTCGAAGGCCAGTGATTTCAACCTATCACTAGAAGCGAGAAACTTGCCATTGATGTATGCAAGCCTCAAGGTACTGGAAGGGTGTTTCTAGGTCAACTTCTTGGATAATGTGTTGATGTCGACAAGAAGCGACTCATCGCAGGAGGGCCTTGATGTATCCCACATCAATGACATGAAACGAGTGTAATGATTTTGGAGATGGAATTTGACTGACGACACAAGGTTCAAGAATGGCGGTCATGAAAATGAAGGTTTATGAGTATTGCAAAGGATGAATTTTAACTGAATGACTTCTCTTGAACATATTGGCGACACTGAATGAATTGGCAGCATTGACCCAAAACTAAAGTAATGGATGGTGTGATAGACCATAGGTATGATAACCATTAAGAAAATAACCCAACCCAAATAGTCTGAATGAACTGGTAGCACTGACCCAAAAACAAAAGTGATGGATGGTGTGATAGACCATAGGTATGATAACTGTCAAGCAAATAACCCAATCCAAATAGTCATGAAGATGAAGTGAAAGTGTCATGTTCAAGAGCGACCTACTACCATAAAGTGGTTTTCTCCTTTTTCCCATTTTCCCCAGTCATTGCTGACCAGTACCTCTTTATTTTTATCAAGATTGAGGAGGATAACATATGCTTGTTGTATAATTCCACCCTTCGGGTGAATCCATCGCTATGTGATGTTTTAATGAGTCTAGAGAAGGTGAAACTCAGTCTTTTCTAGATGTACAAGTTTGTCACTATTTGATGTTTTAATGAGTTTAATGACAAAGATAACTTGGTCCTTTTCATGTTTAGAGAGTTTGAAAAGAGACAAAAAGAAAACTCCACAAGTTCTTTTTCATATATTTGTCTCTCAAGCCCGAAAAAGTGTAAAACAATATGAGAGAGAACCTATTAACCATGTTCAATCAACGTATTCCCTTTTTGTAAATAATCTATCTCAGTCCGGAAAAGGGTTAAACTTATATTAAGTAGATGTCGTTTCCAATATGTTAACGAGCTGAAAAGGACAAACACTCAACAATCTTTTCATATTTAGGGATTCTGAGAAGAGAATAAAGAGGACTCCAATTTGAGGAACGAGTGGTGTCTAGGATAGCAACTAGTTCCAGTGATGTTGGAACTTCTCAAAACATGTTGATTTATATGAAGAGGCTAGCTAATAAGACAACTCATTGCAACTGTTCCTCAAAAAGGGTAAAACAACCAAGTGAAAGCGTATGATCAGCCAAGAAGATAGTGACGATGGAAGGAGAAAAACCAAGGCTCATCTGATGGAAGAGGCTGATAGAATGGAAATCACGAGGGTTAAAATGGAAATGAGTTCATTTTTAGACAAGATTGAACCATAGGGAACTATGCTTGGATTCAGTTTCATGTTTACACAAGCTTGAAACAAAAAACTATGCTTGGAATCAGTTTCATTTTGACACAAGCTTGAAACGAAGAACTATGCTTGAATTCAGTTTCTTTTTTACACAAGCTTAAAATGAAGAACTATGCTTGAATTCAGTTTCATTTTTACACAAGCTTAAAATGAAGAACTATGCTTGAAATTAGTTTACATGCCCACAGTATGATGAAAGGGAGAGTCTCCTATAACCAGATGAAAGTCGCTACGGTGAAGCAGGACGGTTATTCAACACCTTTTTGGCTTCATCTAGATAGGGACAAAGGTGAATGGCATGATTCCCTTCACATAACCTACAGGGAAATTTAACTTTACCACTAGGTGCATGCCCCCCAAGCTTCATTATATTCACCTAAGTAGACTACTCATGGCTATCAGGTGGATGGAATGAAGGTTCATTTATGAGATCAAGTGAAAGACTCGACTGAGATTTACGATATCTAATCAAAGACTCAAATTGGAACTTTTCTCTAGGGGACCTTGTTTCATTTTTTAATGAGCTTGACACAAGACAAGGAACTCTGCTTAGATTCCTTCTTTCATTTTTTAACGAGACACAAGGTTAACGAGGTTGACACAAGACAAGGAATTATCCTCATGGGAGTTGTTTCATTTTTTAATGAGGTTGACACTGTAAAAGAACTATCCTCATATTCCTTGTTTCATTTTTTAACAAGGTTGACACATTAAAAGAACTATCCTCATACTCCTTGTTTCACTTTTTAACGAGGTTGACACAAGACAAGGAACCATCCTCATATCCTTGGTTTCATTTTTTAATGAGGTTGACACAAAACAAGGAACTATCCTCATATCCTTGGTTTCATTTTTTAACGAGGTTGACACAAGACAAGGAACTATCCTCATATCCTTGGTTTCTTTTTTTAACGAGGTTGACACAAAGCAAGGAACTGTCCTCATATCGTTGGTTTCATTTTTTAACGAGGTTGACACAAGACAAGGAACTATCGTCATATCCTTGGTTTCATTTTTTAACGAGGTTGACACAAAACAAGGAACTATCCTCATATCCTTGGTTTCATTTTTTAATGAGGTTGACACAAGACAAGGAACTATCATCATATCCTTAGTTTCATTTTTTAACGAGGTTGACACAAGACAAGGAACTATCCTCATATTCCTTGTTCATGACTCATAAGATTTCATGACTTCCAAGAGGTTCTCATCAGATGGGAGAACAATGCTCTAGAAGGGATCCATAGCAAGGAATCCATTAGAGGAATCTAGCTCCAATGCCCCAGTACATAATGTACAACATCACTGAATTGATCGTCAGTTGATATAGGCATGGAACGGGTTGCCACATAATTAACCCATGGTGGGGGTGATACCATTGGTACAAAAGGACCACTTAGGGATGATGGTTGACTATAAGCCATATTTGGACCAGAAATGAAAGCTAATCAACAGTGATAATTCTGCCTTCATGCAGGAAACAAATCACTCGAAAGAGTGTTGAAACAATAGCTCCCATGTCATAAACATAGTAACGCCCAAGAAGTAAATTGTAATCTAAAGGGCCTGGGACTACCATCACATTCAGATAAACAATTTTTCCTCCCAAAATAATAGGAAACTGAGGAAGGATCCCTAATGGTTGACTGGTTCTTCTGTTAAAATCCAACAAATTCTAGGTAATAGGCACAAGCGGCAGCAAACCAAGCACTTGCCAAGAAGTGGAGGAAAGGATACTCACATATGCACCTTCATCTATAATAGTGCCAAATACAATCATATTACACACCTATACTATGATCTGGAAAGGCACATAAGAAGGAAGACGAAATCCTGCTAATCAATTCCAATCAAAGAAAGTGACTAGACTACTTGGAGGGGGTACAATAAGAACAGGAGGATTTTACTGTTGTCTTGATGGAACAGGAGGATTGCCCCCAAGCTCATTTGAAACTGAAGAAATGAAAAGAACCTGAGTGGTATCATATTCACTCTCTATGGGAAAGGTATGATTAACTGAAGGTGAAATCGGGTCAAATGTTTCCTTGATTTGATTTGGGTTAGGTATAGACTCATAGGATTCACTTTGAGAGAGAGTGGGTTTGACCGACGGTTGATTTTGTTCAGTCAATTCATCAACTAGTGAAGGATTAAGGCAGAGTCTCCTGTAACTAGATGGAAGTCACTGCAGAGAAGCAGGATGGTTATCCAACACTTTTTTGGCTTCATCCAGATAGGGACAAAGGTGAATGGGGTGATTCCCTTCACATAACCTACAAGGAAACTTAACTTTACCCTTCTTTCCATGAACTTTACTACCATTAGTTGATGGTGTGTCACCAGCATGATCTCAAAAGTTGATGGCACAGGATGATGTGAACAGGAAGACCATTCTTCTAAGATCTGAGGAATACTAGAACAATTTCGAAGAAGATGGTCTCCCGCACAAAGTTTGCATGGATATCGAACTTTGTGAGGCTTGATGGATGGTTTCTCATCAAATGTTGCATTCAAAGCAATGGTTGCTTGGTTGCCCCTCTACTGAATTTTCTTCTTCTTCTTCTTCCCTTTCTTCTTCTTTTTAGCCACCTGGTTACTAGTACCAATACTTTCACCAGGCGAAGAGGAAGAAGGGGAGGAAGAAACAACCGAGGAAGAAGGCAAAGGGTCAACTTTAGGATCAACTGGAGGTTGATTTTTTCTAGTTGGAGGAGTACTCAATTGCGGAGAAATCATGACATTTTGAACCAAGGAGGTTGAAAACAACCATACTGGCAAGCTAATGGTAAATCCTAGAAGGGACAATGTAGCCATATAAGGAGCACCAATATTTCCGGAAGGAGGAAAAGGACTAGGATTCCCATCAAAAGGAATTCCTTGATCGGTGGACTCTGGATTTGTTTCCATATGCTTCAACCTAAGATCAACTAAGGATTAAGCATGGAGGATGTTATCCGCATTCAATTAATTTTATTTTAATCAAAGTAACATAACAAAACAAAAGAGGGATAATCTAGGCAAAAGGTTTACCAAGCAACTGTGAACTGCAGAATACCTCCCGGTGAACCGAGAAGTACAGGCAGGAAATCTCCCTAAATGTTGTGTTTAGTGTATCATAGTGTACAAGGTGGCTGACTCGGTTACCTAAGGATGGATAGAAACCTAGTGTTGTCCTCACATATATACCCGAAAGTATGTGGAGACCCAATCTGTATTAGCGTTGTTTAATACAAAACCACACAGTGAGAGCATTCCCATATACTTTACATAATGTAACATTGCCATATATACCCGAAGGTACGTGGACGAGCTACAATATACTCATGTATGTCAAATGAGGTATCAAACTCAAGATGTATTACAGACAAGTTAATGACATTTGCTATGTTTTACGACACCGAAACACTTCTCTAGCCTAGACCACTAAATGTTTTTCGTTAAGTGACAATGCTCCATTAGGTTAATTCAGATAAATTTTAAGTTGATCTTCTTTAGAATTTTCCTTTCAAGGTTCACCACGTGATTTATGTTTGCAATTCCTAAAATGCAACTTGTTGGGCATGGGATCTCCCGCAGCATGTTTTTGGGGCTCAAAGCCCAAGTTTTGGTCAATTGTACTGTAAGACTCCGTGAATTACGGGCGCGGAGCATGAAGTCTAAGATGAGTCATAGGGTTGTCCGCCCTAAAATATTGTAATTTAATGTAAATTTGGGTCAGCCTACACATGGTCTGTGAACCATGGGATTGTATAAATAGAGCGAGGCTCTAAGTGTAAAGGAAGCTAAGGAAGAATAGATAGAATAGCAAAGGCATGGTTGAGGGCTAGAGTTGGATTTGAAGTGTACTGAGTCATAATAGTAGGTAGAGGTTGTGTAGCTGAGTGCGCAGAGGCCTAGTAGAGTCTGCAGCTGAGTGCGCGGACCCCTACAGTTGAGTGCGTAGGGTGGAGTCGGGTCTGTAATTGGGATTGAAAGTTAATAAAGAGAAGTTTACTCTATGCATCTATTCCTAAATCTGTACTTTGTTGTTGTGCATTACTTTTACTCTGTTTATTTATTGTGCGCAGTTAATAAATACTTGTATGGATGCTTATATATGAAAAGAATCTAATTAATCAGCTAACAGAACCTAATTAAGGAAGACTTGGATAAATAACATGGGTCGCGCTGCGGTTAGAACTGCGCGAAGATAGTATCACAGGGCGCAGGGTGCCTGTAGGTGTGCGTAGCGCAGTAAGTGCGAAGGTTGGACCGCATACCAATCACCTCATATCAGACATCCCCAGGGTGCAGAAACCTGGTTCTAGCACCCTCCCATACTACTTCGGGTGAGACCTCAGTTCGTGCTCCGTAGACTGTTGCTGAAAGGGACAGTAGTACTGGGATTTGCTTGGCTAAATCACTTTTGAACCTGGGTCAGGCCCCACTAAGCCAACAAATGGTTTCGTTGCTAGGATCGGGATCTTCATAAGGGATGTCTGATCTCATGCCACTGGAACCCAAAAAAGAAGGAAATTGAAGAGTGGTTGGAAAAGAATATTCACAAGTTTGTGACACAGGAAAATGAAACTCCGCAAGTATCCAAGGAAAAGTTGTTGGAGCGCTACATGTATACAAAAATCCATGAGATTTTCTTTGCATCCTTTCCATCTGAGCTGTATGAGTTGATCGCGAGGTTAGTCGACAGACAGGGAAGGTGTAAGCTCGACCAACCAATAGTGTGGATTCCAGAATTAGTGCGCAGACTAGAAGCATCAAAAGATAAGATCGTGTGAGCTATGGACCATTGGCTCGATTGGATAATAGGGGGATTTATGACTAAGTTTGTAGTAGACACGACCATGAGCTACAGTGAGGCAAAGCGACGCTTTCTCAAAGGACTGTGAGGTAAGTATATTAAGTCTTTGAATACTTGGATTAAGATGTTATTGTGTGAAAAAAGGGTCATGTGAATACATTAATGTTTGGGACTATGCGGAGTGGAAAGATCTACAAAAGTAGCGAAGAATTAGAAAACAATCCCTTAATTTCACCCCTGCGAGAGTACGAGGAAGAGTTCGCTAAGGTTTCTACAAGAAGCGTGATCAGCTTGATAAGGCAGTGCATTCTGTGGTTACCACCTCCACCCACACTACCACCCACTTCGCCTCCCTCACCTCCATCTCCACCCACTCCACCTCCACCACCTCCACAATGCAGTATGCCAAGCGCGGTCAAACTACCAGTATTTAGAGGGGTAGGAAGTGAAGATCCGAACCAATTATGGTTCATGGTAAGAGCAGTATGGGAAGCACAAGGTGTCATGGATGAAAATATTAAGAAGGCTACATTGGTGAGCGCGCTATAGGACTATGCATTAACATGGTATATCAAGCACTCTAATGACCACCCAAACGCAGGGATAGTAGAGATCCAGAACGCGCTAAATAGGGAATTTAGCAAGCCAAAGTCAGAAACACAATCAATCATTGGGTTTAAATAAATCATGACTCTCCCGGGCGAGACTCCTTGGGATCTAGATCAATGGCTAAAGAGTACGATCTGTGAAGCCAATATGACGTTGACAGATGGACAGCATCATGCATGGTTTGTAGCATCTCTGACACCGCACTTGAGGACAGTGCTGTCACAGCAGAAACTTTCTACCCAGGCCAAAGCATTGGAAATGGCGATAAGGTTACATGAGACCCCGATACAAGACCCTGGGTTGGGAGTTCAACAAATCCACGCGTAACTACAGAATCATTGTTTGGAAATCCAAAGCTTGAAGTAGGATAGGGCACCGTAGCCATAGGCGCACGAGTAAGTATGGTGCATAAAATGCAAAGGCCGGGGCCATGACAAGGATCACTATCTAGTATTCGCGAACTACTTGGCAAGGGGAGGGCCAATGCTATTGAGACTGGAGGCACAGGCAGGGCCGAGCACAACACGTGCTTTATGGTGTGCGATTTGTCATATAGGAGGGAAACACACAATGGATAATTTTCATTTGTTGCAAAAATATACACAGACACCCCAGCAATTGCTTTGTAATTTCTGCAGGTCAGTAGGCCACGATGAGCGCACTTACTGTAGTTATGAGCTAATGATGGATCAGACCCCTGCCTATAGGATGCAGACAAAAATGCGAGCCCTTGACCCAGATGCAAGGATGGCGTGCATTAGATTTCAGGGGCAAGGTCGAGGACGAGGTGGAATGGGACCAGGAAGGGGCCGTGGACGATTAATTTGTTACAATTGCGGAGGGCCAGGTCATTATGCCCGTGATTGTACCAACTCGACGAGGATATCCTATATGTATTGTTCTCGGTTTGATCATGAAACAATAGATTGTCCTATGTTGATCACGAGGATGCATGAAAAAGGGGTATTCTAGCCTCCTCCGACTTAGAATATACAAATGATGAGGTCTGAGCCGCACGAAGAAGACCCGAATGTAAACATGATGCTCAGAAGCGATACAGCCACAGGAGAAGATACGGGGAAGTAGCCATAGGAAAGTACGTGGGTTCGCAAGGCTCTTGCAAAGGAACCCGAGTTTGAATTAGAACACGCAAAGGAGACATTCATGGAAGCTAAGAAGAGCTTTTCAGAGGCCTCCACTTCAGGTAGTAAGGATCAACCAGTGCTAGGAATGGATCCTTCAATGCTCACTAGCTTTTTGGAGACATGCATGAAACTATTGCATGACAACAAGGTAGTTAAAGGACTACAGGAACTGATCACCAGGTGCGCGGGGTCAGGAGAACCGCGTATAGTCCGGAAATTTGGGAAGCATGCATTGTGCACTGGAATGGAAATGAGGTTGACTGCACAGATTGGTGAGTATGAAATGGATCAGGTAATCCTACATCTGGGTTCGGACACAAATTTATTACCGAAGCAAACATGGGACCGCATGGGAAGGCCCGCGTTACAATGGTCACCTATTCAATTACGAATGGCAAACCAACAGAAGATTTTTCAAATTGGGAGGTTGCAAGGGGTAACAGTTGATATTGAAGGCGCGAGCGCGTAGGTGGATTTTGAAGTAATAGAGATTGTCAATGACAGCAATCCATATCCCACACTATTAACAATAGACTGGGCCACCGATATGAATGGAGTCATCAACATGAAGAACCACAAAATGATCTTCGAGAAAAAGTCACTACGCGTAGTAGTCCCACTGGATCCAGCTAAAGGATTGCACTACACTAAACCAATGCACGATGATAATCTTGATTGTATTTACAAGATAACTGCATGAGACCAAGATTGGGTGAATCCGATTGCAGATGGGAGGATCTCGTGGGAGCATGAAAGCTCCTGCACTTTGGATTCAAACGAAGAAGTAGAGAGATGGCAGAATCGATTGCATGAAGTGACGACGCTAAATTGCAACATGATGATTAGATCATTGTGTTGCGTGAAAATAGAGGCAAGAGAGCTACCGACATATGATGGATTGACCGCGGTAGATGAGTTCCTGAGAAAATTTGAAAGCGCAATACTGGAACAGTAGCAGTTCGATACGTTGAAGTGGGCACTGCGCGCAACACCCACACGATGGTGGGGTACACATCAAGGAAATTTTGAGGACTGGCGTGGATGTAGAAGAATGATGCGCCTATAGTTTGGAAGCCCCCAGTTTCGAACAAGAGTCAGCCAATAAGGATGGAGAAACTTGCGTGCCCACCTGTCTCGATGGGTACAGACATGTGCTGTGCAACCCACACAAGCACACCCAAAACTCAGGATCGACAATCGAAACCGGACACAACAGCAGGAAAGGCGACACGCACCACAAATATTCCACGTGGAAGTATTCAGTAAGGTATGCAGAGTCCTAAATAGGGTTCACCAGACGAGACGAACTGATTGGGACTTGTGTGTGCTAGTGGTTCAATGGGCCTATAAAGCCATGTGAAAAAACCTGAGCGCGGAGATGAATCCGAAACTGAGGAGTAGAATCAAGACCATAATCCTAGAGGAAAGGAATCCTCATGCAGTAGCTCCCACAGTTGGGATAGTACGCGAGGACCAGGATGAAGGAATTATGCAGCTACGTGAGGGTGAACATATGCAGATTCAGGAAGCAATTTGGCGAGGGAACCTTAAACTTCGTGAACTCGAAGAAGATCGGGTACGACTGAGGAATAAAAGCATGTTAATAGATGTGGCAATCAAAACACTGGAAAACGAAATCACGCAAGAATTTCTCGTCGATAACCTAAGAATGACAAGACAAGGTACGGACAGCCATACTACTGCATTAGAAGATTGTCACCAAGAATTTGTGACAGTGCTACCATGGCTGCGACCGCACCTTACCGAACAATGTAACCAGGGGAGCGCACCACATAAGGAAGAATGTGTGGCACTAACTATCGCAAGGGTAATTAAGGAATGCCCAGGGACTAGGCTGGAAGGTGAATTAAAGTCTCACATGGGTGGTGTGACCACCTTACTAGCTGTAGGGAGCATAGTCTCAGTGCTCCAACTAGTTAAAAGAGAGCACAGGACTATAAAAGAGTCTGTGAGGGAGTTGCGCGATAAGGAGGTTACGCGCAGGATCGGCATGTCACAAGGGTCGTGCCCACAGAGGGGGGCTGCGCTACCGCGCGGGTAGGCTGGGAATTGACCGTTGGTGTCACTGTTCATGACAAGATGTCCAATTTAAGACAAAGAGGAGTGGGCAGCGTGCAATTAAGACACGAATTAAGAGCTAGATCGGGGATGATTTGCCAACAAGAAGGCATTAATGACTCAGAAGTGGGGGGAATGGTCGAATTCAAATTCAAAAGATGCTATAAAACCCCCAAGGCTAGCCACGAGACAACACTTGGTTGTTTGAGATTTGAGCAGTTACAGAGCATTGAGCACTGAGCACTCTTACCACCTTTGAGTACGTGATAGAACATATCTCATGTAAACACGATGACTGCTACCAAACCAGGAGTGCGATTCACTAAAGACACCGCTGGTGAGGCCGCGAAGCCCCATATGGTCAACGCAGAGCCCAGAGATGCAGTGGTTGCGCTAAAAGTTCCAAAATCGCCACGGATGCCACAGCTAAAGAAGGATAAGCAGACGATGGGACCAATTTGCATATCCCCAAGAAACCCATGATTCAGAAAACTATCGATGGAAGAAAAAGGCAAAGCCATCACCATTGAATCAGAGGAAGAGGAGGAAGACTTACAGGCTCTAATTGATCAAATAGAGGTGCAAGACGATGGGGAGGAGGATGTCCCACCAATGTCATTCGCAACAAAGTTACCCATGTAAGTCCCTCTATGGAAAGGGAAAGTTAGGGCGGCCAAATACCTGGAGGCCACGAAGAGTGTGCTTTAGACCCCTCTCCTCCCTGACGGCATTAATTTTGAAGGTCTGCCCCTCGGCCAGGTACCCACCCTGAAATTCGAAGATTGGGACCTCGCAGATAGCGAGAAGTTCCCACACCTGACAATGGAAAGCTTGATGAAACAGAAGTTGGGGGGGTCACTGATCACTTTGGAGCCGTGAAAATGGCTACGTAGTGTGGAGAATTACAGGTTACTTCATCTACAATGGATACCCCACTTTCACCGTGCACCCATCACCATTTTCATCATTAGGCAGTTGTTGTGCCTAGTGCATGATGGGTATCTATGGCTAGAGGAGCCTATTCCCATCACGGTGAAACTTATTCACAGGATTTCTCGGCTTCCCTGTAAGGGAAGGGACCCCAGAGAAATAGCTGGTAAAAGTAGCGATTTGGCTCTCACAAAAGCCATGAAAACCAAGTACAAGCTAGAGAAGAGAAGCGTGGCTATGCAATTGCGAGTATCAAGGGAAAAGGCATGTGCATAGCCACCTAGCTCCTGGCCGACAAATTAATGTGGAAGTGTCATGTTGATGAAGTACTAGCGCCTGTTGTTGTGCTGGCCGAGCAGTGCATGGAGGGGGTCCAGTTCAACTAGGCTGAATTCATCTGTGAGGAATTTTTGATAAACTACAAGGAGGCCCAAGAGCAGGGTAAGACCTTCCACTATGCGTGGT
Source organism: Pinus tabuliformis (assembly GCA_031772625.1). NCBI lineage: Eukaryota > Viridiplantae > Streptophyta > Pinopsida > Pinales > Pinaceae > Pinus > Pinus tabuliformis. The sequence goes on along the minus strand of CM062808.1, from coordinate 885,300,878 downwards.
TGCTCTTATCCATTGTGTTGGTAGTAGACAAACTACCAGCAGGTAGTCAGTTCCCACCTATTGACCAGTGCCTTCCTAAGGCTATGAAGTACGCTTCACTCTGGGACATGAAGGATGCCAAGCAGATTCATGTGGTCAAGGTGTTTTGGGTGCTGATGGAGGTGATCATCTAGATATGGATCAATAGAAGGCCATGATTGTCTCCCACAGTGTATGCCACTCTACAGAGTTTTGCAGAGTTTGAAGCGGACATGCATAACATTCATGTCTGGGCGCGGAAGGATCTAGTGAAGGAATGGACAAAGCTTCCATTTATTGCTACAAATGACGCCATCTTCACACCATTGGAAACATGGCCTCTGGAGTGGCGCACCCTGGACTTGGAAAGATTGGAGAAGGCTGCAGCCCAACAAAGGAAGAAGGACACCAAGCTATGCATCACATAGCTGGCCAAAAAGAGGTGCCAGGAACAAGAAGCAGCCACACAACAGAAGACAACCAATGCAGCAACAACGGTGCAGACGACAAAAACAGCAACAACACTAGTAAAAGAGGCTAAGGGGGGCCATGAAATGTCCAAAGGGAAGGGGGCTGAGGACATCGACTTGGATGAAGAGCACGCGGATTCGGAAACTACCTCACAACAATTGAAACGGTCATGCATCCCTGAGAAACCGGTCCACAGAAAGAAGATGAAGGCATCCAAGACTTTCGTTGACTCAATCACGATTAAAAAAGGTGATCTTGTTGGCATTGGCGAAATAGTTTGCGATGTCACTAAGGACGCTCTCTAAGAAGTGATGTTGGAGCAGAACACTGTGTTGGGGGCACTATGAATGGAGTTACAGGGACTATAGGTGCAACCCCCTCAAACAAGAATGATGGCCCCATATGTTGCAGTAGGTACATCAGAGACGCAACAGATGTTGTGCGCCCGCGTAATCAACACTTTCATGTTCCCCGAGGGCGTGTTAGTGGCAGTAGAAAAAGTTGATCAAGATGCGGTGGGCAGGATTAAGGGGTTGAGTGTAAACTTGGCTACCCTTCCACGAAAAACCCTGTACCAGCTACAGGATGGGGTCATAGCCGAGCTCCGTGCCAAAGAAGGTCGTGCACTACAGGTATTGAATGAGCAAAAGATCAATATGGAACAGCTTAGCCAACAGTGTGATGAACTCATTGCGCAGACTCAAGGACTGGCATAGGCGGTGGACAATGCTTATAGAACTATCCTGGAATTAGCTGTGTCGACAGATCTACCAGTAGAAGTTCGAATTCACAAATTGGCCAATGGATTCCATGAGGCAAAGGAGGAAGCAACGAGGATATAGCTTGACCTCAACCTTCAGATTGTCGAACTGCGATTAAAGGTGCAGTCATCCACACCCCCGGAAGTTAGGGAACAGTGCGCTGGTGCTATCCAAAAAGGGTTGGAGGAAATAGGACAGGCAGTGTAGAACTGTACTACTATGTTGGAAGAATCCTTCGCGGTCCTCACTTCCTTACAGGAGGACCCCACCATACAGCGCTTGGAAACAGAGGTGCGGGAGCTTCAAGTGTAGTATGATAGTGTGTGTGGAATGGCATATATAGTTTCTCTAACCCAACGGTTGGCAAAGCTATAGCAGGCGAAGGCATTGAAGGAACAGGTGGATGTCGCGCGACAGAAAGAGGCAGTACTTAAAGCACGCGTCCAGCCTTGGATTGATGAGGCCTTCCTCATCACTGCTGATATCGAAGGAAAGCTCACACAGATGAAGGTGATGCATGCCTTAAGTCAAGAATTTTCCCCTGACAGCGAGCATTCGGCCGAAAGAGTAGAGCAAATCCAGCAGACGGTAGAAGAGTGCACTGCGGACCTTCGTGCAACACAAGCACAGTTGGAGGGGCTCCGTGCCAAGATCGTCACACCAGCAGAGTGACTCGGGATGAGTCATGATGATTGTGTTGGGGGCCTGTTGGGCATGGGATCCCCTGCAGCATGTTTTTGGGGCTCAAAGCCCAAGTTTTGGTCAATTGTATTGTAAGACTCCGTGAATTACGGGCGCGAAGCACGAAGTCTAGGATGAGTCATAGGGTTGTCTACCCTAAAAGATTGTAATTTAATGTAGAGTTGGGTCAGCCTACCCATGGTCCACAGACCATGGGATTGTATAAATAGAGTGAGGCCCTAAGTGTAAAGGAAGCTAATGAAGAATAGATAGAATAGTGAAGGCATGGTTGAGGGCTAGAGTTGGATCTGAAGTGTACTGGGTCATAATAGTAGGTAGAGGCTCTACAGTTGAGTGCGTAGAGGCCTAGTAGAGTCTGCAGCTGAGTGTGCAGACCCTTGCAGCTGACTGCATAGGGCAAAGTCGAGTTTGTAATTGGGATTGAAAGTTAATAAAGAGAAGTTTACTCTGTGCATCTATTCTTGAATCTGTACTTTATTGTTGTGCATTACTTTTACTCTGTTTATTTACTACGCGCAATTGATAAATACTTGTATGGATGCTTATATATGAAAAGAATCTAAGTAATCAACTAACAAAACCTAATTAAGGAAGACTTGGATAAATAACACGGGTCACGCTGCGGTTAGAACTGCGCAAAGATAGTATCACAGGGCATAGGGTGCCTGCAGGTGGGCGTAGCGCAGTAAGTGCAAAGGTTGGACTACGTACCAATCACCTCATATCAGACATCCCCTGGGTGTGGAAACTTGGTTCTAGCACCCTCCCATACTACTTCAGGTGAGACCTCAGTTTGCGTTCCGTGGACTGTTGCCGAAAGGGCTAGGAGTACCGGGATTTGCTTAGCTAAATCACTTCTGAACCTGGGTCAGGCCCCACTAAGCCAACACAACTAATATGATAAGCATTCTTCTCATTTAATTGAACAATGAAAACCTTAGCTAGTACGGATAGAGCAATCAGATCTTTGATAGAGAGCAAAGAGCACATCTAATATAATTTCCCTAGCTATTCCTTTCAAGCATTCACAAACTACAATATGAACAATGCAAGTTTTCCTTTTCGAATCCCTTAATGTTATGATGAACAAAAAGGAAACTAATGCACATACAACCAATCAATCTTTTTATAAGAATGAAGACTTTATGACAATTCAGTTTTGAAGGAAAAGAAGACTTTTACAACACTTTATTTCGAACAAAGATTAATCGATTATAATCTAAATTTGACGATGAATCGATAATGACAAAGAAATCATTTAAGAAATATTAATCAATCAAGTCAAAGTAGGGCTGGAAAGAGGAGATAGAAACTTGTTCTCTGAGACATGAAATTCATTGATCAATCAGCAAACAAACAAACAGAGAAAAGTTGGCAAAAACTCATTCCAAAGGTGGGAAACTAACCCTAGGATGATCAACGTAGTCCTGAATGGGAGACAGTGCACTTTAGAGAATTGTCCCTAAGCCAAGGGTGCTCTGCAGCACATTGTGTCCCTCACAAGCCTACGCTGGTGACAGTGAGCCATTTCAAAAGGCAATTTTACACAGTTTTGACCAAAAATTCAATGCAAAAGCATTGAAATACAATCAATGAACACAAGTAGGGTCTACAAGAATGTCCTACGAGGTGGATAAGATACTAGGAAAGATGATCTTCCCCAGTGGAGTTTCCAATTTGTTTTGGAGAATTTGGTATCTACGGATAAACACTAATTCCCTAGATAAGTAGCCATATCTAGAACAATAGTTTAAAGTATTTTAGCCTTTTCCTATAAGAAATAGATAAGATGAGAAGCTGAGAAGACCTACTTGTAGTTCCTCTTTCCTCTTGTCTCCTTTGTATCGATCCTGTCGCTCCTTCCCATACTTAACACGCTTGAGAAGTACCTGTAAACATCAACAGAAGACAAAGAACCAATCAAAGAAAAAGATCTATTGATTACAAGTAAATGGAATCAGATACATTCACACATATAAGCATTCATATAATAAGATAAACATATGGAAAAAAGGTTCAAATACTTTATTGAATAGAAGAAGGAATTACAACCATCAAGTCTGATTCAAAGTCACTCCTCCAGCTTTGGTTCCATCCATATCACATCATAAGCATGACAATCTAGTAGCATAACGACACTTACAATAGTCTCAATTCTCAAACTAACATTATCTCCTTACAATTCATCAAATTCCAGCCCTTGATCACTTATATGAGTGCTCAATTAATACGAAGATGGAGGAGGTTTTGTCATCAATGAGAGTATTGAATGGCCTTCCAAACTTAGAGTTAGTTTCCATGGAGGAAGGGATGAGAGGATAAGAGGTTAATGGATCCTTAGCCTATCCAATTTTGAGCTCATGGGAGGGGATAAGAGGTGGTATCCTTCTAGAATGATCTAGAACTAAGGAATATTACCAAAACCCTATGCAAATTTCACTCAATCTCGTCTAGCGCAGGTCAACGTGGGCCTAAGTGCTCTGTAGAGCACCCTTGCATGGGCTTACGTACATTGGTCCTTCAAGGAGTCATTTTAGGATGTCTTCAGGCCATGAAACTGTCTGGGAAGGAGGCATTCAATAGGTTGACTTGTTTAGGGCATGCAACAACTGAAATTAGGGTTTGATGAGCCCTAAAACACTGATCTGGATGATGGGAGTGACGTGCACAAATGGATCTGTAACAGTAGGCGGTGATACCTATGGTATCCTATATAACATATTGGCCAAATAAATAATAATAGTGTCAGGCCTAGACTCATACACAACATGATGCTTCCATAAGTATGGTTGTCCCATTAATACATCACAAACTTCAAGAGGAGAAATATCACATAGTACCTCATTTGTGAAGGGCTTGATGTTGTAGGGAAGGAAACACTACTTGCTAACACAGATATATCGTCCTTGATGAAGCCACCCAATGGTGTATGAATGTGGATGTGGTGTGGTCAGTAGGTCAAACTGTTTCACAACCTCTACTGAAATAAGGTTCTTTTGGCTTCCACATCACAACCTTCACCCACATTTGTGAGTGGAAGAGTCGTTCCCCATCCTCTGTATCTTCAAGATAAATCTTTTGGATCTTGGTGGTGGGAACAGTGGCACTAGACTCCGTGTCAATAATCTACTTACCTTTATCATTCCCCTTGTCAGTTTTTTACTCAGAGTTGGAACGCATCTGACACTTGTGTTATGAGTGGGGCTCTTATGGAACTCACACCATTTCCCTATGTCCTTCTTTTTCTTTTTGGTGTTTTTCTTTACTTACATCTTCGCTAAGTTTTCCCAGGTCACCTCACCTTGGCTTTCTGCTTTGTTCTATGGTTTGGGGGAGCCTTTCCCTTTCTTCAATTCACAGATCCAAATTCTCTCTTCTTCTATTTAAATTTTTGCTTGATCCTAAAAGTGTATCGATAGGCGGCGCCAAGAGAGGAGATTTCTTGAAAGTCCATCTTGTCTTGGATGTACATGTGTAGACAACCGCAATACATGAGTACCAAATGCCACTTAGAATCCTTGGTACCCAACTTTGTGCGAAGGGTATGAAAAATGGTTGAATTGAGGCTTCTGTGATCCATAACAATTATAAGAAGAAATTTCAGCGTAAATCACATTCAGAAAATCATTGTCGACACGTTTCGAACCAACCAGTGTGGTTCATCGTCAGGACAAGTTGAGAAATCAGATCTATCTTTGCCAGTTAAATACCTTGAGCAGAGCCTCCAACAGCTAACTAGGGTAACGTCTAAATTTGACTAGGGACCAAGGTCAAACAAACCAATTATAAATTAAACGTAAACTATATATAAATTAAATGTATAAAGTAAATTTAATTAAATTGGTAGTTTAATAAATGGTTAAAAGTATTAACTATTTAATAGATACATAGAAATTATAAATATTAGTATATAACTATTAAAATTATAAAATTTTTATTTTTATTAAATAGGAGGCTAAGTTTAAAGCTAGATGAAAAAAATAAATAAATAAATAAATATATAAATATATAAAAAAAAATAATAATTAATAAATAAAATAATTAATAATAATAATAATAATAATAAAATTAAAAAAAAATAAAAAAATAATAATAATGAAAAAATAAAATAAAATAATAAAATAAAATAAAATAAATATAAATATAAATTAATATACCTAAAGGAAGAATTAAAAAAAAAAATTGCAAATTTTTTTTTTTCTTCAGGTATATTAATTTTTATTTTTATTTTTATTTTTATTTTTATTTTTATTTTATTTTATTTTTATTTTTACTTTTATTTTTATTTTTATTTTTATTTTTATTTTTTTAATTTTTATTTTTATTATTATTATTATTAATTATTATTATTTTTTTTTTTTTTTTAATATTTATTTATTCTTTTATTTTTATTTTTTTATTTTTTTTCATCTAGCTTTAAACTTAGCCTCCTATTTAATAAAAATAAAAATTTTATAATTTTAATAGTTATATACTAATATTTATAATTTCTATGTATCTATTAAATAGTTAATACTTTTAATCATTTATTAAACCACCAATTTAATTAAATTTACTTTATACATTTAATTTATATATAGTTTACATTTAATTTATAACTGGTTTGTTTGACCTTGGTCCCTAGTCAAATTTAGATGTTACCCTAGTTAGCCGTTGGAGGCTCTGCTCAAGGTATTTAACTGGCAAAGATAGATCTGATTTCTCAACTTGTCCTGACGATGAACCACACTAGTTGGTTCGAAACACGTCAACAATGATTTTATGAATGTAATTTACGCCGAAATTTCTTCTTATAATTGGTATGAAAAGTATTTGTGAAATCCAATACATATTGGTCCCTTTTGTGCCACAACGTGGTCCACTTTATGTATTTATCTTCATATATCCTGACAGGGTAATATTGGTCCTTGATGGCATCTCGGAAAGAATTATAAGTGGGCGCAGCTAAAAAAAATGAGGGTTCCCTCTCGTCCTTTTATTCACAGTAGTTTTCCCACCAATCCTTGACATGGGGGGCGACTTTGATAAGTGCAAAAGAAATATTTTCCCAATTGGAAAAGTCATGAACTGAAAAATATCTTTCCAACTAATTTAACCATCTATCTATCGCATCTACCTTTATCTAGCCTCCAAATATGGTAATTTCAAAGTTCACTTACACCTTAAAGGGAGTGGTGACTCCAAAGCGGCTGGAGGATGAAGATGTGTCGCCTCTGGGTAGTTGCCGAAGGATTTGGGAAAAGTTATCCATCACCGCGCTCCTCTATCACTCGAGGGATTCTTTGAGAAATATTTTGAAAAGATATCCTACTCCCTCATATTTATTTTCTTCCACCATGGAAGGCTAACGGGAATTGTGGGGCTAGTATTGTAAAGGTTCAACTAGTTTGAGCCCTAACTCCTTATACCTTGACCTCGTTGGGGACATGCAAAGAAACATAGAGAAAGAGCAGACTGCTCTAATACCACTGATCTAGAATTATACATGAATGGAATTGAATACAAATACAAACATAAGCATAGAGATGCAACAAGAATAAAACTTCATTTCATTAATATCAAAGAACTGAAATATGCTTACATAGATCATGGAAATAAACTAGCTTGGGCAATGGTATCTTATCTTTTAGAACAGATGTTGTGGCTACATGCCTCTGAACTATATTACAATGAGGCTCAAGGTCCTTTTTATTAGTGAACAACAAGGGAGAACCCTAAACAACCAAAACCCTATCCCTAGGAGATGGAAAACCAAGAGTTTGCGGGCCACGTTGGGGTTAGTTGGCCATCCAACTTCCTAGGGTCATAACTTGGTCATATGATCTCTGTTTGGCGTGAAAGATACCTCGTTGGAAATATATCTCTGAGTACTACAATAGATATGGTAGGACCTTTTCTATGGCTACAAACTTACTACAGACCTCAATAAAGCATCGTTTAGGGGGTCAAAACAACTTCGTAAGTTCATGACCCAAAAAACTGCTAAAAATAGTAAATGCTACTATAATCAAGGAAATAGATGAAATTGACTAGAGGTCTAGGTGGAGTAGGTGGGTGGCCACCAATATCCACCTGGATCATACTAAGGGTATTGTTGAGGAGGCAATCTCTTTTGTTAAAGGTGACATATTCTCACCATACTTATCTACATCCAAAGGAGAAGACACCTCCCAAGGGTCAGGAGACAGATGAGGTCCACAGGTGATGGAAGGGACCATGTGCATGGGAGAAGTGCTAGAATAAGAAGGAATGTTGAGTAGGGGTAATGGAAAGACACTAATAAGAGACAAGATTTTAAAAAATCCCACATCAAAACTCTCATAAGTCATTGGGCTTATCTCCAACGAATGACATAGTATTTATTGTAGTGATAGAATTGGATAACGGTATGAAATAATCAAACCAGTCTATCATGACAATATTTCCTTCATGGAGAAAGAGACGCACACAAAAAACCAAATACATGAGAGTAGACATGGCATAAAACCAACTACGACCAAGGAGTAGGTTATAGTCCAAGGGAACATCAACAACTTCAACATCAACGTAGGAATTATTTTCCCCTAGCTAGATGGAAAACTTTGGGAGAATTCCTCGAGGCATGAAATGATGTCTTTTAAAGGCATATAAGGTAGTACTTGACTTAGGGAGTGTTGGAGAACCAATAGATTTCAAGCATGACACTAACATCACATACGTAGAAAACCTTTTATCCAATAAAGTGTGGTATATGGCGTGATTAAAAATACATATTGAGATCTAAAAAGTGACCTAATGAGAGAGCCTAAAATGAGTGGCATCAATGTTAAATGTTATTAAACTAGACTCTAAGGGTTCTGCCCATCCAATAGCAGTCAACAAGGCTTTGCGCTACATGGGGAAGCTCTGTAAAACCTCCAAGGTAGACATGGAACATGGTGCTTGGGATAAGTCCTCGACAATACTATAATGTTAGGCAACCTATGCATTGGGATTGTGTGTTGAATTTCGGACAACACCCTTAGGTAGCATATATACCAGTTCCATAGGCTTATCTAACGAGAAACTTATAGTGGCAATAACAAGAGTGGTCAAGTCGTTAGAACTAGAACTTGACTTAGGAAATTCATAGGATTTCCATCTTGCAGTCAAATCAACTTGTGAATATAACATGTGAATAAGCACATTATTACTAGGACCATAATATTGTTGCCCCACATTGCCTCTAGACAGAGATTGAGGAGATTTTGCAACCATTTGTTTTTGTGGCCGAGTGGGGAATGTATGAGTTAAAACTGTCGGCTACCGAGTAGCTACATATGGATCAAGGAGGCATGGACTTCATCTATATGAGAGCACTCTTAAGTCAAGTGTTCGTCTTGACAAACATTGTAGGGGAACTTAATCTCTTAATGATGCTCACTTCTGCCCCCACCCTAACTAGGTTGGTTTTGGATGTTCCCCTGAGAAAGTTTATTCCTTTTCTTATTCATTTTCTTATTACTTCCAGGTTGCTGAGTATTCGTAAGTGATTTGGACTTCATTGTAAGAACCTCAATGGACTACTCAGAAGAAGAGGGTTCTTGTTGAGAACCAAATGAACTTGTTGGGGCTTGAAAAGTGACAATGATTTTCCCTAGTTGAGTAGCTAGCTAGCCCATAATATCAAAAGACATAGAAGCAATAACACCATTAGAGTGTGGTCCTGACTTGGGTCATGGTGGATCTGTCAAAGGTCATGTAGCATTGGGAATGATCTCACATAAATTTATCAACTAAGAGTAATTCAGATCAAGGTGTTGGCCACGTAATATGGCATGCTCCTTAGTAGCTACCCCAATCATAGCGGCATACTTCGATATTTATTGTGAAAGGGATTGAGTGTACCAATATTTAAGAACATCATTAAGAATCCTATTTCATACTAACCTCTTGAATTTGCACCACTTATGAATATGGCTATAAATATGAGTAGCATTATATTGTTTCAAGTTGGAAAAAAGGCGAGTCCCAAGATATTGCCTAGTTGTAAGCTGAAAATGGTTTAGGACAGTATGAGCCAAGGAAGCAAAGTCATTATAGGATGATTGATTGATTTTTACATACCATTCGATAGCATCTCTCGTTAGGTTTCTTTGAAAGAGTCTCAACCTCACTGAATCATCCATCAAAGAGTTCGATGAACACCATAAATGATAGGTGGTGATGTCTGTGGAAGGAATCTCCCCTATTTTCCCTTCAAACATATGAAAATTGAAAGGTAACTTGGCCAACATAGGTGGTCACCTAGGATCATGACATATGGGGTCATTTTTCAACTTATCCAAATTTGATAAATCAAGAGGTGTTAGGAAAATAATTTGTTGTTGAGCGAATGAATCATAAGGGATGTAAACCCCTGACACACCATATGGTCCCCCCATACCATGTTTAAAGGTAGATGAGTGTGAACCAAGGATATAATTCATCTTAGTATACTAATATCTTAAGTCCATAAATGAGGTGTAAGAAGTATTCCCCCAAGGGTAAGTTTCCCCGAAGAACAAAGGAATCCTAAGGGCTTGAATGCCAATATGGTTGTACCCAGCACCAGAGGAAAAGCCTCCATGTGCAGAAGAACCACTGTAAGCATGATATATTATAGGAATAGTGGTGCTAATGGGAACAATTCCCACCATTATATTAGCCCCCCCAAATGAAAAGGAACCTCCAGAGTAAGGCATCCCTTCAAACATAAAATTGGACCAAGGTTGATAATCACTACCAAAAATAAAGGTTCCCCCAGCCTGGATAGAAGCAACAAATGACCCTTCCATCGTGTTCCAAAAAGTAAATATTCCCATGCTAAGTGTAGGAAACATAGGTTGAGATGAGCTAGGAATGAATGTCCCAACTCCTGCAGATTGACAAGGGGTTTCCCTCGCTCCAAACACAAAGTGAGAGGAAGGCATACACACAAAAAAGGGTGTAAAACATGATGGGGTCACAAACGTAATTAGTGGCATGCCCCAAGAATATGCAAGAGGTGTAGAAGGAGGTATGGATATTTCCACAATGAGTGGTGGTAAATATGACATGACAACAGAGACTGTTGATGCTGAGGGTTAAGAGGGACCCATCTCCCCCAAATAAGAAGTAGAATTTTCACCATCCATATGGTAATAAAAGTATAAAAAGGATTCACTAATGTCAAGATTCGACTGCACTAAAACTGGGTCGAGAGGGTAGATCAAAGGTGGATTAAAGTGTGCCATAGGAATTTTGTCAATTACCTCAAAAATTATAGGATCTTCCTCCCAAGGATCAATATTAACCCCCCCAACCTATTTATGGTAGATTTTTTATGTTACCAACGTTAACCCATGTCTATGAGGTAGTGGGCCTTCGTCCTTAGGAGAAAGGCCTAACAGTGTATGAAAAATTCAATTATGGTTTTTAGCCATGATGATTATATATTTGTTATTAAATTAAGAAAATTAAGACACCCTTATGGCAAAAATATGACTTGGAATAACAACTCTCTCTAAAATAGGCTGATAAGATAAGCACACACACAAACTAGAGAGATAGAGATTGGATCTTCCCGCTATCAGAGCTTGGCTGATGAGGACCCACATTGATAGTGAAGATATGGTTGGGAAAGTTATATTGGCAAATTTCTTAACAGTCCTTTTAGACCCAGTACAAGTACCCTCACAAGAAGTAGAGCACCCCCGAGATAACTGAGTGACTTTGACCAACTTTTTCCCCAGGTATAGCAAGGATGACCCCCTCACTATCACCCATGTAAGATTCCTAGGATATACCACTAAGACTACCACCTATATCACATGTCCTAGGGGAACAATATTAAGCCAGATTCACACACAATGGTAGGGAAAGTAATCCTGAAACCCCCATGAGAGATTCCTCAATTTGAGGTGTACTCCTCCTAGGTGGTCTCCAAGTGCTACATCAAAATATGCTAATACACCATTTGTAATATATGTAAACACACCACCAAGACCAATGAAGTAGGTCATGTCACCATGATGGCCTTGATGTGACCTCGTGCATGACCTCTCGTTAGCAAGGCTTACTAGGAAACACCCAAAAACATGTGTATTTTCCCTCCCTAACACAAGATGCTAAGTTTATTTTTGTGGTCTTGTACTAGTTAACTTTTCTCTCCTATTCTAAGAGCCTACCATAAGCTAATCTTGGTGTGCTACAAGTCAAAAATAAAAAGCACCAAATATATTTTGTTAAGTGTTGATTTTAAGGACTATTATTTACTCAATAGGGTAGAGCCATGCAACTGAGATGATGTGAATAAACTCTCTGACCCAATCCCTAATGCAAACTATGTTAAATTGAAAAAAAAATATTTTCATTCGATTCTAACTAGAGAAGTGAAGAAATTATTTTCCTCTTCAAGTGAAAATAAAAAATTCACACACTCTCAATAATCACTCCTTTGAAATTCACTAAGCTTATAGCAAAACAAACCCAAAAAACATCCAAGAAAATCACTGAAAAAGAGAGAAAAAAGAACACCAAGAAAGAACCCAAGGAACTCAAAAGTTGTAAACTTGGATTTGCAATTGTTGGGAAAAATACTAAGGGAGGGGGGGGGGGGGGGGGGGTGGTTGAATCAATATTTTTAAATCAATAACTTTTTACATTTCATATTCAGATTTCTATACGTGACTTTACTGAAAGTAACCTATGTGTGTACACGATTGTTCTTAAGACAAATAACATATATCCAGTGAACTAATGATTTAGTTAATCCATCATATTTTTGTCTTTGTCCAATGCATTAATACTTTATTAAACATTAGATAAATAGTAACAATGTAAACCATCACACATGAACACCAAGATTTAAGGTGGAAACCCAATGTGGGAGAAAATCACCTGATGTTATCATCTTTGTCTTCTTTTTAATATAAATAAAATATTGTTTACAATCTTCTACTGGCGCAGACTCATACCAATACGTAGGCACCCACCTGCAGAAGGCTACAACCTTGTCACGTTCTCTAGCTTCGACAAGAAGGGAGCTACAACCCCCTAGCTCTTGTATTGGCTGATATGTTTACTAGTATGTAGGTGTTGAACTACAAAAGGCTACACCTTCACTCATCCTCCAGCTTCTATTGGAAGGGAGCTACAACCCCCTAATCTGATCACCAACTACTATTGTACCTCTAAGATAGTAGTAGGTTAGCTACCAATGCCAAAGCATCTAAAATAATTGTTTTTGGGTTTTGGTTTTAGTTTTGGAAGACCAAAGAATGAAGACAGGTTTAGAATTGAAATAATTAATCCTTTGGATAATATTAATATCTCAGCAAAGGGCTGCTATAAAACTTTTCACAGTGATATAGATCAAAATAGTGGTGAGAAGAAGACAGAAAATAATATGATTATCACAGTTTCCAGACTGTAAAATAGAACAATCATAAGTATGAAAACCTTCTAAACTACGTTCCAAAGATTCAAGGCAATATACTTAAGCTTACAAAAGATGTTGATGATGTATTGATTAGAGGGGATTAGCTAAACAGATAGTTCATTAATCCATTCTATTAATAGATGATCACTTCAGGAGCTTATAGTAATAAATTGAGACACAATTATTCCTACCTAAATATCTCTATAAGTCATAAGCATATGAAGAAAAACATAATGACTGATAACTGGAAAAACTTACATGATAACACAAACTGTGTAAAACCAAATTCAGAATCCTCTACTTTGTATTATGGTTCCAGCAAGACTGAGTACATCAAGTGTCTAGAAAAGCTTCCTTCAAAGGTGCAACCAGGTTCAAAGTAGACTGAACAGTCACCACTTAACAAGCAATGAACAATGAATCTTGAACCTTGAACCCTTAACAACTCGAGAAGAGAGTTATTTATACAATAATGAGACTAATAAAATATCCTAAAACTGATTAAGATTTATTCTAGGAAAGGAAAGATCTTCATGCAAGAAGATAGGGGCAACTATTGAACTGCTTCTTGTTGTCCATTTTATTCAAGTTGTGCTGGCTTTGTTCTCTAATATGTTGCCCGTTAAGCTACTTGATTGTTTGTATCCTTTACACTGATTGATTCCTTCATTTGATCTTTCATCTGATACTCTTTAAACTCTGTGAATATCCTTTGACCCTGCTGAGTAGCCTTTACTGTGTTCTTTTTACCTTTACTGTGCATTTTAGGTTTTTACTGTGTTTTTCAACAGTAAATCCTTTTAGATTTTATGTCACATGGTAAAGTAATTTGATATGATCTTCGTATTTGTCTTCTAATTGTATGCAAGCTTTTTCTTTGTAAGCCTAGAACAAGAGTTTTTACCTGCAAAACACAGAAATTGTTAAGAAAAACATAGGTGACAGAGAAGGTCGTCAATGGCTTTATTGAGCTTGAAAGGATATTGGAAGGAGTCCAGAGTGTATCGGAAGGTAAAACAATGGTTTTATTGGGCGCAGAGGCTTATGGAGCTTTCACTATGAGAACAGGCGAAACAAAGCAAAATGGTGATTTTTTCATTTAAACGGAAAAAAGTCTACTTTATGAATTATGGCGCAAAGTGAACAGTGGTCATTTTTTCACTATGCGGGAGGTGGCTTTGGTTTTCATCACACCACTTATGAGGCGCGGGTAGTTTTGGGAGCGGTCACCCAATATAATCTGAGCCTGACATGTAGCACAGGGAGGTCAGTGGAATACCGCTTTTCGGGTGGGTAATTCTCGGACAGAGAGCCAATCCAAAATTGCTGAGGGTCATTGGATTTGAATGCATTGGGTCGGACGGTGGTGGAGTGAAAGAGCAGCGCGAAGGGAATAGGAAAGAGAAACGGAGGGGCCCACAATTAATCATGGCGGTATGGCTTTATTATGGTTTAAAACTGAGATTAGTGGTTAAATGGAGGTTTAGGTTAATTCTTCGTTTAAATCATAAAAACATTTTAACAAAGAAAACCTTCACAAAACATGGTATGACGAACTTGAAATTGTATGAATTTGGATGGATAAATGATATCTAGTCCGGGTTCATCGCATATTGCAATCGCAGTTTAGCAAAGGAAAGGCCCATCGCAAGGGAATGTGATAAGGGTCGGACGCGATATGGAAATAAATCATGGATAATACTGCGATTGGGTCCGAGTTCCCATTGCATATCGAAGATCGCAATGGCGGAGGGTAATGCTTTAGCCAGGACTTGTGATGGGGGTGGATGCGAAATGGCAAAAAATTATGATATATATTTGCATCGGGTCCAGGTCCATCGCGCATCACATATCGCAATGCGAAGGAGAGTGCATGTATTTTGAAAAGCTTGCAATCCGCCGATGTGATATGTTATGAATACATAGTTTTATAATAAAACTAACGGTTTCGGGATATTTTAATAAAGGGAGTTAATATATACGGGAAAGGGAACTTTTAGGGGTTTAATACATTAAGTTAACATTAATATGAAATATGAGCAGAAAGGGGAAATACACTAAGTATAAAGCTTTTTCATGGGTTATTTGCTTTTTATATATTCATCAATACTTAGGCTAAACATATTTTTGTGGGTTTTTTGGGTAAAAGGGGATTTAACATGGGGTTTTCACTTTTCCTAGGTAAAAAGGATTTTAACCTTAGGAAAAGGGGTTTTTTATGGAAAATGAATGAATATGAACTGTATGAAGGTAGGAAGGGGAAATTAGTAAATATAGGGATGAATGGGGATGAGGGAAGTTAATTAATTGATCTTGTAGACCTTCATTTGCTTTGTGTAATTGCATCATGGACATAGAAACATATGGTGAAACATGGTAAATGTAGCTTTTGTCCAATCAATCAACATACTTCTGCAACCTTTCTTCTACTTACCCTTTGCTTATCCTATCATTTTTTCTTCACTTAATGGGTGCGTTTAAGCTAGCAAACCCTTTTCCTTTCTGTTTATTTAAAAGACAAACTATCTAATTGTAACCTTATAACATCCAAGGGCTCAAATTAAACTGATGAGCACCTTATTATTCTCTACCTAACTACTGATCTACCAAGATTAAACAATTTGGCCAGATCTTTATTCTCTAATTATAACATCAAATTTAAAGCATGAAGCAGTCAAGATTAAACTATTTGACTGTCATGAGTTGTGGCATTTATGACAAACTGCACACAACCATTATTTTGCAGAAAAATAGTAGTGCCATTTAGACTTGCTCACTTTCAAAGTTTATTTATTTTCTTTTCTTTCTAACCTAACATTTTCTTTTTGTTTTGATTTTTAGGACATCTAACCTAACATTTTCTTTGATATGGACATCATCATCAAGATATTTTCAAAAATAAATTTTTTTTAATATTGTTATGTCCATATCCTAACTTAACATTTTTTTAAATATTCTATCTTATCAAAACCAAAAATGCTACAACAGCTACTACTAGCAGGAATCTTCAACTTCCTCACTGAAGGCTCCAACCCTCAGCATCCTCCATGGACCACATTTCATAAATTTTCAGACTAGATCCACCTGCTTCAACACATCATAACTTTGTAGGCCATGTTTCATCAAATTTTCATACTGGACCCATCAGTAACGTTGAAGCTCAAAATCAATCACCTCTACAATACAAACATCAAATAAAATTGCATCAACCAATCACTGAAACCCAACCATCAATCTTTGACATAACTTAAACCCAATCATCACTTTCTGAATCAAACAATCATTGAAACTTCTAACACAACTAAACCAAAAAATCACTGAAACCTCTGACACAGCTGAATCACCCAATCATCAATTTTTGATACAACTGAATCTACCGTCCATTCAAAACCAAACAACTGACACTTAATCAAAATTCAACCAATCAATTGGAATAGTCAGATCACTATAACCAGTACACATAACTGAACTCTGAACATTGCCTTAGCAACCATAACCAGCTGCAATCCTGATCTTTTAAATGCATACACTACTTCACTTAAGGCAGCTTGCGCACATACGCTCTTTTGAGTAGATAAACTTGTGTATAGAACTCAAAATATTGACAATTGAAAACTTGACTATTGCATTTCTGAAGAGAACCCTGAGCTATACTCAGATCTACCGCAACATTCTGAACCAATCACATAACTATTTTTTATATTCAATTACAATCAGTAAGTAATATTTACACTATTCATAACCTCATTTAGCTTCAACATTCAATCAAATCTACTTCAGACATGATCATTTAACCCATATCAATCAAGAGGACATCATTGATAGACAGTAGAGAAGTAGTAGCACTGATCAGATAGATCAGTCACTTCTGAACAAAAACCCTTCTTACTCAATCAAACAATCAGCCAAACTCAATCTCCTTATACAATCAGTTTTACTTCAAATCTAATGAATACATCATTGAAAAACAACAGTAAAAAAACATCATTGATCTTGTCATTTCAGGTCTCATGATCCTGATCCAACATTGTATCCAAGGGTGCATAAGATGTTTCAGATACATATCATATCCGTAACCCTTACAACACAAAATATACTTCAGATAGAAGTATTCATGAAAAACCCTTTCACTTGCACACCTAGCCCTTTGATCTCCTCCTCC
This sequence comes from Pinus tabuliformis, assembly GCA_031772625.1. Lineage (NCBI taxonomy): Eukaryota > Viridiplantae > Streptophyta > Pinopsida > Pinales > Pinaceae > Pinus > Pinus tabuliformis. Next base: position 885,283,345 of record CM062808.1, on the reverse strand, counting down.
TTATATACTTAGATCCTTTGTCAATACCATGCACCAAAACAATACTTAGAATATATGGTATACTTAGATGGGATCAAATAACTATTATTCTACTCAATATTTTGTGTTAATACCATGGTATGGACCCTTGGTATTCTTTAACCTTAATTTTCCATCCCATACACGCTTTTCCTTCTGTGAAACTGCATGCATACATATGCTAGTTTTATTCTATGAACCCGCGTGTATATGCTACTTGGACTAGGGTAAACAACATATACAACTTAAACCATTCTCTTTCCTTAATTTCTTGATTCTGATCTATAATCCTTTGTCCCATCGTCTTGTTCTTATGTACCATTACTTTGTTACCTCTAAATTGACCTGTTACAATGTGAGTTGCCATCATACATCACTTCTGAATTGATTCCTCTAAGCTTCCCTACATTTTGTCACATCTGTAAACACAACTGCCATGCATTCTATCACATCCTATTTATACCTTTATCAAGTAGTCCATTCATCAAATAGGTTGTCATGAAGGACAACTCATCAAGTAGGTTGCTATCAAGGACAACACTAACAATCTCCCTGTATCAACTTCTAAGCTGTAATCCCTTGACCATCATTCTATTCCATCATTCTGTCAGCTCTAATATCTCTGTTGATTCATCTATTTACCATATACTTGTTCTGTTACAAGTGATTTTCCATCAAGGACAACACATGCATCATAATGCCAACAATCTCCCCCTTTGGACTTGATGGCAACCACTTTGGTGTTTGGTCACCACAACCTGTAAATAACATCAAAACAAGCACCAAGCTTTTCAAAACATCAAGCTACTCTCCCCCTTTGACATCAAGGGAAAAGGGCTGATCAATGTTAAACGAAGACTTCCATATATGAGCTACTGAATATGAACATTGATCATGCTCCCCCTAGGCCCATGCTGAATTCTCTAATAAAACTCCCCCTTAGTACATGGTGAGACGCATTATACTGTCCATGCTCCCCCTAAGAACATGTAGAGTGTGCATAAATATTTTTCAAAGGAATAACATGACTCTATAACACAACTATGTGAGTTTTACCTTCCTATCACCAATGACTCATACATGCATCAATATCCCAACCAAGTGGGGAAACATATTTGATTCAACTACCCAACCAAGTGGGATTACATATTTGACATGATCTCAAAAGTCCATACATGACTGAATATGACAACTATTACATCATAGGTCTTTACATGACCATTACATCAAATGATATACATGACATTTACACCAAATACCTAAACAAGATCATGATAGTTATCAGCAACTATCATACATCTTATATGATCTGCACCATGAGCATCTATTAGTGGCATCAAGAACAACAACCTGTATATGTCCATCATCAATTTGCAAAATAAGTCAATGTAACTTTAATATCATCAACCTGAGACTAAGTATGCTGCATATAGAAATCAATTCATCCTCTTGATCTTATCAAGACCAACTTGCTCTTTTTCTTTGTTAGAAAAATCCTTTATCTATAGCCTTCCATGAATCAACTATGCATATGCCATATTTCCAAGCAATGATACAAGAACCATTCACATCATATCATATGTATGTGAAAACACCATAGTCATCATCCATGACCATACCATCATCATTGTAACAAGAACTGCATGATCTTTTCATAACAACCTTCAATATATCAACCATGTCTCTTCACTAGGGATTTTTCCAACATCCCACATATGATAAGCATCAACCATGATAAACATATGTGAGAACCAAACCTATCATCATAAAGTAAGAAGTCATCATCATTATGTGACTATGTAATCTAAGACTCCAAATAGCCATGTCTTCATGAAACATACAATAACACCATTCTCTTGTCCAATTTTCTTCATACAAGGGGATGCTTTATACCAACATCACAACTTAAGTAATCATCCATGTATCCAGCATAATATGTATCTAGCTTCTCATCAATGTAAAAATAAAACCATGAGATTACAGTGATTTATCAAACTTGCTTGATACCATCAAGTGTAATAGTCTTCAACCATGTGACATCCAAGAAATATAGGAATCCTCGTCCATAATTACACCATATGAACTTTATGCATCTTTGAAGGCATGATGAGAGTAGCATAAAAGAAATGAGTGACACTTATCATCATCAAATAATGAAGTTGTGTACTGAAGATTTGTTATTCTCCTTGAACTTATGAAGATCACCATAACATATGCATCATCAAAAGATTCATCCACAAATCTAATCTGAAGCATCAAAATAACTAAGTGGCTCAATCAAAGTATCATATGTGATTTCATCATAGGAAATTCATGACTTTAACATAGAATGATGCATCATTTAAACACTTCCACAATATTAACATCCTCATCATTGATAAGAATCATTATGTACCGAATACTTCTAAACATAATGCCAATAATGCATTATTAGAAGCATATCATATTCTCCCCCTGAATCTGTGCCAATTGTTCATTGTCAGATTTGATCATTGCATATATCAGTAAGAATCATCAAGGCATCATCATCAACTAGTTATACATCAAGTCATCAACAACTTATGAGGGTCAAAATCACTTCTAAATAACATCCACAGACTGTAGTCATCAACCATCAAAACAGAAAAGACAATTTATAATTGTCGGAACCATATCAGACCCTTTTTTCTAAGTCTGTGCCACTGCTTCTTCATCAAATCAACATATACGTGACTATGCAGTTTCTAACTCACATATATATGTGACTTGTTTTCATAATCTACGCGTATGAAAAGTGGAATACTGAAATTTCATACTTTCAGATCCCCCTGAGTCTGTTTTGACTGCAGCTAGTCCTAGAACTTTTGCTGAAACATCAATTCCAAGAATATCATTATCATGATGGTACTTTATCAAAGACTCCATTTTACTCTTGTCTCCAGTCATGTGATGAGAACATTCATCTTCGTCTTTGAATGAGAAGACAACAATACCACACCTTATCTGATCTTCCTTTTCTTGATTCTTGTTGGATTCATCTATTTCATGTTTTCTGATATAAATGTTCTTATTTGATTGCTTACCATATTGTCTATGATGATCCATAGACTTGTCCCTGGATTGTTTTTCTATATGCCCAAACTTGTTACAAGCATAACATATTATATGTTTCATATTCATTCTATAGCAATCAATGGCTTTGTGACCAAATATATTGCAAGAAAAAAAATATCCCTTAAAGTACCTCGAAGATGATGATCTTTCTGTGAGATGGTTATTAGATTGAAACATTCTACTTCTGCACCTAGCCACAACATGTCCAAAATTATGACAGACAGAAAATTCAAAATTAGTCATCAAAGGAAAGAATCGATGAACACTTCCATAGTTAGGAGTAAATGATTTTCTTTGAATAATTCCTTTCCTTAGTTGTTAATGGTGTTGACCTCTTACTCCTTGTTGAGCATTTCATATTTTGCATTAGAATTCCTTGCCTCAGTTTGTGAGCTAGATTCACCTTTAAAGGTTTCATGAAAACCAAGGCCAGATTTGATGGCAGGAGACCTCTGACTACTAAGAATATTATCCAAAATCTTAGTACTATCTTGAAATAATAAAAGTTTATCCTTTTCTTCTAATTTACCTTTTAGGATATTTACCTCAACTTGATATTGCTCTTCCTTTTCCAGATACTACATCTTCATTATTTCTTCAACTTTTCTTCCTTCTTCCGCTTGTTGCCTTAGTTTGAGAAGCTAATTTTCTTGTTCATCAAGTGCTTGAAGTAGTTCTTCATTATGCTTATTTGAATTTTCAAGATATTATTTTAGAGAGACGATCATAGCTTCAATACCTTCACAGTAACTGGTTCTTTCTTTTAGTTCCTTGGTTGTTGTGTCATTTTCATTCACTTCATTTCTTAATGATGTTACTTCATCCTGCAACCTTTGACATTGATATTCCTTTTCCTTGAACTGCTTCCTTCTTTTGTTTCCTTCCTCCAACTGAGTTTTTAACCTCGTAACCTCTTCTTTGTGGGTACACTCCCTTTTGTCAAATGGATCTTGTTGATCTCTAATTTTATCTGTGAGCTTTTTAACTTCTGTCTATATTAGATTTCTTTCACTTTCACCCATAAGAGCAAATTCAATCGTTTCACTGTCACATTCATTATCTTCAATATTGCATGAACAAAGAAATGTATCACCAGAGGACCAAAAATTAGTACCTGATAATTCATTTGCTTGTTCATCTTCAATCTGAGGTGATTCCAAATCTGAATAATTGCTTCCACCTAATAGCCAATTGTCTCCCCTGCTATCACTATGTTGAAGGTGTTGGATCTGCCAACATTCAAGGGATCACACCGGTATGAAGTCCCAAGTAGACCTCACATTGTTTGGTGTGGGACTCCCATCCTGTATGATGGCCCAGTTTCCATTGTCTTAAGGATTTGCCTCAACTCTTGCTTGTCAGCACAGGAGAGTTGTTTGCTTTGCCTTCGAGAAGTGAGCTTTGTGTGCCTGGTGAATGCTAGTGTAATTGTGTCAATGGTTCTTTCAATGTAAGGGGAGAGGGTGAGAGTGAGTTCCAAGTTGGTTGGGATGAAGAACCAACTTGGCTAGAAACACACAACACAACAGGACATTCATAGCTTCCGAAGGAGCAATCCACATGGATGCGGCAATCACAACACACAAGGTAAGATAACACGTACATCACCCAATGGATGAGTCCAAATGAGTGCAATGGTTGTTACAACAAGTTTTATGCGAAAGGTCTATCTGATATCGGGGAGATAGCCACCATGGGAAAGACAACATTAACAACATATACAAAACATTTCCATTAACATATTATGCATTACAACAAGTGAAATAGTTCAAGTGTTCAACACGGGTTAAAGAAACATGCATTACAAGTGTTCAAGATTAGTCTTACAACAATTACAATACATGTGTGAAAATGTGTTGGCCTATTAGCAGGCTTCTGAATTAAGCGAAAGTTCAAAGACACATCGTGACACTATACATCACTAACCCTATGAGCGGGGCATTGAAGCCACTACTTACTCCTCAAAGAAAAGATTACAGACTCTCTTGGCTATGTGGGAGGAGATGAGGTGAAAAGTCCTCATGTACAAATGAGCGGGGTATTTATAGCCAAGGGTGAAACTGACCCTTGTAGCTGTTCGACATTCTCATGAATGTTTGATTTCCATGACTTTTCGACTTTGCATGACTCTTTGTACAACAAGTTGGTCTCTTGGACTTCCACGTTACATTACATTAATTAACAGCATAGCCCATAGTAGAGATTTGGGCGACATGACTCGACATGACAGTGCTGGTACATCTGTGTCGTTGCTGGAGTGCATGTCGAGCTACTGTGCTGCTAGGTGATGGATGTCTTCATGGTGTAGCACAACTTCACCTCCGCATGGAAAAGTGCGCAAAGTCTTCGATGGTCTTTGGTTCACTCGATGATGCTTTGGCACGTTGTTCCTTTCTTTCATGTTGGAAGGCTTGATAGGCTCATCTATTCGTGAAAGGTGCATGTTCGTCCGTTCGTCCATCCGTGAGAACATCTTGCATGTTTTCTCGTTCCTCCATCTGCGAACACATCTTTGCATGATTATCCATTCGCGAGCACATCTCTTTGCATGCATCGTTCATTCGTCCATTGGTGAACCTGTCCTTCTACATGTGCTCCCTTCGTTCATCCCTTTCATTATTGCATCATGTTTGTTAGTGTACATGTGCCTACAGTCACTCATGATGAGACGACATGAAATCAAAAAAAATCCTAGTCTACTATGACATATGATCATTTCGGATGCAGGTGATCAGGAGAGGTAGCAAGGTTGCAAAGCAGGATGATGGTTTCGGGCAATGCTGATGAAAACTATGCAAGAGTCAATGAGTGATGAAGATGGGCAATCCAAGTCGAAAGTGACTTTCCATGAGGTCCGACTTGGCTGGAAAGAAAATTTGCACAAATTTTTGGAGGGACAATCTGGGCTACAAGAAGGAAATCTAGGCAGAATCTGCATCGTTTCCGGAACGAGCGGGCAGTAGGGGCTGGAAGGTAAACTTTGCACAATTTTCTAGAGGAATAGGTCGGGCTGCAAGGAGGATAAACAAGCAGAAATTGTGTAGTTTTTAGGAGGAACTGGCTGGGAGCCTGGTAGTCGAAAATGTACAATTCCCAGAGAGAATTGACAGTTGGTTTCTTGGTCATTAGTAGCAAAACCTGCACAATTCCCAAGGGGAACAGGCAGTCATCTATTGGTGCTTAGCAGCAGAAACTGTGCAATTCCTAGAGGGAACTGGTAGTCTGCTACTGGAAGCTACTGGTGATGAAAACTGCATTGAGGTTGACATGATAACCTGCTGATCATCTCTGTGTAGTTTCTGAGCTGAGCAGATTACTATCTAGTAGAAGGCCTGCTCAAGAAAACTGTGCAATTTCTTGGATGAGCAATCGGTCGACTGTCGATAGGACTAATTGGGAAAACTGCACAATTTTCTGAGGGAGACAGGGATGGGCACTTGGTGTTTGTCCAACCTATCTGTGCAATTTCCTTAGTTAGAAGAGCGGGCAAGTTTGGTAGCCTCTACGCAATTTTTGAGGGAAGTCTATCCTGGGGTGGCTGCCGGGTCTGATTGTCTAGTTGGTCAGCATGAAAGTTTTATTGGATTGCTTGCGATCAACGTAGCTTGGAAAGACTTTCTTGGTGCTTCTGCGTTGTTTTGGGTGATAGTCGATCGAGTCGATGGCGAGTGATGTTCCAGTTGTCTGAGGGGTGTCTGATCGTCAGAGCTTCAGCAAAATGACTAAGTGTGTGAATTATTGAAAGATGCATAGATGATCATGCAAACACACACTCACATGACTCGACGACGAAACAACTCAAAAAATCTAGACACACATGTTCAACATCACTGACCAATGATGAAACTGATAAGCATGACACTCATGATTGATCATTGATCACCCATGACAATTCTTGTGCGACAATGAATATGACTTTGTGTGTGAGTGCAACATATGCTTTCATAGCGAACAAAACAAGTACACATGAAGCGAAGACCTTGAGCATAACCAGAACATGGTCGCAAGCATGACTTAGACACCAGCATGCAGAAACTTGGGTGGAATGATAAAGCAAGTTGGATGCAAAGACTCCCACGAGCTCATAGAGTGAACCTGAGGGTGCGCAATCGTCAAGCGAAACTCCCAAGGGAGGCTTTGAAATTAGGTGTAGGCCAAAATTTTGGAGGGTGGTTGTTGCCGCTACAACACTTGGCGACACAATGGTAGAACTCCAGCTTCTTTGTTTTGGTTCATTTCTAGCATTGAGCCTTGGTCTTTTGGGGAGTATTGAATCACTCCATGGGTTACTTCGGCTTCCCCACTTACCCCATGGACATACATGGTTCACCCTTTGCCAACTCAGTCAAACACAATCAAAATTTCAGCTTAGATCTCAGTGTTTCAAATCTCGAAAGGGTAGTTTAGCTCACGAGTTGAAGATTCTTAGAGTATAAGCTTTCATCTTTGGTGTTGCTCTACTTCTAGCAGGCCTAGACAGTACCGTAGCGAAGTCACGCAGGAACACACACATTGCTCCACGGCCAGCGAGCTTGGTCAATACCCTGATGGAGTTGCATGCTTCACCTCTTTGCGTAGGAAGCCTTTCTCTTCTTTTGCCATTTTATTTTTCAAGAGGGTTGTGCATAGGCACTTATTTATTTTTGGGGCAGAAGAGGGATCCCAACTTATTGAGAGCAGAAGAGGTTGTTCCTTCAGAGAAGCATGTAAGACCTCTGACATAGGTTTTCTCGTTTGGATTTTCCCCTTCTCTATTTCTACTAGTTGGATGAGCTTGAACACACAGAGCAGAAGGCTGAGTACAGGCATGGGGCTTCCTAGTGTGGACACAGGTTCATGGTTGGACCAAAACTTCCCTTGTAGACGGCTCGTATTTTCCGTCAAGACTTCATCGGCCGAAGGTTATAACCAAGAATAGAGAAGACGGACACAAGACTGACCATGTGCTGCTGTTAGGCCCCTATACTACTAGTGTAACCCCTTATTGTTATTAGTACAACCCACTTATTATATTGATGTACCCATGTAGTGCCCATATTGTTACTATTGTGCCCCATAGAAACGCACTATTGTTATTATTGTGCCCCTACATTATTATTGTTATGTCGGCTCTGATTATGTTATGACCCCTTAGACTCCTATATATAGAAAGGATGTCTTTTCATTTGTATCATCGAAGAATTGTTCATTTATGTAATGTAAAGGAGGTTTCCCCCTCGAAGAGGGTGAATTTTAAGGTGTTGATCTATCTTTTCTATCTTTTTCTTGAGCTGGTTTCATAACATTTGGTATCAAAGCTTTGGATTCTAGGGTTTCACTGCTCCAAATAGGTCATCATGGAATTTTAGCTATAACTTTTTTTTTGCAATGTTTCAGAAGCTAAAAAACAAACCCATTTTAGAAGACATCGCGCTGAACCTCGGGTCCAAATTTTAGAGCTTTTCGCGCTATATTTGCGGAGATATGATCTGAGGAAGTTGGTCTTTTTGCAAACTCCTGAATTACATTCCAAACAGGTGACCTGGGGAAAATCGTCATAACTTTCTCTCTGAGCATCGGATTGAAATTTCGTAAGAAGTTATAGAAATAGGAAAGACTGTAGTTTCTTGTAGGTATTTTTCAAAGCCAAAGGTCGAAACAGTGACTCGTGGCACCTTGTACAAGTTCGCTCTACTGAACTAGTCTATAATCAAGTCACTGTGGGAGATTTCGCATAACTCTTCTTTGGAGAATCCAATTTGGGTCAGATTGGTGGCATTGGAAAGAGGACATAGAGGGATATTGCAGGTTGAAATTTCAGAACTTAAATATCCAAAAGTACAGAGTTACAGTCGTTTCAAGATCGAGCTCCTAAAATCAAGAAAAAGCAAGATGAGGAAGTTTGATGGCAAGGATCCGGTAAATTGGATACTTCATATGGAGCAATATTTTGATCTACATGGTGTACCATTGTTACAAAAGGTATGTATTGCATCTTCATATTTAGAACTAGATCAATTTTTATGGTATGAAGGGCTTTGTTCTCGTAAATAACTTGTTAAATGGTCAATTTTCACGGAGGAAATGATAGCACATTATGAGGATACAAAGAGAAACACCTTCTTTAGAGCAACACCACAACAATTGGAAAGAGTAAAAGGGCTTTGTGACATAGTGGAAAGAAAAATTATGGAAACCAGGAAGCATACCCCTCACAACTATAAAGATAGAAGTGTTGTTTCTCCTAGCCTTCCACAACCTACAAGGGTTACACCACAACAATTGGAAGAAAAAAGAGAAAAAGGGCTTTGTTACAATTGTGATAGCAAATGCACTAAAGGTCATAAGTGTGCTAAGAAGAAATTATTTTACATAGAATATGAAGAGGAGGAAGAAAAGGATCAAGAAACATCAAAAGAAGAAGATATACGCCAAGACCTCACCCCAGAGAAAGAAGAAATGAATCAGAACATATCTTGTAAAGCATTGGCAAGAATTACCACTCCTCAAACTCTCAAGATAGAAGGACATATCAAGAAGAAAAAGGTGCAAGAAGTGAAAGATCACATCGAGAAAGAAGAAATGAATCCAACCATATCTTGTAATTCATTGGTCGAAATTACCACTCCTCAAACTATCAAGATAGAAGGACATATCAAGAAGAAAAATATTCAAGAAGTGAAAGATCATATCGAGCATCAAGAAATGAATCTGACCATATCTTGTAAAGGATTGGAAAAAATTACCACTCCTCAAACTCTAGAGATAGAAGGACATATCAAGAAGAAAAAGGTTCAAGCAGTGAAAGATCACATCGAGCATCAACAACAAGTTCTCCAACTTTTAAAAGATAACGCCACTTCGGTGCAAAATCAAACGAAACAACAGGTAGATCAACATCGTAGTGAAAAATGTTTTGATGTAGGTGATTGGGTATTTTTACTGCTACATCTCAAGCAAGCTATTTATGAGAAGGAAATGTTGGCAATACTACATGCACTTAAAAAATGGTGACCTTACCGAATGGGAAGACTCTTCAAGGATGAGGATGTGGAAGCATTGTTTTGTGCTATTTCTATTATCCAACCAGATTGGATAAACGAAGCAAGGGATGAATGGAAGAAGGATGAAGAAGTATGGCCACTTATTCAAAAGTTGCAAAAGATCCCAATTCAAACAATATTGCCAGAAATTGAAGAGGAAGGAAAAATCATATTGGAACCTGGAGCATTCACAGAAAAAAGAACCCAACAGCTACGAAATCAATCAATTTCGGAGTATCTCATCAAGTGGAAGAACTTACCTGCTGAAGATTCCACATGGGAGGACAAGAATTTTATACAGAAGCATCAAGAACTACTCAAGCGTTGAGGACAATGCTTTTTGAAGGAGAGGGGCATGTTAGGCCCCTATACTACTAGTGTAACCCCTTATTGTTATTAGTACAACCCACTTATTATATTGATGTACCCATGTAGTGCCCATATTGTTACTATTGTGCCCCATAGAAACCCACTATTGTTATTATTGTGCCCCTACATTATTATTGTTATGTCGGCTCTGATTATGTTATGACCCCTTAGACTCCTATATATAGAAAGGAGGTCTTTTCATTTGTATCATCGAAGAATTGTTCATTTATGTAATGTAAAGGAGGTTGCCCCCTCGAAGAGGCTGAATTTTAAGGTGTTGATCTATCTTTTCTATCTTTTTCTTGAGTTGGTTTCATAACAGCTGCAGTGTCACAAGTCTCGTCAAATTTCAACCACATACTCTATTCAAAAGCCAGAACGTAGTAGTTGGCAGCACTTATTTCCAAAAACAAAATTAGTAATATACCAAGAAAACAAAACAAATGTAAACAAAAATAGTAAGCAGAATCAAACAAAGTAAAAACAAAGATAATAAGAAAAGAAAACAAGATGAAAACAATAAGCAGCAAGAAGACTATGTACATGGCACGGGTGCAGCCCAGCCTACTGAAAGTAATACTTGAAATCTTGGTCGTTGACAAGAAGGTTGTTAATCCTCCCATCAAGTGATTGTAGATGATACGTGTGTGGGCCAAGCTTCTCGTGGACCAGTGTAAGTCCACCGAGCTCTACTACCAAAACCTGGTGGCATTCGAAAAAACCTTTAAGTGAAGACAACACCATTGCTTCAGGTACTGCATGCAACATAGGCTTGGATGATGGCACGGGGTAGTTGTTTTTATTCCGGGAATGGTTCAAGTTCCTAAAATCAATGCATAAGCAAATTTTCCCGAATTTCTTATGTGCGGAATTTAAATTAGAAACCCAAGTATGATAATGAAATTTGCAAGTAACCCAAACATCCAACAATTTAGTCAATTCTTTCTGTATAAGGAGTCCAAACAACATATGTGTTTTACCTGACTTTTGCTGCAATGGTTTGGCTCCTCCTTTACCTGGAATCCTGTGTTGGGTTATTCGTGTGTCGTATGTACTCAGGTCATCATCTACCCTCGTGGACGCATCCTGGTTTTGTTTGCTCAGGTGGTCAAAACATGACCACTTCTACGGCACGTAGTTTGTACCAAGGCTGGCCATCTTCGGATTGTGATTGGTCCCCGAGTTGATTTGTCCGTTCGTAATGGTGGGCTTATGGGTTCTATTGTTTCTTGGTCCTTGACCAAAGTTCTGCAAATCATAGAGCTTGTTGATAGAACCTAACCCCTTGGGGACATGGTTTCCTTTCTTGCCCTCAGCTACAGTTTTCAAAGATTGCTCGTGCTTACCTTCATCAATTGTTATGTTCTTGAAAGTATCAACACTGTTCGTGGAGTGTAGTGCTACTTTGAGTGCGACCATGTTGAGGTTGAGGGTTCTTGGTAATCCCAACATGAGTGCTTCATGTTCAGCGATGTTGTTTGTGCATTCGAACCTCAAGTAGCTTGAAGTCATGCATTTTCTATTGTTTTGGGTGATTGAGCTACCCCCAGCCCTTGAGCCATCATATGTTTTTGATTCGTCAAAATCCATGGCCCACAGCTTGTTTATACACAGACCATTTGACATGCTTGTACTACTGCTACTACTACTACTATTAGTACAATGAACTGTACAAGTTTCATTACCATTAGTTGGGAAATGAAGGAGTCCCAACTGTGTATCTGATGAGGTGGGAGCTGGCCATGCAGGATAACACTCCAATGTTGTTTCTAGAAGGCAGTTGCCAAACATGAGTTCTGCGAAGGCCAACAATTCGTTCTCGCTATTAAGGGGAGTGACGTTGTGTTTCATATACCTCTCAAATAACACCTAGATTTGGTTGCATTTTCCCTTATACAGAAGCCACATGTGAGACTAGTCTATAGCAAAATATCCATCTAGCTTGTTGGACCAGTCTCTACTGAGTAGTAGACCATATGCTTTTGGTATGTCCACAACAACTATGTTGATGCATTGGTGGACTCGACTTTCATGAGATAGTCGGATGATCACGTCTCGTAGTTCACCAATGGCTGGTACTGATGTCTGATCAAGTTGGATGACTCGCGCAGATGTCTCGCTCCATTGAGCATTGATCTTCCTGGCAATGGAGAGTGGCATGACGTTGGCTTTCGTGCCAGAATCAACCAAGTAGTTGTGAACATTGTAGTTAAAAAATTCAAATGAAAGTAGGAATGGGGGGAAACCTGAGTTTACTTCTTCCGTCTGGAGCATATTGAGCACAGTGGAAAGTGATCCGGGAGGTGTGCTTTCTCCCTTGCCGGTAGAGGTTGCGTTGTCAGCTGTTGTCTATCCCAATGCACGCAACAGGATATCTCACTAACTCTGGACCTTGGCTAACTTGAAGAAACTAATGTTCATTCAAGTTTCATTCATGTCATCAACAATGTTATAGTCCAGAGGTGGTAGACTCACCGAGGTGTCTGAGATGGAACGGATGTTCGTGTTGTCCAGCGGAGTGTTTTTCAACTTGTTGTGCATGGATGTACTCTTATTTTTCACTGTCTTCCCAAACTTGATTTGTGTTTTATGCTTTGGGGCGGCCGGTGGATCAGCCCTCTTCATTAGCAGTCTCAGCTTTTCTTGCATTTCCCCAAGTGTAGGGGGGAGCCCCTTCACTCCTAATATTGTAACGATCATTTTGATTTTGGGGTTGCTTCTCGGTGTTCATCTTCAACATTACTTGCGAGCATTGATATGCATTCACCACATTCCCAAAACTTGATGTTTCATCAGGTGCAACCTCTTCATCATCATCAACCTCTTCCAACTACTCCTGCATATTGTTTTCTGCATCGAGTGTATGACTGCATACAAAACTAACGACTCGCTTCCAATCCGAACAAGAGTTATCGGGGTGATGTTCTTCATGGAAGGAATGGAACTTAGGGTCTGCGCACTATTTGAGTTGGAACACAGGCTTTTGCACATTTTTTGAAGCGAACCGGTTGCTACTTGATGAGCCGCTCAATGATTTGTTTGCCTATCTCTGTCTGGGCAGATGGATGCTTGCAAATGTGTCCATTTTCCATTTCTTGAGCTCAGACACTTTCGTGGTCAAGTTCTTGACAAGGCGATTAAGGGTCTCAATATCAGTTGCTTCCTTGTCTCAGCCCTTGCTCGCCATTGGTTGGGGCTTCCTGCTCGCATCCTTGGAGTCCTTCATTGATTCATCATCCTTGATGACTCTGATCGCGCATAGGTCTTTCTCAACAACAATAGCCTCTTCGCAACTTTCCAAGAGTGTTGGTTTCGCAGCTCGCTTGACGAACTGCGCAATGCTGGTTGGCAGTGCGGATGTGTAGTAATCAATAGTGATGGAGTCATGAGGTTTAGTGTCTGCTGCAAACTTTTTCAGAATACGTGTAAACCTCTAATTGAAGTCTTTTACTTTTTCTTTTCCCTCCATCTTGAGGCTTCCCAACTCTTTGAGTAGCATGGCTGGGGTTTTGTCATCAGCAAACTTCTCAAGGAACATGCGTTTGAATGCACCCCAATTCTACATAGAGTTTGGTGGAAGGTTGTGATACCATGCAGCTGCGCACCCATCCAAGGTACATGGAAACAATCTACATACTACGTCATCAAACTGTACCTCAAGGATCTCCAGTTGTAGGTAGAAGTTGTCTAGGTGGTCTTCCGTCTTCACTATATTGTCAAGGTTGAACTTGATGTTCATTCTCTCTGCTCACTTCAGCATATTTTGCAGAAAATATGAGAGAGCCAATGGTCCTTGAGTCATCCATTCAAGATTTGGGTCAAGCATCTCTTCTTATTCTTCTTCCTCTTCCTCTCTTTCAGAGTTTGATGGTTTTGGTTTGAGTCTGTTGGTTCGTCTCTGCCTCCGCCTCCTCCGCTACCTTCCCCCCGCCTCCTATACTAGAGTTCGATCCCAAGATCACAAGAGTGTTTTGTTTGCCTTGCCAAAATATCAGAGGCTCCTATTTGTCTTCAATAGATTCTACCAGACCTTCAAGTGTGGAAAGGACTGCTTCTTCCACCGATGATACAAAAGCTCTTGTGGTAGTGGATTTTGACTTCCTTGATGCATATGGAAGATGTTGTATGCCTGGGATCAGTCTGACTGCTTTCACGAACTAGCGAGTGATGGGAAAAACGGAGCGAAGTTGATGATACGAAATCTCGTGTTCAATCCTAGGATGTGAGGAGTAACCAGCAGAGTCTCATGTAGGTGAGAGGAAGTGCAAGTTACTGCCTTGACTAGATGGTTGATAAATGAGTGTGAGGGGATGATCAACCATATACAATTGGTTGCCCTCCTTCTAGTGCCAGAAATGTTGATGGTGCCGGATACGACAACATTAAGGGGAACACCCCGGTACGAATACCAACTAAACCTCACACCGTTTTGTGTGGGAGTCCCATCTGGTATGATGGCCTGATGCCATTGTCTTAAGGATTTACCTCAACTCTTTCTTGTCAGCACAGGAGAGTAGGAACACACAACACAATGAGACGTGCACATCTTCCGAAGGTGTTGTCCACACAGATGTGGCAGTCACAACACACAAGGTAAGATAACACTTACAACACTCGACGGATGAGTCTGAACGAGTGCAACAGTTGTTACAACAATATTTATGCAAAAGTTATGTCTAATTTCCGGGGAAATAGTTACCACTGGCAAGACAGCATTAACAACATATACAACACATTTCCATTAATAGGTTATTCATTACAACAAGTGAAATAGTTCAAGTGTTCAACACAGGTTAAAGCAACATGCATTACAAGTGTTCAATATTAGTCTTACAACAGTTACAATACATGTGTGAAAACATTTTGGCATGTTAGCAGGCTTCTAAATTAAGCGAAAGTTCCAAGACACATCGTTACACCATACATCACTAACCCCGTGAGCGGGGCATTGAATCCACTACTTACTCCTCAAAGAAAAGATTATAGACTCTCTTGGCTATGTGGGAGGAGATGAGGTGAAAATTCCTCTCATGTACAAATGAGCCGGGTATTTATAGCCAAGGTTGAAACTGACCCTTATGGTTTTTAGACTACCCTCATGACTGTTTGAATTCCATGGATTTTTGACTTTGCATGACTCTTTGTACAACAAGAGGGTCTCTTGGCCTTCCATGTTACATTACATTTATTGACAACATAGCCCATAGTAGATATGTGGGTGACATGGCTCATGGCATGACTCGACACGATAGTTCTAGTACACTCATGATGCTGCTAGAGTGCATGTTGAGCTACAGTGCTACTAGGTGGTGGATGTCTTCATGGTGTAGCCCAGCTTCACCTCTGCATGGAAAAGTGCACAGAGTCTTCCATGGTATTTGGTTCACTCGATGATGCTTTGGCACGTTGTTCCTTTCTTTCATGTTGGAAGGCTTGACAGGCTCATCTGTTCGCGAAAGGTGCATGTTCTTCTATTCATCTGTCCATGAGTACATCTTGCATGTTTGCTCGTTCATCCATCTACGAACACATCTTTGCATGATTATCCATTTGCGAGCACATCTCTTCACATGCATCATTCGTTCATCCATTGGTGAACCTGTCCTTCTGCATGTGCTCCCTTCGTTCATCCCTTTCATTGTCGCATCGTCTTTGTTACTATACTTGTGCCTGCAGTCACTCAAGACGAGATGACATCAAATTGAAAAACCTCCTAGTCTACCATGACATATGATCATTTCAGATGGGAGAGGTAGTAAGGTTGCGAAGCGGGATGATGGCTTCGAGCAATACTGATGAAAACTGTGCAAGAGTCAATGAGTGATGAAGATGGGCAATCCAAGTCGACAGTGACTGTCCGCGAGGTCTAGCTAAGTTGGAAGGAAAAATTGTGCAAATTTTTGGAGGGACATTCTGGGCTGCAGGAAGGCAAGGTAGGTAGAATCTACACAGTTTCCAGAATGAACAAGCACCAGGGGCTGGAAGGAAAAATTTGCACAATTTTCAGGAGGAGCAAGTCGGGCTGCAAGGAGGATTAGCAGGCAGAAATTGCACAGTTTTTGGGAGGAACTGGTTGGGAGCCTCGCAGTCAAAACTGCACAATTCCAAGAGGGAATTGGTAGTTTGCTACTTGGTCATTGGCAGTAGAAACTACATAATTCCCAAGGGGAACAAGCAGTCAGGTATTGGGTGCTTGGCAGCAAAAACTGTGCAATTCCTGGAGGGAACTGACAGTTTGCTGCTGGGAGCTGCTGGTGAGGAAAACTACACTGAGGTTGACAAGCTAGCCTACTAATCATCTCTGTGTAGTTTCTGAAATGAGCAGACTGTTGTCTAGCAGAAGGCCTACTCATGAAAACTGCGCAATTTCCTGGATGAGTAGTTGGTCGACTATAGGGAGGACTGACTAGGAAAACTGCGTAATTTTCTGAGGGAGACAGGGATGGGAACTTGGTGTTTTTTAGGCCTATCTGTGCAATTTCCTCAGTGAGCATAGTGGACAAGGTCAGTAGCCTCTACGCAATTTTTTAGGGGAGTCATTACCGGGGTGGCTGTTGGGTCCGACTGTCCGAGTGGTCAGCATGAAAGCTGATTGGATTGCTTTTGATCAGCGCAGCTTGGAAAGACCTACTTGGTGCTTTTGTGTTGTTTTGGGTGACAGTCGATCGATTCGATGGTGGGTGATGGTCTAGCTGTCAAAGGGGAGTATGATCGCCAGAACTTCAGTAAAATGACTAAGTGTGTGAACAATCGAAATATGCATAGGTGATCATGCAAACACACACTCACATGACTTGATGACGAAACGACTCAAAACATCCAGACACACATGTTCAACATGACTACCCGATGGTGCAAGCGACAAGTGTGACACTCGCGATTGATCATTGATCGATCGTGACGATGCTTGTGTGACAGTGAATGTGACTCCGTGTGTGAGTGTCATAGATGCTTTCATAGTGAACACAACAAGTACACACAAAGCAAAGACCTTGATCATAACCAGAACATGGTCGCAAGGATGACTTAGACACTAGCATGAAGAAACTTGGGTGGAATGATCAAGCAAGGCAGATGTAAAGACTCCCACAGGCTCACGGAGTGAACTTGAGGGTTCGCAGCCATCAAGCGAAACTCCCAAGGTAGGCTCTGAAATTAGGTGTAGGCCAAAATTTTGGAGGGTGGTTGTAGCTGCTATAACACATTGTTCCTTTGAGAAGTCTTCTTCTTCTTAGGTGCTTTCTTCTTTTACTTCTTTCCCATTTTTACAATGGATCTCCTTCAAGCGATCAAGCTTCTACCAAGGGACCTGCTCTGATACCAATTGTTGGGAAAAACACTGAGAGGGGGGGTGAATCAATATTTTCAAATCAACAACTTTTTACATTTCATATTCAAATTTCCATACGCGACTTTACTGAAACTAGCTTGCGTGTGTACACAACTATTCTTAATACAAATAGTGTATATCCATTGAAAGAATGATTCAGTTAATCCATCATATGTTTGTCTTCAGCCAGTGCATTAGTACTTTATTAAACATTAAATAAACAATAACCATGTAAACCACCACACATAAGAAACACACATGAACACCAAGATTTAAGGTGGAAACCCAATGCGGGAGAAAACCACTTGCTACTTTCATCTCTTTCTTCTTTTTAATATAAATAAAATAATGTTTACAATCTTGTACTGGCGCAGACTCATACCAGTATGCAGGAACCCAGCTGCAGAAGGCTACAACCTTCTCTTTTTCTCTAGCTTCTACTAGAAGGGAGCTAAAACCCCCTAGCTCTTATGCTGGCTGATATGTTTACCAGTACGTAGGCATCGGCCTACAAAAGGCTACAACCTTCACTCATTCTTCAGCTGCTATTGGAAGGGAGCTACAACCCCCTGATATGATCACCAACTACTACTGAAGGATCCAACCCTCAGCATCCTCCATGGACCACATTTCATAAATTTTCAGACTAGATCCACCGGCTTCAACACATCATAACTTTGTAGGCCACATTTCATCAAATTTTCATATTGGACACATCAGTAACATTGAAGCTCAAAATCAATCACCTCTGCAATACAACCATCAAATACAACTGCAACCCAACCATCAATCTCTGACATAACTGAAACCCAATCATTGAAACTTCAGACACAACTGAATCAAACAATCACTTAAACCTCTAACACAAATGTATCGCCCAATCATCAATTTCTAATACAAAATTCATTCAAAACCCAATCAACCGACACTTAATCAAAATTCAACCAATCAACTAGAACAATCAGATCATTGTAACCAATACACAGAACTGAACTCTAAACACTACCTTAACAACCAGAACCAACTGCAATCCTGATCTTTCAAATGCATATGCTACTTCACTTAAGGCAACCCGTTTGCATATGCTCTTTTGAGTAGAGAAACCTGCATATAGAACTTAAAATACTAACAACTGAACACTTGACTACTGCATTTCTGAAGAGAACTCTGAGATATACTCAGATATACTGCAACATTTTGAACCATTCACATAATTGTTTATGATCTTCATTTACAATCAGTAAGTAATCTTTATACTATTCATAACCTCATTCAGTTCTAGCATTCAATCATATCTACTTCAGACATGATCATTTAACCCAGATCAATCAAGAGGACATTATTGACATACATCAGAGAAGTAGCAGCTCTGATCAAATAGATCAATCATTTCTGAACAAAAACCCTTATTGCTCAATCAAACAGTCAGCCAAATTCAATCACCTTACACAATCAGTTTAACTTCAGATCTAATGAAGACATGATTAACAAACAGTAGTAAAATAGTAGCACTGATCAGATAGATCAATCATTTATGAACAACAAGCCTTTCCTCTGCATACGCTACTTGGAAGTGTCGAACCTGCATGTATATGCACCTTCAACAAGGTGAACCTGCGTATAGATCTGCAAATAATGACTTATAACCTTGCATATTTTCAAGACTTCAGATTTACCCAGATCATAACATATAAAGGATAAAACATGTGTTAGCAATCCGATCTAGACTATCCATTATCATATCATACAATGATAAGTCATTTCAGGTCTCATGACCCTGATCCAACATTGTATCCAAGGGTGCACAAGATTTTTTAGATATATATCATATCCATAACCCTTACAACACAAAATATACTTTAGATATAAGTATTCATGAAAAAACCTTTCACTTGCACACCTACCCCTTTAATCTTCTCCTCCTTATATACTTAGAGCCTTTTTCAATACCATGCACCAAAACAATACTTAGAATCTATGGTGTTCTTAGACGGGATCAAATAACCATTATTCCACTCAATATTGTGGGCTAATACCATGGTATGGACCCTTGGTATTCTTTAACCTTAATTTTCCATCCCATATGTGCTTTCCCTTATGTGAAACTGCGTGCATACGTATGCTCTCCTTTTATTTTGTGAACCTACGTGTATATGCTACTTGGACTAGGGTAAACAATGTATACAACTTAAACCATTCTCTTTCCTTAATTTCTTGATTTTGATCTGTAATCCTTTGTCCTATCATCCCGTTCTTCTATACCATTACTCTATTATCTCTGAATTGACCTGTTACTGTTAAAATTGGAAACTAGGGCCAAACTCCATGTGGGTCATCTTATTTATGGCGGCTGATATTTTTATTGGATCCCTCTCATCGAGAGGTGTAGGATTGATCTAAATATCATCCAATTCTGATGAGTATTCATGGAGTTATGAATTTATTTGTATTATAAGACATATTGTCAGTCGGCCAGCAACTTGAGTAGGCTCAGAAGCCTAATAGTCATGTCTATTCATCATCTACATTTTAGTATAAATAAGAGGAGACTTGAAGTCATTTTGCATAAAACATACTCTTCATGTGTGGTCTTCTCCTCTTCACATTATGGGTTTTGGTGAAGGAGAGACACAATGAAGATACGTTGGCCTAAAGGTTATGCCCTAGCCGCAGTAAGCCGCAAGCTTGTGAGAGTGTTCTACGCAGAAAACAGAGACTTATTCATACACAGTCAAATGAAGACTCTCACACTGTCATGGAAACACCTTACACACAGTTATGCTGATCATGACATTTATACGCTGGGCATAAAGTTATTAACACGCAGGAAATGGAGACACATATGTTGGGTCATGAATCCACAAGCAAATGGAGACGCCCTATCTGCAGTAAATAGAGACACATACGCAGGCAATAGAGACACCCTATATGTGGGCCATAGAGACGTATTAGGTGTAGTGATCTTCGAATTGAGTCAAGGCTTGAAGCCACCATCCAGGCATGAAACCGCAGAAGAAAATGCCGCAGTTAAAAGAAAGAGTTGAATAGCGTACGCCTGTTCATGGTGAGACCTATACGCTGCCATAAAGATACTTTCCACACTATCATGAAGACTCTTGTTATAGGTAGGTTGTGTGGTAGGCCGCAGGCCATACCACCATAGCAAAGCACTTGCGTGGGTCTGTTTTGGAGCTGTATTGTGCCCTATTCTCCAGCGTGGAAGCAGAGGGATCACACTAAGGTGAGCCGCGGGATTGAAGGTTGTTTGAGGATTGTTTCGAGATTGTTTGAGGGTTATTGCAGTGTGCTAAAGTTCCCTAACCAGGAACAGTCAAGGGCAGCATGGGACAACAGATTTGGAGGCAAGGTTGTTGTGTATTGGGTCAATGTGTTGACCTGATTTGAATCAGATTATTGTGCAGCCTGTGGAAGCCATGATTTGAAGATGACTTGTGATGAATGGGCATCATGATGATCTCAACACAATGAGAATGATAAGGATGATCATTCTCAGATCACGATGGGCATGGACAGCAAAATGAAGGCCAGCATGATGATGAATAGGGTTGCATGATGATGGAAGGTGCAGCATAATGGACAACATGATGATGAGAGCAGATGAGAGCAACTCAGTCATCAAGGTTCAACACTGTGACAATACAGCATGGTGTCACTTGGTTATGTGCAACAAATGACGAAAGGCAACACTATGATAGGTGAAGGAGTCACCTTAGAGAATCAGTTGAAGCTATATGTATTCAACTGATCTCATGCAGATATCAAAATTCAAAGTGTTGACTTCTATTGTAAATGTATTATCTCTCTCTCTTTCTCTACTGAACTATTGAAGAACATAAAAGAAGAATTGATCAAGGGTTTCCCCACATTGGGGTTTGTCCCTGGCTAGCGCCACATCTTGTGTCCTCTTGTCTTGGTTTGTCTTCTACGATTTATATTTATGTTCTATCTGCAGTTTACTTTAATGCTGATGTGATTGCTAACTATGAAAATTTAAATAAATTGCTCTAGCATAGAACATACCTAAATCTAACAGGGTATCAGAGCTAAGGTGAAGACAATGCCCCAGCAAGAGTGAAAGAGCAATCACCAAAGACAGTTGGGACAAGGACAAAAGAATCAATGGGTTCCTTATCCCTCTTCAAATTCATCGAGGGTGAAGTGGAAGCAGAGAATATTATCATAATGGCGCAGCAGAAGTCTCTGATGGCCTTCGTAAAGATCACTTCATTGGGAAGTTCGGATCTAAGGGTGGAAGGAAAGACAGATGCCTTGGTTACAATAAGTTCAACCATTATGCAAAGGAGTGTATGAATGGCAAAGACACTTCTCTTGATGAAGATAAACAAATCATTCCAGGGTCAAGGGAATGACAGGTAATACAGTTCATCAAGGAGAAATGGTTGACTCTTCAAAGAAAGCAAGGAACCCCAGGCACTTCATCAGATAGATAATCGTGGGATTATACTTGGAGCCGATACTACCTATCTCAAAAAGGGTGCAGGGAATGTTACCCCTCAAGTAACTCGATTAATTTACAGAATCTCTTTTGTGTACCTGATCGCAAGAAGAACCTGGTGTCCATGTCAGCAACGAAAGTCAAAGGTTATAGGGTGGCACTCATCGATGGAAAGATGGTGACAAGGATGCATGAATTCAAACAGAGCATGAAGATACATGTCTGAGATGTACCGAAGGAAAATCTTATAAGGGGACCATTCCCCTCATGCCACAGGTCCACAGGTTTGGAACAACTCGAGGAGTTTGAGATTCATGATCAGGAATCTCATGTATGCAGGTGGTAGAAAGCCCTCTATGGCTTGAAGAAAATCACCCCGGGCATAGTATGAGAGGATCAACAGCTATCTGATGAAGCTGAGATTCACTAGGAGTGAAATTGATCCAAACCATTACTCGAAGGTTGTGGATGATAGACCTCTCATACCGGCACCTATGTCTGACAGGTGTAGACCCTCTCATTTGTAGGAGATAAAGGGAGTTGGATTCCGAATGTGGAAAGATAAACTGCAAGCTTGTGACTACCTCGAGGATCTTAACTTTCAAGAAGTTATATGGTAGTGATGTCGGACCAGATTTGGGAAATGCCTCTGAGTTTCATAAACTCATTCACGTTGATGTTCTTGGAGAACCTCCGTCTGGACATATGTGTTGTAGTTAGCATGGTGAGCTCATATTTGGTTGAGCTTCACTGGATTGGTGCCTAGAATCTTCTAAGATATCTTCAGGGCACAATCTCTCATGGATTGAGATACACTGCCTGGAATATTTCAAATGCTGAGTGGGCAGGCAGTGTGAAGGATCACTAGAGCACTTCTCAGTGCTGGTTCTCCTTGGGATCTGCTTTGATATCCTGGATTAGCAGGAAGTAGAAGTCGGTAGCTTTGAGCACCGTCGAGGCAGAGTATATTGCTGCTAGCATGGCTACCTAAGAGGCAATCTAGTTATGAAATCTCTTCAATGAGCAGTTTGGATACCACTATGTAGCAGGATGATTAGTTCTCCTGTGAGGTCTGGATGATGTGTTCTCCATGACGACTATGTAGTAGTATGATTAGTTCTCCTGTCAGGTTTGGATGATGTGTTCTCCATGATGACTATGTAGCAAGATTATTAGTTCTCCTGTGAGGTCTAGATGATGTGTTCTCCATGACGACTGTGCAACAGGATGATTAGTTCTCCTGTGAGGCCTGGATGATGTATTCTCCATGGCGATTGTGTAGTAGGATGATTAGTTCTCCTGTGAGGATAGGATTGATTAGTTCTCCTGTCGAGGCATCCTACCCATGCAGTCTGGGACTCATGGGAAGTACCTCTCATCTGATCAATGAGTAGGGAAATGAGGATAGGGACCATAGTAGTATCGATGGATGCATCGTTGTATCTACCATACCCCCTATGCTAGGATGACTTTCATTGATCTGGGATCAATGATACTAGTCTGGGACCAGTTGTAGGAGTTGTACCTACTATGACACTGACTTCGGGTTGGTTGAGACTGGTCTGGGACCAATGGTACATACTCTGAGACTGACTTCGGGTCAGTGTAGGACTAGTCTGGGACCAGTGAGAGTGGTACATACTATGACGCTAACTTCGGGTTGGTTGAGACTGGTCTGGGACCAGTAGTAGGAGTGGTACCCACTATGACACTGACTTTGGGTCAATTGAGACTGGTCTAGGACCAGTGGTATGCACTCTGAGACTGACTTCAGGTCAGTGGAGAATGGTATGACACATTCTCGATCAATTCTTCTTCTTCATGGTTCAGCAGAGCTAAGTTGAGCTGAGCAGAGCTAAGCAATGCAGAGACAACAAAGCAGAGCAGAGCCAGTAGAGCTGAGCAGAGCATAGCAGAGCCAGTAGAGCTGAGCAGAGCATAACAGAGCCAGCAGAGCTAAGCCAATAGAGTTAAGCAGAGCTGAGCCAACAGAGCTGAGCAGAGCCAACAGAGCTGAGCAAAGCTGAGCAGAGCAGAGCAGAGCAGAGCAGAGACTGAGCAGAGCAGTGTAGGGCACTGATGGCAGAGATAGTACAACCAGACATATGGATCAGCGGATGGAGTTCTCCCTAGTTGAGAGGGAGTGTTAAAATTGGCAACTAGGGCCAAACTCCATGTGGGTCATATTATTTATGGCAGCTGATATTTTTATTGGATCCCTCTCATCGAGAGGTGTAGGATTGATCTAAAGATCATCCGATTCTTATGAGTATTCATGGAGTTATGAATTTATTTGTATTATAAGACATATTGTCAAGTCGGCCAGCAACTTGAGTAGGCTCAGAAGCCCAATAGTCATGTCTATTCATCATTTACGTTTTAGTATAAATAAGAGGAGACTTGAAGTCATTTTTCATAAAACATACTCTTCATGTGTGGTCTCCTCCTCTCCACATTTTGGGTTTTGGTGAAGGAGAGACACAATGAAGATACGTTGGCATAAAGGTTATGCCCTAGCCGCAGTAAGCCGCAGGATTGTGAGAATGTTCTACGCAACAAACAGAGACTTATTCATACGCAGTCAAATGAAGACTCTCACGCTGTCATGGAAACACCTTACACACAGTTATGCTGATCATGACATTTATAAGCTGGGCATAAAGTTATTAACACGCAAGCAATGGAGACACATATGTTGGTAATCTGCAAGCAAATGGAGACACCCTATCTACAGTAAATAAAGACACATACACAGGAAAGAGACACCCTATACGCAGGCCATAGAGACGTATTAGGTGCAGTGATCTTCGAATTGAGTCAAGGCATGAAGCCACCGTCCAGGCATGAAACTGTAGAAGAAAATGCCACAATTAAAAGAAAGAGTTGAATAGCATAGGCCTGTTCATGGTGAGACCTATACACTTTCATAAAGACACTTTCCACGCTGTCATGAAGACTCTTGTTACAAGCAGGCTGTGTGGTAGGTTGTGGGCCATACCACCACAGCAAAGCACTTGCGTGGGTCTGTTTTGGGGCTGTATTGTGCCCTAATCTCCAGCGTGGAAGCAGAGGGATCACACTAAGGTGAGCCGCAGGGATTGAAGGTTGTTTGAGGACTGTTTCAGGATTGTTTGAGGGTTGTTGCAGTGTGCTAAAGTACCCTAACCAGGAACAGTCAAGGGCAGCGTGGGACAACAAATTTGGAGGCAAGGTTTTTGTGTATTGGATCAATGTGTTGACCTGATTTGAATCAGATTATTGAGCAGCCTGTGGAAGCCATGATTTGAAGTTGACTTGTGATGAATGGGCATCATGATGATCTCAACACAATGAGAATGATAAGGATGATCAGTCTCAGATCACGATGGGCATGGGTAGCAAAATGAAGTTCAACATGATGATGAATAGGGCTGCATGGTGGTGGAAGGTGCAGCATAATGGGCAGCATGATGATGAGATCAGATGAGAGCAGCTCAGTCATCAAGGTTCAACACTATGACAATACAACATGGTGTCACTCGGTTATGTGCAATAAATGACGAAAGGCAGCACTATGATAGGTGAAGGAGTCACCTTAGAGAATCAATTGAAGCTATATGTCTTCAATTGATCTCATGCAAATATCAAAAGTCAAAGCATTGACTTCTATTGTAAATGTACTATCTCTCTCTCTCTTTCTCTGTTGAACTATTGAAGAACATAAAAGAAGAATTGATCATGGGTTTCCCCACATTGGGTTTTGTCCTTGGCTGGCGCCACATCTTGTGTCCTCTTGTCTTGGCTTGTCTTCTACGATTTATATTTATGTTCTATCTGCAGTTTAATTTAATGCTGATGTGATTGCTAACTATGAAAATTTAAATAAATTGCTCTAGCATAGAACATACCTAATTCTAACAGTTACAATGTGAGTTTCCATCATACATCACTTCTAAATTGATTCCTCTGAACTGCACTGCATTTTGTCACATATGTAAACACAACTACCATGCATTCTGTCACATCCTTTTTATACCTTTATCCAGTAGTCCATTCATCAAATAGGTTTTCATCAAGGACAACTCATCAGGTATGTTTCTATCAAGGACAACACTAACAATCTCCCTATATCAACTTTTGAGTTGTAAACCTTTGACCATCATTCTATTCCATCATTTTGTCACCTCTGATATCTCTGTTGATTCATCTAGTTACCATATACTTTTTCTATTACAAGTGAGTTGCCATCAAGGACAACACATGCACCATAATGCCAACAGTCTTGGAGTAGTTAACCTTTCTCTCCTATTCTAAGAGCCTACCATAAGCTAATATTGGTGTGCTACGAGTGAAAAATAAAAAGAATCAAATATATTTTGTTAAGTGTTAATTTTAAGGACTATTATTTACTCAATAGGGTAGATCCAGGCAACTAAGATGATGTGAATGCACTCTATGACCCAATCCCTAATGCAAACTATGTTAAATTGAAAAAAGTTCTTTTCATTCGATGGCTTCTAACTAGAGAAGCGAATAAATTATTTTCATTTTCAAGTGAAAATAACAAATTCACACACTCCCAATAATAACTCCTTTGAAATTCACTAAACTTATAGCAAAACAAACCAAAAAAAAATCCAAGAAAATCACTGAAAAAGAGAGCAAAAAGAACACCAAGAAAGAACCCAATGAACTCAACAGTTGTAAAATTGGATTTTCAAAACAAATATCACTCTAAATAAATAAATAAATATATGTTAAACATCAATAATAAGTGAAAAACAAGTATCAAGGCTATAGATTAATGAATAACAAAAGAAAATGTAAACAATGATCTACAATGGAGAAAACCTAACCCTAATCCAAGGTAAAGATAAGAAAGGAACGAAATAATGAGAATGCTTTGAATAATATATGATGAATAGATCCAAGGCACTCAACCAAAACCTTTCAAATCCACTATTTTACAACCACAATAGGTCAAAATCAAGAAGCCACTAAAAACAAGCAAATTCAAGTATAAAATCCTTCAATGGAAACACTAAAAATGGTAATAGATCAGACCCACTTCAAGACAAAAGCTATAATGCATATCTGAAATAGATCTAAACTGATATGCTCATCAATAATATAAATCCAGAGAACTAAGGTATGATCCTAAGGGCAAGCCCCTCAAACCAACCAAAAATAATCTGAAGGAAAACCCTAAGATTGGAAAGCAAAGATAACCAATTCAAAAAAAGAGTTGTAAACTAGATCAGAATTGGATATGAACTGTAAAAAAATGTAATAATATAGATCCAACAAGTAATAATAAGGTCTTGAATATAAGTTTTCCAAAATCAAGCAAATAGGCTCAACAAAAACTATGAAATAGAAAAATGAAGTTGATCCAATTCAAAACAATATATGAAAATGAAACAAATCCAATTCAAAACAAGAGTTCTAAATTAGATTTGATATAGATATGAATTGTAACGAATAATAGGAATACAAATGCAAAATATCAAAGCAATATCTAAAGCAAAACCCCTAAAAAATCAATCAAATAAACTTGAATGAAAACCCTAAAATTGGAAAACAAATAAAAAAAAAAAAGCTGAATTTTGTATGTGGTTGCCTCACTCATATTTTGTACAAAAAAGTATAGAATTCAATATGAAACCCACGATCTGGTATTTTCTGGAAAAAAATAATAATAAAAATTAGATTTGGATCTATTTTAAGGAAAAATCTATTTGGATATGAAAAAATCAGTTTGAAAAACACCCAAACGAGGTCAAAAAGTAACAAAAAACACAAAGGAAGCAACCAAAAAAAAAGGAGAATAATATATTTTCAAAACTAGGGTTGACTCCCAAGTATGGTTTTCAATTCTGTTGTACCAGAAAATTAAAAAATATGAGTTGTTGCTCTGTGATCCTTGCCTAGGGAACACCAAAAAGACATTTGTGTGCAAGATGTGATTCAAACATTTACATAGTTATGCAAGCAAGAATTGACAAATAAGAGTAATGGGAGTTACCAAACTTATCGCTAAATCCTTACCTATTTTGTTGTAGCTAGCTTAAAAGAAGATCTAACAAAGATTTAGCTCTTATTCCTTTTCTAGAACCTGCACATCAGAAAAAGAGAAACCTCCTACTTCCTTTCGATCACAAGATTAGTGCACAAGAAAATCCAACACGAAATATAATTACACAATGGAAATATGGAAGGGAAGCACACTTTCATTATTGTAACATGACATATACATAGAAAGTATGCCTCAAATATGAGATGAACCTCCTCTTCTCCTTGTAGCCTAGTCTCCTTCTCCTAAAAAGGATATATTCCCACAATATTAGAGCTCCTACACTATATTATGGAGATTAGATCTAGCCCCTTTATTCTTGATGGGGCGTTATTAAATAGGTTCATTCTATCCCCCGAGAGAATGTATCGAGACACCTAGGGGTTTTAAAAAGTTAGGAAACTTCTACAATAATGGACCCCTATCCAACTCATACATAAGAGGGTCAAGTTGATCTCTTTGGGAATGGCAAACTCTAGAACCCTTTTTCTCAATTATCAAATAATTATTATTTCATAATTATTATTTTTTGACAAAATAATTGTGATAAATTACTCAATTATGTAATTTCAGCCTTTTAACATGGAATAACTCCCACATAAGTAAAATAAAAGGTGAGAGGGGATGCATTCTATCCAACAATTGAGGTAAGTTGAACTTGGGTTTGTCTCATTCTGGTGGAGTGGAAAATAGGTTTATAACAAAATTTAGCTAGGTTCATAAGAATATGTATGTTTTATTGTAACTAAAATCATAGTAATAGAAAATAAGGTCCATAACATCCCTTACTTGTACCACTTATCCTTGGGAAAGAATTTCCATGGAATTTGTAGGAGGTTTTTCCAACAACTAGGAAGGAAAATGACAACTTGTTCATGGTAGTTAGCAGGTTCAACAAGCTATGTATTCTCATGCCTTGTAAAAATACCATCAGTGGGAAAGAAGCAACAAACTTGTTCTTTTGAAAGGTCTAGGTGCACTTTGGGATACAAAGGAGTATCATTTCGAATAGGGATAAAATGTTTCTCAATTCTTTTCAAAATATATTGTGGGAGAATATGGACATAAATTTGAAGAGGTATACAACATTCCAACTACAGAAAAATGGGAAAATAGTAGTCAAAAAGAATTTGGTGCAAATTTTGAGGGGTTGATATTAGACACATCTAAAGACTTCAAATGAAAATCAGCTATATGTTTGACACTCTTATAAGATAGTAGCCACAATTCTACTGGTAAGTCCCATTTTGATTTTTTTTTTTGGATTTTTTACATCTTCACCTTTGGATATTGCATATGGAAAAAAAGAGAGAGTGAGGGAGCATCTCATAGGGATGATTGAAGGGAATATATTTTTTTAGAAGATTATGTAGATCCATCTATCAGTCAATTAAAATGTACTAGAATTCTGTTACATTTATTTTATCAATCTATGTTGGTAAACTTGTGAGGTGCAAGCATAGTATGTGCAAGATAAAAGTTAGACTGTTTGTTACCTGTAATTCAGAATTGTGAAAATTCGATAATACCACCCGAATCAACTACTGCAGCAACTGATTAAACTTCTTCAATCTGTTAATGAGTGAAACAAATTATCTACTGCTTCCAAAAAAAATATCAAAGCTAATACAACTGTAGCCTTCACTTAATTAATTAATTTTTCCAAAACAAGAACAGAACAATAGAGAAAAATCAACACAAGTGACATAATATTTTTTGGACAAATGTCCCAAGAAAAACCCAATGGGGGAAAAATGATGTAGTAGCCCTTAGGGTTTTATATTATTAAGTAGTAGTTTCTAAATACAAATCTTGATGCCCTTCTAGCGATCCAGGTACAGAGAAAATAAATTGGTAGAAAAACTTAGTGAGATTACCTCACTCTACCCAACAATTCCTAGTTGTTCCAGTAGCTGAACCAAATATCCTCGACTATCTTTGCGTTGGCCCTACATAGGCCTTGTGTCAGCCTCAAAAGGATCTTTGCCAGCTCAAATAGGAAACGTTTTCTTTCTGGAGTAGTTTCCAACCCTTCCAACTCAGAATTGTCAGCTCCCTCAGCAAATTCAGACTTCTGTGTTGAAGACTGCACAACTTTTGCGTGAGCCCTCCTGGCTCAACATCAAGCTCTGCGTGGGCCCTTCTGGCCCAACATCAACCCCTCCTGGGCCTGCGCTGCCTCCTTCTGGTGTCTTTCTACCTCTCTTTGTTGTGTGTCCTGGGTCATAGAGAAGATACTCCAACCCAACTATCCCTGCCCCTCACTGCAACAACTCACTATTGAAATTATCCCTACAACTCCTCTTCTCTGCTTTAGAAAATCAAACTCCTGAACTCTCTCAGTGTGTTTTCAAGTGACCCTCAAGCCTACTTAAATAATCTCCTTGTTGACATTCAACGACCCAGATTAGAATCTAATCAATGGTTAAGATCATTTTTGCTTGATCCTCGTCTTCTTCTAGAATTTATACCCACAGTTTCAGAGCCTATGGTTTGCTCTTCCTTTTTGTGTAGGAGAATTTCACCATCTTACACCTAAATCCCACTCTTACAAAATTACCTTATTACTCCACTCCTTATATCTCTCAAAAATCACACTTTACTTCCATTGAAAATAGAAGTAGTCAAAAAGAATTTGGTGCAAATTTTGAGGGGTTGATATTAGACACATCTAAAGACTTCAGACGAAAATCCACTATATGTATGACACTCTTATAAGATAGTAGCCACAATTCTACCGGTAAGTCCCTTATTGAATTTTTTTTGGATCTTTTCCATCTTCACCTTTGAATGAAGATGGTGAAACTCTCCTGCACATAAATCCCACTCTTACAAAATTACCTTATTACTCCACTCCTTACATCTCTCAAAAGTCACACTTTATAACCTTATTACTCCATTACATAAAGAATACTCCTTATCTTAAAATTACAAAATTTAAAATAAAAAATGCATCTTCTTACGTAACTTTTAAATCCCTTTCATTTTAAAGCACTTTATGAAATCACTTGAAAAGTGATATAAAGTTATCTCGAAAAAGGTGAATAAATTTTAGATTTCGATTTAAAACATGCACCATTCCCTTTATAAAAAAATATACGTACCATAACCATACGTATTTTTTCCAAATATTTTTTACTGTAAACTTCCATTTGAACTTTCTTCATGCACCTTTGAGTTCCACATTCTGCATATTATATTATATTTTCCTTGAGGGACGATATCATCATGCTGCAGAACAGATGCTTCGCCTTGCTCAAATCACACGCAATCCACAACCACGTCAATTCTAAGCTTAGGCTTCGGCTCTATTTCACAACAGGTCACCACACTCGGCTCAAATGGCAAAGAAGGATTTCTCATCGGGGCTCCACATGACGAATTGAAATCCAATTGCAATTTTATGCTAAAAAATAGAGATGACATTCAATGTTGCAGAGTCTTGGATTATGATCAAATGAGATCTACATTCCACACATTAGCTCTAGTGAATTATATCACAATGGTTGCAGAGTATAATGTGATTATCGTTCTCCACTTACTGAATTTGTCTTGCCCATAAACCTCCATGCTTTTGAAGAGTCTCTTTGATGCATACTCTAGCTCTCACTATCGTTGATGATCGTGCTGCTTCACTACCGTTATGCGGGATGGAGCATCGCTGCCCAAACAACTATTGAATGTTGTCGCCCATCCCTTTGTACTTGAATCTGAGCACGTCTTCTTCTTCTGTGATTATTCTTTCCCTCTCATCTTCATCAATGGAGAATGACCAGACACATTTCAATTATTTAAAATCTGAAAGTCTTCATGTGCACGCTTTCCATTGAATTATAAAGTACTCGTAAGTCGTAGCTCCACACCGATTTCTTGAATCATTTTCCACGCTCACTTTTTCACATTATTATGTGAACTCTCAGAATTGAATACATAACCATGAAGGATTTACAGCAAACGATGCCTTTTCTTATAGCAAGAGCTATTGCACTGCCTCATACAACACTTTCTTAATTGATTGGTAGACGAAAAGACACTTGAAGAAAGCTCCGCCTTGAATTTTCCAGTTCATCGCTCTGCTCCCTCATGCTGGAAAATTCTCTCCACGTTGACAACATAGGATGGGTGAGAAGTTAGGCTTTTCTTATAACATAATACTCCTCATTTTTGAGCTTCTGCCAAAGATTGGTGGGTGACCAATTTTAATAGAAATTTCTTCCTACTACACCAAGAACCCGTAACTCTTTCCTCTTGTTTGGACAAGATAGCTCTATCACACAACAATTTTCTAATATATTCAACAACGCAATTGCAAACAAATCTTATGACTCTCCCAGTCCCAAAGAGAAAACCATAGGCTTGATACCACATTAATACCTTTTAATTATTTTAATTTCTTAAGTTTAGACTTAGGGTCCCTTTAAAAATAATTAATTATTTTAATACAACTATTTGTGGGTGGAATTTCCCAAAAGGCTTTGTGGATTCTTTAGAATAGATGTTCCCAACCTCCTTGTAAACTTTGAGACTTAGATCACATCTGATGCTACCATAAATCAAAACTCTCTCTTAGCGAGGAATATGCTCTAACAATGCCTCCCACTAAAGCATCACCCTAATAACATCGTCCTTTACACTGTTGATGCCTAACATGTTATCCACCAAGCACTGCTCAAATGTTGCATCTGTACTGTTTCTGACCCTGCCACTATCAACAGTGCATCCATACTACAACTCCCTCTAAGTTTTTGCATCCGTGTTGCTACTGGAACTGCCACTACACTGCATATTATTGTTGCTACTCTATCAACAACAAAAAAACATCCCAAATTATTGAACTAATTGTGTTTAGTATGATACCACATGAATGTTGAAGCCTGGCTACTGCTAGTCTCTGTGTTGACCCTCTGAATCTACTATGGCATTGTTGACCTCTGTTATGTGTTGTTCAGTATCCGGTGCTCCTAGCCACTGCAACTATCTCTCCGGCACTCCTCGGCACCATCCAACACTAGTCCATCCTGTTACTTCTAATCTGGCCTCCCGTAGCAAGGAAATGATCGTAGAGGTGGGCTCATCAAGGATCTTGCCCATATGTAGCTCTTTCAAACTAAAACTCCAAATCATCCCACCTCCCTCCTGGAGGTATCTTGGCTGTCATGGCAAACTCCTCCTCCTCGATCTTCGTGGCCGCAGCGTTTGGATCGTTCTTCTCATCTTTCTCCTTCTTCCTAAGAGGACACTGCGTTAAAAAGTGACCCATCTCACCACACCTGAAGCACTTTATCTTCAAGACATCCTTCTTACATCTTTGTTGCTCTTGTTGTCCCTTCGATGCGAGGGTTGCATTATCCTCCTCCTCCTTAGGCTTCGACCCACTGCTACTACTTCCATCAAGCTTGCACTTGACTAGATCTATCCTTATCTCTTCCTTCTTGAGAGTTGTCCACATACTATCCCAATTTCAAAAAGCTGCTCTCCCTAGGATGCTCTGGAAAAATACTTGCCACTCTTCTAAGACTGAGTTTAGGGCCAGTCTCGCCATCTTGAAACCTTAAGGTGTAGACCCCACAGAAGATAACTTGTCTCGGGTCTCTGGAAGCTTCATGAGGAATGGATCCAT
The DNA here is from genome assembly GCA_031772625.1 of Pinus tabuliformis. NCBI lineage: Eukaryota > Viridiplantae > Streptophyta > Pinopsida > Pinales > Pinaceae > Pinus > Pinus tabuliformis. The sequence continues at coordinate 885,249,364 of CM062808.1, read as the reverse complement.
GTGCTCCCCCTTCTACATCTAAGCATATCTCAGCTTCTGTTCTAAGTACACCTTTTGTTGTGCAGACGGTCCCTGATGTAATGTAGACAATGCATCCCACATCTCCTTAGCAATCCCTCTTCTAGTGATGTGAAAGACCACATGATCCTTCACTCCATCGAGGATCATTCTTTTCACCTTCGCCATCTCAGCTCGATACTTCTTTAACGGATCTGCATTTGTAGGCACAACTTGCTACAAATGGGGTAGCAAGCTACTTGATCTCCACAGTTAAGCGTGCTTGATATGGGTGACCTCCTGAAGTCCTGGCATGATGATTGATGCTATGTGATTCGTTCTCCACATTTCACTAGTTTCAATCCCACTTCTTCACCCCTGTGAGCATCACCCGATGCAATGAGTGCTAAGTGAACTATTCAAAAATCATGAGAAATTAGTCAGTTACGACTACCTCTCAAAATGGTCATACATTTGAATGACCTTAACGCAGTTGAATCCCATCTAAGCACTGCGTAAATCTGGTCAAGGGATCTCTACTTGAATCATCACAATACTTGCCACAAGCTAAGTTTGATTGAAAAACTCCATTAAGCGCTTGAGCTTCTGCCTCCTAAGTCACTGTGATGATTGATGCTATGTGATTCGTTCTCCACATTTCACTAGTTTCAATCCCACTTCTTCACCCTGTGAGCATCACCCGATGCAATGAGTGCTAAGTGAACTATTCGAGAAATTAGTCAGTTACGACTACCTCTCATGGACATACATTTGAATGACTTACTTAACGTTGAATCCCTCTAGGAATGACATAGTTGGATGCTCCTTCCAAACTATCCTGATCCATCAAGCCACTGGCTTCCATCTCTGCCACAAATTTTGAAAATATCCTCTTTGCTTATCACTGTTATTTTTCATCCAATCAGAAAACGGACTTCTCGGTGAGAATTCTACTAAGGAAAAGTTCCCTCACTATGCTACTCTTCTCTCTTCTAACTTCTTTTTGCCAAGAAAAATGGTCTGCATAAAAATTTTGTCCCATCATCTCTTCATCACACTAAGGCTTCAGCGCTACTCCCTCTACCACGACAAGATCTCGATCTGGTAGCCCTTGTCTCTGTCGACTCACTCAAAGAGAGACTACCTCGAAATTCATCCCTTCGGCTAGGATTGTGCAAACCCTCCTGGGTTTCAAAATTCTACCTCTTGTAGCTTTTTCGATCTCTCTCTTCTGTTTAGTGTTGGGTTCTCTGGCACTGTTCTTATTGCTTCACCTACACTCCTCTGATACCATATTAAAATTCGAGAATTCCATCTAAATCAAATACTGCAGCAACCGATTAAACTTCTCCTATATTTTAATGACTGAAACAAATTATCTATTGCTTCCTACATCATATATAGAAGCTAATACCACTGCATCCTTCACTTAATTAATTAATATTCCCAAAACAAGAACAAAACAATAGAGAAAAATCCACACAAGTGACATAGTATAATGTCCCTAGAAAAACCTAATGCAGGAAAACTGGTGTAGAACCTCTGATGGTTTTATATTATAAGGAATTAGTTTTTGAATATAACTATGGATTCCCTTCTAACTATCCAGTTACAGAGAAAATAAACTAGCAGAAAAACTTAGTGAGATTACCTCACTCTACCCGGAAATTCCTGGTTGTTTCGACATCTGAACCAATTGTCCCTGGCTATCTCTCTGTTGGCCCTGTGTCAGCCTCAAAAGGCTTTGTGTCAGCTCAACTGGGAAATGTTTTCTTTCTAGAGTAGTTTCCAGCCCTCCCGGCTCATAAATGTCAGCTCCCTCAACAAACTCGGATTTCTGCGCTAAAGACTACACGACTTTTGCACAAGCCCTCCTGGCTCAACGTCAAGTTCTGCGTGGGCCCTTCTAGCCCAATGTCAACCCCTCCTAGGTCTGTGTTGCCTCCTCCTAGTGTCTTTCTGCCTCTCTATACTGCGTATCATGGGTCGTGGAGAAGATACTCCAACCCAACTATCATTGCCCCTCACTGCAACAACTCACTATTGAAATTGTCCTTGCAGCTCCTTTGTTTGGCTTCAGAAAATCAAACTCCTGAACTCTCTCGGTGTGTTTCCAAGTGACCCTCAAGCCTCCTTAAATAATCTCTTCATTAACATTCAACGGTCCAAATTAGAAGTTAATCAATGGCTAAGATAATTTCTTCTCTTGTCTTCTTCTAGAAGTTACACCCACAATTTATATTAATACCCTTTAACTATTTTAATTTCGTAAGTTTAGACTTAGAGTCCCATTAAAAATAATTAATTATTTAATACAATTGTTTCCATGTGGAATTTCCCAAAATTCTTTCTAGGTTCTTTGGAATACATGTTCCCAAGCCTCCCTCCAAAATTGAGACTTAGAGCACATCTGGTGCTACCAGAAATCAACAAGAATTAGAAACTAAATTTAGGAAGCATGAAACAAAACTCTTAATCTATTCAAACAATATTGAAATGAAATCACTCTTACTTGACTTAAGAATACTTTGGACATGGCATATACTGGGATCTCTCACATAAATCCAAGTTCTCTATTCAATCATATCCAAAATGCCAAGTGTTCACTCCAATATTGGGAAAATGATCACAAGGGTTTTTAATCAAAGAGGTTAACTAATGCACTAGGGTCTTCCTTGCTTGGGGAGGTAAGTCGAAACATTGGTAGTATTTTACTCAACTTAGTCAATTTAGACCCAATACTAGTTACAAATATGAGAATTCAATATGACGATCCCCAACTATGAGTGACCATTCAAATTCACTGTCATAATGCATTCTGATATTTATCACTAATGTTTGGTCTAGATTGACTAATTTGAGTAAAAGAATACAGGAGTGTCCACTTGTCTCCATATGCAAGAAACGTTGTAGTGTATTAGATAACCTCTTTGATTAAAAACCCATGTTATCATCTTCATATAATTTGAGTGGACACTTTTTTGGATATGATTGCATAGAGAACTTGGATTTGGGTGAGAAACCCCACTGACTTTGTAGTCTAAAGTATTATTAAGTAACATAAGAATTATTTCAGTTCAAGTCTGTGTGAATAAATTAAGAGTTTTGTTTCATGCTTCCTAAACTTAGTTTCTAATTCTTACTTAGAAATAACAACCAATCTATTAACTTTTTCCTACACATACTTTGCTTGCACCTAACAATTTTACCAACCTAGATTGATAAATTAAATGTAACGGAATTCTAGTATAATTGAATTGACTGAAATTTTTGGCATCGTTACTAGGGAGGTGCTAAAGGGATTGAGAGTCTAAGTAGGTATAGTTTCTTTAAATTACAAAAGTTGGTGGAGGAGGAAAGGTAAGATAAGAGGTAAGAACCTACGTGAATACTTTAGTGAGTTTCTCTAAACCCTTAATTTTTCTTTTCCAAGAAAGTGTGTTTTCCTTCTCATAAGTGTGGTGTGTTTTTCAATTTTTCAATTAGTTTAATTCATTTATTTTTTCAGTTTTTTTTGTAATTATTATTTTGGGTGTTGTAATAGCCCCGATATTAATACATTTGTGGAAAAGAGCTCTAGACAAGCAAAGGAACTACAATGATGCTCTAGTAATTGTTTGGAAGAAGAGGACATAACCCCATGAGAATCCTCTCAAGGCTTTGTCATAGTTCTAGAATAGTCACGAGGGATAGAGCTACATCTCAAGAAGTAATAGAAGAACTTGGGATTCATTCACCACAAGAACAAAACATAGAAGTCTATTTTAGTTTTCTTTACTGACATTTGGAGGAGATCTAAGAGCCATGGACCACGACTAATGAGGAGCAACCATTTGAGCTGGAATTTGAAGAATTTTCGGCATGTTTGTCTCTATATACTTAGTTCCCTTTAGAGAGTGAAGGGAAGATTTCAAAATAATTTCGAGGAATGACAACTAAAGAAGAGAAACATGAGTGAAAGGACTACATTGGAGATTCATTCCAAACAATCATCAGGTCACAACATTCATCCATTCTTTAAGAAAGCTTGGCACTGAATCCATGTGTATAGCTGGCCTCCCATATCTTAGTGGACATTGAGGTATATTTTTTAGAGTTGGATATGAGAACTCTTGAGATAAAAATTTGTAAATGGTTACATTGGAAGTACCATTACACTTGAAATATGTCATATTTTTCAAGTGGAGTAGATTCATATAGATAAACAAATAAATAAAATAGTAAAGATGAAAATAAGACTAGTTGCCAAAATTAGGTAACTAGCACAAAGAGACATGGGTCTTACTTGAAAACCAAGTTTTTTGGTGATAATGATTCACAATAAGTTCTTTAAGTTAATTTTGATTCTAATCCCTTATGGTGACTCTTTAATTATTAATTTTGTTTTATGCTTGAATTGGCTTATGTGGAATTCCTTAAGGCCCACTCTCTAACAAGTCTTGACCCATCAACTTCAACACATCACCTAGGATTGAGAAAAGAGACCTTTTTAGTACCTTGAGGATTGCATGCCTTAATGGTGAGTTCTCTCACCAATAAATGATGAGCATACATTAATGTCCCATGTTTTTCATATATTCTAGGTAACTCGACCTGTAACTCATTTATTCATACATAGTAAGATATACTTAGGCATCTTGACTCTCATTGACATTAATGCTTGCAGTAATATTCCAATAAATCAAGATTTATCCTTAAAATTCATCATTAGAGGGACCTGACAACTCAATCCTATAATCATATGGACTTGAAATCTCTATTTTATTATCCATAAAGGGACTTGATAGTAACATCATTAACTTCAATTTATTCTTGTCAAAGGAACTTGAAAACTGCCCCATTTTACTATCATTAAAAGTAACAATATTCTCAGCCTAATACAACTTCAAAGGGACCAAAATAAAAACATATTCAGAGGGACCTGACTTATTCATGTTTTCATTCATGGGGACCAACAATCAAAACCAAATCAAGATAATAAAAAAAAGGACCTGCCAAAGACAACATCATTAACAAGTTAAAGCAAGGAAAAACTTAATAGTCAACTAAAAGGAAGGCTTGAGATTTATTTTACATGCTTATTTTATTACATTAAATTTTTATAATTAGAATTTCAATAATAATACCTTTTTCCCTAAAAAATCCTTCCATGCCACAAAATTTTATGGTCTAAAACCTAAAATTTTATAGAAACCCTAATACTTTCTCTTAAAAATCCTAAATACTTCCTAGACTATTTCCATTATTATATTATTATTCCTATTTTTACTTTACTTTGTTATTAATCCATAAACCATTCTCTCATTACCTTATTATTTCACCTTATAACCATATGCAAAAAAAAATTATCAAAAAGGATTTGATATCATAAGGTTTTAAAGTATCAAAATGGAATATAGGTCAAATAAGGGAAAACACTTAACATAATCATGACATAAGAAATGGAGATGAAATATTTTTATAATGATTCATTGGAGAACTCATATATATGAAAATTTTGAAAACACAAGTTCTATCATGAGAATAGAGAATTGCAGTTGGAGAACCAAGATTCGCTCAAAGGAGAAAACTACTCTCTATATTTTGAAAACTATACTTTGTTTTTTTATGAAGGCCCAAGTGTTAAAACTATACTCTCCTTATTGAGTTATTGTGTTTGAATGAGGATAATATATTAAGGAAAAATGAGATTTAACAAGCTCAAGTGCCAAAACTGATGTTTGAGGTCAAATCAATTTTCAATTGAGAGAAAATTGAGTTAGTTTTAAATCCTTGTCACATACTCTATTTTGATTGGGGTAATAAGGTTGAAAATAGAGTTTTAGAAAATAATTATGAGTTGAATGTTTTATGGTTATAAAGAGAAAATAAATTTTCTGTCAAAAAAGTGGAAGTAGCTCCATAGTATCCTACATTATAACGCCAACCTAAAACACTGTTTTGAGCTCCATTTCAAAAGAACTATATATGAAAAATATGTCAAAATTTTTTTCATGAGAAGAAGCCTTATTTTAACTATATCAAACCTCAATACATCTTCTTTCCATCTAGTAAATATATTTGGAATCAAGCCATAGGAAATACATTAGAGAATCCAATTGCATTGCCCATGGAGGTATGAGAAAATACATGGTTTTAGCTCAAAAGTTTTATGTATATGTAGAGGTCCAAAGTTCAATTTATTTTCCATGTTAAACAATGTCTAATCAAGGAAAATGATGAGTCGGATGTGAGACATCATAGAAATCCTGATAGCATATGGTTTCAATGCTTATAATCTAGTTATACAAGAGGCTACAATAACATTCAACAAACCATATACAGGGGTATAGTGGTTGTATGTCAATTAATTCAATTGTACTAGAATTCCATTACGTTTAATTTGTCAATCTAGATTGGTAAACTTGTCAAGTGCAAGCACAATATGTGTAGGATCAAGTTAGATTGGTTGTTAATTCTAATTCAAAATTAGAAACTAAATTCAAGAAGAATGAAACAAAAATCATAATCTATTAACACAAAATTGAAATGAAATCACTCTTACTTGACTTGATAATACCTTGGACTAAGCATATAGTGGAATCTATCACACAAATCCAATTCCTCTACGCAACCATATCCAAAATGCCAAGTGTTCACTAAAATGTCAGGAACATGATCACAAGGGTTTTTAATCAAAGAGGATGACTAATGCACTAGGGACTTCCTTTACAATGGAGGCAAGTGGACACTCTGATAGTATTTTACTTAAATTATTCAATTTATACCTAATGCTATTACAAATATGAGAATGCACTGCAACCTTCACCCATCTATGAGAGCGAAGATTAGTGGTCACTCATAGTCTTCTACTCATCTCTTTAACTATTATGTAGTTGAATCATCATTCTATTCTAAGAATGACCAATTAGGTTGATTTTCAAACAACAATTGAACTATGATACTCAACAATAAAAAATGATGTTAAAATCTAGGGCTATGAGAAGAAATACAAATTTAATGATGTAATGGAATTGTCACTTAGCTTTTTCAATGCAACAATGATATCTATGATAGTTAAGCCAATAAAACAAAAATATATTTAAGCTAATAAAACCTTACTCATATCAAAATATGATAATTTAATATAAGTATGAATTATCAATATGTAATCTCATAACTAATTTCTAATTAAAATTTAAATATTTAAGAACTAGGAACTAGTAAATAGTACAACTCGTAACTAGTGACTAGTAATAAAATAAAATGTCTAATAAATACTAATATAACATTTACTCAAATATTTTAATTACTAATTGATTCTCCTTAAATAAATTTAAACTATAGGAATTAATGCATTCCATTAAGAAACAATTAAACAAGTATGGTTGCTCTTTCAAGGCTAAAGAACAAAGACAACTCCATTAACTACTATATCAAATAACCAGCGAATAAAACTTGTGTTGGAACAAAATTATAAGCCTTAATAAATGAAGATTATAGTCAAAAAAAATTAGAAAAATAAACTTAAGTAAACAACAACTTATAAACTATCTTTTTAGTATATCTACACGCCATCGAATGAGCTAGTATGTAACCTGATTTAAACCTGAATGTACAAAGATGTGAGATTTAGATATAAACATGAAAAATGTAAAGGAAATAAATAATAAATGACAATTATTTACCATATATTTTCATAAAAAAATACAACATATACCAACTCGAGATATGGGGCCCTCCGTGACTCAATAAAGCAAACAAAATTAAAACCATGATAATCCATGTGTTTATTAAAAACACTAATAACAAGTCTGAAAACTAAGTCTAAGCTTTGAATTCAGATTTTGATTTCTCAAGCAAAATTGCATATATAAAAAAGCGATGTTTCGTTGCTTTTATAGGAAAAAACTTAACCATAAATCCAAAAATATTGGTTCAGATCACATACAACCTATTCGAAGGGTAGAATATGATCCATTTGAACCTCCTAGATACTAAAATCATGGATCGAATGTTCATTTTGAATTTGGAATCTTTTCACAAACTGTGTTATGTTTTCGTTGCTAGAGTTTGACTGGGCATATCGTGATAGTTTCATCTTCAACAAATAGGTATTTCACCGTTCTCGTATACCTACGAGAAAATCCCATGTCTTAATTTTACCTAAATTTTCTGTAAATATGACAACAAATGATGAATTTCAAAGTATATTAAAATCTATGAATTTACTTTTCACAATGGATTTAATTACAAGAAAGTTAAAAAATTAAAATTTAATGATGAATTACGTAATCCATATCAAAACTTTGTCATAAAAGAGGATTGACACCATCTACAAGTACAAGATACACTGAAGAAGTCACGGGAAAAGTAGAATTCCATGCATGATCAACACAAAACAAAGAAGATATTCAAGGTGAGTCGAGATAAAGCATGGTTACAATTGAGCAAGGGGAGGCTTGTTACATAGCATTTTTTCATTGTCTTTGTACTCCCCGTTCCTTGATCCTGGAAGACCTCTACAGTGAACCTTACATGCTTTCCCTTCATGAAAAAACTCCCATTGTGTCCTTGTTAATGAGCAGATCAATTCCCTTTTGCACCATTTCCCCTAAAATTTTTGTTTTGCCCAGTTTACAAGACCGACACTAATGGCCCTTGTCTTCCCATGCCAATATGCAAGGATTAGCATTGTCCCTAGCACTGACCAGAGCAACTGAGCTTTGTTCCAGTCGTGTCGGTCCTCTAATGGAAAGTTTTTAAATAAAGAGTCGAAGCTTCCAGCTCTAAAAGCTTCGTGATAGAAGTCTGGTAAATGGTTTGGCTGGATGGGGTCTAGGATCTCAATTTGGGCTCCTTTCCCCTATAATGATGGAACTACCTCAATGGATAAGACCTTCGCCCATGAGAAGAGGATCCATCTCCCATCCATTCATCCTATATAAACCTCCCTTTTTCCCAAGCACAAGCTAGTGTTAGTTTTGGTGTGCTAGTGCTAATTAAGTTTGGAGTAAACAGCAAGCTATTCATAGTTGTAGCTCTCTAGTTGTGTGAGGGAGAAGTGTGATTTGGTTTGGAGTGAAGACTAAAGGGAAGAGCCTTAAAACTAGTGTTGTTGAGGCTATCATGGAATGCTAGTAGAAGTGTGTGGGAACCTGGTTTTTTCAGAGGAGAACGGAAACGTCAAGACAATGGTTGCAATCTCTTCTCGATTCAATATATATGCAACTATCGATTGATTTCCTACATGATTTGTCATCTTACATATTTATGGCTTAATGTTTCTTGACTTGTTAAGTAGGTTGAATTACAATTTGTCTATTGTCACGGTTATTGTTTGTTGTTGTTTACTTGTTTCAAGTGTTTGAAGAAGTAAGCGAGAGATAGCTGGAGTGAGCAAGCAAAGACATCATCAAATGGGATAAGCATACTAAGAGGTAGGCCCTATTAATTGGTTCTAACCTAAGGAAACCTTCCATAGAATGTATCAGTTGTGGCTAGACCCATTATCAAACTAGAGGAATTTGTTTGTGTCCGCACTTATAATTTTACTTCACCACAAATTGGTGACTCCACTGGAGAGCAAATCCTTTTGCTGTCTTAGATTTCATGATTTCGTGTGAACTTTTCTAGTTCCACTTTTTCCCTTTGGTTTTGTTTCTTTTCTCCTACTTACTAGCCTGAGTTTGAAATTCATAGTAGCAGATCTAGTCCCTATTTCAAAAAAAGAGAAAAAATATTGGCTCCCTCGATCAGCGCGCTTAATCCATTCACAGTTGCGCCGATCAGCGTGATATTCTAAGAAACAGTCACACAGACCAGCCTTTGGCGCTTATTGTTAGTTAGGAAGTCACACTGATGCCTGTAAGTGAAGATTAGGGTTTGTCCCCAATCTTGGCCAGTGTGTTTTGCTCTCATGATTTTGAGCGCGTAAGCCTTTTAGATTGTTTTCTCCCTAACTAGAAAGCTTCTTTTCATTTGGTTTTGTTTTCTTGTTGGCTTATCATCTTTCTGCTTGATTTCTTGAGTCATTGAGTGGTCAGTGGCACTAGGGCATCTAGATTGTCATCCATTCAACTGTTTTTGGACCCAATGAGTCGAATTATAGGTGTACTTACTCCTTTCATTTCGTTTGCAGTTCTTTTGCGACTTTGACCTCTATTACACAAGTTTGAAAAGTTTTCGTTTGCTTGTCTAAACGTTTCTTTTCCAGCATGGATCACGTTGCTTGCATTGTTGTTGGTAAAGTCGGTGCTTCATTAGTCTGAATGAGTCTCTCTTTTCATGTTTTCATTTGCTTGAAGACTTATTGTCTCGAAAACTCTTTTATTGAAGTGTTGTATGAGAAAAGTTTATTTCGTTGTTTCATGAAAAGTATGAAATTCTAGTTTGTTACATCGTTGTGCTATGATAGCCTCCATCATTAAAGACTAGGATTGCATTGGCATTTGAAAAAGGAAAAGAACTCTTTTTGCTTTTGAAAGGACTTTTAGAAATGTGCTTGTCAAGAAATTAGGAATTGGAATGCATTTTTCATTACTTTGTTTTTTCGAAAAGTGAAATGGTGAAAGATCATTTTGTTTTTAGTTGCTTGGTTGTTTGCATTTGATTGTGTATTTTCTACCCTCTCTATTGTAGGCAATTCATCGAATTGAAAGGGTCTTATCTCATTTAGTTGCATTGTAGGTTTTTCGAGTCACATCGCTAAGGCCTGAAAACTGAAACATAACTCAAGATAAACTTTAAAATGAATCCAATTAACCTAAGGTGCATTTGACATTTAACGATCATATCTAGAAGGTCTAGGCTGGAGAAGTGTTTCAGCGTCTTTAAACCTAGCAACTGTTGTTAGCTTTGGCATTAGACAACGGTAATACGGGTTTGTGCTCCCCATACAGTCGAGTATATAACGGGTGACCCCTCTAGGCTGCAATCCTTTATCCTTAGGAAGCTAAGTCAGACGCGTTGCAAATGTGATACACCGAACACAACATTCAAGGAGATTGCCTACTCGTACTTCTTGGTTTGCCGAGAGGTATTTTGCAATTCACGGTTGCCTGGTAATCCTATTTACCTAGATCATCCAGAATAGTCATTTGATCTTTTTGACTTATTAAACTTAAAATATCATTCGATCACTTGTCCTTTCGAGCTTGTTTCCAACCGAAAGCGATAGAGTCATCTTTGTTTCTTTCTCGACACTTAAAAAATTAAAGAGCACCAGTATTTTATGCATCTTAATAATTGATTACCCACGATTTGATAACACCCTCCTAGTCTTTTCTAAGACAAAATCGTGAGTTTCCCTTAAAATAACATTTTAAAGCCTTGAAGTTTATTTTTCTGTCGACTAAGACAAGGTCATCGTGATTGAACCATCTGGTTCACCCAGCTCCTCTTCCTCTCCCTCGTCTGAAAGATTGTCTGAGGGGTCATTTCCTGAGTTACCAGAGTCACTCAAGGACCAAGGTGATGAACTCAGAATTGTTCTGAGCATTCAACCTTTGTCATCTCATCCTCCGCCTACTTTCCATACTGGGTCGTCCGCTGATCTTGGCCCAGAATCTCCGGACAATCCCGTTCAAACTCTTGAGAACTCGTCGACCACTAACGATCATCTTGGATTGGTTATCTACCCTTCGAATCCTCTGTTGGACCCTATTGTGATATCACCACAGTGTCCTTACAGTACGTACGACCAACCGGGTGTTCCTTTGGAACTATCCCCTTGTACTTCTTCAGCCATTCATCGTCGTTTGTTCCCAGATATGGAACCCAAAGGTGATGCTCCAGTCACTTCTCCGGAAGATTCAGAAGTTTCTACTCCGCACAATGTCAAGGAGGAAGAACAACCTTTTCCTCCTGAGGGTTTTCCCTATACAAGGGGTATTCCCGCCAGTTTTCCACCTAACTATGTGTCTTTGGCACAGTTGGATTCAGGTACACCTAGTGCCTCATCACTTTACCATAACCTTGTTTGGGCGTTGGGCGCCATGCCAACTTCAGGTTCGTTTATTGCGAACACAACTTCCCAACAGGCTGTTACCTCAGTCCCATTGCAACCCACCATTTCGAACACTCTTGTATCATTAGTCCCAGTCCCCCATCAGTCCCAACCGGCGATTTCGAGGAATGTCTTTGTCAGTTCCTCCATTCCTCTAGTCAATGGCCAAGATGTGCCACCACCTGGGGGGAAAAACCTGAATGTTTCTATGGTGTCAGGTGCCACCAATGTGAGTGGCTCACAAGCTCACATGCTTGGTATGAACTAGCCTTCTTCTTGTGTTATTCATAACCTTGTTGATCCTACTAGATCAAGCAATGTCTAGTACCAACAGGTTCAAAATCTCGTTGGTCTGTCTGGATTGAGCAATGTCTAGTATCAGCAGCCCTATGAGGCTCAGGTTCAATATCACACTCCTTACATTCCATATGGTTCTCAAGGAATGGTGAATCAACCTTACACCCTTCAATCTAGGTAGTACATTCAGCCTGGGTCATCCACCTTCCAAGGTGGCTATGGCCAGATTCAGTTCGGAAATTTTCTGAGCACTTTTCAAGTACCCTTGCAACAGCAAGGACAATCTCTACAAAAACAAGGGAAACCTTTGTTACCGCAAGGGCAACCTCTATTGCAGCAAGGACTATCCGTGCAACAGCAAGAGCAAATGATCCCGCAGCAAGGTCAGCTACAACAACCGCAAGGTCAACCCTTGCAACAGTTGCAGCAAACCATGCAGCAGCAGATGCAATATGCTCTGCACACCTCCCAACCCATGTCCTCACAGGGCCAACCTCTATAGCCCGAGGGACAAATTTTGCAACCGCAAGGTCATCCCTTGCAACAGCAAAACCAACCCAGGAAGCAGCAACCCTTGTATACATATCAGTAGGGTCAACCCTTGCAAGGGCAAGGCCAAGGTCATTTGCTGCAACAGCAGGCCCAAAATCCTATTGTCCTGGGTCAACAGGTTCAAAACCCTTCTGGCCAAGGGCATCAAGTACAAAACCCTAACGCCCTAAGTCAACAGGTTCAAAATCCTTTTGGTCAAGGGAAGCAGGTACAGAATCCCTATGTCCAAGGGCAACAAGTGTATCAACCTCATGCCCAAGGACATCAGGTCCAAAATCTTATTGTTTAGGGACAACAGGTTCATCACATGTATGTTCAAGGACAACAGGTCCAATATCCATATGTCCAAGGTCAACAGGCTCAATAGCCTTTTAACCCGTACGTTGCTTATCAGCAACCTATCGCTGAATAGTTCCAAGGTATTCAAGGTCAAAATCCTCCCTATGGTCAAGGTAACCTGCAATGGGGGCAGCATCAGATGCCATATGGCCAAAATCCCCCACTGTGGGGTCAAAATCCTTACCAGCAAGGATGGGCTCCTTCGTTCGGACCCACTTACCGACCCCCTATGCCTTTTAACACCCAATTTCCATTCTTGGCCACACTTGAGTTGCCAGATGTATCTCACCTTACAAATGATCCAATCCTTCATTCGCCATACTGGCCTCCTGCGTTGTCCAAGATACCAAGCCATTGTCCAAAGTTCGATGGGAAAGCAAAATAATATCCTCAAGCCCATGTGATGACATATCACCTCTGGTGCTCATCGAACTCGTATGTTGATGATTCCATTTACCTCCGTCTTTTCCAAAGAACCCTCACAGGCGCTGTAGCCAAGTGGTACATCAAGCTCCCTCAAAGTACTTACCATGACTTTAACTCTTTAGCCATGGCTTTCCTCACACATTTTCAGTTGTCGGTTCACTATGAAACTGGCACCTATTTGCTCACATCGCTTAAGCAAGATACTACGACACACATCTCTGATCACATCCATGAATGGAGACGTAGACATCGCCTGATCAAATTTGAGATTGCTGATCAGTTGCTCACTGAATGGTTCACTAAATCATTTGTGGCCCTAATTTCTCGCGATATAGCTATGGGTGGATGTGTTACTGAAGAGAAAGCCATTGCTTGTGCCCAGTACTTAGATCTAGTTTACTCTCAGTCTGGCACTTTGTACGAGTTATTACCTGATGCTCCACGGCCATCATCCGATCCCATGGCATCAAAGTCACAAGTTGTACCTCCTGTTGATGGAGTTATTGGTTCAGTATCCCAGACCCCTGCTAAATCTTCTTCCAAACAGAAGTCAGTCTCAAATGTTGTTCCTAATATTTCTTCCCAGAATCCACCTGACCCTAGTAAAACCTCAAAGGTCCACATTGTCCAATCTACCACAGCGGACAAATCCTTTAAAGGTAAAAAGAAAGGAAAAGGCAAGGGTAAGGCTGATGCCCTGAAACAAGGTCCTCCCAAATCGTCTGCTAGTGAATCTTCACAACAAAAACCTAAGTATCCATGCCTCATTTGAGAGGAATATCACTACACTAAGGATTGTCCCCGACGATCCAAAGTTAGTCGCTTGCTCAAAGGGACCCCCGCTATCCTCAAAGAGCCATTTTCGTCTCAGCATACCAAAATAGTAGACCAACCCCAATCTACTTCCTCAAGATCTCAAGTGTTCATGATGAGTACGCCTATTAACATGGATACTAGATCGAAAGATTATCAAACTCCTGCTCCGGTAGCTGGGAAAGAGAAAGAATCCACCCCTTCTTCTTCTGCCCCAAGTTCTGGCCCTCTTCATATTGAGCGCCCTAACCCTGATTCCGCTATACGGCCACCCTCTCGAGGTGTGCTACAGAAATCCTCATACAATCCTAATGCCCGAGCCGCTCAGCACTATAATATTGTTGAGGATTTGGCTCAGGCGTCGTCAGCTATGTCAGCTCTCGAGGTGCTCCAAAGCTTCCCATCACAGCGGAAATCTTTGCTGTTAGCTATCAGGGGTATCAATCCCACCAATTCCAATTTGATATGTTTTTATCTAGAGAACCATGTTCTGTGCCTCCCTCATCAGATTTCCTTTCTCATTCAGGTAATCATCAATGAGAAGACCATCCACAGGACTATCATCGATGAAGGTGCTTCCACCTGTATCATGTCAACCGCATGCTAGAAGGCTATTGGTTCTCTTGATTTGAACCAATCTCCGAACACCTTGGAAGCTTTCGATGGGCGTGATTCGTGACCCTTCTTTGTCTTACCTAACCTTGCCATTACTTTGGAAGGCAAGGCAGTGCAAGTCGAGGTAGAGATTGTTGATGCCAATCTTAATTACAATCTTCTACTTGGCCGGAGCTGGACACATGCTATGCATGCTGTAGCCTCCTCCCTATTTCATATGATGCATTTTCCCCATCAAGGGAAGATTGTCACTATTGACTAGTTGTCTCTCTTTGCCTCTTCCTCCTTGGATGGCAATGTTCCATACGTCAAGCACACTGGTGCTCCCTATGAGAGTGTGGGTGCAGGTCTTTTTAAAGAGTCTACCTTGATGGGAATTTTTCCACTCCCACCTCCTCATGTTGCCTCTATCAACATGGTCTTAGTTAAATCTAATCCTTGGGTCATACTTTCACCAGATATTGTTGATACCTAGGGCGAGGTTATGCCGCTTAGTCCCGCCAAAGTCAATTACATGTAAATTGTTTTGGCTTCAAGTTCTACATCCTCTAATTCTTATGTTTCGAATACCTCTTTCGATACGTACTCTCAATCCTCGTGGCTTGGTGCTTTGGAATCACCTGATCCCTTAGCTGATACCTTCCTTGCTGATGAAGGTATCATGCAAGTCATGCCTCTTGAGGAACCACCTTGGACCGATACTCATCATCGCTCTTCGTTCTTGTCTCGTCAGGCGGTCATGTATACCACTTTTGGAGAGTCCTCTTCTTTGTTTCCTTCCCTCCCACTTCCGCAACTGATCACAATTCATGAAGTATGGTCGGAAGGAAATTTGGGTAATATTACCCAAATGATGCTGATTGATATTTCTATCAAGCCTAGTATCGTTGAACATGTCCATATCAGGGTATCTTGTTCTCCGGATGAGATCAAGACTTATGCTCGTCTATTGCGGAAATTCTGTGATGTGTTTGCGTGGTCCTACGAAGAAATTCCCGGCATTGATCCTAACATTGTAGTGCACGAAATACCAACTTATATGCACATGAAGCCCATTTGCCAACGACTCCACCCAGTGCACCCTAAGAAGGTCGCCGCTATCAAGGGTGAATTTGAAAAACTTCTCAAAGCTAGGTTCATCTATCTCGTCCCTCTTACAGATTGGGTGTCCAATATTGTCCCGGTGACTAAAAAATAGGGCATGATCCGCGTTTGTGTTGATTATCAAGATCTCAATCATGCTTGTCCTAAAGATAACTATCCTACTCCCTTCATTGATCAAATCATTGATGAATGTGCCAGGAGTGAGATCTTTTCCTTTATGGACGGTTTTTTTGGTTACAACCAGATCAAAATTACACTGATCGATCAAGAAAAGATGGCTTTTATCTGTCTGTGGGGTATGTTCGCATCCAAAAAGCTCCCCTTCGGCCTCAAAAATGCTAGGGCTACATTTCAGTGAGAAATTTCCTATGCATTTCATGATATCCGCAATATTATCCAACCTTGGATGACCTTCCTGCTCATTCTCGTAAGCACCAAGATCACCCAGACCATCTTCTATAGATTTGTTTGCAATGTAGACACTAACATTCAATTAAATCCGCATAAATGTGTTTTCTGCGTAGAATCTGGATGACTCCTCGGCTTCATCGTTTCCAAGGACGATATTCGCCTTGATCCGCTGAAAGTCGAGGCCATTGTAAATTTACCCCCTCCATCTTCACTGCACCAACTCCAGAGCCTGCAAGGAAAGGAAAATTTTCTTCGTCGTTTTATACCCAATTATGTTGGGCTAGCTATAGGATTTACCCGGTTTTTAAAACAAGGATCACCCTTTGTATGGGATGAGGTGGCCCAAAAATATTTTGACGATCTCAAGGTCATCCTCGTAAATTCTCCTCTATTGCACCCTCTGGATTATTATCGAGATTATTTCATTTACCTAGCTGCGGCCCCTAGCACCATTGCTATGGTCTTGGTCTAGGATGACAACGAAGGCAAGGAACATGTTATCTACTACCTTAGCCGTAATCTCCTCGACACTGAAACACATTATGGACATGTCGAGAACTTGTCTTTGGCTGCCATCCAGGTTGTTCAACGCTTTCAGCACTACATCCTTTTGCGCATGACTACAGTGATTTCTAAATGCAACCCCATGACCTATATCCTAACTCGTCAATTATAGGGGGGAAAATATTCTAAATGGATCGTGATCCTGCAAGAATTTGATTTGGAATTTAATATTACCAAATCTAAGAAGTCACTTGTTTTTGCCGAATTGATTTGTTCCCTCCCCTCTAAGTCTCTCCTTGCTAGTGTAGATGAACAACTTCCGGATGAGACTCTCTTCCTAATTAGCACCCTTGATCCATGGTACGGTGATATCATCGTGTATCTCCAAACGTCCATGTTCCTATCCGCATCGACTAAGGATGATTTCCGACAGATTTGGAATCACTCCCAACCTTACCGTATTATTGGCAATACTTTATACCGTGTCAGTGTCGATTCTATTCTTCGTCGATGCCTTATGATCGAGTAAGCTGAAACAGTTCTCAATGATTTCCACTTCAGGGCATGTGGTGGTCATATGTCTGGTTACGCTACTGCTTAAAAAATCCTTCGCGCTAGTTATTTATGGTCGTCTATTTTTAAGGACTGCATCCTTGTTGTTCGCAAGTGCCATGAATGCCAAATTTACCAACGCAAGATGCGTGCCCCACCCGCTCACCTACACCCTGTCATTACTGTTGGTCCTTTTTCCAAATGGGGCATCGATTATATGACATGTAACCCTCGTTCAGCCGGGGGGCATGGCTATATTATCGTCACTGTGGATTATTTCACCAAATGGGCCAAAGCGATGCCTACATACTCTGCAGACGGTAAGACGACGACTCAATTCCTTTTCAACCATGTTATTTCCAGGTTCGACGTACCTCAAGCCATTGTCACAGACCATGGCTCCCATTTCAGAGATTACATGATGGCTGAGCTGACATCCGCATTGGGCTTGTGCCACGATGGCTCGACCCCATATTACCCTCAGGCCAACGGCCAAGTTGAAGCCATGAACAAGGTTTTGGTTACAATGCTTCAGCGTACTATTGGGATGCACAAGTCAAATTGGCATCTCATGCTCTTTTCAACTCTGTGGGCTTACCAAACCTCGAACAAAGACGCAATTGGTTTCACACCATTCCAGCTAGTCTATGGTTTAGAAGCAACATTGCCAATCGAATGTGAGATTCCTTCACTTAAGTTAGCTGTTGAACTCCTCCCCGAAACATCACCTCAGGAGGAACGCCTCTTATATTTAGAACAACTGGATGAGACTCATTGTCTCACTGCCTTGGTCATCGAAGCACAAAAGAAACGGGTCAAGTCTCATTTCGATCAGTCGGTATCCCCTCGCGTGTTCTCTAAGGGTGATTTGGTCTTACTATATGACCAAGCTAATGATAAGCTGGGGGAAGGCAAGTTCAAACCCATGTGGCATGGGCCCTACATTGTGAAATGTGTTTTGTAAAAAGGAGCCTATGAGCTTATTGGTTATGAAGGAAATCCTCTAGATAAGCCCCAAAACGGGCTTTACCTCAAGAAGTACTATGATTAGGTAATCTTTCATGGTTACTTGTGTACATAGTGTGTTATTCATTTTTGTGCAGTGTGGTTTGGTGTGTTAGTTTTCAAACAACTTTCTTGTTTACTATGTTTTTCTTGCTTTGCATATGTCTACGACTCCTCACATCGGTTTCGCTGATGGTTCTTGCCATAGTACCCGAAACCTATCATCCACGGTATGGGCTATTTATGACCTTAACGGTGAGTTGATTGACCTTCAAGATATATGTTTAGGTCATACAACTAACAACATTGTTGAATACAGCGCAGTCATCAAACTGTTGTCAGAAGCCATTGCTCTTGACATTAGAGAGTTGGTTGTCAACCTGGATTCATAGCTTGTTGTCCTTCAACTCAATGGGAAATATTTCATCAGAAACCCTCAAATATTGAGAATGTATCTCTGTATTGATCTACTGGAAAGACATTTTGATTACATTACATATCATCATATTCCTAGGCGCATGAATACATTGACAGATGCATTAGCTAATTATGTATTAGATAGACATTTACGAAACGTGTGAAAAGATAAAACAAACCATTTGGACCATAGTGAGAAAGGAAATACAGCATATATATATATATATATATATATATGGTGATAATGTTTGATACATCAAAACCCCAAAAAATAATATGTGTGTCCAAAATAACATCGACGGCTGTTGGGCGCGGGATCCCCAAAGGGCAGGTTTGGGGCTTAGAGCCCAGATTTTGGTCCAAGTTTGTAATTCCAGTGTAAAGACTCTGCATTTTGTGGGCACAGAGCGCATAGTTGTAAAAGAGTCATAGGGTTGTCCACCCTTATTTTGATAATGTAATGTCGGCTTTAGAAGATCTACCCATGGTTTGTGGACCATGGGATTGTATAAATAGAGCGAAGCTCTAAGTAGTTAAGGAATCATAGAATCTCTAAGGAATGATGATGTATGCGAGATAGATCTGAATTGTAAAGTCTAGTTTTGGGTCATAGTGTAGGAAGAGGCTCTGCAGTTGAGTGCACAGAGGCCTAGTAGTCCGCATTTGAGTGCGCAGACCCTTGTAGCTGAGTGCGCAGGGCGAGTCGAGTCTGTAATCATTTGGAAGTATTAATAAAGAGATGTTTCTATCAATTCTGCGTCTGTATTCACTATTTTATGCATCTGTTATATTGGGTATCAATTTCACTTTTAATGATTATATGATGCGCGAATGGGTATAATTGTATTGGCTAAGTGAACGCAAGTTAGAATATCTATTACGCAAAGATAATCAAGATCTGTTAATAAGATAAGTAAGATACTTAGTATAGTTTGGGAAATAGTGCAGTTCGTTGCCATAGCAGCGTGAAAGCATCTCAGCCCCTGGTCAGGGCTGCGCGAAAGCTGATTGTAATAGATCATGAAGGTACTGAAGGTTAGAACAGAGCGTGAAGTGACCTGCATGAAGGTAGGTCTAGTTGGAATAAACCGACATCACATCCATCTCAAGGGTGCGGAAACTTGGTTCCAGCATCCCCCCATACTGCTTCAAGTGAGACTTCAGTCCGTGCTCTGCGGGCTAATGCTAAAAGGGCTAGTAGTGTAGGGATTTGTTTGGCTAAATAAATTTGAACTTGGGTCAGGCCCCCATAAGACAAAAAATGGTTCCGTTGATGGGACTGGAATCTGCATAGAGATGTGTGATGTCATATCACTGGAATCTAGCTAAGAAAGAAATTGAAGGCTGGTTAGACAGAAGAATTCATGAGTTCGCGGCGCAGGAGAACAGAAACCCACGACTGTCAAAAGAAGAGTGGCTAGATAGCTACCTGTATACAGATATCCACAAAATCTTTTTCGCGTCCTTCCCTACTGAGCTATACGAGTGGATCGCGAAGCTAACAGATAGCTAAGGAAGTTGGAAACTTGACAGTCCTATTGTGTGGACCCCAGAGCTAGTGCGAAGGTTGGAAGCATCGAAGGATAAGATTGCACACACCGTTGATCATTGGCTCGATCATATTATAGGATGATTCATTACTAAGTTCACGGTTGACACCTCAGTCAGCTATAGCGAGGCAGAGTGACGCTTTCTCAAAGGACCATGAGGTAAGTACGTAAAGTATTTGAATACTTGGATTAAAATGTTGTTGTGTGAAAAGCGGGTTATGTAGTTACCTTGATGTTCGGGGCTACGTGAAGCAAAAAGATTTACAGGAACGAAGGAAACAAGGGTCCAAAAAATAGCCCCTTGATTTCACCTCCATGAGGGGACGGGGAAGAGCTCACGAAGGTCTCTCCACTAAGTGCTATTCAACTGATAAGACAAAGAATTCTGAAAATACCACCTCCACCCACACCACCACCGGCTTCACTGCCATCACCTCCTTCTTCAACCGTTCCAACTCCACCACCAACGCGATTCATTATGGAAAACACAGTGAAGTTGCCTGTGTTCAGAGGCTTGGGAAATGAGGATCCGGACCAATTTTGGTTCATTGTAAGGGCTATATGGGAAGGGAAAGGTGTTACATATGACCGTATAAAGAAAGCAACACTAGTTAGCACCCTACAGGATCACACGCTGACCTAGTATATTAAGTATTCCAACGATAACCCAAATGAAAGAGTCGTGGATATCCAAACAACACTAAATAGAGAATTTAGTAGGCCTAAATCTGAAGCGCAGTTGATCGTGGGATTTAAAGAGATCTCGAAGCTACTAGTCAAGACTCCTTCAAAACTAGATCAGAGGCTAAAATGTATGATTCGCGAAGTCAATATGAATCTGACAGATGGAAAGCATCGCGAGTGGTTTGTAGCTTCGCTACTACCACATTTAAGGAGTGCGCTATCGCAGCAGAAGATAACAACTCAGGCAGAAGCTTTGGATATTTCCATGAGGCTTCATGAAACCCTGATGCAGGATCCTAACCTAGGAGTTTAGCAAATCCACGTGCAGCTGAAGAATCTGTGCCTTAAGATGTAGACTCTGAAACAGGACAAGATGGTTTGACCAGAAGTACGCAAAGAAGTGTGGTGCATGAAATGCAAGAGTCAGGGTCATGACAAACACTAGTGCCCGGTTTTTACAAATTACCTCGCAAGAGGAGGACCGATGCCTTTAAGGCCAGAAGTTCAAGCAGGACCTAGTGCGGTGCCTGCTTGTGGTGCATGATCTTCCAAATAGCTGGAAAACATGCCACAGACAACTGCCACTTGTTACAGAAGTATACGTAAAATTCGCAATAGTTGTTCTGCAACTTTTGTAGGTCGGTGGGACATGACGAGTATACTTGTAGAAGTTATGAGTTGATGATGGATAGAACTCCCACCTACATAGTTCAGGCCGAAACACGGTCCCTTGACCAGAATGCAGGAATGGCATGGAAAGGATTTCAGGGGCGTGGATGAGGCCGCGGTAGAGAAGGACCTGGTAGAGGTCGTGGACAGTTGATTTGCTACAATTGCGGAGGGCCAGGACACTATGCCCGCAATTGCACTAATCCAACGTGCCCGTCGTGCAAATACTGCACGCTGTTTGACCATGAGACAAAAGATTGTCCTATGCTAATAACTAGGATACACGAAAAAGGAGCACTACTACCTCCCCTGACTCAGAACCTACAGATGATGAGGTTGCGCGAGGAAGATCCGAATGTAAACATTGTGCTCAGAAGTGGAATCGCGATGGCAGATGACAAAGGAAAATAGCCGAAAGATAGTATGTGGGTTCGCAAAGCCCCGACGAAAGAAGCTGAGTTTGATTTGGAGTGCACTCGTGAAACTTTCATGGAATCTAAGAAGAGTTTCGTTGATGCATCCACTTCAGGAAGCAGAGATAAACTAGAGCGGGAAATGGACCCATCCATGCTGACAACTTTCCTTGAAACATGTTTGAAGTTACTGCGCGATAGTAAGGCTGTAAAAGGGTTACAGGAACTCATCAGCAAATGTGCTAGGACCGCGCCAAGATAACCATGCGTAGTCAGGAAGATCGGAAAACATAAGACAAGAACGGGACGAGAAATGATACTTACCATGCAGATCGGAGAGTATGAAATGGATCAAGTCATCCTGTATTTTGGATCGGATGCGAAGGTTCTGCCAAAACAGACATGGGAGTGAATAGGAAGATCTGTGCTGCAATAGTCTCCAATTCAGCTAAGGATGGCGAACCAACAGAAAATAATACCCACGGGGCAACTACAGGGAATAACTGTGGATATTGAGGGAGCAAGCACGCTGGCATATTTCAAAGTGATAGAGATTGTTGATGATAGAAATCCCTACCCCGCACTCTTAGGAATTGACTGGGCCACTGACATGAATGGGGTAATCAATCTGAAGAAGTGCAAGATGATCTTTGAGAAGAAATAACTGAGCATAATAATACCCCTGGACCCTGCTGAAGGATCACGCTATACAGAGCCGGTCCACGACTATGAAAGTGATGATGATCTGGACTGTATCTACAAAATAACAGTGCGAGACCAAGATTGGGTGAATCCCACCGCAGATGGACAGATTACATGGGAGCGCGAAAGCTCCTACACTTCGGATTCTGACGAAGAAATAGAGCGCTGGCAGAATCAGTTACATGAGGTAATGACGCTGAATTGCAATATGATGACCAGGTCGCTGTGTTGCGTGTCAACACAAGTAAGAGATCTGCCTGCTTATGATGGTCTAAATGAGGTAGATACCTTCTTAGATGCATTTGAAAGGGAGATTCCATAAAAGAAACGCTTCCAGGCCTTGGACTAGGTACTGTGCGCTACGCCCACGAGATGGTGGGGTACGCACAAAGGAGGCTTTGATGATTGGCGCAAATGTAGGAGAATGATGCAAGTACGATTTGGGAAGCCTAAGGTGCGACTGACAGAAAGTATGATGGGAAGAATGATCTGCGCGTGCATCTAGCCAAGTGGACACAAGCCTATGGACAAGAGCCAAAACCTACGTAGAGGCACATGTACTCCGCGCTAAAATACCAAGTCAATAAGCATGTGTTGGGGGGGCGAACTTGAAAATGGCTCTCAATGATGGGAAGACATTATACAGGAAGAGTAAATGCGCAGAAGATTCTACATGCAGAAGAGTTCAACAACGTATTGGAAACCGCACTGACCAAGGTATGTAATGTGCAACGAAGTGATTGGGACCTACAGATACCAGCAACGTTATGGGCTTATCGGACGACATGTAAGAAACTGACGGGACATAAACCTAATAGGCTTATCTATGGAGTGGAAGCAGTAATGCCTATGGAATACATCGTGCCTAGTCTGCACATAGCAATGCTTATAGGTATGATGGATCGCGAAGCCCTAGAGGAGAAGCTCGCACAGCTGGAAGAGCTCGAAGAAGAACAATTTTTTGTTGGATTCCACCAGCAGGTATAGAAGCAATGAGAAAAGGCATGGCACACCCGACACATCAAGTTGTGCACATTCAAGGTAAACGATCCGGTTTTGTTGTATGATAGTAAGTTTGATAAATTCCCATGGAAATTTAGAATGCACTAATTAGGGCCGTATATTATTAAGGAGATTACAGATGGTGGCGTGGTACAGTTGGTAAAGTTGAATGGCTATCCCTTCTTAGGAAAAGTGGATGGCAGTCATTTGAAGCAATACACAGGTGGCCCAGCCACCTGAATAGCCAACCAAAGCATAGTCTTAGCGCTCCAGGCAGCTGAAAGGAGGCGTGGGACTATAAACTACTCTGCCCAAGAACTGTGTGATGTTAGGACTGCGTTCAGTAGCCAAGTGTCACAGGGTCTGTGACAACGCGAAGACAGTTGCACTAGCGCACAGGTTTGCCGAAAAGTGACCATTACAGTCACTATTCACGATGTGATGCTTGGTTCAAGGCCAAATGGAGAGGGGGATAGGCATTTAAGGCGAACTTTATGGGCTAGATTCTTGAAAATATGCCGCCAATCTAGCATTAATGGACTGAATGTGAGGGGAATAGTTGATTTCAAATTAAAAAGGGGCTATAAATTACAAATGATTGTCCAGTAAATAACACGTGGAAAATTGAGAATTGAGTTGTTGCACGCTCAAATATTCATGAATCGAGACTTATTCGATATTTTGAAAATGAATTAGTTGTTTGAGCAATTACCAGAGATGTTAAGAGAACTATGGAAAATCACTATGTCAGCACCCAAAGAATCCATGGACACAGGAGTAGTGACAAACGAGGAAGCCGCGTAGGAAATGGCGGAAGTAGAAGCCCCAGAGAGTGCTAGAATAATCGTTGAGGTCCCTAAATCACCGCGAACACCGAGACCTAAGAAGGACAAGCAGGCCATGATACCGGTGTGCGTCTTGCCCAGAAATCCACTAAGGACCAAGCTCACACTGGAAGAAAAGGGGAAGGCCATTAATTTGGAGGCCGATGAGGAGGAAGAGTTTGAAGAAATCTTGGTGGAGGAGGAGGATGTAGAGATGGAAGTTGAAACCCAGGGTGCGGACCCTCTCACCAGGCTGCCTACCTATGTTCCTCCGTGGAATGGTAAAGTCAAGGTACCCAAAGATATAGATGAGAGAAAGAGCTCTCTGCAAACTCCATTGCTCCCAGATGATATTGTGTTTGAGGGAGCGCACTTGGGACGGGTTCCCATATTAAAATTTGAAGATTGGAACCTCGCAAACCATAAGAAGTTCCTACATTTAGTGACCACGTAGCTAATGCGCCAGAAGACAGACATGCTGGCTGGAATGATAGAGTTGGAGACACACAAATGGCTTAGAGGTGTTGAGAAAGCAGGGTTGCTAAACCTGCTCTGGGTGCCGCATTACCACCGCATCCCAGTGACCATTTTTGTCATCAGGTAACTACTCTGCTTGGTGCATGATGGGTGCTTGTGGCTTGAGGAGCCCATCCCCATCACAGATCATCTGATTCACCAGATCACATGGCTACCTTGTGCAAGGGAGGACCCAGCAAAAATTTCAGAGGGAAAAAGTGATGACTTGGCCATCATGGAGGCCATGAAAAATAAATTTAAGTTGGAAAAGAAGAAGAGAGGGTATGCCATCTCTAACATCAACAACCCTATAGTTAAGGTCACGACACAAATATTGGTAGGAAAAGAGATGCAAAAGTGTTGCGCGGATGGGGTACCAACGCTAGTAGTTTCACTAGCGACACAGTGCGCAGAAGGGGTCCAATTCAACTAGGAAAACTATCTATGCGGTGAGTTCCTTGTGAACTATCACGAGGCATAGGAGCAGGGAAAAACATTTCATTATGCATGGCTCCTGTTGTCGATAGTACTGGTGGCATGGGAGTTTCTCGAAGATAGCCAGTTCCCGTCAATCACGCAGGACCTTCCAGAGGCAGTGAAGTACGCTTCGCTGTGGGCAACCAGGGATGCACAAAGGATAAGGGAGAGAAAGATATTTTGGGTGCTCATGGAGATGAACATTAGGGTGGGGAGCAATCGCAAGCCTCGGTTATCGCCCACAGTCTACAACAATCTGTAGAGATTTACGTTGTTCAAAGTAGACTTCCACCATGTCTTCATAAGGGCGCAGAAGGACCCCACGAAGATATGGAATGAGTTACCATATTTGGTGACTGACGATGTGATATTCACAGTCCTTGAGTCTTGGCCACCAGAGTGGCGCACTCCAACTAGCTCCACGGTGGAAGCAGAGAAGTCCGTCGCGCAGTGGAAGAAGGAAGAGACAAAACTGCGGATGGCACAGCTGGTAGAAAAGCGCAAGAAAGAAGAAGCAGTGGCTAAGGCCCAGGCGATGCATGACATTGCACAGTTGACAGAGCAACAAAAAATAGCAAAAGAAGAGCGTGAAGGATAGAAGTCACCTTCACTCGAACTAGAGACCGACATGGAACAAGGTGGTGCAGACCCACAGACAACGTCCACCCAGCTAAAACGTTTGCGCCCAAGAGAGCAGGTGGGGCCGCGAAAGAAGACAAAGGCCTCAAAGACTTCGTTTGACCCAATCACCCTCACTGAGGGGGATCTACATGATATCGATGAAACGGTGAGGGATGTCACCACGGAGGCCCTCCAGTAGTTTGAGGAGCAACACCAGTTGGTATTGGGGGCTCTCCGGACATAGATACAGGAGTTGCAGGTGCGCACTCCACAGGTTGGCACAGTGTCAACCAGCCTCACATTCGGCACTTTCACAACCGAGGAAATGTTGTGCGCCAGGATGACCAACACAATAGTGTTGCAGATGGAGCACTCATTACAGAGAATGAGGCCGACAAGCCTATGGTCAGCAGCTTGAAAGGGGTTGGGTTAAACATGGTTGTGCTCCCTCGGGAGATGCTCTATCTTTTGTAGGATGGAGTCATGGCAGAACTTCAGGCCAGGGAGAGCTGCGCTATACAGGTAATGAGCAAGCAGCGCATCAACATTGAGTAGTTGAGCCTGCAATGCAACAAGGCCATGGAGCAAAACAAAAAAATAGTGCAGGTTGTGGAGGAAACTTGTTATCAAGTGTTTATGGACCTATCAAACTTTGAGGCTTTGAGAGCAAGTTCAGTGTTTGAAACCGTTCCAAAGGAGACGCAAGAGCTTCTAACTGGACTAAAGTCTCACCCGAAGCAGTATGGGGGGATGCTGGTGTTATCACTCAGATTTTCCTTGAAGTTGTCAGAAGAAGGAAAGGGGTCTGAGGTAACCACAAACCAACTTTTAAGTACAGAATCTAGCCAATCTGTACTCAGAGAGGGCTCTCTCTTTAAGATTTAGCTTTGTTTTATAGGATATTAGGCTAGTTATGAAAGCTTGGGGGTTTTGATTGTGTTTGATGGTGGAATTCAGGAGCAGATGAATAGAACAGAGTATCTCAGGCCATTGGCTATGGAGTCAACTACAGATGGCTAAACTAGATTTAGATGATTCAAAAAAGGAGGGCTTCACAGGGAAAGATAGCTAAATAGGGGACAAATGGTAACTTGAAAGGGTGATATGGTCTCAAAAGGGAAGAATGGCATGTAAGAATCCTTCAAAAAAATTTAAGAGTAGGGAAAATGGGTGATCACTAATAAAAAGCAATTAAGAATTCATTATTAAATGACCACAATGATTAACTAAGAAGCAAGGATTAGTTAAAAATTCCCTGCCTATGATAGTTTGGAAGAAAACATTTAGAATAAAAACGATTTTAATGGCAGATTGCAGTAAAGCACTTTCTGAAATATACTTTTTCGTTTAGTATTCAGATATGAAACACAAATGAAATATTAAACCAGAAAAAAATAACACATAAGATATAGAATACTTATTTGTCCATAGTTTGACACATGAATCCTGTAAAAGTCCTTTGCTTTATTTCTTCATCCAGCCAGCCATACAAGAGTTTTTCAACAACACTTTATTCAAAAATAATAAGTCTACAGAAATGTATAAGAATCCACACCAAGTACTTCGAATAAGGAAGTACTTATACAAAAATTTACAACAAAATATCTCATAACTAAGAGAGATGTAATCTAGGAAAACTAACTATAAGTTACATAAAAGTAGAGACAGATGGTCTCGAAGATAGAAGCTAAAAGTGGACTGATGGCTTGTTGTCCCTATTTTTGTGAATGATCTGGAGGCAGGCCCTATGTTTGAGCATCTTGTCGTCTTGCCCATAATTCTGTGTTGGCTGTTTACTTTTCATCTTCTTATTGATACTCTTTGACCTGTTCTGATACTCTGAACAATAATCTTTACCTGCTTTATCCTTATTCACCTCTTTACCAAAATTGACCATGGTAAATATTTCAATCTCACTTTTTACCAAGGTAATTTATAAAAATTTTGTCATATCTATCCACCAATCTTCCTTTGGTATCCTAGTCCTTTGAAGCTTCCTGAAGATTTCATCAGCCTTGGTGTATTTAAAAAAATTGGGCTGTATTGGAAACAAATGTTTTAATTCATGCTCCACATAAAAAAGTTTCTCTAGACTAGCATAAGGAACTCTGCCTGTAGGGAATGCCTTGGGTGCAGATGCACTAGCTAATGAACTGAACTGGTTATTTGCATACTGACCCAATTTTTCAATATAATCCTCATGCCTCATCAATTTATCATTAATCACTAGAGGACTGGGAAGTCCTTTGCTCTGTAAAATTCCAAACTTTTCCATAAATTCATCAATGTCCTCCTGCATGTTCTAACATTTTCTTTCTAAGTTCTACATCAGAGACCTTTTGGTCAATACCTTCTTGATTTCTAGGATAGTCCCAGTTCTATCCTCAATATTCAGTTCTTCTAGCTGATACTTATTTCTGTTGTTCAAAAAGTTTATTAGCCTGATAGCTTCCTCAGGCTTCCCTCCTAGCTCTTCCTTAGTTTTCTGAATTTCTTGGAGAGCTACTTTTACCAGGTCAATCTGTTCAAAAATGATTTGTATGGATGACCAAACATCATTGATTGACTGAGTGATGTTGGTCCATAGAATTTTCCTAATATCTATTAAAGGTTTTTCAAAAGTGAGGTCCTTTTCCAATGTTTTCACCTGTTGAGCCAAACCTTTATTTTTCCTTCTTCAGCAAAATTAATCTTTGATACATCGTACTTCTGCTCCAAGGTGACAAATTTTCTTTTACCTTCTACAATTCAGAGACTTGGAGTTTCATCTTCTCCATGGACTTGATTAGTTCTTAAATGCTTTGACCTAAAGTTTCTGCATGTGCTATGCATGTGCTTGTACCTGTGATAGCTTATGTTGCTACCAAAGGGACATTTGGTGCCAAAGCTGTTGCAAGTGTTGAAGGGACTGCCGTAGAAGCTACTGGGATTACATTCTGAGGTTGGGAGGTCAACTCACCTTGCTTGCTTTT
Organism: Pinus tabuliformis; assembly: GCA_031772625.1. Classification (NCBI taxonomy): domain Eukaryota; kingdom Viridiplantae; phylum Streptophyta; class Pinopsida; order Pinales; family Pinaceae; genus Pinus; species Pinus tabuliformis. The sequence goes on along the minus strand of CM062808.1, from coordinate 885,219,916 downwards.
TACTGATTTTTCTAGTTCCTGCTCAGTCTCCTTCAACTGTTCATTTAGCTTGAGGACTAGGTCCATGAGCTCTTCTTCAGACTTCTTTTGAATAACCTTAGCATTTTGTGGATGCCTTGATGGAGGCAACTTTAACTTCTTTCTCAAGGCAGCTATGTCTTCATCTTTTTTCTTTATCAAGGCCTCTGTAGCTTTTACATCTTTTGGTTTATGACCCAATCCAATAATCAACTCCTCCAGTGATTTGATTCTATTGTCTTTTGCCTGTGAGGAGGCTTTTTCTAGTTGTAGTTGGGCAGTGGTATTGTTCAATGAATTCTATAGCCTGTGTGCCATCATGGCCTTGCTTGTCAATGTTGAATACACCATTTCCCCTGTTTGCTTATGTAATTCAATCTGATATAGGGGGTGAATGTCCTTGGCCATGACCTCAAAATCAGTTTTGAGGTAGTCTGTAATTGACTGAGGCTGTTGTACTTTGGGCTTAAAAAAGCTCATCTGCATTTTTCCTTCCTTGATGTCATAGGCTGACATCAACCTATTCTAATTGGTAGGAGCCATCTTTAAATACTGATTGTAGAATTGGACCCTTAATGGTTCATTTCTAGCCTTTATTTCTTTGAATTTCTCTTTAATGTCTAAAGACTTGTTAGCTGAAGGCCTGAAGGATGATACTTCAGCACTTTGCTGTCTTTCCAGCTCCTATCATTATGAGCTAGAAGGTGTCCCACCTACTGGGAAAGTATGCTGACCGTCTGCACATTCTTTCCTCTGACTCTCTGTAGTTCCTTAAAAAAATTCCTCTTCTGAATGAGGGTTTAGCCTGTGCCTCTTAGCACTAGTCTTATTTGCAGGACCACTGGCAGGGGTAGCTACTTCCATGTCTCTCTTTAAGCTCTTTTCCTCATTTAGAGGAGTCTGTAACACTGGTGGATCTCCCATGTTAACTTGAGTTGGGTGGGTCTGTGTTTGTGCCTATTCTTGAGAGGTTTCAGGCTACTTTGACATACTTGATTGCCCTATTGCTGGAGTGCTAGTTCCTTGTTCTTTATCCTGTGATGGTTCTGCAAGTGATGCACTAGTCTCCTGTGAGTGCCTTTGAGAGGTATCAGTTGTTGAGGCACTAGTCCCTGGTGTTGGCTTGTGAGAAGTCTCAACTGGCACCTGTTCAAAAGAATCTAGGTCAAGTGTCTTTTCTAGGTCTTTCATTACATTTTCTACATTGACCTGATCACTATCCATCTCTACAAGAGTTCCTTCTCTCCATTCATCCATATTAGCATATTTCTCAATCTCTGGAATTCTGTGATGAAAATATGGTGATAGTCTATTTTTCATTCTCCTATCACAAATGAAACTGTGGGGGTCATATGGAGTCCAACTAAAAATTTTGTTTAATTTCATGTAGTCTTCTAGGATTTGTTTTGTTGCTTTCCATGCTTCCCTATTGTTGCAGACAAATGGGCCTAAGTGATCCTTGATTCTCAACTGTGCTTTCTTCTTGGCCTTGGTAAAGTGGATCAGATTTGAGTATATCATTTGTCTATAATACTCCAATGCAAACAACCTCATTGGAACATATTTTGGTAGTTTGAATGGGGAAAGCTCACAACCATATATCCTGATCTCTGTGTGATTCTGGTATAAATACCAGTCACCTACTCTGTACTGTTTTGATAGCTGAAGGATCCTTTTGATTTCATCACTCACCCTAGGGGGAGGATTTCTTGTCAACAAGATGGTCATTGGGTGGACAAACTGGTCAATGAACTCATTATATGAGTAGGGGAAAGCAGAAGATTCGTGGAATATAGAAGTCCAAAAAATAACTGACCTTGGATTACCCTTTGTATCAAGTTTCTTGACAGAAAATGGGAACTTGTCAGACTGATAGTAGAGGATGAGGTGGTATATGAATATGGAATATTTGAATACTTTCTCATTTTCCAGTCTCATGAACTAGTCATGGAACTTCTCAGCAATAAATGTTGCATAATTGTACTTGACAGCAAGGGGTTGACCAGGGGTGAAGATGGACATCAGGACTGTTACACAAAAATATCGTCACCATGATTATTTACAGTCAGTATGGGTCTATCATCACTTGTACTGTCCTCCTAAGCAAGTCTCAGACCTCAGTTCTTCAAATCAAGCTTTGGAAATGAGAGAAAGACATTAAAAATCAATGTAACTCTGGTTCCGCACTTTCTCTCATGGTCACCTGCAGTCCCGCACCTTCTGTGTACAAAAACTGCGGACCTGCCCGCTCTGTCCCTAACGGTGTAGGTGCAGACCCCTGTGAAAGTCAAAAGGCGCAAGTTTTATCTTAAAAAGCTCACTTTGGGTTAATTCTAGAGGTTTCTAGAAGGAATTTTGACGTGGATTGTTCGCTCTGAGGTGGTTCATGCATCCCAAAAGAGAAGGAGCTAATCCCTTGATGAGAGGAGCTATCCCTTTGAAGGAGGGCTTTATCCCTTTGAAGGAGGACCTAGTAACCTCCCTCCATTGCACTATAAATACAGGCACTGTGTTGAAAAGTGTGCAACAAGAAATTCTTGTTGAGAGTGCAACAAGATGATGGAGCTTAGTGAAAAGAGTCGCCTTCACTAAGTGGGCCCGCAGGCTATTTTTGGTGCAAGTCTATTTTTAGACTATGTCTATTTTTAGACATATGGATCAAGTCTATGGATTGCAGGTTGCTGTTTACGGATGATTGGTCAAGTTGGGAAAAATAGATGGGCTTCTATTTTTGGTCAAAGTGTGAGTGATCATAGTGTGAGTGATCAAAGTCTATTTTTAGACTGGCTGTCAAAAATAGAAAAGTCAAATATTATTGTCTCATAATAATATTTGGACTATAAACTTGATCTTATTCTCTTGGAGCACTTCAGTTTGAGCTACAGAGGTGGCACATGCAGCTGTCAGAAGGAAATACGCTTTTCTTATGAGTCAGTTGAGTTGTTGCATGCATGGCTTCAGTTAGAACTCAAGTGAGTTGAGTTTAGTGGACTGGAGGTGCAGTTTATGGAGTTGTGTTCAGTTTAGCTTTGTTAAACTAGTTGTATTTAGTCTAACTGATCAATAGACTAGAGATGAGTTGGGTGAATCAGTTATTAATTAATTCACAAGTTATTAACTCATAATGCAACTATAGAATACATCAGTTAACTCAGTTGCATGTTAGTGCATGTTCAGTTCAACAGGGACAAGTGGTAGAGAATCAGATTGCTATCAGTTGTGACTATAGTTGTGCACCAGATCTTGCACAATCAAGGGATTGAGTATGCCAATGAGTTTGCTCACGTATTTGCCTAGTATTGTAGCCTTTGCTCACGTTCCAAAAGTGTGAGTGATTATTTTGAGGTGAAATACGAGTTTGGGAAGCTATTCTCATCAGTTCTTGAGCAGTGGAGGTAGGCAAGCAGTGGAATAGATTTGGAGATCAGATCTTAGCTGTATTGTGTGTAACAGGTGGAGCTGGTACTGGATTGCTTGTGATAAGAATTGTACTTTGTAATGTTACATGATTCAATCAATATAATATACAGATAGTTGGGGTTTTTAGCGAGATGCTTTCCCCGGGAAAATACTGTGTTAATGAGTTTGATTGATGCTTCTATGTGCGCCTGTGAATGTTTCTGCTTCTGTAAATTGATGATCAACGTAGAGGAGGTTATGTATTATGCATGTTCCGCTTATAAGTGTATAATCAGGATAATCTCTGTGAATATGTGTCATATTATTCAAAATTTCTACATGGTATCGGAGCTGCTTGATTTGTAGAAGAGCTTTTTACAGGATATCAAGCGAGGATTGATCATTGGATCTACTATTTAGAAAGTGTTTACAATTTATTTCTTCAGGCAGAGTCTGTAATCGAGCCAGGTAGCCTCTGGATTCATCCTTCTTTTGGAAGGTGAGATATCCGGTGAATGCCCATACAGTCGATCTCTGTACAAGAAATACTTTGTTCTCACGAATTCTAGATCGGAAGCGGTTGAGTTTTGAGCTGGTGGAATTCGAATTTAATTCCAAAGCAAGAGATAAAACTCAGAAACATTCAGTGTGAGAATGGAGACAGTATGCCCAGGTAACTCACGAAGTTCACTCAATGCCGAGATGAGCTGGGAAGTGTGGGGGTGACTGTCTGATGAGGATGATGAGTCTAGCACTCCTTGACCTTCCTAAGAGTTGGCATAGCTACCAAGACTCGGTGAATGGAAGGGAGAAATTGTCAGGATGGGAGAGACTTTGGTCGAATCTTGTGCAGGAGGAGATTAGATGGAGCACCAGAGATGGTTCTTCATCCATGTAGGATGAGGAGAACTGTGCCTTAGCGAGTAAGGTGAGGAAGGGAAAGGAGAAGGTTTCTCTTTTCGAATCTTGTTCTTCCAGTGATGGGAAGAAGGTTGACAAGTCGAAGGTGAGATGCTTTCGTTGTCATGAGGAGGGTTCACGGGTCAAGAACCTGTATGCTCTTGAGGTTCAAGATGCATGCAAAGCCTTGAGAAGCGAGGCAACTGATGGAGACTTGGTGGTTGAGAGGGAGCGTATATTACCTCTCAACATGCAGAGCCAGAAGAAGTCTCAGACGATTGTGGAGGAGCCACGATTGGTGCAGCAGCTTCAGGAGGTTGTGGAGGAGCCACAACAAGGGAAGCTGAGTGGAGATCGAGTAGAGACATCTACTCATCCAGAGACCTCCAGTAGCGGGAAACTTCGAGCCAGGTGGGCTGAGGGATCGCATGCAGCCATACCTCCAGGTAGGAGGTGGGGTGATGTGGATTGATTGTCCCAAGGAGGAGGGGCAGGATCCTTGAGGTACCCAACCTCTTGGATGAGACCTTGCTACGGGAGCCTAGATGTGTAGTAGTAGGAACTGACTGATTGGGTAGAGACAGATGCGGATGGAGCGGCAGAGAGAGCGACAGTGTAGGGAATCCCAAGACAGCGCATAGCTAGCAGGTTGCAGCAATGCGAGAGGCACAGTGTTTGCACAGTGCTAGGTGGCACAGAGAGGTGTGCAATGGTGCGAGATGCATGGAGATGTTGCAGTAGCGCAGATGTCAGAGAGGGAGCACTTGTCAGCAGCAGGTAGAGCTTCAGCATCAGAGGGTGTTTCTATCCCAACAGGGAGGTCAGTTGGGAGGTGTAGTGCGGATGCAATGCTGGGAGATAGAACCAGCAGCAGCACGGATGCAGTCAAAGATCAAAGTGACAGAGGCTAGAGCAGTAAGATACTGAATAGCACGGAGATGCAGAGTTTTCAGTCGACAGAGGCAATAGCAATCAGAGACTTTGATGACAGAGCAAGTGACCGGCCAGATGTGTTGCATGGAGAACATTCCAGAGTTACAGGATCGGGTTTGAGAGGAAGCCTTTCTTGTTGAGAGGGAGTGTTTGAAAAGTGTACAACAAGAAATGCTTTGTTGAGAGTGCAACAAGATTGATGGAGCTTAGTGAAAATCATTCGCCTTCACTAATGGGCCCGCAGGCTATTTTTGGCGCAAGTCTATTTTTAGACTATGTCTATTTTT